>JAJTJO010000867.1:0-600000 GCA_024550625.1 Dendroctonus valens | reverse complement strand
CAATGGCATCAAACCTTAACCTCAAAATGGGGTGGCAATCGATGCACAACGTCACCTTGAACTTGGTCCTAAACAAGTCACCACCTGTTGCTAACGGCTCATGGCACGTGTTTGGTCCGATTCACTGCTGCCACCCGCGCAACCGGTTTAGCTGTCAAAAGTATGTGATAAATGACTAAGTTGACACAGTTTTACCGCCCGGATACAGTCTTAGTGTCAGTTGAAGTGGTTTTGTTCAATTTGTCTGTGATTTTTAAACTAGTCTAGCGGCCGATTGCTGATAACAGTCACACGCGCCACACATTCGTTGGTCGTTCACGTGAGCGAGCTCTAAACCGATTGCTTTGGTGAGTATGGAGTTCGCAATTTTTGCTCTAAAACTGATTCAACCCCGAACAGTTCGAAAGTTGAACACGAACTAAACTAAACTAAAATAATAATTTTGCAAGTGAAGCATTCTTGAAGCTATGTCATCGGCGTTAGGAACGCATGTGCAATAAGGTTGCATTGTTGCAATTGCAATCGCTCTCACGCGTCCTTTTCTAGATTTTGCATTAATCCAATGTTATTTGTGGTGGGGAGGGGTTGATTTCCCTTCCTCTCTACGCGCTCTATCAGGAAGGTGGAGCCTGACCCTTAAATTTGGGTGTAGTTTACCTGTCGGATTGTATATTGGATTATTGGAATGTTCAGATATTGTTTAAGACGTTCGAATCAGTTATGTGGTGTTTCAATTTGTACTGCGTTTACGTGCGTAAACTCGTATTTTGTTAATTTGCATTTCTCTATGTGAAACGCTCACCTGGGCGGATTACCTTTTTGCATTTTATACCGGTTCTAACTAACATCTCATAATTAAGTTATTAATTAAAATTAAATTAAATAGCTCCATGCAATTTTTAACCAAGTTACTCTAAATTTATTTCGAAATTTAATAAAGGAGAATTTTTAATAGGGTGGACAACTGAAAGAAAATTTACACTATCGGACCAAAGTAGAGCAACGTTTGAAATATATGCATATGTCAAACCTGATAGTAGGATTGCACGTGCATGATATTGTAAATAAATGCAATTAGCTTTAAGACACCAAAGTAGGCTTTGATTAACCATGACAACAAAAATTGTTGAATGAAAAAAGTGAAGTTATTTTGACATTTGTTTTTATTTGTTAAATAGTGACGCGTCAAAAGTAAAGCAACGTTTAAATAAGGTGTTCGAAAAAGCGGTTTTATTGAAAGAAAAGTATAAAATAATAGTGTGAGGTTTGTTTCATAGTTTTTGAACCTCTATACCTTCTTTTCCAATGATTTTTTTTGCTCTGAAATGGACTACTATAGACCTACAAGTGGTTTAAGAGATTTTACTCAGTGA
The DNA here is from genome assembly GCA_024550625.1 of Dendroctonus valens. Taxonomy (NCBI): domain Eukaryota; kingdom Metazoa; phylum Arthropoda; class Insecta; order Coleoptera; family Curculionidae; genus Dendroctonus; species Dendroctonus valens. The sequence continues at coordinate 598,627 of JAJTJO010000867.1, read as the reverse complement.
TTGAACCGATTTTTTAAAAGCTTCATTGGTTTTTAAGAGTTTATCATTATTTCAACCATTATATGGACTATCAAATATACAGTGTGTCCAGTATAAAATGATGTACATTGGGATATTGGAAACCGTTAAAGATACAGAGTGGACCAAATGGGGAAAAAGGTGCGCAATCAAGTGCCTATAAATAATCTATCATCAACTTCTTCGAACTCGGAATAGCAACGGATATACAGGGAAAAAAAGAAAAAAGTGCGTTTTATAAAATCCTTTATATCGTGTTTATTATAAAAGATACAATAACGAAATTTTCAGGGTGGGGGTAAGAAATGAGCGTGAATTTGAAAATAAAGTAAAAAATAATCTAGGCCCACTATGTTCAATGAGGCCGAAGTCAACTTTTGTTTTTCTTATGGGCGCCATATTGAATTTCTGCATTTTTAGATTCCCCTTTAAATATGCTCTTCAACCATGTATAACATGTTTATGTTCGGTCAAGATAAATAATTAAAATTAACAAGAACTAACATTAAGAATTAACATTAAGATTTTATGGTAGTAGGCATTGATATTTCTCCTCAACTTCCCCATAGTGACGTTTGTTGTGTGTTTTAATTACCTAGATAACTGTCAAAGTAGAATTTATTGTCAGTGTCAAGTGTTTGTAATTAATTGTGTGTTTGAAAATGAATCACTTTTCAAATTATGAATGAAGAAAAATGAATGAAAATGAAGCGAAAGCTGAAGAAATTTATTTAAATAAATATCCAGAAAGGCGATAACCTGGTAGAACTATGTTTAGGCGTCTGAAAGACAACCTTGTAGCTTACGAGAGTTTTGCTAAGGTAAAGAAAAACAAACTTCCAGACGAAAATAAAGAAAATTTGGTAATGCAAAGCGTGGTTGAGACACCTCGTACGTCTTTACAACAAATTGAAGCCCCAACAGGTGTTGCGCGGTCAACGGCGAATAGTATTTTAAAGCGTTATAAATATTACCCCTATCGTGAACGGTCCTGCCAGGGACTCAGAATGGCAATGCGATTAGAAGAATGGCATTTTGTCAGTGGTTTATTCAAAGAAATAACGAGATACCAAACTTTTCCTTAAAAGTCCTTTGGTCAGATGAGAGGCAATTTACTAAATGTGGACTATTTAATCGTAAAAATACCGTTTTTTGGTCAGATGAAAATCCACGGCTAGTTCGTCAAGTTAGGCACCAAGTTAGGATTGGATTTAACGTCTGGTTAGGTATGGTGGGTACCCACGTGATTGAACCATTTTTTTTAATGAGAACTTAAATTCCGAGAGATATATGAACCTCTTACAAACTAACGTAGCGGAAGCACTTATGGATGTTCCAGTAGCTACCCTGCAAAACTTGTATTTCCAACAAGACGGCGCGCCGCCACATAATGCACGTATTATCACAGAATTTTTAAATCACGAATTTCCCAATAAGTGGATAGCAACCTGGGACCAGTAAGATGGCCTGCGAGATCCCCTGACACAACACCGCTTGATTTTTTTGCATGGGGCAATGCTGTTAACAGAATTACCCCAGAAATGATCAGAAAATCCTGTGAAGCAGTAATGAGACGATGTACGTTGTGCGTGCGAGAAAACGGTGGCTTATTTGAACACCTACTTTAATCCTAAAATGTTACTTGTTCTTTTGCGGTGTTGGATGTATGAACAATAATAATTTAAAGTAATATTAATAGAAATATCAATGCCTACTACCACTAAATCGTAATTTTGTTCATTTTAATTATTTATCTTGATCGAACATAAACATGTTATACATGGCTGAAGAGCATATTTAAAGGGGAATCTAAAAATGCAGAAATTCAATATGGCGCCCATAAGAAAAACAAAAGTTGAGTTCGGCCTCATTGAACATAGGGGGCCTAGATTATTTTTTACTTTATTTTCAAATTCACGCTCATTTCTTACCCCCACCCTGAAAATTTCGTTATTGTATATTTTATAATAAAGACGATATAAAGGATTTTATAAAACGCACTTTTTTCTTTTTTTCCCTGTATATCCGTTACTATTCCGAGTTCTAAGAAGTTGAAGACAGATTATTATAGGCACTTGATTGCGCAACTTTTTCCCCATTTGGTCCACCCTGTAACTCTAACGGTTTCCAATATCCCCATGTACATCATTTTATACTGGACACACTGTTATAATAACTTTCCCAACAAGAAAAATAAAATATGAGTCAATCAGTTTTTTGTTTTTGTATCATAAGTAAAAATGAGCACGCTCTCGTTTCGTGTTTTCAATGTGTTGCTAGGTAATCTGGGAACGTAAAGCTCTATTCTACACCAAACTTCATAAATTACGTGTCGTGAATGAAAATCGTTCTGAACCAAAGTAGCCAGTAATTCATTTTAAATAAGGATACAAATTATATGATTGAGTTTCAATTCAATTGGCGGCTTTAACATAAACGGACTATTGACAGTTTGCGATGAAACGTAGTTATTTTTCCATATATTTCTTTTCATTTACATTTTCGTCGAAAATTGACCTGTTTTAATTGTTTTGCCAAGTTGTTATTTACAAATTTTTGTTTACGCTGCAATGTCTGCGTGTGGAATTAATTTTTCCAACAAATTATCCTGGGTTTCAGTCAATTTTATTGTTTATTATTTAATGCAAATTTTTGTAACATTTTAAATAATAAACAATAAAATTGACTGAAACCCAGGAAAAATTTGTTTGAAATAAATTGAAGTACAGTCAGGAAAATATACACAACAATTAATTTTTCCAGTAGATTTTACCATTAATAATACCAGTTCGGCATCTCTATTCTTTGATAAAATTTCGGTTTTCGCAAAATGAGCAACATTTTATGGGCATTAAATTAACAAATTCAATAGAATTAAAGGATTATGGATTATGGAACTTACTATGGAAAACCCATCATTTTTAAGAACAATTCTATTGGCAATTACATGTTACAATAATTACTGAATAGTAACAAAGTTTTTAACATCTTATGTATACAAAAATAAATAAATAAAAATACTAATCAACTTGAATTCATATATACAGAGCGTCATGTTTTAAATTTTATTTATTTTCTTCAAATCAATTCTCTTTGATAGTACATATTTGAACACTGTTTATTTTTATTTTATTCACATACCAAGCGACTTTTAGTCATTGATTCTGCCTTGAAGAAAACGGATTTTTAAATTTAATTTTAAAATGTAAATTTTGCAATCCTTTTAAATTCGATTTTCTTTAATGTATTTTACTCCGTATGGTTTACTCGAAAGTAAATTTTGCTTTTAAATTTGAATTGTTTTTTTCGTTTGTCTGCACTTTACTTCCTTATTGAAAGTGGTTTGTGGTGGTGAACGAATTTTATACTCAAGAATCGATAGTATTTTCTTCTTTAAAAAGAAGTTTTTATTTCTTCAAGCCAAATTAAACATTTAAAGTAAATAATAGATAGACATTTACCGGGACAATCGAAAAACATCTACCTCTTCCAAAAATATGGTAATTCATAAACTTCTCCATATATAAAGTAAATTCATTATATTCAACTTGTTACTGGAATCATTTGGAGTGCTGTTTAAATTTCACTTTATTTGAATTAAAATAATTTATTGAAACGAGGTTGCGTTTAGTTGAGCACCTATTTGTAAACATTTTAAACACATCCCGACGATTAATTATATGCAGTTGAATGTAACGCAAACTTTTAATCGTTTTTGGTCAGGGCAAATTGTTTTGCACAGGCGAATCGTTTGGAATGTTGAGTTGAACTTGAATCATTCCTTATAAATTTGTCAAGTCATATTTTACCCATTCATAATGCAGCAAGTTTATATTTTCAAGGCCCGAATAGTTCTGACATTTATTTCCGTGTGTTTCTGCTAATAATCGTTGCTGCATCTGTAGTTTGGCTTGATGTAGTTGTGGTTTCAGTCTCATCAACAGCTTGGGATTCTTCCTTTGAGGAATCACTGTCTTCATCGTCATCATCTTCATCTTCTTCTGTGTCATCACTTTCAGTCGTTTCTTCTGATTCTTTTGCATCCGCATTTCCTTTCCCTTTTTTCTGCTTTCTAAGTTTTCTTCCATTTCTTGGAACTTCATGGCCAGGTACCTAAACATTGCGTAATAAGTACTGAAGTTGAAACGCTACAAGTTTACTTACTTATCGACTAGAGGTCCGCTATAGTCTTCGGGAAATTTGGGTGAAAGTGGAATAATATATTTGTACAATCGTTCATTCAGCACGTAAAGTTGGGCAGTGGAAGCGCACTTAACATTGTACCACCAATCGCAGGTTAGAGCGACTTGACTGAAGATGGTTCCATTTGGGCACAGAAACGAGGCTTGGCCTCCGTTCAGATCGCAATAGTGCCAAACCTAAATTAAATAAATACTCAATTATTTGGTATTAAATTAGGTATGGTATTATTCAAATGCATTGGCATTGTTCGCTTGCTAATCGATTCATTTACTGTAAACCCGAAGCGATATAATATTACCTGCGGAATTCGGTTGCATTAGGGTCGCTTTAAGGTGCATCAGCTATATTAAATGATATGGAATTTTCATGCTTTTGAAACTTTTGCAAATTTATTACAATTATTTGCCTTGCCTATGATTTTTTTTATCAGACTGGTTTAATCCTATTGTTTATATTGATTGTTTCGATTCCCAAATTTCTTGCTGCTGCTTTCTACCTGCTATTATTTTTTTCGATATTTGTTCCTTTTTTGTTCATTATTTTCTTCAACTCTTCTATCACGACTCGATTGTTTATTTTCATACTTTCACTAGTATTAATTGCGTTTTTAATTAATTGAAAATAAATTATTTGCTTTAGATACTTTTCACTTAATTTTGTGACAAACAATGCATTAACAAAACATCATAATTCCATTTTGAGTTGTCGAAATTGGCCAATGAAAATTAGCAGGAAATTATGAATTTGCAATATAATTAATGTGGAAATTACAAATGAAACCTGAACTGTTATATTCTAATTTACTTGAACAAATAGAAAATTTGTGCAAGTCTAGTCGAATTAGTTGCATATTAAGCCTTATTGTGGATCATACTTCGTTATGTTATGTGTCACAAAATCAACACACAAGAGTCCACCGCTAATTAATAATCAAGTCCGTAGTATGGGGAGATTATTAAAATAAAATCGCCATAAAATATCGCATATCATTTCGTTTTGATTCGAATTATTTGGTTATGACATAAAATATATTTGCTCCTCTAAATAATTCATTTAAACAAGCGACTTTTTGTTGTATGGTTGCTTTTTTCAATCAGTTCGATGCTCGAAATCTTCCGACCAATATTTCAGTCGAATTGATTACAGCACTTGTAATGTCTGGAAGGAAAACTTCTGCTCCCCATTAAACTTTGTATAGTTTGCAACAAATACGAAATTACATCGTTGAAAAGAGCAAAAGTATAAATCAAGAGTTCTTATGCGCTTTACGAGCACAAAGCACGAGTTTTATTAAAAATAGTAATGAAATTTCACGTTTTCTCTTGATATCTTCGAAAACGATATATTCTACAATTCATTTTGTTTTGTTGACAACTTCTATATGGATACAGAACGGTTGTAAAGTATTTAGGTGGATAACTCTAAAACGAATTAATAATTGCTAGATTTGAAGTGTATACAAGAAGTGAAGATGTTATAACGGTAATGCTTGCAAGTTACGATGTCACATGTGGAAGTCCTGTAGTCGAAACTTCCATTATGGATGTTTTCGTTATTTAAGATATTAAGACACAACAAACACTTAGAAAACACTGGAATTAGGAATAAAGAGATTTCAAAGTTGTGCCTTCATACAAAAATTAACTTGCTGTATGTTGACTTTTTACTTAAAGTTCATTTAGTGCTTAAAACCGGGTTGAAAAGATTTGGAAGCAAATTTCTCGAGATGAACGTGTTTGATATCGGTCACACTCCAATCTCGTTCGTAAATCTGGATACTCATTGGTGTTGTTTAGAGGCTATAAAAATCAAAAACTTACTTGACAGTTAGTATCTGGATCCCCAAAGAATCCCTTATACCTCTGAGTCTTGCAGCTGAAAGTGGTTTTAGGGATGGAAGATAACGCAGGATAATCCACTCCTGCTTTACCGGGAGTTCCTCCTTCTGGACTATCTATAGCATCGCCTCCCAAATCCACACCAGCCTCATTATCGTACTCATATTCGTCCTGGACCACTACTGGTTTCTGCTGTTTCTAAATTAGAAAACCGGTCTCATGCGAGTGCAATTTAAACCCCCTATCTTCCTCTTACCTGTCTTTCCTTAAGAGCGTTGAGAATTTTCACCAAAGTCTTAATACTATTGTCAATGTTATCCGCAGTTAACGTTTGTGGTAAAGCGTTGCTGTCTTGAAGTTTCTTCAAAACTTCTGCCAGCGAATTTCCTTTGGAATTTTCCTCCTTTGGGGCACTTGGCGTTGCTGCATACTCTTGTTCATACGGCTTCTGGTTTTGAATGGTTGGAGGCGCTTTTTGAGGAAATCTTTGAGGCTGGTAGGATGGTTCAGGTTCTGATGTCGTAGGCGTAGGGCTGATTGACTGATAATGATAATAACCTTCTTGGTGATTGAACTGCACTGCAGATTCTGGGAATTTTGGTTGTGGGTTAGGATTTTGAGCTGGAACTTTATCCTCGTAGTTTGGTTGATCGTAGTTTGGAACGTCCAGGTGTTGATATTCCTGGTGGAAGCCTTCTGTGGGTCCTGGAGTAACTTGATATTGAACCTCATAAGGGTTTTCATAGACTGGAGCTGGAGCTTCTTGTGGGACGAATATTGGTCTCTGCTGTTGGTAGTTTTGATTCTTTGAAAACACCACTGGAGAGAACTGGAAGTATTTGTTTTAATTGCTGCTTTATATGATCAGGTTTTTCAGTTATTACATTTTCTGCAACGTAGCTTTCATCCACTATTGCTGCTGGCTTCGGTTTCCTCAGCAGGTAAATAGGTTGTTTGGGACTCGGTTTATTTTGCTGGACAAGGATGTATGTTCTAGGCCGATCTTTGGGGTTATTTGGAGGTTTCCTTACTGAAGCAGAATTACTGTATTTAGCCAATATGTATAGGAGTTAAGCAAACACACAGTATCTTCCAAAGAAGAGTCTCCAAGAAAAGTCTTCTCCAAAGTAGAAGACTGTGAGACCATGGACTTTTGCTTTAATTTACGAATTCGATAGTCTAGTTACCATTATTTACTAATATTCAACTACTTACCCTCCTGCGGATTATAATGGACTGGAATGCTCGCCTGTGGCACTTCCAGTAAAACCTGATGATGAATGTATGGTTTAACATTTTCTCGAAATTGGCTCCGCACCGGCACTTCTTTGCTTGGCGTCGGAGCTTGATGGTACCTACGAAATTATAAATTTTTCCGTGACACGAATTTTCAATTGCTCATAAAGTCGTACCGTGGTGGTTCCTGATAGTCGTACTTTGCTTCCTCGTTTGCATCTGGTATATCGATGTTGGTGGCAGTGAAAGTTTCAATTGTAGTTTTCGATGGCTGGATTTTGTATCTGGGTACTTCGTAATTGGGCCGATGTTCTTGAATTTTCGGTGGCCTCTCTCTAAATCGATGCGGTGACACCAATCTGTACCCATAGGGAGCCTTGAGGTGCATCGCTTGCTGCCTAAAACAGCTGCTTAATTAATTTTACTTAATTATTATTGTTGCGTTACCTTAATTTCAGTTGAGCTAGTTTTTCATATATGGCACTTAAATCAGACGATGGCTGGTTATTGGCGTTAATATCCTTATTTGGGTCTTCCGGTGTTGCAGAATTTTCCAACACAATGTATTGTGGCTTAGGATGGTTGGTATTTACCATTGGCCTGAAAGGTGATTGTAAAAATTTTCTCTAATCGGGTAGGAAATTTCGTCATCTGGTTTCATGTGAATTTTGATCTTTTGCACACATTTTATAATTTTTAAATTTGGGTTCAAGGTGATGTGGTCAATTTTTCATTTTTTTTGTCCCTTGGAGTGGGATCTACTTCTAATAGTTTGGTAACATAGCCTTGAGTACATCAGCAAACAAAATATTATGTGGAATATAGAGACAGATGCAAAACATGGTTTTCTCAAATGTTCTAAGGTTGCCTTTATTTTTTACGTCGGTTTTTATACCTGAATGAACCGGGTAAAGCATTGTTTTCTCGAAATGGACTGAATTTTGGGCCAGTTTGGTACACTGCATCCGACGGACGAAAGTTAATTGGTTGAAGCTCTGGTTTCTTGAATGGTCTTCGTATTCCCTCATAATCTTTGTACTGTTGAGCAGAAACTCCAGCCTGATGGGGTCTGTAAAAATCAGTAAAGAATCATGCTCGAAGAGTAAAAATTATATACAAAATGTTTGTTTTCATGAAGAAATCTTCAGAAATTATTCACTAAAGAGAAAGGAAGCTAAATTCGGGTTTTAAAGAGGTTTTTCAACTGTAAGTAAAAAAGGAATGTCGCTGCTGCGTGGCATGTTTGGTATAACTGAAAATAAAAACTGCACAAAAGTACATTCTATGTACTTTTTTAATGAAAGGAAATTTTTTCCATGAATTTATCTAATTGTTGCTTGCTACAAGTTGCCTAAATGGCGCAAGAACGTATAATTAGACACAAATAGGATGCAAATTATGTAATACTGGCGAAACTGAACAAGTTTCAAACAACTGAAAAATACACCAGCAAAGTTGGATTAGGTAAAAGTTGTAAGAACTTTGCTAATTATCAACGAGTTTGCAGGTGGAAGGGAAGTAGGTGCATAATAATATCTTCTCGAAGTACAGAGTTTATACCAAAAGTTTATTCGAAAATATCAGTAAGTTTGCAGCAGCGAAAAGAATCAAATGAACTCTGCTTCATTTTTCAAACATCTTGATTATATAATTCCTATTCTACTGCTCGAAATTGAACTAATTGAACTTTTGCTAACTTCTTATAATTAGTCATGTTATATGGAAAATTCTCTTACCTGTTAAAGGGTTGATTGAAATAAAAATTCTGATACGGTAACAGCCGTTTTTTCCTCTCAGAAGACGATAGTGTTAGATTGAGGTCTGTTAGAAGTATGGAACTGCTGTTTGCTTCATATGTTGGTGCGGAAGTTGTGAGTGCGGATATTGTGAGCAAATCGGGCTTATCGTGGTGGATAGTTGTGATGCCGGAGACACTAAAAAGACCTGAAAAAAATTGAGTGTATAAATGTTTTGCACAGAGTAGAGGAATATAAGTATCGAGGGAATATAAGTTTGAATATTCTGTAGTAAGTACATATTGACCTCAAATGCGGCCTAAGAGGATAAATCGGGGATACTCAATTCGAATGTAAATTATGTTTCTGTAGATTCTGCAATACCAATTTATCTAGCTGTTTGTTTGGAATATTAAGTTGACAGAGCGAAAATTGTGTACAAACGGTCTAGATTTCAATTTCATGTTGATTAATTTTTGAAAATGCCCGTTGCTGAAGGAATTTTAAGCAGCAGAGTTAAACCATCTTTGAAATATTATTTAGATAAGTTGTCTCTAGGATTGTAATTTTTACCGCATATTAATTTGAAAAAGAAGTCGTCATTAAAGAAGATTGTTCAAGTTCTCTTTTCAACAATTACATTATATTTACTTATATATAAAAATTATATGAAGAAATGAGGCCCTAATCAAGCTTAAGAAAAGATAAATTCTGATAAATAAAAAACTTGAAAGCTTATCATTTGAACTAGAAATGGCCATTTCCACAAAGGCAATGGCAAAGTTTGAGCCGATGGTCTAACTCAGAGCGGCGTGAAACGAAAAACTACGTTGAAATTTCGCATTTTGTGTGAAAACTACCAACATATTTTCCAAGTGCTGTTTCATTTCAGAAGTCAACTATTCAATTTTTTATCCGGTGGTGTGGAAATGTGTGCGCCAGCTCAATTTTGTCTTGGGGTTTGATCAAAAAGGTGGCATCAAGTTAGAAATGTTTGTCTGGCCATGAACCTAAATGTGTAGTATTCACATTTCGATTTTTGTGTGAAAACTGCCATTAATTCCCTGGGAAATGGGTTTTTCAATTGTCTATCCAGTCGCAGGAAAACGAGCGCTCAAATGGATCTTGAGATAAAACTAAAAATGTTTCCAATATTTTTTCTGTGACGTTTCTCACGATAAGTGTGTTATTTAATTCTCTATTCATAAAAGGTTCAATTTGGTTTGAAATCCAACTGGCAAATTTATCAAACTTTCATTAAAATTGAAATTTTCCAGCCCTAGGACCCAATTACGCTTGCGGTTCTATAACTTTGTGGCGGTCTTAGGGCGGCCAAAAAACCCTCATATAATTACCACTTTCGACAGATTTTCAGGCTTAATAAACTTAGGAGTACAATGGGAGTGACGGCGGTATGATTTATTGTTTATGTCATCAACATTAAAAGCGTAAAAACTTCCGAAACCTCGTGAAAGCATTTCATACAAATGGCAATGCGGATCAACGTGCAGATTCCGCATTCTCGTTAAAATCATTGCACTGATAATTTAATCAACCACAACTTGTTTCAATCAAATAAACCAGAATCCTAATTCTGCAAATTGCTTGAAATTGATCTACCTTTAGATCGCATTCTACAAGTAGCTCTTTTACGATTATTCTATTAAATGCCATTATCCTTGTTGACGATTTATGATTAGATGCAAATTCTCAAATGATTTAGATTAAGTAATTTTATCAAGCATCAAGTTGTGCCCATCAAATGGAGCTTCTAAATCCTTTCGTTTACACTCAGCTAACAATGTTAATTACTAAAATATTTTGATGATGGTTAATGGATTCAAAACGATCTCAAAATGAATAAATACACTTTCTTTATTGAAAATTTCGAATTTATTGGAGATTTAGCCCACTTTGTTTTCCACTATTGCAGTTTGAATTGGTTGGCGGGTTTGAAACATCGCCATTTTGATATGTAGCGTGGTAGGTTGTAATGAAAGCAATTACACTACTATTAAATTATTTAAATATTAACGTAATTCATGTAATCTAACGCACTGGAATCAATGAGATTTATTCAATAAGCTCTGATTACGTACTTCCCTTCAGCAATTAATAATTTTCTTAGGCCAAAGACCGTGAAGAACCAGTTAGTGGGTGCGAGGTAGTAAGCGAAATTATTATGCATTTAGATGTGAGATTTATACTATTTTGTGGGGGACTTTCATTTCGCTATTCGTTCCCTAGTCACGACCAGCACTTGGAACCCGTGTTTTACTTCGTACTTGCCATACCACTTTCCTTCCTGTATTTTTTCCGATATAAGACATAACTTAACTAAGCTCATTCTTCGGCTGGTTGTAGAAGGAAAATGTGAATGGGATTTTATATTTTTGGAACTAGTTTGTATAATATTCCCATTACTGTATCCGAAATTTGCCAGAAAAGTCGTTTTTTTGGACACCACATTTGCTTGGCCAACAAAACTTACAAGGAAGTGAAACATTTTTTTCTTAATTTGTAATAATAATGTCGATTTCTATACTTCAATGTCTGAATATATTAAATAATATAACTAACGTTGTGGGAAATCATTGGACAAATCAGGAAGTTATTACATATCGAGCAATAATAAAATATTTATGAATTATGTATTGCTTTTGATGTAAATCACCCAGTTGATTTTTATTATGAGTTTCCTCTCATACGAATATATCGATTTCTACTCGAAAAAAAATCAAGCATTTATTTTCCATTGCCGGATGACTAGAAATCGGTCGGCACGACATATAATTATATTGATACATAAGCGATACTTTGGAAATTGTTGCTGTTTTATGTAATCATAGTTATTACTAAATATATACGGGGTGCCAATTTGAAAACGTCCCACCCTTAATATCTTTCTTGCAATTAGAAATATGAAAATCCGAAAGACACGTCAATTTTATTTGTAAGCGGGACACTTTAAATTCATATGTTTAGCCTTCTTGTTTCACCCCCCTGGGAGGGGTGGATGTCACCCTAAGAATCTTAAATGGGAATGGGGGTCAAGTGGCACATCGTTTTAAAGGGCCTTCAATTCGCTTTTCAGTGGTATCCTACTTTGTTGCTTTTTGTCCAGATGTTTCCGACTAATCGTGTTTCAAAGCTGCAGAAGCAGTAAAACTTTCCCGCATTGCAATGTTGGTGTCCAGGCTTGTGTTTACACAAAACTTATTGCAATGGCTCTTCTTGCAGTACAAATGATTAGAAGAGTAGGTGACACCGTTAAAATCGTTGAATAACAGAAATTGATATCTCATTTATTGATTATTTTACTTCTACAAAAATAACTTTTTATTTACGGAAGAGAAATTTTTACAATAAAACTCATAGGATCGCACATCTTATCAGTTGTTCAAAATGTCGTACATTTTCCTGTAAATAATAATGAAGTCTGTTTTCGAACTCCTCCCTAATATTTCGGAAAACTTTCGCCTTTTAAGATCATCAACATCAGCAGGTTGTGTCTTATAAACAATGGACTTTGGATTTCCCCCAAAGAAAGAAGTCTAAGGGTGTTAAATCAGGTGATCTTGGAGGCCATTCAATTGGTCCCCTTTTGCCAATCCATCTATTCGGGAATCTCTCGTTTAACCACTGTCGGACCGGAACAAAATAATGAGGCGGAGAACCGTCCTGCTGGAATGTTAACCAATCCTCCTTTAAAACTGAATTACCTTCTGGATCAATTTGAGTTTCTAGCTCATGCGTTATCACCTGTCAAGTTTCCTTCAATAAATAAAGGACCAATAATGGCATTTCCAAGAATACCAGCCCAAAACCTTAACTTTTTGAAGATATTGTGTATTTTTCTCGAAAAATATGCTGGTTAAACATTTCAAAAATTCCCTCCCTACACATTATTAACTGCATTACCCTTCAGTCTGTTTCATATGCAGCTTGTAACCGATTCGAAACTGATGACCAGCTAATTAAGGGAATATTGTCGACTGGAAATTCCGCTCTACTTTTTGAATTATTAATTAAAGCAATTGACAATCGGGTTGATAGTCTAGATGTATTTGTGGTGCACGTGCCATAAATACAAGTGAATTTCAATGTGTAAACTTTGGAAATGTCTGATTGGCTGCGAAATTTCATCTCATTGAATTTTTATTATATTTATTGACTCTCATTGCAAATTTTACCAAATAAATTCTGTTTTTTACCGCATTTTAGCGCAATGCCTCAGTTTATTTAAGTTTTATAACTTTACCTAACTTAAACCTCAGTTTTATAACTTTTAGGCCATCAACTTGAGTACTTAGTAGTGACCAGATCAAATTATCAAGAGATGAAAGTACCCGAAAGAACGAATAAACCCGAAACCAGAAAATTTTTAATAAGTAACGTATATTGAAGTTGTTTAAATTCAGTGTGTGCCTAAACTGTTCGAAATTTCGCTCAAAATATAATCGATATCTTGTTAAATACATGTTTGATCTTCACCGAACCGTTAAAACTCTCATTGGAATGTTAACTTTACACTTTAAACCTCGTTATTAGTTTTGTTGGAAATTGGCTTTTCCAGGCGAAGCTTTGTGGGGAAAAGCTGCAAATATAACGCGCAAACCAGTAAATAATAGATTGCACACGAGGAAAGTTTAACGGTAAAGAAAATGTTTGAAGTAGGTATTTCGAGAATTTGTTCCGGCGATCAGCATTTGCATGAACACTTGGTCGAAATGTTCATGCAAATTCTTCTTTATCCATTCTTTATTGGTAAATCGCGTTAAAGTCGTGTACGAAATGTGGAAAGAACGATCCAGCCACAATTAATTACAAAAAGTAAATTTAATGAAATTAATGTGGTAACAAATACATTCAAAATATGTGCAACTTAGTGCAACACGAAATGTCACTTTTACTCTTTTTTACGCTAAAACCAAAGATATTTCACTTGATATTTATTAGCAGGCGTTTTTAATGAGTTTTTATTTATTTTCAGCTCCTGCAGATGTTGCTGAAAGGACCGAGCAAGCCAAGGTGCTCCAGATAAATGTAAGTTTTTACCAATGAATTTGATTTAATTGACATTGTATGTTGCAATAACCATCAAAATGAATAAAAAATAAAAATACCCATATCGGACTGCACTAGGAAGTTTTCCAGGATATTTTTTTGGCCATCTGTTTGGCAATAATTCGCAATTGAATGGAGAAGGCTAGTAGAATAAACAAGCTTGAAATGCGTTTTTTTGTTGCCAGTGCAAATGGAAAGGTGCATACACACGTTCACTTTATGGCTCATAAAAGTTGATCTTATCCGATTACCCACATGAGCTTATTAGGTAACTTTAATGACAAAATATTGAAATTAATCGGACAACTTTGTTACAATATCTGCAAGCAAACATTTGCAACCTAGTCAGTTTCCAATGGAACTTTAACTGATGATGCTCTGAATTGAGATTGTCTCTGCAACTGGCTATATTTAATTAGTGTGAAACTGACGAAGCCGACAATTTAACATCTGAGAGCCGTAAAAAACTGCCTTCTTTTAGATAAGCTGCATCATAAAGCGGACTTTCTAAGCCAATTTCAGCGAGCACCCAACCTTGCAAAGTTAAATATCACATGAGCAAGCGTCGTGCTTAATAGCTTGTTTAAATAATAGCTTAATACGTCGGCTAATAAAAGAATTTATTCATTCACTGTTTCACGTTTGGTTTTCATCTAACAATGGGTTCAACATGTTAAATAACTTTTGTGTAATATTGTTATGTTTGGTGTTCGTTTGTCGTCGAATTAGTTACACTTTTGATTAGTAATTTGCCGAGTTATGTGCTTAAAGCTGTTAGGGTTAGTCTGGGTTAGTTGGTTAATTGGGTTAGTTTGGGTTGTTGGGTTAGTTTGGGTTAGTTTGGGTTAGTTTTAGTTAGTTACTTAAGATGAGCTATGTTTTTCCTGACTAACTCTCATTTGAGTTGACATTGTGAAAAATTCTTTTATGTGAGTGCAACTATGTGATTATTGGAATTTTTTTAAAAGTGCAAGCAATTTTAAGCTTTGTTTTGGTGCAGAGAATTGGACTTTTCTCGACGTTATTAGGTAAATCGGCATGTCGCATTTTTAAAGTCTTTGAGTTGTGAGTCAATGTGTTTTTGTAAAATTTTGAAAATTTCCCAAATATCCCCTCGACTTTTACTGGAGAGAAATCAACTTTCGATTGGAAAAGAGCCAAACAACGATGAAATTGGCAATTGGAAAAATGGCAAATTATCTGTTCATTTTTGACGATTTTTCGTATATTATCGGGAATATGGAGTTTCAACCGAAGAAGTTACATCAGACAGGTCAGTTTTTTAATGGGAAACTTCCAAATAGTCCAAACCCACACCATTCATGGTGGACTAAACAAATATATTTACAAGAAAATTAAGTCGATTAGCTGTAAACTTTTTAGTTAAAACGTTCGACTTTTCAATGGTGTTTACGAATTATTAAATTATGAATTACTAAATTAAAGAGTCCAAGAACAAAATTGAAATGCACCTAAAATATTGTTGGCTAAATATAGATGTTCAAGCATAATGAAGTTACAAAGTGAAGTACGCCCCAAAACATCACTTTTCTCATTTAATCATTGGACAACTATAATGAAGCAGCGAAGCACTTTGAAGCCTATTTAAATGACGATTGAGATTTAATTGCCCTGTAAAAAAACATTGGGCACCATATGGTATATGGAAAAAATTGTCAGTTACTGAGCTATTAATCTTGAGGATCAACATTGGCCCGGTTTTTAGTGACCGATTTGCCGCCTTAGAACAGTAATGAAATTTGATTAAACATACAACCGACTGATTAGAAGAACTAATTTTTGGTGTGTTACTTATAGGTCTTGATGGTATTTATTTATTTCCAAATGCTTAAACAGCCGACATTCTCAGACTTTCGCATAGCATATGACCCGCTATTTCGCTATAAACATCTTTATTACTCGTTTCTAAATTAGACTAGTTATTAAACCATTAGTCGTTTCTGTGCATCAGTAACACCATAAGGAAACACTGAAGGTCTGCAGGTTTACTGAAGATATTTTTTTCTCTTGAAATATATGCTGCTTGTTGCGTTTTTCACTAGTACAAGATTACGTATTTACGTATCATCTACATGCCGCAAATGCCGACATTCTCCAGTAAAAGTAGCCGAGTTCTTGTTGTGATCTTCCGTTTTGATAAATTATAGACATTCTTTGCTTGTACACCTGCTTATGTGTGAAGATTCGTTTTCTCGATTTTGATTAATTGATGATTCGCATAAATCTTTACGAAATCTCTCTTGAATGATGCAACTGACGATATGTTCAGTAAATTGTTTTTCCACGTAGCTTATTGTTTAGTTTTTTTCCATTCGAATCAACCAATCGAACGCAAAATTATATATACAAAAGGTTCTTATCAAAAATCTGCATTTAAAGCGAATCAATTCGAAATGAAAGAAAAATGCACGCAGTCCATTTGAAACGAAACGCTATTATAAAGAAAAATTGAAGACATTTCGATGAATTAAAACACTTATTTCGCCTTTCTCTCTCTGTCGAGTGATTTATTTTCTCGTTATAGAACTTAATCGTAGCGAAATAATTTTACATAATAAATGTTCTTAAGATAAGATGATGGAAAAGTCAAAAGAGAGTGTCTTTCATCGGACTGGTTTTAATAACGTTAACATTCGAACGTTATTAAAACAACATTCAACTGATGGTTGATATTATCAAATCTAAGACGATTTAATTTTTTTTTCGTGGCATTGAGAAGTTGCTCATATTTAATTTTACTCGACCTTTTTATAAATTAACTATTTTTATAATACACGTTTTATATATTTTTTATTTAACTGAGTCCGAACGATTCATTATTTCTTTTTTGCGATATTGAGAAGTTGTTAGCCTTTAACTAACATTGACTGTTTTATACACGTTCAATGTATTTTTATTGACTGAGGTTTTCGCGATTTTAAACCGTGGATGAAAGGAATTTTTGGAGAAGCAAGCGACTCGTGCTGGCGAAACCTCAGGAAGAAATTTTGCTCAATCACATCCTAGTCAAGTATTAATGGTTTTTTTTTTCAATCAGACATCCAGATTTTCATCAATTTTATTGCTTTCCGTTGGTCAGATTTTAAGCTTATGATGAATGATGAAAAACTTAAATCAATTTTAAATTTGCATACATTGATTTATTTGAACGGTAGATGCAAAGCAGCTAATCTATTAAATATTCTAAAAACCATATTAATAAAGCATCAAAGCGAAATGAATAATTCTTACTAATGTAATGTTTTATATATTTAATAACTTCAAAGCAAGCTGAACATTTTAATTTCCATTCCGAGCGAAAAGTTTCTTTAATTTTTCCAGACGCCGGACTTAATTAGAATCTGGTTATGATTGGCATTCGTTCTAGACCTTATTCATAGTTTAATATTGCTTTGAAAGATAATGTACTTAGTTCAAAAGACCGTTCATGTCTTTGATCTAATGCATGTTAATTGAGCGTTTTAGAAGGAACTCTTTGCGTGTGTAGCAAGTAAATTGGTAGTTTTAAACATGGGAATGATGTAAAAGAAATTAAAACTCAACAAATAAAATGGTTATTACAAAAATATTCTCCGCGGTTGCTACTGATTCTTGTTTTAGAATTGGAACGAAGGTAAATGTGCGAAAACAGTTGCTTTTAAAGTTTGTTTAATTATAATTGGATTTGTTGTGACTGGTGAGTCTTACTGCCAGCTGCAATCTATTAAAACAAGTACCATTCTACCATAAAATTACGTGGGTTGTTTGCAAAAGAAATAGTTTTCGTAACTGCACCAACGGCAATAACCAAATTAAGTTAATTAACTAGAATACAAGGTTTGCAGAAATTGCCTAATGCCCCACACGAGTTGCTTTGAACCAGACAAATTTCACATAATCGCCGCAAAATAATATGTAAACTCTACTCGGAGAAAATGTGCATAAGCTTGTTATTTTGATGGGGGCTGAAGAAGAAACATGCTCGACTGAAAAATGTCGTTTTGAGCTACCCGATAAAACCTATGAAAAAATTGTATGCTAATCAACGAAAGATGCTAAAATCCATTGTTTATATGAAAATTCATGAAACGATTCGCTTTATCAGTGCGTTCAAAAAAATTGGTCAAATCTGTTTAAATGAAGCAGCGAGTTCATTAATTTCATGCATGGTTTGGTTTCGTTCGTCCGATCTGTTTACATAAATAAATATTCATATAATTATTTAACGATTTGTAAATAGCCAGTTGGCCGTATGTGCCCATTTTGCCTTTGGGGGGATAAATTTGGTAAATAGATCACCTGAAGGGAGCGTGCCGTTTGCATGCTGTCGGGATTAGAATACATTTCAACTACATACATAAACTGCATGAACGAGCATTGGTTTCAAGATTTTTAACACCAATTATTTTGTCACTCGCATCAACATTTACTATACATGCAGTCAATTTATTGATAATTTGCCGAAATTTATCATAAAAAGGCCATACTTCATATGACCCATTTTTCTTGTTAAGTTTCACACAGCATCAACTACTCTTGTAAACAACCCTTGGCACAGTTTACTTTTAAGCCACCCCGCCAGTCTGTCAATTAATATTTTAGAAGATTTTGTAAACAGCCATCCCTGAGGGCACGCAAAAATGCAAATTTATAGTTTGCTGAAACACCATCGTAAATCTTTCAGAGTCACGAAGTTCCATTTGTTACGGAATATGGAATAGTGCCGGCCCGATACTGTTATTTTAGCTGATAAATTGATTGTCAGAGGTCATTTTTTGCTCTGGTCATAATTTGTAGTTCATTCTGTTGAAAAATTGTGTTATTGACCTATATAAGACCGGGTGGACTAAATGCAGCAGCGAAAAAATTAATTATGAGGAAATTAAATTTTATTCAAAATTAAACGAATAAGCAGAATAATCATTGTTAGAACTACATCTAAAGCATAAACTGAAAATTGGCAGAATGGGATTTATAAAATTCCATTTACTTAAAGTTAGGAGAAAATACCAATATTTTTTTAGAATTGTATGTCGTTACTCTCTCAGGTCCATGGTTGGACCTGAGAAAAAAACTTATATGGCAACTCGACTTGTTTTGAGGTCCTCTACACGCCCCTGCTCTGTGTTCATAAGGTTGTGAATATCACCCTGTATATTAAAAATAAAAATTGAAATTTGGAAACATCAGAAGAAGAAAGTATAACACAATGTCGGAAAAACATTAACAGGAAGTCCTAGAACAAATCCAGAGCAAAACAAAAAAGTAATATTGATTCAATACCAACTCAACGAATTAGAGAAAGCACAACAAAATTAAAGAATTGTGATAAGGAACAACAGAAATGACAGAGAAAATAGAATCCAAATATAAATAAATGTACGTATGAAAAAGTATTAGAAACTGAGGAAAAAATCGACCGTACAATAGAACAGTCACAAACCGGTTTTAAACAGGATTCAAGTAGCAAGTAGCAATGGATTCAAGTAATAATGGAAGCTTTCCTTAGAGCGCGGAAGTAAAAAAGTAGGTGACATTTTAAAGCGCAGAAATAGCAGAAAATTCTGCTAGAATAATAAGGATAATATATCGAAATAAAATTAATTTGGAGAAACAAGAAATGCACAAGTCCTACATTCAGTAGGCCAAGTACTACAGAAAGGCATAAAAGTTGCTTAGAGGCGAAATGAACAGCAAAAATAAAATACACTTGTAAACTGCTCCAGTATTCTGCAAGACTTATGACTGTATTTCTTATTCAGCCATTTTCTTCAATTTCCACTCTTAATGTGGAATATTTTCAATCTCCTACTGTTGTATTCGTGTTGCTCATTTCGCCTTTTAATTTTTTAGCAATTTATATCTGTATTTCCTTATAAGCACAATGTACCGTGTGTCTGAATCGACTTTATGACATTGTGATGACGAGTTTTGCTGTTTTAAACCACCTGTGTGTAAAAAACTTTATAAAACCAAGAAGTTATTCTTTAGGTCATCTTGTAATATAGGAAAGTCACATCAACCGATAAACATGGTTTAAATTTCCTTCCGTAGTTCTTTATGGTCATCGTCATGCACCTGCTGAAGTCAGTATCAAGAGGTATCGATAAACGAGTTTTTATTGTCATGAATATTTACTTGGTGTTATTTTGCGTGGATGTTTCACCTAATTTCCAAATTGCACGTTGCCTATTCTAAGCATAAAACGCACTAATATGTTCTATCGGCCGCTACTTACAATTTTCTTACAATTACATTTTTAACTATTTTTCTTCAAACGCACGAAAGTTGCTGTCGCTTACTAAATCATAATTACTTTCCTAAATAAGTTTTTCGTTAGGAATTTCTCAGTTAAATACATAAACTCTGCACTAAAGCGATTGCAAGTTCTGTGAATTGCACGAATTCAGCTACACGGGCATTTATTACGTTCTGGCACAACATGAAAATTAATTCGCATCTTTTACCTTTCATTTCGGTACTTTATTTAGTAACACATTTTGTTAATTAAATTTAAATTACATTTTTATCAGCAATTGTTACAGGAAGTTTATTAAGTTTTGAATTTTACCTGCTGCTAAATTACACCCATTTACCCCCATGGAATACGTTTAGATTGGTTCGGTTTGAAAAAAAAAGTGAAGAAGTCTCCAATGCGATATTCATTATCGTGCGATGGTTTGAATGTTTTTGGCATTTGGAGCACATTTGTAAGAGTGATGGATTTTATGCAAGTTTTCATTTATGGCATGAAATTAGGACAGTATTTTTCATGATAACCTGGCCCTTGATATTGGTGCATCAGCAAAAAAACAAGTTACTGTTAAGGGATATTTTTTCTAATTTGTTTCTGTTTCGATTTTTTTTCAAACTAAAGCGTCTGAACCGTTTTTATCTTTACCTATACTATACTTTTGCTGGAAGTCAAGCTGGTGCTTTAATTAAAATATCTAGATCTACATCCCTCGATCTAATTCTTCACCAAAAAATTCATTTGCTATCGCAGTTTGGTAAATATTTTGTACGTGCTTTGTATGTTTTCTTTCACTATTTTTCATCCTATATATGTTTTTTTATTCGTTGTTTATCTTCTCCACCTTTACTACTATTACTTTCTTCACCTCTTTCAAGAAAACTTTTATCATCGCTTTAAAGCAATAAGTTGTTTTTTGTAACTTAATGGGCCAGTGCAGGATTTTCTGAGTCATGAATTTCCTTGTTGCAATTCATACAATTACTTTCAAGTAAGTAATAATAAACATGTTAAATATTCTCTGAGTTTTAGTCTGATTTTCAAAATGTCGTCTGTTTACTCAATATTCATAGGAGAATAAATAAAATTTCTATTTCCTGAAAGGTGTTTTCGTGAATACTAAATGATAGTCATTTTATAACTTCAATGCATTTAGTTTTGCTTTACTTACTGTTTTTCCTAACGCTTAATGAATTCCTGTGAATAATTCTCATTAGAAAAACTTTGGCTCCTCCTCCGCCACGCATCATTAATTGAATACTAATTTGGTTCAAACGAAAGCCAAAAGCGTTGCACTTGAAGCGTTTAAATAGTGTTCCGGTTTCCGATGTACTTTAAACAAATATAAAGGCAAAATCGAATGCACCTTGTGCACAATATTTAAAGCTTGCATCGCCATATTATATTTATTCAATTTCTAAACTGCATTTCAGGAGCAGGTAAATTTTTCGGCAAATTACAGTTTACCTTTTATTAAAACGCACACACTTTGATGACTCTTTTGTGTATTATGTATAATTTAGTTATTAAATTATTTATTTATCCACAATTCAGTTCAATGAATATAGTAAATTTTAAAATAATTTTATATTTTGAAGCTGGAAATACTTCCGGCTGAGCTTTTTGAAAATTATCCTTTGTTTTTTCCCCTCCATTATGCCGATGCAAATTTTTGCGCTGACACTAATTTTCCGACCACAATGTGAATTTCATATTAATATAGGATAATAATAAACAAATTAAAACACGCATGACTGTTGTGAAGGAAATTTGTTGAATTAAAAATGCCAATATTTCACTTATTTATTGTGCCAAGGGTTGTATTATGAAAAATATTTGGTATTTTAGTAACAAATAGAAAAGTGATTTAAGCTAGGTTGATGCGACTTAATGGGTTATTTTCCATTAGAACATTGTTTTTTTATAGACTTACCTAGAGCAGTTAAGAGGAATACTTTATACACCAAGGATTGCATTTCAATTTGAGTGATTTTGGACAAAGTGTTCAAATAGTAGTCCGATTATCTAATATTGTCCACATTTCACCACTACAAAAACCAACATTTAGTCTGCTCTAGAGCTCCCGTTTTCTTCACTACTTCCGGTAATCACTTAGTTTCTTCAATTTCACCGTTCTTATCGGACTGGCTGCTTAAAGCGAATACTACCGGTACCCGCGATTCTTGACAGAACGTAGTATTATCTGCATGCAATGGGAGAGAATGGGGAACCATACCATACCATGGCAAACCAAGCGCTGCCCTCCGGCTAAGAAGTAGTGCAATGTCAAGAGAAGAGAAAAGGAACTGGCCAAATTCAGCCTTGGAAGGACGTCAGCTGGTTTGCTGGTTTTTAAAAGTTCCAGGATGTTGTTAACAGTAATTGCTGATGTGCCGTTATTGGCTTATATCCGTCTTGATTCCGAAACACAAAAATATCAAATATGTTGATTGAAAAAAATGCTATTAGTGGGACATTGAGCCAGCCCAAAATAATCCCTGTGTTCACTAATGAATATACTCACAATTAACTGTGGTCAACTAATGTGATAAAGTTCACTGACATATTGTTTAGGCAAAAATAAGCGTTTCAGGGCAAATTTGTCTTATCCGAAAGTTTAGAGTTTCCGATGGTCAGGGTGTCAAACGGTAAATCTCGATCGAAAAAATCGATGTAAAAAACCACAAACACCATTTTTTATGGTAATAGTAAAAACTGGTTAAGAATCTATTAAAAATACACAAACATTTTATTTACACTTTGACACCCTGTACCTGGGAAACTCTTAACTTTCGGAAAGATTTAATTTGCCTGAAACGCAATATTTTTGAATAAATAATATGACGAATTTTGTCACATTAATTGAGGACCATTCTGTATAAATAATATCACTTTTAAAACGGCGTCTGGGCGATATCTTTGTTAAAAAAAGTTACTGGAATGGCGTTCTTGTGACACCTTAAACCAGATTAATTTTTAACTGGTATTTTTTGCTGGGTTTTGCTTCCAAATTTATTTAGCTGTTACTTAGAGTCTTGCATACATAAAACAATACATAATTGGAAAAAATCGACTTCAAGAAACTTTTATCTTAATATAAGCATATATTGGTCTTAATTGACTTAAACAAACTGTAAAATATCTTGAATATATTCTAAATGTACTTCCTGGCAATAAAATAATCTATTCTGAATTTCATAACGAAAGTTTTGGAGCACTTCTGTAGTTATATTGGCACAGATTCGCATCTCTTCTATCTCTGAGCTCTTCCAATTTTCCGAGTTGCGTCATGTACAGTTTAGATTTTGGATAAAGCCAAAAAAATCACGGGTAGTAAAATCCGGTGACCGAGCAAGCCAATCCATTGGTCTGGAAATACAGGGTACGCATTTTTCAAATAAAAATGTGGCGGTTTGCAATTCTGTTGAAAAATCCGGGGATGATGTTTTGAAGCAAATTTAAATACAAAACACCAGTTAAGTTATCGTCATGCAAAAATGTGCTTTACAATATGGTTTCCTGCCCACACATTCAACTTTCTAGTGGTCAGAGTGTGATTCTCTCGAAAAAGATGTGAGTTAATATTTGTCCAATATCTCACGTTTTGCCCGTTGATATTTCCGTTTAAAAACTGTGCGCTTTTCCCTACAACAGATGCTTCTTGTGAATGATGGATTTTCGTATAAGCGTTAAGATATAGTTTCACAGAATTTCTTCTTTCTGGATTATCTTCATTCAATTCGTGCAACAGAAACATGCGTTTTTTCTGTTCTTCTGTAAGTACATTGTGAGTCTTTTGAAACTTTTCCACCAGTTCTCTTAGGCTTTTCTCGCAGCTGGCAAAGTAATTTTAAAAGACTGCAACTACTGAAATAAGTTCAAGTGGACAATCGGAAAGGAGCCTTATAATGACAAAATTACGAGGCAAAACATGTTTGCATCGCTTAAAATTGGGTCAAATA
Source organism: Dendroctonus valens (assembly GCA_024550625.1). Taxonomy (NCBI): domain Eukaryota; kingdom Metazoa; phylum Arthropoda; class Insecta; order Coleoptera; family Curculionidae; genus Dendroctonus; species Dendroctonus valens. The sequence goes on along the minus strand of JAJTJO010000867.1, from coordinate 574,314 downwards.
AACTTCTTTTTTTGCAATTTTCTCCTGTTCTGGTTTAATTGCAGTATTAGCAATATGAACTGCTGAACAAATTCTCTCATTGTTTTTGGGCTGTGCCAGTTAAGAAACTGTTATGAGTAAAGAAAGCCCGAAGTTCGCTTTTACATTCCGGATCTTATTGGTTTTTTCAATTATTTTGATTATTGACAATACAGACTAATTCACTATGTTGTGGCATAATTAGGAAAGAAAACTTACTTTAAGAACGCTAGGTATCGAAATACGACTAGTATTCAAAGATATTGTCCAAAATACCTAACATCGAAACGACATTTTAACAAAATTGATTGGAGAATTCTTTAATGCCAAACAGCTTTTTCTGCTCAAATACTTGTGATGTGAACTACAAAACTGACCTACTATTTATTTGGAGAAACTTGCCACTTTAATAGAGGCCAAAATCATCAAAATCATCTGTTATTTTTATTAATAACGACCTCCAGTTTCGCTTCGAAACGATTCAATGTGTCGTGAACAGCAAACCTCTTCATTTGTGGAATTGTAAACTGAAACTCTTCAAGATTGAACTAGTTTGATAAATGTCAAATTGCGATTGATTGATTTGAGATGATTAGGTCTATTGAATATCTAATTTCGTCACAGATTTAAAGTTTTTTTCTACTTTCTCTTCTATTTATTAAAATGTCCTGGGAATTGAATAATTCCTTACATGCAATCGTCTGCTGATGACCAAAATTTAAATACAGTACTAATTGTTGTTTTTTTTTTATAAACTGCCAATTAAATATTCCTACTCAATTTCGTTTTTGCAACGTTCAAATTAAATTGAACGTACATTTAGATTCGCAGCTTGGTAACAAGGTAAAATATTCAAAAATTCTACTAAGGAAAGAGGGAATAAGAAGGACTGTGTATTAGTAAACTTAATATAACTTAGCTAAACTTCCGTAAATCGTTTTTGAACTTGCACAAGTGTCTTAAGAAACTTTCTTGTTGCACTTCTGAAGTCAATGATAATTAAATCCACTTGGCAATTATTTAAACAGTGTCAGTTCTAATTCACACTACGTTAAGCAGAGGATGAAGAATGCTAAAAGAATCTTTACACCTGCGTGTAGAGCCTTGCAACTTTTAACAATATAATTACATTGAGTAGTTTCTACAGTTTTAATTTAAATTTCCTTGGTGCTGAAAAGTATTGGAGTTTTTGTTCAAATCGAATGGATTCAAAACTGAAATTGACTCATTAAAATACAGTTATAAATAGTAACTGCAGCTATTCCAACACGCGTTCGGTTCACGATAAATCAGTGAAAAAAACCAGACCGTGTTATGGCTTATAGGAGTTCTCCATTTTTTGTCGTTTTTCTTAAATTTAATGATGTTTTTTGAAATTTTTGTTGTCTGAATGAACGTCGCTAGTTCTTTAAATTGTGTTCGCATTTTTTTCTTGTTTGCTATTTTACTTATTTAACCATTCATACGTTTCCGTGTGTGCTGCAGATATATTGCATTGCAAAGTTAGCCGCTTAAAGCTTAAAAATCCCACTTCTTTTTCCAAGTCTAATTAGCAGATCAGGCGGTGGCGTTAGGACGTCAGTCTATATAAATATAGTGTCCAAGAGGCCTTGAATTCAACATAATTTTCGACTCAAGGAAACAAGGAATGCAACAAACTTTTTGAAAAACTCGATAGAAGTTTAAGTTCGGAAATAATCGACATTTTCGACTCATTTTATGCTCTTTTTGAGCGTTTACGATTTTTAACCGACGATTTCCTCCTTATTATGGACCCAAACGCTTTATAAATGCACATTTGTAACTTTCTGATGTCGAAAGCAATCGATTGAGCCCAAAAAACACGTATGAAAAATTTTTAATTTTGGCCGAAATTTTTCTAAGGGTGGGGGTCGATTTTTTCCAAAAAATTAAAATTACTCAAGTACTCAAAGTACCTTAAATCTTACATCATTTTCACCTCACGGGCACGAGAAATGCAATAAATTCATTGAAAAACTCAAGAATATTCCCAGACGGTCCCTGGAAAAAGGGCTGAAACTCTTACCGGGTCAAACTCATGGCGTTGAAATACACGTGGAGAAAATCGACGTGAGTTTGCACGTATCTTCGACTAGTCCTCTTCATGCAGCTTTAAGCTGCTTTACATTTTTTTTTGTTTGGAACTGCAGGGATGTTTTTTAGTTAATTGCGAAATTGTTCGAAAAGATGGTAACGCTACTGATTGCGTTTTAGCTTTTTAGGACTTCTTGAAGTGTTGATTAGGTTTAAGTTAATCAACAGACTCTGTCTGGCATAGTCAAATCGATTACTTTCAGCAGATTGGGTCTTAGACTCTATTGGCATTTTATTTAGCTCAAGTTGTTGGCAGGCAGCCCTAGCTGAGTATTGAAATATGCATTCTAAATGTTTTTTTTGCGTTAGTGTCAATACGAACATTTCAGGTAATTTATTTTTCATATGAAATTATCTGCCCAGGTTTTAATTAGCATAAATTTGGACAATGATTTACTTTGCAATTCGCACAAAATTCCCATGCTTATTTAAGGGTAAGAATGGGTAAAGGTCGCAAAGCTGAGAACCGTCTTTAATAAATAAACAATAGAACCAGGCGAACTCGAATTGCGCTATTCATATTTTGCGTAACCTACAAATGGAAATTAGTGTATTATTCGAAATAGATATTGCACATTTGCAGCCAGCATGCCCCTGTCCCTGAGATGCACAATAGCTAATTTGAACGAGATTTAAATTGTTTCAGTTCTTTTACTTTTGGAGTAAACATGAAATACTATATGGATGGATTATTCGATTCGAATACTCGAATGTTTAGTTATTTATAAAGGTCGTAAACATGTCTAGTGGGTTTGATGGAAGATTTGGAAAACCGCCAAACTAACAAAGCATTTTCTTGAAGATTTGCCACAATTTTCGGAGTTTGGTTGCTCTTTCATGACTCCCTACATTGAAATTTTCCTTTTCAGCTTCATATCTGATTTGGTTTACGTTTTTTCGAACTGCTCTCATCAATCTTCCGTTTGAATAACTACTAGAATCACAAATTCTATTAAAACTCTGTGCTGTCGAGTGTCTGTTCTCAAGGATGGTAATCGATCTATTCGTTATACTGTGTATGTAAACCGATGAAGTGATATACGTATAATATCCTGAAAACGATATTTGCGGTAATCGTGAGCTCCAATTTCAGTAATAATAGACCATTGATGTAATTTTCTTGTAAAGTAAAACAATAGATACAGAATGGGTTTCGAATAACACGTCTGATTATTATTAATTGTAGCATAGATTTTAATCGTGAATCACGAAGATTTTATAGATAATCGACGTCGATTGTGTAAGAAGTTAGTGCTTACTTGACAATAAAAGGCATTTTTTCAACGAGCTCAAGCATGATGATTCGAAATAATGGAAAGTTATGGCCCATTTTGAACGGTTTTAATTTTTAGCCCACGATATCTGAACCGAAGGGATTTCCTATTATGCCTGCCCACATAATGACACAAAAATTGCTGTTTAAATTGGTCTGCACATGTGAAAAGCACAGTTTCAAAATATGTTCGTCTTCATTATGATTGTATTGCATATAGTAGTATCTACCTACTCCCTATGGTTCTATTGCTACTGCAAAAATACTCAAATGACTCAATATGCTTCAATATATACCATTTTAATTTAAAGGAAGCGAAAAGTGTACTGAGATAAACCCTAGAAATAAAACATAAACCCAGAAAAAAGTTACACTTCTTCTTGTATTTCCACGTGCTCCATACTCCTCCTGGTTCGCCTATTATTTAAATTAACAGTTTTAATTTTAGATCTAAATTCAATATTCAACTGAAATTCACTGAAGTTCAACCGTTAAGGAATAATTTCAAAATTTTACGCTCCCTCTTTACCTGTTGCATGCTTATTTGCACCCTTAATATTATTTTCGAAAGTAGATTGCGGTGTTTCAGTTTGGTCACCAAATTCCGGGACACTCTGTAAGTGTATATCGAGAGGCTCCTAAATTCGAAGACATTGAGCTATAAAACGCACCCGAAAAGTGGACGTTCGTGGGCTAGAAAACTGTTTTTTTTAAATGCCTCAAATTATATTCCATCATCAATGCAAAGAAGTCGGGAATCTAAAACTACACGTGCTTCGATCGTTCTGAATCGAACATTTTGGGCCATTTTGGAAATTTTTAATCAAATTAATCAAACCTTAAGGCGCAAATGCGCTTATGCCAATTTATTTCATATTCTGCCACGATTTTTATCGAATAAAAAATTTAGTATTTTCGATTTTATTTATCATTTTTTATTAGCCTTTATACGAGTCTCAAATTAAAATAAATGACCTCAGAACAATAGCAAATAATTAACAAATGCTTGCAAGCGCTTTTTCTAAAATTTATAGCCATTTCCAGCCAGCTGGTGTTCTATAAACGGTGATTATTTGAATAATTCACGGAAAAGGAAAAGTCTTTTCGCATTTTTCTCACATATCAATAAGAATATGTTAATCGTACGCAAGTGCCACCTTTTCGAGAATACCTGGGACCGACATCATGGTCGAATGATGAAAGTAAAGCGTAGAACAAAGACGATAAAGAATACTAATTTACGGAAAAAAGGACTGAAGCATAATGCAAAACTTGTTTTGTTTGTAGATCGGACGTGTAATAATAACGGACCGTTTTTAAGCCTTTCACTTCTCCAGCAATTATCGTATATTGTCGTTTCATCTTACGTCACTTTAGCGATCGTGTATTTGGAGTTGGTTCTGCATGATGGTCTTCTGTTTTCAAAAGTAAAGGAATTTTATCAATTAAAAAGCTATTAATTGAAAAATTTTAATAATAATAATTAAACTGATTGGGTGTTGCTCAGACCAGATCAGGTCTTAAAAATCAACCAATGGCTGACTAAATTAAATGAAGCGGAATTGGGTTGCCTAAAAACTCACTCACCTTTTAAGGGCCTTGAATTGTTGTATTAACAACTTAGAAAGTTATATATAGCCTTTATTTGAATCATAAAAACATTGATAAAACTCTATTAATGTACTCTCTACTATTAATGTTTTTATCTTTGGCTGTGTAGTCGTTCTCATTGTTAAAATAAATTACTGAGCTGGGCTGAAGTAAAAGTTCGGTAAAAGGATAATTGAAACGCCAGCAACAGTAAAAAAAGTCGTGTAATTCACTTAATCTTCACGTTTAACTTCTTGTTTCGCTTTCAATATTTGTGAACAACACAATTTAACCGAGTAAAACTGAATATCCTCCAGCAAACGTGTCCTAGTCTACTCATTAACTAGTATCGGAATTCTAATTAAAATTGTGCTTATTTCAAGTATTCGTCTTGTTAAATACTTCTGATAACCATTACAAAATAATCGCATTTCTATTACATACGAATTGAAATGAATTCAATTACGACCAGAAATTACATATTCGAACTAAATTCTTGATTTAACAATGCTAATTAAGAGTGCAATTAAAAAAAAGTGCAATTGAATTAAACAGACCATAGAAGTGTGTTTTTCGCACATCGAAGTATCGGCTTATATAAGTATTTGTTCGAATTATCAGCACAATGGGCATTGAGGTTTTTGCCCATTAATCACGTAATTGGCAATTGGTTTTCAGGAATTACGCTTGTAAACTTTAATTTTCGTTAAACAATAACCATTCAGGAAGAAATGCGGGTTTACAAGAGGTTATTCCACCTGATGTATGTATGTAGGTGAATGTCTTCACAAATGAAGACACGTGGGTTGATTTACCTAGAATACCTGAATACCAATCCTCCTCTAAGTTGCCTTGTGACATCAGTCAGTTTACAGCGTGATTCAGGAGATAGATTTGTTTGAAGATTACAAATTTCTCAAAAAATTGTGAAAATATACTCTTTCTTAAAAGCATTTTATTTACGAATGAAGCTCAGTTTACTCGAGATAAAATTAACAATTGTCACAACAGTCATTGATTGTCGGCGGAAAATTCTTCATGCTACAATGAAAACACAATTTGTAACGTTAAAATATTGGACGAAGATTGTTTGGAAATTGGACCATGTATTATCCTCCAACATGCAAATAGCTATATAAAATTAACGACGATATTATTTGGACTTTCCACATATGCCCATTAAATTTGCATTTCCTCCTGAATCACACTGTGGATAAATATCATCCACACGTTTTCTTTAATATATTACTTTTTCTTATTTATATTTTCATAATATTAATAAACCGCATTATGTTTGGTTGTTTGGATCTTTTGCTTTTAAAACACAATTCAAGTTGTTTGTTCAATAATTTCAACTCGATAGGAAAATTAAAAAATCAGCACTTTTTGACATTAGGATGACGAAACTTGCATACTGAAGCTTGTTTGTTCTTTATAAAGAAGCATCGATGAATTGGCTTGATCTTAAATTAAAACGGTTTTATCGACACTAGGATTTTGTCCTCCACCCAGTCAACAATAATATTTCATGCATACTAAAAATGTAATACAATTTTGTCTAAGGTTTTTACGACTTTATTCAGGAGCAAATTGTCCTGCACTCACATTTACAATTCGCTCACGTAAGTCAGTGTTTCAGTTGAATTTGGATTATTTTGCCTGGTGTTGGGCAAACATTTCGCAACCAATCCGGAAGCAAATTTACAATTAAATTAGGTAGCAACTGATTATTACGCTGCTGGGAACAAGTGAGTGTATAATGTTCTTTTAGATTTTGATCAGACTATCACACTAGAGTTAATTAAAAGATGCGTTTTAGTATCAGTAGCGAAATAGGGCAATAAAAACTATATTTGATGGTTTCAGATCTGTTTTCGTTTTTTACATTCAAAAATAATGGAAATGGGTTAATTGAACAGTTTTCATCACTTCTGCAGTGAACATTGTCAAAGGCGATGAGGTAACGGTCCCACTTGTCTTCTGGATCTCCCTCACTAAGTCTTGGAAAGAAGTGATGTATTTGGTCCAAAACATTAGTTTCTTTTCAACCGGCCATGTGCTCTCCTGCTGTTAATTTTGCCTTGTAGGAATTCCTGAATCAGCCCGTATCTATTTGGGTTCCTCATTATGTGGCGGAAATACTGAAGTTTCCGACATTTTATGGTATCTAACAGTTCTGGTTCTTTTTTCATCCGTCGCATTACTTCTGTGTTGGTAGTTTTTTGTGTTCAAGATATTTTCAGTATTCTCCTGTAAAGCCAGGGTTCGAACGCCTTAATTCTCCTGGCAGTCTTTAGTGCAGTGTCCATGTTTCCACGCCATATAGAAGGACCGATAAAACGTAACAACGCAAGAGTCTAAGCTGCTTATAACAGTATATTTATTTCCTTAAAACCACCCGCAAGTTTAAAAAATAAATGTATACTGATGCTTTGCAAATAACTAAAGAAAATGGTAATCTAAGAAAAGCAAAACTGTATCCTATTTCCATTTAAAGCATGTAGATTGTAATGTGGTATATTAAAACAATTAATATTGCGAGTGTGGTTTTGAAATCATATTTCTTTGTGAAACCTCTTCCGTATGATTGCTTCAAGGCAAGGTCGCTTTTGGCATTATTTGGAAACCGTTCACTTGGTGCTGCTGCAGAATATGCAGGAATTAGTGCAAACATAGGTATTACTTTCGAATTCCATGCGTAGAAGTACTACTCTTTGTTCATTGTTCGTTAAATGATCGCACTTTAAACATAATACTTCGGAATAATGGCTAATGGTCAATTTACAAAATTATAACAATATATTGATAATTGTATTACTTTTGTCTGTTGATTGATTGCCTTGAGAATGGATTCAAGGTGACGAGGCTCTAATGGAACTCTGACTTGTAGCCTGACTTACTTTGCTGTAGAGAACTAATAAAAGGCGAATAATACGATTGCATATCTTTTTAACTTAAAAAATTAAAACATGCAGGCAGATGTTTGATGTTGACAGTTTTACAACGCTTTTGTGCTTAGTAGCTCTTCAAACCGAAAAAGTATAACAATGTGGAACATGCATAAAGTTTCTCCGCCTTAACGGTATTTTGCCCACTACAGGCAAATTGGTTTTTCGGAGTAAGCGAAAGTGAAGTTGTCGAATTAAGTAAAACCTGAACTTTTATTTCTGTATTTTGTTGAGAATACATTTTTTGCAATTTTTCTGTACTCCCTACACATCCTCAAACAACTCCCCCAGAGGATTGCCCTGGATTAGTCTCATTCTTTTAAATTCAGATGAAATGGAGAACATATTAACGAATATGTAATTCTGAAGTCAATTTCTGTGGGTTTTGCAAAAAAAACTGGTTTTGGTTGTTAGCCTGGATTTATCAAGTGTAATTTCTGCGTTGAGTAAAATTGAAACGCGCGGTAAAAAGACATTAACGGTAATAAATTTGCGGCTTGGAACAATTATCAGACCTTAACGAGGTAAACGAGGTAAATCGCAGTTCCGGGTCCAGAGCTGATCCGCCTGGATTCCGGAGTAATTGAAACGGTCAACAACAGAAACCACAGACCGGGGTGCGAACTCAAATTACTTATGGAACTGGAAAATACATCTCGAGTATTTGTACCAGTTTTCCGAGGGATAAAGCGGATTCGTGGACGTATGTTTGTCTTGGGATCAACCGAAACTAGAACTGTATCGAGTTTGTTTTGAATTACCGATGAACTATAGAAATAGATTTGTTTTAGCAGTTACACACCTGCCTGCAGCCGATTGTTTCGTTTAAGTTGTCTGGAAAGCACTTTGCGGTTTTCGGAAAAGCGACAGAACACTTTTAGCTTATTTAAAAATTAAGAATTTTCCTGCTTTAATAACTTTTCCTATTTACATTTCGACTTTATTCACTTCAGAAAGGCATTCGATAGAGCTGAACGAGATTAGAATCAACTTGTGCTTTTACTTATCATAAATTGATGAAGCATCTCAAGATCTCTTAACCACTGTAAATATACAACGCCGATTAAACGGATGTTTATTGAGTTCAAAGAGCACGCGAATATCCTTCAAGCAACTTTATTTATTGCGGTATTAAAGTCAGGTGTAGCATAATTAAGTGCCATTATTCGACATGCTCATTATTGCATTACTTTATAATGTTTGAGTACATTTTCTTTCAATTAGCGGTCTGAAGTGCTGCAAGAAAGTATTAATACTACACATTCTTCTAAATTAACAAGTAAAACACTTTCCCACAATGTGAGTACTACTCGAAATAAGCAGCTGTAAAAATTGTTTTCTATATAATTCTGTTCGCTGAATGTTTAATTGCTTAAATGCCACTAATAAAGATATGGATATTTATTAAGTTGTAATTACTCTTTCACTCGGTTTTTCAACTTTCAAATTATTTTATACAGATGAAGGGATAAATATTTGTAGGGCGAAAGTTAGTAGACGTTTCAGATGCACGAAAGGCACATTTATCTAGTTTACTGAAAGCGTTCAGAATTTTATTCGTCGAGACTTAATACTGAGAGCTTTGGGTCTCATAGTGTTATTTATTTGATTGATTTTCAGACCCGAGCAAGGCTAAAAAATAGGTCCTAATTAGTTCCTCAAAAAAGCTAAATAAATGTTTTTGAATAGTAAAATAAAACCAGAAATAGAAACGCTTCTTATTACTAAAAGAGTGTTATGTTTTATTTTGCTTAAACTAATAACGTCGTTTAATTACAACCCAACATCCTGGTAGAATGTTGTCTAAATAGACACCGTTGGGCGTATTTTGTAAGTTTATGAATTTCGGATTTCAATTGTCAGCAATTGTCCTAAATTCTGAAAAAAAACTGCAACTTAATTTTTTTTTAATCGCTAATAGTCAACTAATATTGAACAATCTAGTCAACCAGCGTTATTTTCATAGCTTATATGATTTACTTGGTATCAAACATTGTTAAACTTCTGTAAAAAGTTAGTACATTGAAGAATTAGAAAAAAACATCGCGTAGTGGGCTTTGGGAACAATAGAGAATATTGTATTTGCCAGCAGATTTTTAAATTCACTGGATTTACAATGCACATTCAAATTCTGCCCTACTTTGACTATAGACGGCAATACAGAGTTATTTTCCAAATTCCTGTATGGGTGATATGTAACTGGTTAAATGGGCAAAGAGAGACACTGAAGATGAGGTATATCTTGTGAAGTTTATTTAAATAGATTCTAAGGAAAGCAGATTGTGGCTTCAAAAGCCTATTAAAAAGAGTAGCAATTTTATTGAAAGAGCATGAAATTTCGAAAGGTTGTAATGAACGGAGTGAAAGAGGAGATGGGTAAGATTGCACTGTGGAAAAAGAGAGGATCATCGAGGAAGAGAAACTGGCACAGTACTTTAAAAGGGCGAATTTCCATGTTCTGGGAATTACGGAAATCAAAAGGAAAATACATTCTGAAATGGAAATAAGGACGAGACATCTCTTGATAAGAAACCGAATTGGTGCGATTGCAAGAATTCTTAACCTAGATTTCAATCTTAGAGAAAGCACGACCATAATAGTAGCACTTGGTCCAAATGAAGATGGAAAATTGACAAAGAAGGAGGAATTTTAAGGAAAACTGTAAGAGGCGAAGATGGGATTAAAAACAGGTTAACGATATCAAAAAATATATAAATGGAAGGAGAAATAAACAAATTGCGGATGTAATGCGAACACGTTGGGAAAAAATTGAGGGAAACACAGAAAAATTACAATAGAGAAATATTCATAGATGCAAAAAAGTTCCATAAGGAGATTAATTCCATTATTGGATGTGTTCTTGAAAAGCAGATGGTATGAAAGACTGAAGAGTGTGGCTTGTGACTCAATGGTCATATCTTAAGAGCGTATTCCGTGGTCAACTTTATATCCATAACTCCTTGCTTTATATGAATAAACTTCCCATACATCGCTTAAAACAAATTTGCCAAAGTCACCAGATTTCTTAGCATAGACTCATTAGAAGTTTCTATCATTATATTCTCATGACAAAGTCGCATCCAACTCGGAGGACTAATATTAATGCAGCCCCCATTGTTTGAAGTTATTTATTATGCAGTTATAAAATCGCGCGTATTGACGAAAAGCTAAAACGAAACATTTCCTTCGGAAGTTCATGTTTACCTCGTCGCGCGAAACTTAAGTGATTAAATTGTTGTAAAGTTTATAACAAGCAGCGAGTGCTTTCACGATATCTACAAACAAATAATTGGTATGGCTAATGACGAACGCACGAACGGTGTTAAAGTTGTTATAATGAAACTTCCTAAACTAGCATAGATATCTCGACTTAAGTTGAAATATAATCTAGTTACCGACACAAGTATGTTATTATATCAACTTCGCTTTTCCCCCCTTTTCTTTGAGCTGTCGATCTAACGCCTTCAGAATAATTAGCTCATTTGCGTAATCGCTATTTTATTTAAACTAACTAGCTTATTGACTCAGAGCAGAGAACGGTTACGGATATAAGTATGTACAGATCTCAGATATCCCACAGAATCGGTTTCGAGCCTATTAGCTCTCATCAGCTGGGCTAAGCCTGAAAATAACACTTTATTTCGGCAATGTATTTCATTCCTTACTTTCCATTACTTTCAGGCTAAACCTAAGATCGAGAGATAAATCTCGAGATCTGTGCATACAACTTATCAAATTTTTGCATAGGTACTTATTATATCAAGTAGAAAGCAATTGACTAAGATCACAAGAACATTTAGAAATGTTTGTTTTGAGACTGTCCAACATGAAGAAAAATTGCTTTAAACCGAATTGGTGAATTCTTTATTGGTTTAAACTTATAGTCAAAGCCGAGATAAATGTAATTCGATAAAAGTAAAAGAAATCTGGATTAGTTTGTCTATTGATAAAGTTGATATCCCTTGGATCGTATGCAAATGGAGACTGGCTCAAGATAAGTCTAGTTTCTTTATAATTAAATTGAATTCAATAGTTTTGGACACAACAACATCTGACTATGAAAAATCAAGAAAATGTACACTTACTGCTGTTATCGTCAGTTTTTAACTTGTCTATTTTGGTCGAAATTTAAGCGAACTGGAAATGTTGGATAAACGAAAGGGATAATAACGGATTGCGCTCAGTTTGCTCTCAGTCAAGATCAAAAAGCTGACGTAATTGCAACTTGGTTAGACAGTCCAAAAGTTACTTCAATATCATTCGCCATTAATCTTAATTTCAGCTGAAGATCTAAAGATGCTCGTTCCATGAAATATCCCCATAAACGCGCCAGGAAAAGTAATAATACGAATATGTGTGAAAGTGAGTTTTCATTCAAAGTAGACTACAAATCTGATTTAAGAAACACACTATTAAAATCAGTTTTTTGGGTAAAAAGATGGAAGGGAACTTTCTTTTTTGTTGTTTACGATCTAAGGAGGGATGTCGCTTCACTGACTCACCCAATAATTGATATAAACGACATGGAACCGAATAACAAATCCACTTTCAATGATTACATTCTCGGTAAGCTTCTCAATATGCCGATAAAGCCGAGTGCAATCCACAGGTGACGTAAAATCTTCTTCGCTGGAAATTTCATCAGAATGGCAACTAACAATAATAAACTAATCTCTAATGCAAAACTCGGAATTCCGGTTGTATCAAACTCGGCTACTCGAGGGAAATTAGGCGCATAAGTATCATCCCAAACCAAATTAATGGAAACGCAACCGGCATAGGAAAATTGTGGGCGCGATCATTCGGAAAATCGCACTTGGAGATGCACTTTCCGTGTATTTTCCAACTTTCTCAATTTTCGTAATTCGCTACGCTCTTTTTGTGGTGGATCGCAGTTTATTTTACCAGTTGTTGATGAGATGCGTTTCAGGGAGTTCAGAGGCGTACAAATTGTACACCGTCTTCACTCATAACCGAAAAATATTGCTCTTTAGGTCTTGTTCTTCTAACATTAATTGTTTTTGAATCTTTGTTAACATTAAGTGCAGCTGCGGCTACTTTACTGATTTGTGAATCGGTAGTAAAAAGTATTTGCCAAAAGTGAAAAGTATATTGGAAGAAATAAATGAAAACGTCATAAATACTCATATAAAACAAATTTCTAATATTTTGTCGAGTCTCTCAACCTTTCAAATTAAATATGCGGCCTAAACAATTAAATCAACATTCAAAGTATGTGAATTTTATGAGAAGCTAAATGATCACTGATGTCTCAAATCGACCACATAAAATATAATGTTTTTTCTTATATAACTTTAATGATATATTTGCAGGAATTAAACGGTTTTGAATAGTAGTAATTGAAGCAGCTGTCTAACCGTGAATGCCTGAAAAACGACACAAGAAAACAATAAAACACACTTATAACAAATCTTTGATATATCAACACAAAAAAGCGATGTAAGAAACCTACTGTAAGACTATCTATGGCTTCTAAATCTACAAACTACGCCTAGTTGTAACAATATTGAAAATCGTTACCTTTCAGCAACCCACGCAGGATGTGTGGTTGTATTAATAACGTTTCTTAAATGCAGGAAAAATTTCCATTTGCGCTTTATGGTGTTCACTAACAGCTAACTATTCTTATAATAAGATGGCATGCAGAAGCTCACTTCTAAATGGTAGACAAAACATTAAGATATCAAGAATATTTAATTCAAATTATATGTAACGCACTAAATGGAAACTAATCTAAAAGAACAAAATTGAAAAATAAAACTAGAAAACCTTTGTATAATAATAACTATAGAAGAAACTCGCGTAACTTATAAAATTACGTGAAGCAACGGGACTATTTACTTAAGAAAAAAGTAGGTAAATCTAAGTAAGTTAAGTGTTTATAAAAACTATAATATTTTGCAACTTACAAACATAATTAAAACTTAATATAATATATAATCTGTTTATCATGCATTAACGCTTATTCTTAACAGATTTCAGCAATATGTTATGCATTACGGCAATAATTCGTGAAGAACTACATCTACCTAAACACAAAGAAACTTCCCTAACTACTCGAATTCTGTTCGAAATCGGTTGCAATAAGAATATTTACAGGGATTATCAACGAAACAAATTTGAAAAGTAATACCTACATACAATTTATTGTATCCCTATCTACATATGATATTTAGCGTCTTTCTTCATCATTAAAAATGTCTTCTAACAACTGTTTTGTAATGCTTCTATGAGGTTTGGCTGGATCCAATTTCGGTCTTCCATAGAGTCTACTGTTGATTACATACAACCTACACGAAAACATTTCTGGTTATTTTTGTATTATAAATAATAATTCTTACTGTTAATGGTAAATAGCACTCATTACAATGTAGTCAAGGCTTAAAAGAAAATTAACGTTCGTTTGAATCGTTGTAATAGTGAATGGGGTAAAAAATCAAACAATGCACAATCTATAAAAATACTTTAACAAGTTGACTTTTTTTCGCGGGAATTAAATTGTTTGAAATCGATAAATTTTGATTTATACTTCATGATTTACATAGTATAATGGTATGAAGCTATTTGCATGATCTAATAACCGGAATCTCTTTTTTTTCTTTATTTTTTTCTCAGGATATGATTCGACAACAACTCTTGATCATGATCATGATGACGCGTGAGCTTTCTACATTGAATACAAAATCGCTGTACTTTCAAGGATAATTCTTTCCATAATTATTTTACACTCAACATAAATATTGCCAGTAATTTATAATAACTAAAGCTTTCACTGGAACTAAGTCGAATTTAAAATTGGATTTCTCTAGATGATTAATCGAAAAACAATTATATATTTGCTACTTCCTCAGTTCTCTTATTGGCAATCAGTTCCAATTACTAATAATAATACAACATTTTAAAGTATGTTCGATTCGCACAGTTTTTACTTACTTTTCACTTAATTCGCATCTCACATTGAACCACCAATCGCACACGAATACCAGCTGACTAAACTGGGTACCATTCGGGCACAAAAAGCTCGTCTGCCTTCCATCAATATCGCAATAGTGCCAACTTTGGCACCGAGTTTCCGGGTCCGCGTAGAAGCCAGGATATTGTTGCTCATCACAGTAAAAGTTGGTATAAGGAACCATTCCTAAGACTGGATAATCTGTGCCTGGCCGACCTAAACAAAGTAAACTATATTTTGATAAAATAATGGTGGCTAAGCACTAGATTTTGCCAGCATGGCTGTTTTGCATAGATTTGATGAATAATTGTGATTTTATAATATTATATTTTCCTATATTCGTTCCTTTCAAACTTCTTTTCTGTTTATCAAGATTTTTTTGTCTTCTTGAAAACTCATATATTTTGTGTTTAAACAAACTGCTCAACTTGAACCATAGCAGTTGGGTCATCTGCAAAGTGTAATATGTTTCATGTTTAATCACCTTCAATTCATATCCCGACTTATCGGCATTTTTCTGCAGTTTCTATGTGAGATTCTTTCTTTTGTGAGATCCACGAACTCTGGCCAGACATAATCGATCTAAGATCGTCCAGCTCTAAACCCAATTTTGTCTTGTATATCCAAAAAGGCATATTTTTCGTAGATTGAAATGTTCAATATTTTACCATAGAATCTGGTAAATGTTTCTGTTATTTTATCCTGTTTTGCAAATTGATGTTATCCAGTAAGTATTTAATCCATTTGATATTTGTCGGGCTAATATTTGCTTCCACTATAATCGATGGTTTTCCACTAGCTTATCATTCTTCATAGGGTGTAGTTTGTATGCATTAATTCTTTGTTTACATTCCCGGCTAGGACAACTGCTTTGATATGCAACTAGATGATCGAGTTTAGTATTGGTTTCCGTCTTCTTTAACTTCTTTTCTGTATAATTTTTGGACCGTTCATATATTGATTAATTCTCTTTTTCTACTGTGTTTGATTGATGATTTTTTGTGTTCTCTCCGTATATACCTATGATTTTATTTCATCGCATTTCCGATCGCATATAATTTTTTTTTGCTATTTGTTGTCTTCGGAAGTTTATACGATCTTTTCACAATTTTTTTTTACGAATTTACAGTTTTTGTCTCTTTGATGATATTATTCATATTTGCTCTTCATAGCACAGCAGGTTCCAGAATATGTGTACATTTTTCTTTGCTCATTTCGTCTCAATGATTTTATTTTTGAATTCCAATGTTGTGTTGCTTTTTCTGTTGCTGTTGTGTCGTGTTTCTTGTATGAAACTCCCAACACGTTTATCGGTTTAACAAATCAACAAAATAAAAAATCAACGGTAATAAATTTCTTTCATTAAACAAATGTTGTCTTTGTAGATGTGTTTCATGTAAAATGTATCCATCAATCAAGTCTTGCTAGAAATACGTTGAATGTTCGTTAAATACTTCGATTACTCATTCGCCTGCACTACAATGACATACGCTTTACGATAGAAAACATGTTTGAATGAATGTAAGAAAATTGAAACTATAATCTGAGCGGAGTCTAACCGCTAACACTAAGCCATTGATAGGATATGAGTTGCAGATTAATATCGTGACCATAATACTAAATGATAGAAATCCTTACACACCAATACTACGGATCTAATTACAAAACTGCAGATTGATTATCTATCTGCGTTGACCATCAACTGTGATAGTTGTTTTTATTCGCACTTAACGCCAGAAATTAGCATATACAAATACGGTTAAATTTAAATTGTAAGTTAATTATTATAAACAAGTTAGACCTTCGCTATTGATTGTTGAACTGTCTTTGTATTTAGTGGGAAGAATGCTCGACTTTGATATGGGGCAAGGTTGGCAAAAACGTTGTTAAAAATCGTCATTAAGGTTAATTATTTTTCCTCTCTACAATTATTAATTTATTGGCTAAGGTCGTGTAAAAGTTAATGTCCCGTAAACGCTTTTACGGTAATGATGCAACATTGCCGAATATCTTCACCACTGACTACTAAACGATCGTTTCAATGAAATTACCTGGAATGGATTTGCCTAACTCTAAATATTCTAGCACTGAAGGGCTTAGGAATCCGGCAGGTACGAAGTTCGTGCTCAGATCGTTGTTTCTTTCATCAAATTCACCATCAACATCATTTTCGGGATCAGGAGGAGGAGGCGCTCTTGGACGTTTTACTCTTGATTTTTGCTCTAAACCATCTGAAAGAAAAATTTATTTTTCTAAAACCATTTCAGCTTCACAATAACAATATATATAAATGAAGAGCGCTATTTGCGTCCTATTGCTGCCATTAAACCAATTTAGTGTTTCTTCACAAGTAGTACTCGAACAACAGTTTTAATCGTCCAAAACAACCGGCTTTTTTTGTCGTCAAAAAAGGCGTTTTATTATCTATGAGTTGCTTGAAAATAAACATTTTCCTGCGTTTACAACCTGCTGCGTTTCATTAGAGAATCCTGAGCAAATCGCTTTAATTGCTAACTATTTCGTTCTTAAAAGCTTTCTTCTGCGGCCTGATGTAAACTGAATATGAATCTTAAACCAAACAGTACAGCAGAAAATATTTCTCGTAAGACTAAAATCAGTTGATTCGGATGACTTTATTTCCTCTGTAGCATACCACAAACATTTTAAAATAAAAAACCCTGAACAGTTTTATGACTTATTTTAAGGTCAAAAATGATGCAGATAATTTCTTTTTCAAATCACTTGCTATGGATGTATCCTCTTGCTCGGTTTTTGCAGATTTATTGGTTTCCTTTGAGCTTTTGCTCAAATTTGTTGCTTAATACTGTTAAACATCTTACTGACTATTCTAGATATAGAAATATGGTTTATGTTTGAACTTTCAGCCCCAAAAAATGAAATAACATTCAACAAACAAGTATATATTCATCACCGACACCATAAATCACATATTAAGTAACATTTAAATTATTGTAGATACTCGCATTAAAGTTATATTTCCTTGTTTCTGAATGTATTATTCACTGGAAAAAATGCGCTAAAATGAAAGTAAACAAGGTGGAATTATATAATCGCGTAAAAACAAATTGTCCCATTTGTTTCGAGCGGCGGACATTTAAGGAGAAGAAGAGTGGAAATAGGAAATCCTAGCTCTAGTAGCTCGAGCGCTTTTTTAGTTTCTATTGTCTCGTTTAGGGCTTGCACAATTTAATTCAATATAAATGAAAAACAGTATAGTAAAAAAAAACTTCCATTAATGTTCAACAATGGTTCTCTTTCATTGCACCTAAGCGCTAATTGCGAACAGCAAACAAATACACCTTTGCTTAACATTGACGACATGAAAATTAGAATATAGCCTTGTGTTGTGCGGCAAAAATCTCACGTGAGATGTCAAATTATGAGCAGGACATTCATTCATTATTATGACAACAGAATACGACTCGTTAAGCACATTGTTTGTGTGACCCTAAAAAAAGTTCATAAGAAACTAATTTAACTCGACAAGGTCCTGGCACGATTGCAGTCATTCTATAATACGTTTAGTCATTGATAATGCATATATTGGTGTAATTGAACTATGGGGATAGTTGTTTATGGAACTGGCAGGTGATAGATACATGTTGTGCGAAAGTAGATCAAGATTTTCCGCAAGGAAATTTAAAAAGTTTGCGGTTTACCAAGGCTTTGTTTGGTGTTGGGAAGTGTAAGACGAATTGCAGAAAATTTAATAATCCTCCTGAAAACTCTTCTACTTTGATTGAAATACATGCTGTAAGAGAAAATCGTGTTGTATAAATAAAACAAAGATTAAAGGCTTTTTTTCATTAAAAAATCTGAAATATAGAGACGGTTGCAAAATGTAAGTAATTTGAATCTATGTATTACAGAGGCGTTTGTTTTATTGCTTTTTCTTATTTAATCTGAGCCACAAAACCGCGCTTCATGCGTTATTTAAATTCCCGCTATACACTTTGTCAGTAGCAAACAGAGCCGTGATTTAAGTGGAGATGTCGCTGCATTTAGTCCAGCGTCCGCCGTATTTTCGAGTAGTAAATTAGTATCGGTTGTTTGTCGGTATCGAATTTTTAAGCGACTAAGTTTAACTTCAAAACCATAATAATACAGTGTGAGATTTTCTGTTTTTGTGTATTTCTGAATTGACAATGATTACCTGTATAGTTTCACAGTCGTCTTGAATTCAATTAATCTGAAGAGGTTTTTGTTTTTTTATATTTTATTTTAAGATAGAATTAAAAGGAAAAGGCATTTATTATTATAAAGTAATCTAATGCAAGCACATTTGCTTAAAAAAATGACGGAATTTGAGGATGCATAAAAGTGCTTCATAGTGTTTTCTCGGCATTACTTTTTTGGTCTGGAGCTCTTGAGTTGAATTGGCTGTGAGGGGGTATGAGGAAAGCGATATTTGCGAGAATCTTGAAATTAATATTTAAACATTAAGAGCAGCTCCAAGGATATATAAGACGAGCTGATACAGTGTATGTTTGAAAGTTGTCATAAACAAATAATTGAGGATTTTACAAAATCTCATATTGATGATAGTAATCGGTGAGCCAATTGAAAGTTTTTCAAACTACTTAATTCCTGAAAGATGTGATGCACCGAAATTTATAAGACTCTCCCTGATTTTTTAATAATTCACCCCCACAAGTAGGAGTGCAGAACAAGGTTGTACACAGAAGGGCCCCGGAAGTAGAAAATCAATTCACCAACCGTGCATTAAATAATCTGTTCTTCCATTTTTGGCTGATGGCACATTATATCTTTTTTGAGTAAGGCCCCACTCGAGTGAAAAAACCCTATCGATCATTTTGGACCTTCGAAATTGATATAATACGCTTAATATGAAAAATTCCTTCATATCTAATAATTTTTCATTTCATCAAAATGTATTAAGTTTTGATAACAATTTATTTAAGCCCAGAAAGCTAAATAAATAAAGCTAAATTGCTTATGCATGTCACCATGTAAATCGAAAGTGCATCTTTTAATTGTTTATTACGTGTTAATGCGTAGCGCTGTTGGTTATCCACCGAAATTGTGTAATAATAATTATTATATCCATTGAGCGGACTAGTGTCTATATTGATTTCGACACAGATCCGAATTAATCGGGCACGATGCATGTTTATTGCAATTTTGTTGCTCCCAAATTGTCGTGTGTTTATTATTTTGAACATAACAGGCTAAAATATAAACGAGTAAAAGTGCAACTGGAAGTAATTACCGAAGAAAGGTTTGTTGTTTTGGGTGTTAGATATTTTGGACATTCGATAAAAACTGGTTATACCACCATTAATATTAATTAATATCTTTCTTGCAGTTAGAAATATGAAAAATCCAAAAAACAGGTCAATTTTATTTGTAAGGGGGACACTTTGAATTCGTATTTTTATCCTTCTTGTTTCAACCCCCTAGGAGGGGTAGATGTCACCCTTAGAATCTTAAATGGGAATGGGGGTCAAGGGGCACATCGTTTTAAAGGGCCTTCAATTCCCCTTACAAATAAAATCGACGTGTTCAGATTTTTCATATTTTTAACTGCAAGAGAGATATTAAGGGTGGGAAGTTTTCAAATTGACACTCCCGTATAAATAGTCTCACAGTAATCGCATAACACCATACGGTTATTAAAATGTTCGCTATTAGATGTCTCGCAATGAAATTCCCGAATTTTGTAAAACTTTCCTTTAATATTTTAAACATTTTTTTAGATTGTCGATGTTCAACAGATCGAACCTAATCAACACGCTTCTTACGCATCGATGCACTTTTCAGCTTTGGTTAAAATGGGTTTTGTTAATTAGAGTAGGCATCGAAAGTTAATAACTTTTCAACTAAATGTTTCGTTTGTTTGGTCATATGCCAGCTTTAATTAAGAGTTAGTTGATGTCTTGAGAAGTTGGTTGTTGCATTGTGTAAATCAGTTTTTTTTTTAGGTTTTCTTTCGAAATATAATAGTATATTGCCGCATAGTAAAATTCAATAACTTGTTTGAGGTCCCTTGAGGTTGGTCCAGTCCAAGACTTAAGCAATCAGTGACCTTTATCTAAAGAGATCAAAACCCCAGCATATATATTGAGGTCACTAACAAATCACTAATCTGTAATAGGAAAAAGTTTTGAACAGTTCCATTAATGACCATTTCTGGTGTTGTAAGAATTAATAAACCAGATCTAATCCATTAGTTTAATTGAATGTGGGTACCGGTTGAAAGAGGAGCATACGCCAACGATAAATAAGTACAACCATTGGCCATTCGTACAACCTCCGTGCTCATTATAGTTACAGTTTTGCAATTTTATGACGGTCATCGTCGGTTGCAAAATATTTATTTCTTGTCGGTCGTGTCAATTTTCACTAAACGCTTTACGATCGCGAATAATTCCACGTACTTCACGCAGCCTTGGAAAATTAAAGAAAATACATTGCTGAAATTGTTGGCTATTTTTAGGTCGGAGTTACGCATGTTTTTGAGTTTATACTAACAGTCTTACTCAATTGCATTGAGAGGAGAAAAAAAATTTTTGTTCTCAGCATCTCCTCCAATGTCAATTCTAATGTTTGATACCAAACCATTTTTCCTTGCATGGGAATGACTAGCTGCAGAATTTCATATTTTGAGTTTCGGTATATGCACTCCAGGAATTCAAGCTTTTTTTTTGAACAGCGCTTTAATTAACCAGATCAGTTTTAGTGTTTTGACGCCAAAACTTGCTAGTCGATGATGCAAAAATTCAAAAGTGAAGATGATAATAATAAGTTCCAACTCAATGAGAACCTTTCAGCCCAGGCTAATGCAAATTATGCTCATGTTGAAGACGATAATTATTTAATGCTTACAATTTGTTGACTGACTGCCTTAATAATAAAAAAACTTTTAATATGTGGTTTGCCTTGAGCGTCTCACTTCTTGCCCATTAACCAAATTAAAGTTTTCCAGTCATCCGTTTAGTCATTTCGACATTAGTTTCTCTCACTCGATAGAATTCTACTGCAGAATATGCGCCTTGCATTTGTTTGGATTTTTTAGAAACATTCCAAAACTGGATTCATGTTTTCAACTTTTTTCTTGGATGTTTTGCTTCAAAATGTATGTCCTTTAAAAAAAGATATTTCTTGATTGGTGGCTTTGATGGTCTTGAGGATTCCTCTATACAAAATTTATTACATTCGCAAGTAATTTTGTAAATTATGTTTTTTATATTTTCCGATTTGGCATAAGGTTGTTTGTGAAGTTTAGCTTTTAATTTTTGGGTGTTAATTAGGACTTTCGTAATCTGTGAATTCATGTTTACATTTGTTGAGATTGTTATAAATGTGTCTTTCAAACGGTCTGTTGCATTTTGCTTAATTTTGAATAACTTTCTTCATTTAAAAGTTAACTGTGTTGCCTCATTATCATTTAACTTAAGCCATAATTTACGCTAAAATCTGAAGTAGGCCATTGAAAGGTACACCTAAATTAAAATTATATCAAAATCCTTAATTACTTTTAGTTACTTTTTTTATCGATTCGTAATAAAGACGTGAAAAAATTGTGCAACTTTTTTAAAGACAAACATTTTGATGCGAAATACCCCAGAAAAAGTTTTAAAAATCTTATGAATGAAAATATTATTTTAAACTCCTCCTCTATCTGTAAATATTTGGCATCAAATCCGAATGATTTGGATAATTATATTATAAGTGTGCTCGTAAAATACGAACATCCTCTCTGTTGGTCAGCCCATTATTTATGCACAAAAAACCAGTTTTTTAAATCTACCAACACAAAAACACGAATTCACTGATCCAAGAGGATGTAATTTAGGATGCGAACTATCTGCAAATGTTAGAAAGAAAAACAGGTTTGTTAATTATCTAATTAAACAATTGGCTTGGAAGTTACGTAATACGTCTTTCGGTGAATATGCGTAATTTGCTGTTTTAATTGCATTGTCAGAAGCAACTGCTCGACTGAAAACTCTTTCGGGTTTAAACTTAACGGTCGTCATTCGGAAGGTTTGTTAACTTTCCAGATTAAAAACAAGTGCACTGGAAATGCTTTAATATGTTTCTCTTATATTTCCATTACTTTACACTCAAACGTCTACTCAAAACTCATGTATTTTTAAGCTAAAAATTCTACTAAATTAGGATGGTAGCAAGTTCTATCAAATTCTGGTTTAAACAAATTCTCTTTCCTTTCATCCTAATCCGATTAGCAATGAATGTATGGAACAAGCGGCAAATTATTGCACGTTTGCAAATTACATTTTTCATTGTTATTATTCGAATTGTGTCTCCTCAAAGCGTGTCTCGTATTGAAACATAATTAGAATCATATTAGAAAGTTTGCGTAACGAAGTGTAATAACGATCCTTAAAATGTGAATCTCGATTAGGTAACCATAAGGCAGGGCATTTTAATTTTTAATATATGTGAATGGTAAATGTTTAATGAAAATTTATTAACTTTACTTCTGGTTCTCTAGACGGAAATAAATGGAGATTTACGAGATGCCATTAGTAGATAGTTGGATATTGAATCGGTTCGATTTCATGCAAAAAAAGCCGTGTCAATAAACGGTTGTCTTGTAATATATTCTATAAAGAAAGTAAATACTTCGTTATTAAATGCATAAACTGATTTCTAATGGTGCGTTCAGACCTAACGAGCCGAGCCCGAGTCGAGCCTGAGCCGCGGCAAATTCTTTTGAAATGTCACGTCTGTCGGTGTTTTGACGAAACATCAAAGAATTTTTGATGCCTCATTGAGTTTGCCATAAAAAGATATATGTAAATCATGCCTTGATATGGTTTAATACGTTTTATCACAATTTCCTTGTTGCGTCGAACAATAGTAATTTCGTTCCACAAGAATACGGACTTTAGGGTAATTGTATTGCCCCAATTCAATTGTAATTTAGGCAACAAGGAAATGTCTAATTTGGCTTCAGTTTCATAATTTTGCACTTAAACTGTCCGATGTCACAGTTACTTACATCCATCCACTGATTATCGGTTAAAGCTGCTAGTTGTGCCTAAGTAATGGAACTGCAGAAAACCTTTGAAATCCATTAGAAAATACCAATAGTTTCCGAATATCATGCTTTTGAACGTGATTAATGAGGCTCTTCCAAGAATGTGTAAGATCGAAAGGTCCATTAATATCCTTCTTCCATTAGGTAATTATTCAACGGCAACTTACAAGGGAGATATTGTGCTAATTCGGAGCTTTTTCCCAAAATTTACTTTACTACGGAGCATTTATTTTCTCGAAATATCATAATCAAGCAATATAATGCTGTGCATTTACTTTTATTACGTCATTTAATTTTGCTAATTAATTAACCATTTACTATTACAAGGCACTTGCAGTTCGATATTGAAACATAAATGCCACCTCATTGGCCTCAATATATGGTCAGATAAATGGACATTGAGAAGTGGCAAAAAATGTAACCGAACTACTGAATTGCAGCCTTTATGCCGTCGAAAAAATTATGTCTAATTAATATTTTATTTTTGTTGCCACACGAGGCAAAGTTATACGAACTGTTCAGCTGAATAAATTGCAACAATCTGTAGTTCTTTAGTTGGGTGATTTTCCTTTGCTGACATTTTGTTCGATCAGAACGTGAAGAATCTGTATTTATGTACGCGAAATGAATATTCCAACAATTCTGGACAAGAAAATGGAAATAAAATTTCTTATCGACCAGGTGTAGTTCATGTGCCGGAGCAAAGCAATTTCGATAAAAATCCCATTTTAATTAAATTTAGGAACAAGAAAATGCGAAAATAAATAAAAATAATTATATTTTGAATTTCACGCGATTCATGAAAAATCCTTTGTTGCATACAAATTAAACAATTACCACAAGATCTATCTACTACTATGTATGTATTAAGGGCACTGGGAGTTTATTCCTGCTCTGAGTACTCGGTTCATTTGATATTTTTAACATACAGGGTGATTCAGGAGGAAATGGAAATATGTTCAGGGATAGGAACAGTAGTGACAAGAAATTTACAGAGTGTTACAGTTGAAATACATATTTTATAAAGGTGGTAAGGTCTTAACCCAGACAGTATATGAACACAAACAGTAAGTCCATAGATAGAGGATTTGCAAATCACCTCTTCACATTGTACGTTCCTCGGTCTAAAAGGAGATGTCCATCTTCTACTGCCCACACATGATTGTAAAACCAACCTATTATTCAACGAAGAATCAAGATCACCGAAAAAAAATTGAATTTTAACGATTATATTCCAATAAGAGCATAACCATGAAAAATCGAAGATGTTTTGCAATTATGAGGAAGTAAACACCCACGAAATCGCCTTGAATCTGTTCGGCTTTTGTGTTTAGTTATCTCATTCTACATGCTATAGAGTTCGGTCGCTGGTATTTGAAAAATCATAAAGGCATTTACACTTTTAGCCTCATTTATTGTAGTGCGATTTTTTACTCAAGTTGTAGGCATTGTGGAATGTAAAAGAAGTAATAATTGCAACAAACCTTGACACAGGTACCTACAGCGAATATCGTGGAGCGCAATTGAGTAATGGCCTTTCAAGATTATGAAAGTGTGTATTTTTCAGGAATCAGAAATAATATGCTTTCGATTAATAGTTGGTTGATTTTATTGTCGTGTGCCCACCATAGGCTAAAAGCCTATTTGAGCTTAATGTGCACAGTATGTGGGTTTGGAAATTTCCAACTCTTTAACAAAGAGCAGCAGTTTTCTGAAGAATAAATAGAAAGTTGAAAGCATTAGCTGAAACAAATCGATAGAACTGAAGAAGAAAGCCATTTATTTACGGATAAAAACTGATAAGCAGCAGAAGATGAAGTCAATATAAGTGAAGAAATGGCTTAAGATGTTTGAAAAATTATAATATATTGGAAGAAACTTCTATTGAATTAAGAAATGAGGTTCTTAGATTTGGTGTGCAGGTGTACAATAAAGGAATTTGTATTTTGCTTTAAAGTTTGTGTGTACGCAAGATGTTCATTCTGGTGATGGAGACGGAAAACAATAAATTACCCGAGTTAAGAACCACTTTGAAAGCATGTTTCTATGAATAATAAGAGATCAGTTCGTTGGGCCATATTTTATGCCACCAAGTCTCAATCGTAAGATATACTTAGATTGATTAAGAAATCAATCAACTTTATTGAAAAATGTACACCTTCATGTTAGGAATATGAAGGTCCAACACCTCATGGTGTCGAGGATTGATAATTATTTAACGAAACATTTCTGTATAGATAGATATAACCGGATAGATTTATAAAGTGGGCTCCGAAGTCACCAGATTTAAACTCGACAGATTGGTTTTCTTTTGAGGCTCTCTTACTTACGAATTATTAACGGTTGTGTGCAAATTAGACAAAAGGAGGTTTTTTTAAGAGGATGTCGTAACTCTTAAGAAGCACTAATCTGTGCATTGTCTTTCATGAATAGAAGGACGCCACTTTACAGAGATGTTTGTCTCTTAAAAAATACTGAATTTTCTCAAGACTTTTATTGCAGGTAGATAAATAGTGCTTTTATGTAATCAAGAGTTCCACCCAAAGGGTGTCTTACTCACAGCAATTAGGACTCAAGCTGTAAGAGAAAATTCCAATTAATAAAGACAATAATTCAGAAAAGTTATCTTGAGGTTTAGATATAAATTCTGCTATCTTTATCCTAAAAAATGAGTATCATAATAAATTTGTAAACAAGACTTAAATCTGTAAAATTCGCTTTCCTTTTTCTTTAATTGCAAAGATTCAGTAAGAGAAAGAATTCAATTTCAAAGGTTACATAAATTCCACACGATATAAATATTATAAAAGAAAATTTACAATACATAATTTTTTACGCCTTTAATCATACATAAATGATTAATTAATTATCACTTAATAATACTGATGTAGGATAAGTTATTATTCAAAAACAAATTCAAAATAATAAATTTGAAAGATTGCTTAACGAGAACGTCATTAAAGAAATCTTAAATCTAAAAAGTTTCTTTATAAACCGGTTATAAATTAACCATTAACTGATGTCGGAAAAACTTGTATTCTTCAAAGGATGAAGTTTTCAATTCCACCAAAAACGCTTCAAAGCTGGACTTGCAATTAAACGAAACATATCCTCAATTAGAACAAAAAACAGTACATTCGTTACAAAAAAATGAAACCGACTAGAATTCTTTCTGCTGATACTGATAATGCAACCGTTAGCACGGAATGTAAAATCTATGGTAGAAAAACTAATAAACTTTGAAATAAAGGAAGTTATTTAAAATTAAACAAAAACTCAACAGAACTATAAAGATAAGAGCACCCTTTATCATTGGGTAATAAAATATGTGAGAAAATTCTTTGTTTTTTCAAGAGAAAAATTTTTCAGGAAAAATACCCACCAAAAAACTTTTAGAACGCATGTACTTTGAACATGCGTTATGAAATTATCACCGATTTTAAAAAACTTCTAGTTCGATTACAGTATTTATTACATTGTTCAAAGCTCCTTGGAAAAATGACTCAAATTCGTCTAAATTAGCTGTTATTGAGACGATGCCAAAACACTCTTCAAAAACGTTTTGCTCCAAAATGGCTTATATGTTGAGAGGTGCAACCTTATCCTTCCTGTGTGTTTTGCTAGATTATTTCGTGTTGTGCATTGTTAATAAAATTCATTGTCTTAAAGCTGCTCTAAATGTTCTTCAAATTGCACACACCAATCAAATGAAATAACTGGGAGTGTTGTTCAGTACAATACATTTCAATTCTTCAAAGATCATTCATCGGAAGATTATGTTGCAGGTGAAAGTTGCAGATGCTAAACAAAACGAATTTACACATCTGAATGGTTAAGGTTTCCGCGAAGCTGTTTGATAATGTTGTCAACGTGAGACGAATTAATATTATACATGGTGTTTTAAAAAGAAAGTTAATAAAATTCTCTGAAGATTGTTTACATGGCTTAAGTACATGCCTTAAGTGGAAAACATTGCATAATCCTGGACTAAAACGGGCCGGTCTGTTGACCTCGTAATTTTTTTCGAAATAGAATGAATTTAATAAAACAGCCAAATAATGCCAATTTTTGACGAGGGTCGTAAATAATTAATTCAAAGTCAAAAATATAATTAAAAGCAGCTCAAGTAGCTAACAATGGTTGTGTGTGTATTCAATAGCGATGGCACATGCACGCAATGAAAAACGCTTTGAATGCTAATGCGTATATTGTTCGAAAAAAAAACTATGTAATTACTGTAGAAGCCTACAACACCATATGTTGCATTGCAAATGTGCAATGTGACTGCACTGCAATGGTATTTGTTATGTGGTGTAATTTGCCGATTTAAATTGGAAAAATTAAGAAAATCAAGGTCTGATGATCAATTGATCATCAAATCACTTAGCGATCAATTGAAGCGCTTCTAATCAGTCAATTCCTAAGTCAAGTGAATTATAAAAAAAATTATTAAAGATAAAAAATATTGTTTTGCATTAACAGCATCCCTTCACTATACCTGCATGCTTTGTTTATATCTGGAAAAGATCATCATTATCAAGACTGCCACTTTTGCATACTTCCTTAATATAAAAGACTGAAGTCAAATGTAAATGGTAATCAGTATCGATGATGAAACTAATACCGAATTCACATAGAAATTATTTAGATAAAGTAGGCAGGTACTTTGAGTCGATTCGCATCGAATTATAAGACTATGTCAAGGAAAATGATATACCTAAAGACCAAAGTGTTCGGCTCGCATATAATACCATTAAAACAATGTCACAATTTTTATTGTTTCGTTGCCAAATGGGTGGGTACGTAAATAAGTGACGAAATAAGTTGCGATTGTGCTATTGGTAAAATAAGTAATTATATAGCCATATGTAAAAAATTGAGGCAACAACAATATTAATAATAATAGAGTGCGATTCGAAAGAGTGCTTCGTATGAGAACAGCACAATTGCAAGCAAATCATGGCTTTATCGCGATTATTTCATAGAATTCATCCAGAAAAATATCAAATGAAATTATAAATAACATTTCAAGGAAAAAAATTATTGACATACTCTTGAAATGTTTCTTGTTCTATAGAAGCAGCGCTAGCATCGAGTACAGGAACATTCAGGAGGAAAATGGAAATATTTTAGGAATATTCCGCATTTTTTTATTGATTTTATGTGACTATAGTCTTCTTAAAATACTACTCCCTTGTTTAGACGTTAAACTCACATAGTGTTTATAACATGTTTCAATTAAATCGACCTTTTTTCTACCACTTTCTTCGCATACTAAATTTCTCGAAAGTTATAAACAAAAATTAAACATGAATGAAAAACACAATTTTTTTTATCAGTGAGCTCCAATTAAAGATTCAATCATTGTAATATAAACATGGAAATTCTGTTGATTTATTTAGGCGTTGGTGTACCGAAAATACATAATTGTCCCTATAAGTATACATATTGCTCAGATTTCCATCGACACTGAAGAAATATTTGACAACCTTCACCCAGATTGCAGGCTTATAATATGTTATTATCTTGTCTGTCTGCTGCTGTCTGCAATTTATCTATTTATTTAATATTTCCTATACAATGTAAGTTGCGAGGTATTAGCGACATATGTAGGGCATATCGGAATGCGTGTTTTCGGTTTTACTGACCACTGGTTGTACGCGTTTAGAAGATATTTGGACAAACGCATTAGTTTTATTGCATTTAAATTCTTAAATTCCTTATCTGGCTGGAAATTTGCATTTCATTTAAATAATGTTTGGCAAAACGAGTTATTTTCGTTGTCTACGAATATTATTGGTTTTTTGCCATCAAATGACATGAAGAAGGTATAATTATAAAGTTTTATCCTCAATGGATAATACAGCTTTTCTAGTATTCAGTTTAATTTCGCTCCAAAATTCGACAGGATCTAGAGGTCAAAAATTAGAAATGTGCCTTCGCTATTATATGAAAACGCGCCACATTTTCCTCTTAGGCGCAAGGTTTTGACATTTTTGGCTTTTTATGTTTTTTTTGTGCAAATCTGACGACAAAAAATATATATATTAAAACATCTAGGACAAAAATTGTAAACAAGATATTGTTTATTTATTTCATATTCCATAATTAAAATGGAGCTCGCCCCCACTGCAGATCGAGATTAGATTTACTGAAAAAGTAAAAATATTTAATAAAAATCTTTAAAACAGTAAAATATGTTAAAACGTAAAGCTTACTTAACGGCATTATTTTACGTCCACTAGTTGTCTATATGTATAAACGAAAGCCCAAAAATGATTCATAACCCATATACAGAGTGTTGTAAGTTTCCTTAAAATGCAGGTATATGTTGTAACAGAATTTTATAGAAATGAAGGGAACAACGCAGGATTTTCAATTTAAAAAATATGCAAAAAATGTGAGCCAGCAGTTTGCCCTTTTTTGCTTACAAACTTTTTGAGATAAAATGTGAAGTTGCAGTATTTTTTACTTATTACAACTAGTTTTCACTTTTCACACTTGAATTTGTCGCATTCGAACGAGGGTTCAAACAAACGAGCAAAGTTGCATGGGTTTCAAGAAACTTATAACGTTGTAGTTGTTGAAAAAAAAATTAACACCCTGTTATTCGTAAGAAATTATTTTTTACTACGATATTTCTTGTACCGTATATATTATTGTACATTGTAAACCCTTGAGAAATTATTAGAAAAATAATGGCCCGTCTCTCACAATAAGTGGATCACCCTGTAAATTTATTCGCATTTTTCTAATCAGCAATTTAAACTGGAATAAACTTATTGTATCATCTGAAACCCTTAGAAATTTACATATTTGCCGAAATGTAAATAGAAATTCTTTAGATACATATTCTCAAGCAACGCAAAATAACTTTCATGTTTGTTTTTGCGCCCTAATTACCCACTGAAAATTACATTTTCCGCACCAATTTCGCTGCAACGACGCACAGAGTTTGTTGATATTTATTAAGAATAAAACACGATTTTGCTCGCCTATATTTTGCCACTCACCTGAAACTAAAAAATATCCGAAAATTACAATCACCAATTGCACTAAGTTTGTCCTGAAAAGCATTGTTGCTGAGTATACAAAATGACCTATTTGAAGATGAATAAAAAAAGGTAAACAATACCAACACGTAGCTTGTAAAAGCACGTGCAAAACTTGAATTTGACTTTCACGCAGAAAAAAAAACTCGCGCCGCGTAAAATTTGAAAGTACCTCAGCTAGACGGTCAGCAGTACGTGAACATCTTGTATAATACTGGTGGAGCGCTGAAAACAGAAGCATAATTTTATTCTTCAGAGAAGGGAGAGTAGTGAGTGATTCGTGATTCTTCAGTCTTTATATTGCGGATATGCTTACGTACGTGTGTTATAGTAGAACTGATTTTTATTCATTCATGTTATAGTCAAGAAAGTACTAAGATTTTTTAAATTAGCGACATTTATAGGTTTTATTCTACAAAACAATTATATAAAACTTCATTAGTGCAATTTTCTTGAGGATTTTTGAGGAAACAGTTTTGTACTCAAATGATTGACTCTCTGCTGATTGACCAAAACATTTATGTAATTAAAGAAGAAAGCAACTATTTTGTTTTTGTTATAAAACTAGCAAAAATGCCCATTTTGGTAGGTAACATTTAATTTTGTATTGAGGAAATTGCAATTTCAGCACTCGTGGAAAGTAACATTTAAAAAATCTCTTTGCGTACACAGGGTGGTAACTTTCTGTGTATAAACAGAGAAAAATCCCATTAAAAGTTTCAAGATTTAGTAATTTACGTTTGGGAAATTTAGGCAGTTTTCCAAAAATACAAGTTTTGATTTTTGAAATATCCGAAAAAACCGGAAGTTAACAGGTTTTTATTAACTCGCTTTATAAAAAACGATAGTTGAGTCTCATTGCTTTAATTTTTTGCTCGCAATGGCTGAGTGGTACAGAAAATTAGAAAAAAATTGTTGTTCTTTCAATTTTTATTTTAAGAGAGAACTGAAGCGTGTCAATTTTTCTAAAGTATCCACGTTACGTGTGGGTTCGCTCTATCGAAAACATACTCTTTTTCTTGATAGAGGAAAGATGGTATAGGAGCATAAATTACAATTTTTACTATCTGTTTACTTTACTTTACTTTTTACATCTTTTTTAGCTTAAATTTCTTCATTTTAAGCAAAAGCAAAATAATTTTTATTTTAGAAATTCGATCAACTCTGATTTAAAAAAATTTCTGAACAATACTTAGAGAAATTTGGGACTTAGACGGACTTTCAAACATTATTTTCTAACAATCTCTATGATTGCACTTTCTTTAAAAAACTTTCTATAACTAAAAAAATGGCTTTGCTGCATTTTCTCAACATTATTAATTCGCCACCTGGCAACATCGAGGCTTAGTTTACTGTCCAAATAGCCATGCCTAACAATAATATGTCAAAGTACCAGCTGTTGAATATTCAGATACCAAAGCAATTCTTTAACGATAAGTCTGAAATGTGATAAAACGTTACTAACAATTTTAGAATGGATAAATCCTAATTAGAAGTAGTTTTCCTATTATTTGAAAGCACGATGAATCGACAGAGCTTTTATTTCGGCAGTGATGTGGGTGTTTTTTTAATCAAAGGGATAGATGTTAAAAGCACTGGGGGGTTAGTGGCAATTTGCATTTTTGTGGGTTGTTTTTCCTTTTTCTTTGAGTATTTGAGGTAAGTCATTGTACTGGATTGTTCTAGTTGAGGTAATCATTAGGCATAGTCATAGAAAAATCAGCAAATCGTTTTGCAATATCCAATTTGATTTCACTGTGGATTTTATCTCTGGTTGCGACAATTGTACGATTTCTTAATCTCTGTTCTTAGATTTGCACTATTTCGTTTATAGTTCCTTGCTCCAGTTCCTTCTACGGACTATCAATATTAGTTTAACACTTAAATTAAAATATGGCAATTTTTTTCAGTCATTCATAATTACAAAAGCAGCTTCAATTGAGCTATTTTATGAAATATTTTGTAAGATTATAAATAGAGACCATAGAGAAGTCAAGTAATGAATTTCTTGAAAAATATCCGGGCAGCTGAATTTTTTGTTTCATAATGCATATTTAAATTCAATTGGGTTTTTTCCTAAACGTTTTTCTATTAGAAAAAATTTCGTAGGAAAGTCACATTTCGCTTTATTCTGCAATATTCCTGCTTATACTTATATCAATCAGTCTTTGGATCTCCTCATCTTTCCTTTTCCTTGTTGTGTTGTATAATTATGCCATTAATTATAAGTTACAGATGTTGTGTTTGTTCATTGCGTTTCCTTAATACGACAGGAAATAGAATATTCTCCTCTTTTTTTTAAATTTGTTCCTTTGTTAAAAATGTAATAAAATCTATGTTGAATACAAGTACCTAGTACCATCCATAAACAATTATATACTTACATATTTGCTTTTGTAAAAAAGATTTTTAGGGAGTAACTCTTGGAAAAAACGCTAACGTTTTGTTATTGCCCAATTTGATACTAAAATCCCATTATTTTTTTCAGATATTTGCAAACTAAAAGCAAGCAAAAGGAGCTGAAATTGCGAGCCAAGCAAATTAAGCAGTTATGTCCTACAGAAAGTGCTACTTTATTAGCTGGGACCATTACCAATCCTAGAAATCCTTTCAATATAACTCTATTCGACAGGCAAGTAAATTATTATTGAGTAACTTTGCTGACATATCCTGGTTATTTTACTTTTACTTTTCCTATCGCTCTCGAAAAAAGTCTCGATTCAGGTTCAAATTCGCAGCCTATTTAAGCAATAACAATCGCAAGGTCAGCGGTCAGCATATTTTTGTACTGATGAATATTGAATGTTTACCACAAAAGCGTTAATACAGTCATACTTACATTGAATAATTTTCAAAAGTTGATAACAGTTTTTTAACGGCAAAATATCCGAGCATTGGGGAACATTTAAAAATTATGTTTAGACTTTTTATTTTCTTCATTTCAGAGCTTTACTATTTGGCACAGAAGTCTCACTATGGCTGTTCCTTCAAACCTTAGGCTATGTGATAATGCTTTCTGTTATGCTGTATGATGCATGGATTCTTATTTCGGCCGTTATAGGCGGCGGAATTGGGTACTTTGTGTTTGGCCAGAAGTTTATGAAGATTAATTTGGAGAACTGTCATATTATACGAGAGACATACTGCACCCAGATATGTGGGGAAACAGGTAAATTGAGCAATAAATATTGTGCGCTGTTGCTTTTCAATGGGAAGATGACCAATTTTTTTGTTCGATGACAAGTTGAAAAGATAACTAAACTGCTGAAAAAGAGACATAATAAAAATATAAGTTTTATATTTATTCTTAATTCAAGTTTAGTCAGTTTTCATATTTCGAGGGTTAAGCAAGAGCAACGAAAAAAATGGACATTCTCATGAAATTCATTTGCTACATTGCATCTGTACATATTTAAATGTTTTGTAACAAAAACCCCGAATTTTAGAAAAAGCCACCATTGGTAGTCCTGGTACCTCTCAAAAGTATGATGTCCTGTTCTGACCCACAAGTCCCAGTTTTCCCTATCCTTTCCAGATTATTCAATTACAAATGCATGTAATATAAATCGTTGCAATAAACGTTACAAACTGGCATGATTTCATTAGAACCGGGATATAAACATAAAATTGCTTCTCAGATGGCGGCGGATACAGTGGAGAGCCGACTCAATCCACACCGCCTTTGGAAAGTCCATCAGAATCACAAGAAGAACTTCAGAGAAACTGCCATGGAGATGGTGTGGTAAGTCGCGCTGTGGAAGTGAGCGTTCATAGAGAATGTCACTAAATGTACCGGTTTTTGAAACGTTTGTTGAGGTGAGTACTTTAAAAATTATTCATAATCTACAACGGCAATTAAAAAATGGTGAAGGTCTAGAAATTGTTGCGACAGTCTGATGGGTTTTAATTTTTTTTTAAACTCACAGAGTAAATCACCGATATTCTACATTCCTGTAGATAAAGCATTCAATCTCATGACACTTTATGTAGCCTTGACTACTTTATGAAAGGTGCTTGTTCAAAAATTCAATGTGCAGTAACCCGAGCATTCTTGTTAAACTGAATATTTTTGATTGAAAAAGTGTTTTATTATATTCCTTTGGAAACATCCTGTAAGCACATTATTGAACCGCGTGCTCAGGACTGGTACATTCCATTATGTAAAGTAGATTATCGTCGCATAATAAATAAAACAGTTTTTATATGTTTTCAGACATAAAGTCAACACATTTTGCTCACCTAAGGGACACAGACTTGCATAATATCAACATACAGAGGCGCATAAATGTTTTACTATATACATTTATGACGATAAATCAAGGCGCATTCAATAGCGTTAGCTAACACTCAGTAAAGTGTCGTTTATTTCGGATCCACGTTAACGTTCTTGAATGTACTTTGCTGATGACTGCAGCTCATCTAAGTGATTCGTTTTACAAGCAATAATTTACTCATGTCAAACTACATAATTAATGTGAAGTGCCTTGGATGTGAATGTGCATTCTGAATTCTGCCAAATTGATATATTTCCTCGGTATTCACATTCAAAACAAGCAGAAATTGATTGCGCGTATAAATAGATTTTTTACTTAAATGTAAGAGTCAACCCGAGGGAAAAGATGTGACTTATTAAGTAAATTACTGCGATTATTAGGACTATTCTTCCTACCTAGTGTTGAAATTGCTGTTTTTGTTAAGTTTGGTCGTTTATAAAGAGATTTATATATAATGAAAATATACTATTATATAAGACATACTCAATCATGCCGATTATATATGCCATGTTCCAAAGGTAACTATTCTAGCTATATTAAGTCTAGTAGTTCGTCAACATATCGTATTTTGCCAAAGTAAACATTATATGTCTGTTTTTGGATTAACACAGGGTAATCTGTAAACTCAGTGAACTAATTATCAGGCAAATAAATAAAAATGTGACAGACGAGGTTTGTTTTTAACGCGAAGATCAAGTGTTAAAATTGAGGTAAGGTGTATTTTGTAAGCATATTTATAAAAATATATATGACAATCTGTCGAAATATATATTTTATTGTGATTTATTGTAATTAACAATGTAACAAAACAATCAAATAACGTTGATATAAAAAAGTGTGGTTGCAGTTCTGACGAATTTTGCAAAGTGAGGATTCGGGACAACGTCTACGAATTCTTCTGCAGTACCGACGTAACTACCGTTTTAACTTCAGTGTATTGCCTTAATCCATATTCTCCCAGTTCTCGGCCGTAACCTGAATCTTTGAATCCTAAAAACAACAATTTACAATGTAGTTTTATATTGTTAAGTTAGAGATTTTCAATGTCATTCATACCTCCGAAAGGTGCTTGTGGTGAGAAGACATTGTAGCAGTTCACCCAAACCGTGCCAGCTTTAATGCCTTGGATAAGATAATTCACCTTGTCAAGATCTTTTGAGAAAACGGCTGATGCTAGACCGTAATCTGAAGTGTTGGCTCGCACTATTAGTTCATCTAAGTCCTTGAATTTTATCAACTGTTGAACAGGTCCGAATATCTATAAAAAATACAATATCGCTTAGGTGAAATAAATAATTTGCCAAATTGGAAAATGTCTTACTTCTTCTCTGGCGACTATATGATGGTCCTCTACATCAGCAAATACAGTGGGTTGAAGGAAATATCCTTCATCCCCATGTCTTGCTCCACCATGTACCAGTTTCGCGCCCTGTGCTTCACCCTCTTTGATTATCGAAAGAATTTTCTTGAATTGAGATTCATCAACCTGTAAAGTCCCAATTTGAATATCAATTTAATTTTCCGTGTGCTGTCAGCTAACCTGAGGGCCTTGTTCAGTGCTAGGATGGAACGGATCACCAACAACACGATTCTTCGCTCTTTCAACAGACCGTTCAACAAAATCGTCATAAATGGATTCTTCTACGAAAGTACGCGAACCGGCGCAGCATACTTGTCCTAAAATATGTTATTTTAGCCTAGTTTAAATGCAGTAGAAGTTTAATATTTACCTTGATTGAAAAACACTGCATTATGGGCGGCTTCTACGGCCTTTTCGATGTCAACATCGGCGAGAATGATGTTGGGACTTTTTCCTCCCAATTCCAGGGTGACTCGTTTAAGGTTGCCTACGCCAGAGTTTCTCTGGATTAGTTTTCCAACTTCTGTAGATCCGGTAAAAGCGATTTTGTCCACCTACGATAAAAGTTTAGAAACTTAATGTATATTTTTTTAATTCTTCGCTCGAAAATAGCTTTTACATTTGTATTGGCTACTAGCGCTGCACCAGCATCTCCAAAGCCAGGCACCACATTTATCACACCAGGCGGAAAGCCAGCTTCCTTGGAAAGTTCCGCAAGGTAAAGACTTGATAATGGAGTCTGCTCGGCAGGTTTCAATACTACGGTATTGCCTACGAAAATTTGTAATTAAACTGTAAGAAGCACAAAAATTTTAAAAATGTAATGTTCTCACCAGCAGCTAAGGCAGGTGCAAGTTTCCACCCTGCCATCATAAGTGGGAAATTCCATGGAGTGATTTGTCCACATACACCAACGGGTTCGTGTCTGGTGTATGCAATGTAGGGTCCATCAACTGGCAAAGTTTTTCCATGACCTTTGTCGGCCCACCCTGCCATGTACCGGAATGTTTTAATGGTCATTTGAAGGTCCGCATTGAAGGCATGAACAAATGGTTTTCCATTATCAAGAGTTTCTAAGCTCTATTTAGAAAAGAAAACAATCTGTTTATATAGCAGAACGCATTATTTTTCAGTAATCAGTTACATTTCTTTCTCTATACATTCAACTGAAAATGAATGAAAAGATTCATTGCAAAAAAATAGTTTTTGTAGAAAGCGAAGGAATCTCCTGCGGACTTATTCTTTGTTTATATGAACGTTTTGAGTCTCTGTAACACCCTGTACATTATCATATCTTATTTCATCCATTTAAATAAAATGGATGAAATAAGATATATGTGTCTCCGCGGGATTACGTGTCTAGCTTTTTGTGGACATATTAATCAATTTCTAAGTCGTACGATTTTGTAAAATTTTAAATCACGAATCACGGTTTTTTCTCAAATTATGGCACGTGTGAACTTGTGATGTAACATTCTGTTGTCTATTATTAGATGCCTCGAGTTGTTCATCCTATGCGGAAAATGTGACTTCGTAAATCCATAATAACATTTCAGAATTATTTTCTTGCTTTAATTGACATGACTGTGCATTTTTCTAAGCTGTAAGATAAGCAAAACTTACAAGAAAATGGTCACTTGAGAACAAGTTGTTATATTTATTGTTGATGTCAAGCCACGTTTAATTTTAGAACTGATAAGCTTTTGATAGTGGTATTTTTTTTGAACAGTGTATAGCTCCAGTTGATAAAGTTCTACAGTGTATCCTTTACATTGGAAGGATTTTGGTTGAAATAAAATAATCGCTCGAACTTACTAAAGTTGTTTAATATTCAGCATATGAAGGCATTAAATAGTTCAAAAACCGGTCTTGTTCTATGTTGACTTTTGTCTGATCAGCCCTAGATAGAAACTGAACAAAGTGAAAACACTTTTACACATAAGAAACCCTCCCACCTTGTAAAATATGCCTGTATAGAAATTATCATATTTCTTGTTTCTTAATTTTTTGTATCGAAATATTTCAAATATAAAAGGTATGTTTTATATGAATGGAGAATATACTTACAGCTAAATAGGAAGCATCTCGTTCTATTAAGTCAGCCAATTTGTACAATAATCTGCCTCTTTCAGAAGGATCCATTGTTCGCCATGGAGAGCCCAAACGGAAAGCCTCATTTG
This sequence comes from Dendroctonus valens, assembly GCA_024550625.1. Lineage (NCBI taxonomy): Eukaryota > Metazoa > Arthropoda > Insecta > Coleoptera > Curculionidae > Dendroctonus > Dendroctonus valens. The sequence continues at coordinate 535,482 of JAJTJO010000867.1, read as the reverse complement.
CGGCCACAATTGCTTTATCTAAATGACAAAATAAATTCTGTTAAGTCCTGATAATGTGGAGCTTTTGGGGCTCAAAACAGACAAATAATTTTTTTATTTATGATCAAATAATTGATCTCTTTAATTCAAAAATAAAAACTTTTTATAAAGGAAACCAATAGTAATTCTCGCAACATAAAAATCGCTTGTTCACTTATTTACTTACATAAAATGTTAGATTTTACCACATTTACTACCACACTAATTTTTCCTTAAATCTTGATAATAAAAAAATTAGCTTAATTTCACAATTTAGATAGCTTTATTAGGCTTGTTCCTACCTATGTCAGCTTTAACACCTTGTTGGACTTGTGTAATTACTTTTCCATTGGATGGATTAATGGTGGGAAAGGTGGCACCGGCCGATGATTTGTGCCATTCATTATTAATAAAGATCTGAAAAAAGATAAAACGACATGTTAGCCATTTATATTTAGTTTGATATGTTACATTTTTAATGCTCAATGTGAGCATCGAGCATGGTTTTATAGGAAAAAATATGAAACCTTATTTTCTTTTTAAGTGGAAGGAGGTTCTGATCCGGTCAAAACGCCAATTTTTCGGTAATTTTTTAAATTCTTCCTTTTATTAATAGCTCCAATGATTACTTGGAAAATTAATAGTTTTTATAAATAAAGCCTCGTTGGCAAACATAATTTTTATCATAAACTTTTAGCGCCCTGTATTTTGATAAGAAAGCTGTACGTGGCCATAATTTGAATGATAAATTAGTAATACTTTTTAACGTGGAATGCTTGGATGCAATATTTTAAAATTATCGAACATAAATCGGTAAACATGGTGGTTCAAATTCGGTAACGGTAGTAGACGTAAGAAATGGGAAAAGAAAAATTATTCTGACCTGGAAAGACTGTCGTTTTAGAATGTCTGTTGTGTTTATATTTTAATCCTGAAACTCTGAGATTTCAAAGTATTTTATTTAAATTTAGTGTTATCAACTACCTAAACTAAAGTATATAAAACCATTTTGATATGACACTAACGTCGCGACACTGCGACCTTCTACTGTTACCGTGAATGGCAATTACTCAATCTAACATAATTTTCAATAACTTTATGGTTTGTTCTCATACCAGAAAGATGTTTATGCTTTTGTGATTTTACTTCCGACTGGTTAACAACTGATAATGAATTTATTTTTTATTTATTATTCACTTATAATTACAAATTACTTTATTCGATAATATTTGTAAACCCTATTCACTATCCACACAATCCTTCCTAACAATAAAACCCCAAATATTGCCCTATAAAAATACCAATTTAATGGCAGTAAGTAAGTAGTAAATAAGTATGTCAAAAAACAAAATAAACATTTCCAATATCAAAAGACTGAGCTCGTCGTGCTGGCAAACTCATAATATTTATCATTTATGCGATAGTGATAACCTATTGCACAGGCTTATCATTATCATTTGATAATAATACAAAATAGTGTTTGTCAAAACAACAATCACGAAGTGATAAGTGATTGGTTGAATATTTTCAAACAGTATAACTGCAGGTAATCAGTCAGATTTTAAAACGCAAAATAACTATGTATAAACACTACCCAAAATCGGCGATTATTTCACATTAACAAAAGAACCGGCTCAGCTGATGTGATCCTTAAAATTTAGCTGCAGCAAAAAAACCTGACCGACAATTATTTTATCATTAGTTGGAAAAATGTTTCTCAACTTATCAAGGCCGGTGGGGTCTGAACTGATGTTCAGACCCGAATTATATAATCATGATTGGGCAATTTTTTACTGTCTGGTTAGATGCGCTGAGGAAATCGCGATAAGATTGGCTTTAGGGCACAATCAGCATCCATTGTATGTTAAAAATTGCCCTGGTATATTTTCTCATTAATTAGCAATGAGAGGAGAATAGGGACAGAAAAATAACACTAAAATATTAGAGAGCAGAGAAAATAAATGAAACTTAAAATCCGTTTTGATTTTATGCGTTTCTCAAACGGACGAAAAACTAAATTTTCAGTACACGGGTTTCCTTTTCCCATCCGCTTTCTAGTTAAGGATCAGGGCTATATTTTTTTCTTGCTTGCAAAATGAAATAGATTCAAATGTTGCCGTCTCTGGATCGTTAGAAAAATTATGTACTTGTCCGCTAGCGAATTTATTCTATTTATTTATTATATTATTAAAATTCTAATTTGTTTCTTCAAATAAAAAATTTGTATCAAATGCTTCAAATCGTTTATTTATTCGTTTTTTAATTGGCCAAATTTTTCCTCAACAAACCGACTTGGTCTATATCAGCAAATATTTATGACTAATAGATGTTTTCGCTTCCTTTACGTTTTAACCATTAGTTTCACTCTTACACGGTTTTCGTTAAAAATTGCTTGAGTTCCAGAGATTTTAATAAAATTTAAGCCACAAATTCCATAATGATTGCTGTAGAAACACGAACAAGAACTATCCAAACAACAACAAACATGTCCCTTGCTGTTATTTCTCACAGACGCTTTTTCTTTAAAAGCACATTCAAATGAAATACCTTTATTTATACGATTTACGTTGGTCAGTTTTTCGCATCCCCCATAAATGTATTAAACGTGTTCAATTACACATATTTATCATTAGTTCACAAAATTATGAGCATAAAAAATTCTTCCATTGTTGGTAATTTTCACGGAATGAATCGTGATTTTTGTGTGATCCGATCGTCAAAATCGAGCGGATTTAAGTCGAGAAAATTTCATCAAAAAAGTGATAAAAATTACAGTTGTGGATACAACATACAGTGTCAGCAATGAATAGGTTTAAGACGACTACTATGTTTTAACAGCAGATTAGCATATAATTAGCAAAGAAGACAAGAGAAAATAAACACATGAAAAATTACAATAGAAAAAATATTCTAAATAGACACTAGTTGAATGAAAGGTTTCTGCGTTGAAAACCTTTCTGGGCGAAATAACAGCACAAGAGCAGGCAGGAAGGTGACATTTCCTTTGAGTCAAAAACACCAGTTGGACAAAGGAAGACTTGGAGATAAGAAGATATGGAGACTGAATACATAGACTGGAGAACTTTATTTTTTCTTATTCTCATGTTTTCATTTAATTTATTTATTTTAATAAATTAGTTTTAGTAGAAATAATAAATCCTCAAAAGTCTTCAGAATGGAAGTTTTTTTCATGCCATGGGGCATTCCTTAAAATCTATCAATATAATCCACATGGTCAAAGAATGATTTCAAGTTTTATAGCTGTTATTTAGTTCAATTTAAAAAAGCGGGATATTTTGATAACCATTACATACAGACAATTTATTCGCTTACCCCAGAGTAGAGGACATTTGGTGAACTGTCCGGCTTCGGTTCAGCTACACTGGAATAGTTCGCAGCTCTTGAAAGCCGATGGCTTTTGGCTGCTACGTTTCGAGCGACTTGTAGCAATCTCATTTTGATCAAATAAAAATTGATGCGCAAATATTCCCTCCTTTAAACGTTTATCGCTATATTTAACACTGAGTTGTCATTTGAATCAGTAACTACCAACTGCTACGTCCAGAGTAGACTGTAAAAGTGTAGCGCAAACTGATCTGCAACAACGGTCCCTGCTTAACGTTATCGCCAGTTTCACCAAGCGAACTTGACAACCCGACATTCACATATCCTTAAACGTGATTGCGATTAATAAAGCTGATCCTATTCTGATAGTAGGCAACCGAGTAAACGCTAAAACCTTAACGAAAGCACAGTTGCCAGAAGCAACGACATTTTCTGACTGGATTATTGGATAATGGACTAACCACAGCTTAGATAAGATCGATACAGGGTGTCCCGTAAGCACACGATCGAAAGGGTACTGCGATATTCTTTAGATCAAACGAAGACGATCTGACCTAACTTTGTTACAACCCCCTTTAACTTTAACACCACCCCCTTGTCACTTTGACAGTCAGCTACGACATTGCCAGAATGCCACCAATAGGTGGATAAAGCCATTGTAACATTTGTAAGAGTTTTTTTTTTTGCAGATTCCCCGTCAGTGTCGCCGACAATTACTGAGAAGCATTTGGAATCAAAATTTTTTTGGTGAGTTTCACTTCTATTGGATCATTTTTCGGTTTTTTCTTATTATACATCGTGAAATCCTCTCTAAAGAAACACCCCGTATAATGCACAAAGACGTTTCAAAATGTAGTTTTCTTTGAGAATGGATTTTGATAATATTTACAGTTTCTTCAATATTTTTTTTCCAGTTGCCGAGTTCTCGACGATCATCCGTCATCAGAATGATAAAATAGGAATCAATCGCGCTGCGAAGGATCATCGAAAGTGCAGAGAAAGTGCTTTAGTTAATATTAATAGTAATAATTATTTGTGTTTATTTGTCTAATTAAATTGATTTAATTCCATTTTTATTGTTTTATTTTTTTCCCCTAAAACATTCTGCTGCAGGTTTCAATCCAGATATCTGCTCGCTACCTCCTTAAACATGCTGTTGCCCTGATACAAATCGAATTATCGTCGAACGACTGAAATTTCCAATGAAACTGTGCGAAAACTCTCCATTGCTCCTGATATTCTTGCTACCTCCTTGAACATTCTGCTGCCCTGATACAAATCGATTTATCGTCGAACGACTGAAATTTCCAATGAAACGTGCGAAAACTCTCCATTGCTCCTGATATTCTCGCTACCTCCTTGAACATTCTGCTGCCCTGATACAAATGAAAAATGTCGTTTTGCCATTCAAATTTTACTAATAGAGAGCTACTAGATCCATGTGAAAAATAACGTAACGTTAAACTCCTGCTCCTGATATCTGCTCGCTACCTCCTTAAACATTCTGCTGCCCTGATACAAATGAAAAATGTCGTTTTGCCATTCAAATTTTGCTAATAGAGAGCTACTAGATCCATGTGAAAAATAACGTAACGTTAAACTCCTGCTCCTGATATCTGCTCGCTACCTCCTTAAACATTCTGCTGCCCTGATACTAATGAAAAATGTCGTTTTGCCATTCAAATTTTACTAATAGAGAGCTACTAGATCCATGTGAAAAATAACGTAACGTTAAACTCCTGCTCCTGATATCTGCTCGCTACCTCCTTAAACATTCTGCTGCCCTGATACAAATGAAAAATGTCGTTTTGCCATTCAAATTTTACTAATAGAGAGCTACTAGATCCATGTGAAAAATAACGTAACGTTAAACTCCTGCTCCTGATATCTGCTCGCTACCTCCTTAAACATTCTGCTGCCCTGATACAAATGAAAAATGTCGTTTTGCCATTCAAATTTTACTAATAGAGAGCTACTAGATCCATGTGAAAAATAACGTAACGTTAAACTCCTGCTCCTGATATCTGCTCGCTACCTCCTTAAACATTCTGCTGCCCTGATACTAATGAAAAATGTCGTTTTGCCATTCAAATTTTACTAATAGAGAGCTACTAGATCCATGTGAAAAATAACGTAACGTTAAACTCCTGCTCCTGATATCTGCTCGCTACCTCCTTAAACATTCTGCTGCCCTGATACTAATGAAAAATGTCGTTTTGCCATTCAAATTTTACTAATAGAGAGCTACTAGATCCATGTGAAAAATAACGTAACGTTAAACTCCTGCTCCTGATATCTGCTCGCTACCTCCTTAAACATTCTGCTGCCCTGATACTAATGAAAAATGTCGTTTTGCCATTCAAATTTTACTAATAGAGAGCTACTAGATCCATGTGAAAAATAACGTAACGTTAAACTCCTGCTCCTGATATCTGCTCGCTACCTCCTTAAACATTCTGCTGCCCTGATACAAATGAAAAATGTCGTTTTGCCATTCAAATTTTACTAATAGAGAGCTACTAGATCCATGTGAAAAATAACGTAACGTTAAACTCCTGCTCCTGATATCTGCTCGCTACCTCCTTAAACATTCTGCTGCCCTGATACTAATGAAAAATGTCGTTTTGCCATTCAAATTTTACTAATAGAGAGCTACTAGATCCATGTGAAAAATAACGTAACGTTAAACTCCTGCTCCTGATATCTGCTCGCTACCTCCTTAAACATTCTGCTGCCCTGATACAAAGAAAAAATTCGTTTTGCCATTCAGTTTTGCAAATAGAGAGCTACTAGATCCTCATAAAAAATAACGTAACGTTAAACTCCTGCTCCTGATATCTGCTCGCCACCTCCTTAAACGTGCTGCTGCCCTGATACAAAGAAAAAATTCGTTTTGCCATTCAAATTTTGCAAATAGAGAGCTACTAGATCCTCATAAAAAATAACGTAACGTTAAACTCCTGCTCCTGATATCGGCTCGCTACCTCCTTAAACATGCTGCTGCCCAGAAACATTTAGAAAGTTCGTTTTGCCATTCAAATCTGACTAATCGAGAGCTACTAGACCCACGTAAAAAATTACGTAACATTAAACTCCTGCTCCTGATATCTGCTCCCGTTTTGCCATTCAAAATTTTTTTGCTTCTATTTCTTCACGGGTTGGCAATTTTCAACCAATTTGGTTAAATTGTGTTAAAAAGTTGTTAAAAAAAACTAATGAGATTCTTGTGAAAGTCTTTATTTATTTCAACAAAAATTACACACTTATTTCGCAATTATCATAGAAAAAACGTTCTTAGATCAGCGACTTCTGCCACTTGTTCCTGCCGTGTTCTTCAGGACGTCTGTCTCTGTAAGTATTTTTTAGCTTAATTTATGGATCATACAGGAATATTTTTCGCTAAAATTGCTTAATTTAAAGTGTTCTTACCACTTACCAATACTATTTAGGAAACTTAATGCAATTTGCAACATTCGTCACGGGGCTAAATGTAATTTTTCAAAAAGCGCCATTCACCGGGGCCAGAGCTGACAAGATTTTCGCATGCGAAAATAATCAATAATCTGGGCTACCGCCACAGATCACAGAGGTAACTCTGTTATCTGTGCTGGATACACACACTGTGTCCAAGATAAGAAAGGCCATTTTTTTTTGTTTGCCCGGCGGCTGGAGGAATAAAAATCTACACAAAGACACCCAGTGTTCCGAACCCTGGGTAGTGTTGGATTTTTACCAACTAAAAAACCGCCTTTTTTGTACTACGAGTTTTCGGGAGTTATCCTTTAAAACTTGTAGTCCTCTCTAAGAATTTGTCAGCTCCAGCATCCGTATGCCATAGCATTGCATTCTCTCCATGCTAGCATGGGCATCTTATTAATTTAACGCCCTACTTATACATGCATGCTACTTACTATAAACACTAGATTATTACCACACTTACAGCTTACGCCGTTTGATACCTGCTGCCCTTGTGGGCTAGTTGGTGTCTGGGCCTTTTTTCCTGGGTCCCAGATCTTCAGGCGTATAACTTACGAGTTTCCGCAGCTCTTCGTTCGAGTGCCTTTCAGCTTTCTCGAAGTCTGCTTTCGCTTTCCTTGTGAGAAACTCTCTAAGTGGCTCCCACTCCAGGTCCCTGTAGATTTGGGAGTTTTACACTCGGCTGCATATCCCCACGCAGTGGAGGCATACACCAATGTCGGCTTGAATATGGTCTTGGTGAGGAGTAGCTTGTTCCTAATACTCATCTGGCTTCTTCGGTTGAGGAGTGGGTACAACTTGGCCGTTGTTGCCTTAACCTTGTCGATGGCTGTTTTTATGTGCTTCTTCCAGGTCAGCTGTTTATATAAAATAACACCCAAATATTTAATATCTCTTTCCCATTCGATGTTTTGTCCCTCTATAGTGATGTTGCCATCGACAGTGTCCTGCTTCCTGCCAATAAGTATGGCCTGGCTCTTCTCTGCATTTATCTTCAGCTTCCACTTGATGAACCACTGGTGTAGTAGTGTTTAGAGATAAAAATGTAGCAGACCTTTTGTCTCTGTAAAGAATAGAGGAAAAGTTTTTAAATACAGAAAAGTGTGATATATCTGAAGGGTCTTATCGATTACATTTTTTACTGTTTCAAAATGGAACTGCATTTTCTTGATAGGTTTCATCCGGAAATCCTATGTTTTAAAGGAAATCAGCTGGATCAATTTCAAAAATTTATGGTTACAGTGGAAATATGAGACAAATTACAATTTGTGAAAGGAATTTGGCCAACATTTGAACAATGTCAATTTTTACTCTTAAGATTTTAGTCAGCCTTTCAACGTGGTGAAGAAACGTTGCATAAAAAGCTGGCCAAGAGGCCTGTCTGAATCTTTTAAACGACCGAAAAAATTTTCAAGCATTTTTTGTTATTTTTTCCTATAGCAACTTAGTAGGCTTATGTATGCCGGTCCTCTGTATGCAAATGTTTACGTATTATTGTTATGAATTTTACTTCTTACTATCATTATTTTATCTCGGGCGTGAGTTAGAGCAAGAGCTAGTACTTTGCGGCTAGTGAACAATTTTTGGAACGCTCAATGGACAATACAAAATTACGTACACTCAAATTCAACTGCACAACCAATGTATTTAAACAAGTTAATAATTTTACTGAGAGAAAGAAAATTACAAAATATATAAATTTACTTAGAGTGTATCACTCGGATATTTTTGGTAGCACCCTTAATCTATGGATACCTTAACTTAAATCAAGCCTGGATGGTGAAGGGGAAGGATCCTGAGGGGGACCGGCTGGAGTGATCACTTCAGTCAGCGGCCTCGCAGGTCTTCCAATGGGGATCGGTCGTGATCATAAATAAAAAATAAAAAAAAACCACAGTAAAGGGGTACCAAAATAAATCAGGAAATCACTCAGGTCCGACTGTGAATCGAAATTAAAGTCAAAAACAAAATGAACTGAATCCAGTCGAACTTGAATGTTTCAGCACAAGCAGTTAACTATTAAACGTTAATAAGTCCAATTATAAAAAAATACTGTCATAAAAAACTGATAAAAAAACAAAAGTATTCACCAAAAGTTGGGCGCCAGCATGCTCCAAGTAGCATACAACTTCTACCAAACTGGAAAACACCAGAATCAGCTTCAACGTCAAAAATCCAACGGTCCCGCTGAGGTTCCCCAAAAGAGCTGGTTTTGAATTGCTCCACGGATCTCGGATCAATTCCACGTGGTCATAGCGGCCATCATGGATTCGTCTATCTGGTTCTTGGGTCTCAAAATTTCAACTCGCCGATTAGATAATTGCTTTTCTCAGTGGAAAGAAAGGCTTCTAGCAATCTATGCAACCATCAAGGAATTTTTTGATTCTAAAATTCTCAAAATGCCATGCGGAATAAACTCAAAAATCGACCTGACGATCTGATCGTCATGGCCTAATTAATTACTCAACCACCAAAAATCTACTGTTACACCAGTAGAAGTTTTTCCTCCCCCCAACCTTCCGTTGGCGCAGGAATCAAAAATCACCAAATTCATTGGCCCTAACGGACACGTGATCCCGCAATCTACCAAACATTTCTTTCACCTGCGATAAGAATCGAAACTGCGATAAGAGTCGCCAAATTTGCTAGATTCGGATTTTACGGCCAAAATTTAACTCTATGATGAAAAAACCAAAACAGATATGCTTGGCAAATAACTTGAACACGGATACCGAGGTCGAAAACAAATTAACAGGTTTACGGCAAAATATTTGCACGTAAAATGCACCCTTTTCACTGTTCAGTTTGCTTCAAAGTAAATTGTCTTGTAAATATTACAGGGATTTTCTTTCTATTTCTTTCGATTAAAAAATTGTCGATTTTGTAGGATACGTTGTAAATTGCTATAGAGGATTTGTATTAGTTAAGCCTAGAATTTAAAAAAAATCATACAAACAACGAGATATATTTTTTTGGTTTTATTGTACAATATTTACAAAAATTTACTATTTTTATGTTACATAACCCTATGACCCGTCTGAATTTAAAACAATAAATCAATAAATAATGTGCCTTCGTATGCACCGGTTAAAAATAGTTTGAGACACCCTGTAAAAAAGCGCACAGGACGGAAACGTCCTAAACCCCAGAAAAATTTTTTAGAAACTTAAAAATACAACATCCAAATTAATTCTATAAAGTATATTCCCTAGTTGAGGAGGAAAAGATCTATTTAAACCGCAAGCGACATGAACAAAAAACACATATTTTACAAATTAAAAAATCATTTATTGCGCTTAATATATTTTGTCGAATGTGAAAAATGACACATTTTATTTATATTTATATATTAACATCTACAAATATTACTTGTATTGTCTTTGGTGATGCAATCGTTTAAGAGCCGGACTTTTTCAACTTCATACGTCGATTTTGAAACCAAACTTTCACCTAAAACGCAATAAAATCCATTGAAAACATTACAACCGGTTAAAAAACTGTCGAGATCAACAGGAAAATCACGTCGACAAACCGTAGTGAAATTGGTTACTTATACCAGAGATTAGTTAGTCAACTAATCTCTGCTTATACTAGCTGGGAAGCTTTCCAAATGGGCAAAATATCGAACAAGGAATACTTATATTCCAACTGAAAACGCTCTTACCTGTGTTTCGTTCAAACCCAAAGCGACGGAGATTTTATATCTTTGTAGCCTGGATAAATAATTATTGCGTTTAAACTCTTTTTCTAACAGCCAAAGTTGAACTTTGGAAAAAGCTGTTCTTTCCTTTCTCGATTTAATGTCGAGCATGCTGTCTCTGGAGTCTACAACAGAACAATATAGTTATTTAACAAAAAATGCTGAAAAACAAAACACAGAAGATAACTTAAATCTGAACAAACCATTTTTAAACTTTCCGGGTAATTCAAAATTAAATAGGTTGGTATTAAAATCAACTTTTTAAAACAATTTTTAATTAATACAATTTACAGAGTGAGTGTTTATAATATAGTAGCAACAACAATCTGCTTATAAATGAAAATCAAGTCTAAAGTCTGTCTGCTGGGCAGCGGCATTCATAGGGGGTTAATTCCTCTCCCCTTAAAACTGAAGCTAGGGACTCCTTGGTTGGACGTGGCTTCAGGAACAAAGCGTGGAATCGCTTCCGTTTGTAAATGCAAAGTAAATCCACCGATGTTTCCTTCTGGTCCGGGATGGTAAATTCTTGAGTTTGCAGGCAATTGGCAGACATAACGTAGACTTGACACTTCTTTGGAGAGGGGTAATGTTCGGCCTGTGGGATTGTCGTACTAATCGTTGTTTGTTCTAAAGATGTGTAGCAGTAATCTTTTACTTCGGTGTAGGCAAAAGAACATGTTTTCAGTTGTTGCAGTTTACATCGATCGGCCTTGGGATATTGGCAAACATATCTTCTTCCTTCTAAATGCCAGCAGTGAGAATACCATTTTTCATTTGAATAGTACCTTGTGGTTCTAGGAGCAGTGTTGTATTTTCATTTGGAATAGGAAATATCTGATAAAATTTATACTCAAATCTACCTAAAATTGAAACTTTCAAAATCATTTTTTCCAAAAAAATTCCTGGGTTTCAGTCAATTTTATTGTTTATTATTTAAAATGTCACAAATACGTTTCGGTGTCTTTCTCCACCATCATCAGTTTGTCTAAAATATACATTTACAGTTATCATCAATTTAAATAAAAAATTTTCATCAAAATTCACATATTAAAATACAAATCACACACATATCAAAAAGTACATTAAGAACAATGGTTTTCAGGTGATGAGTCAGGACAAACATGTCCGGGAAAAGACTAGAATCTATTGTTTAGAGATTTAAATTTAACTTACGTGTCTAGATGTTTCTACCTTCACATTTGACTGGCTATTGAAATCCATATTTTATTCGATATCGAGCGAGAGAACAAAAAAACTGTTTATATTTCGCCTTTTCTTTGCATTCTAGGAATTGCTCTGCAATTCCTCAATGTTAGGTGTTTATATTTCATTTACTTGGTCCAATCAGTGTATGCATGCGCTCATTTAATTAGTGTGTGATACACAGAGCTAAGATTGTCTGCATTCGGATGTTTTTTAAACTGTATCATTTCATGGATTCTTCTCTTATTATAATTGTCTTCATTGATTAATATTTTTGTGTTATCAAAATCAAAACTATGTAACTTTTGTTGTGCATGTTGTGCTAATGCTGTTCCATTTTCGTTAACCTTTCTTAAGCTATATTTATGTATGTGTTGTCACAGTTCAAACAGTAAATCTTGTATATTACGTTAGGTGTGTTTAACTTATCACTTTTAGGTTTAAATTTTGTGAAACATTCCTTTGCTAAGTTGTTTTTAGTTTTTTTCCGCTATAGTAATATTATGTGGTTTTAAAACATTTTTTTATTTTCGTGTTGATTTCTGGAATATACGGTAATGATACATACTTGATCTCACCTTCTTTTTTCTTATTTATATTATTTATGTTGTTCCATTTATTTGAATTGTAGATTTTATTAATTCTTTGTTTTATAATTGGTTCGAAGAAAGCTTTGGGATAGTTGTTCATTATTAGTATCTTTTTTATTTTTTCAAGATTCTTTGTTCTATATCCATAATATGCCAATTTAATCGCTCTATCAGTAAGAGCTGTTACAACACTTTCTTTTATATTGTAGAGGTGCATATGATTGGTAATTCAAGTATCTACCAGACCATACATCCTTTGTGTACCAGTTTGTTTTTATTTCCCCATTACCGTCATATCCAAAAAGTTTAATGATTTGTTTTTGTCTTCCTCAATGGTGAATTTAATGGTCTCATGGAATGCATTAAACTTATCTAGTGTGTATTGAACTTTTTGGTTTGGTAGCCACATTATGCAGTCATCCACGTATCTTTTGAGGATCAAAATCAAATCAATGACACCGAAACGTATTTGTGACATTTTAAATAATAAACAATAAAATTGACTGAAACCCAGGAATTTTTTTGGAATAAATTGAAGTACAGTCAGGAAAATATACACAAGAAAAATCATTTTTGTTCGAGTGAATCATAAACTGCCATTTTCCGATCAGAAGCGATGGCCATAAAGAAGCACTTTTCATTCGTATTCACTTGATCCTAATTTAAAGTTTACTTGCAATTTGTAAATTATAACTTTGTTACAAGTTCAGTCTCAAAGTCGTTTTAATGGCGTATTTTTCTGCGTACTCCGATGTTGCCACACGCAAAACACGGTCTTTTTAAGTAGCGCAAATGTCATGTAAAGTGTACAACTGATACAAACACCATACAGTAAAAGCAGCTGTTTCAAGGTTGGAAGTTGAACCAACATTTGCGGCATCTCTAACTTCTGGTGGTGTACAGGGCATTGAATTTTCGGCACTCATTGTTTCACTTGTATATGCTTACAAAAATACGTTTTTGAAAAATTACAAGCGTCAAAACGTGACATTTGAGAAATGGCATTGACATTGAATTTAAATTATGAACCTGATACCTTTTATTTTTGGCTGTTCTTATTTATTATAACTTATTATTCGTGTTGTCTTTCATTCGAACAAAAAATATTGTTCGATACGAGGGCGAAAATCCGTTTTTCGAACTCCTGACGAAATGCCGTCGTCGTTCGAAAAACGATACTTTTCGCCCTAGTATCGAAAACTACTATTTAAATTCTGAATGTTGCATATATGTAATTAATTCGTATTGTTCTAAAAATTTATAAGGGTGTTTATCTGAATGAATGATTTGACTCTTATCGTACTTTTTCAGTAATGTTTCTTTAAGAGAATTTATTTGGTAAATATCAAACAATTCTATATTTAGTATATTGGCCCTGGATAGGGTAATTGTCATTACTATTTTCTTAATGAAATCTAAGATTAACTCTAATTGATTATTTAGAATTTGATAGTGAATGATAGACGTCTCAGTATTTGTTACCTTAGATAGGATATCTTTTATTTTGTCAACATTATGATTAAACTCATGAACGGTTCGGCGTAATTGTTTTTCAATGTCTTGAGCAATGGTAATTGTTTTCTCATTAAGCTGTTTGTTATTGTTTATACTAGATTTAATTATATTCAAATCTTCATTATCTGGGTTCCCAGTGATGAATTTAATCATAGTTCCAAGTCCATTTATTAGACCACGTTTATTTCGATTATGGCCAAGGGTCGAAAATTGACTTTTTAATCCTTCAAATAACTAAAATATTGCTTCTGTAAAATCGGATTGCAAATTTCGATGTCTATCTAGTTTGTTTATTAAACTTTTTATGCCTGTCAAATTAACGGAGAGTAAAAATCTATGTTTTTGAATGATTTCAGTTTGTATTCCTGTTTCCTCTTGGTAGAATCCATTTGGATTATTGAAGCATTGAATTTGAGCTTAGGTTGAATATAGTAGAGAAGTTATCAGCAGTAATCTGAAAATGAAAACTTTATTGTTTTCTAATTCTTTTTATGTTTTTATGGTCGGTAGTTACTTTTCTATTGGCAGGGGTCAAACCGGTAATCTATGTTTCATTTTGTTTGGTGGTTTTGTGAGCGGACATGAGATTTGAATAACGTTCACAGTGTTCCAAGCATTCATTCAAGGTATAGGGATTGGAATAATACACCGTCTCCCGATAAGGTGACTGTAAAACCGCAATAAAAGTTTTCAAAGCTTCCGTATAGTAAATTTCTTTTAACATAGCCACTTTCTGTGGGTTACTATGTATAAGTTGTACGTGTTTCATCAGAGTATTGAATTTTGTGTTAATGCGTAAATGAAAATTTCTATAATGTTCATTATATTTTTGCCTTTCATTTTGTTATTCATTGAACAATGTGTCTTCCGATTTTGTTTGACCGAACTGTTCTAAAAGAGCTTTACGAATATTTTTCCAAGTACTGAAAGAATCAGGAAAACTATGATAGTTATTTGAAGTAATATACGTGTGGGCTGTGTCATTCATGGACTTGTACATTCGAGCACATTGAAAAAGTACCGGACTAAAAGAGTTTAATTATATCATCAACCATTATAATAAAAGTAGATAAAGTATCGGTTTGGTCGGGTAAAAATTTGGAATGGTTTGGCAAAAGCTTTTCAATTGTTCGTCGGTAATAACTGGAGAAGCCATTTCTTTAGCTTTTTCAGTTCGAGATTGATTAATTGATTTACTTTTGTTAGAAATTGAAATGAGACTGAATTCAAGCAGAAGTTGATCAATATTATTGTGCATACGTGACTTATTCAATACGCAACACTCGGATATTGTGACCAATGAAAGATAATGAAAAAGAAATTCAGATTTTCCTAATTACCAAATGAATATGTAACTTACTCAGATAGTATCTTCATGTCAGGTACCAGGCACAAACTTCTTGTTTCTTCTTTTCAGGTCTTCAGATAGTCAATAAAGTATTAAAATACACGGTAATAAACTGATCACCTTTGACTATCCTGTTCGCAGAGCGAATTAAATAAGTTGGTATTAAAATCAACTTTTTAAAACAATTTTTAATTAATACAATTTACAAAGTGAGTGTTTATTATATAGTAGCAACAACAATCTGCTTATAAATGAAAATTAAGTCTGAAGTCTGTCTGCTGGGTAGCGGGTTGTTATCTAAGTGGCTATTTAATCGGGTATCAAGCTCCATAGCAAAACTCAATAGTTAAGCTGTTGACCTATTTTGCGTGCATTTTTCAGCTTAAAAGTTCCACAATTTTTGTATAGTCAAGTGCGTTTAGAGATCAAAGAAATTGCATCCGACGCCAAGGTTGTGATAATAGTGTTAAACGGTTCGGGAAAGAGATTCCATCTGGTCTAGATTGCACTGCAACTAGTGTGGAAATTTGCAAAAAGAAACACATTAACATCCCAGCCTTGTACTGGGCTGTAATAAACATGTCGGCTTCAAAGTTTTGATATTGTTATGTTAAAATGCCCTCTTAACAGAAGAAATAATAAATAATCTACACTTGATGGCGATTATAAAGGTATCCTGTTACCTATATTTTTCTGAAAGGAAGCTAAACACATAAATTAGAGCTTGTGAAAACAACAACGCCAAGAGATTTGAACACTTTGGAAACAGATGTTTCAGTCACCTATAATTTTCGTGCTAAAGAGATTTGCCAATGCTCTTTCATGAAAAATTAGGTTGCCTTTATATTATTTACAAAAACTGTTTAGAAACATTAGATTTATTCTTTACCAATGATTAATTAAAATGCCTTTCACCTACCAATCGTGATTTGCCCTTCAATTGTAAGAGCTCAAATAGGAATCACCGAAGTGGAGTATTATATGTACATCCAATCCGATTTGATTGCAAAGTGAAGTAACATTCGCACTTAAAAAAAATTGCAAATAAAACTCTACTTATACTGCCTCCGGGCTTTATGATCGCATGACAAAAGCTCGTTTTTAAACCTGCGATGACATTTGCTTTATTTTTAGTTGCAGATTGCAGAAAGCGCCCTGGGTGTGTTTGCACTAGTTATAAATTGGATTCTCAGTAAAGGGGGCCATTATAAGGACTTTCGTTTTCCATGTAATCTATCTTTGAGGTGACCGACATTCCTTTGGTCTAAATAATTTTGTATCATTCATCAAAAGTATTGAAATTTGATTTATTTGAAGAAAAAGTACAAAATTAAAGTTCGAAAGACAATCATGAAAGGTGTTTTCATTACGTGTATAAATATCGATTTTTATCTTGTTTTTACTAGATCCAAGTGTAGAATTGAAAACAATTTTTTTGTGATTTTTTGACAGTTTTGACTGTGAATATTTTCTCAATCGGTAATGAAATCCAATTTGAACACTTTTTCGAACGAATCATAGCTCCATTCTTGTATAAAATTTTAGTTATAAGATAAGCAAAAAAATGTGAGAAACATATTGTACAGGGTGTTTAAATACTGGCATGTTTTCTTGATTAAAGTTTAAATCCGTCTGCGGATAATATCGGATAGCCCAGACAGAAAAAAGGATACGGTATTATAAAGTATAACATGGAAATAAGGAAAAAGTTGAAGTAAATTTCGGGCGGAAAATGTTACGGGTTCAAGAAATTCGGGAAAAAGATTCAAATTACGCACAAGATACAGGCTTTAACATCGTGCACTTTCATATTTCTGGACTACCACATATAACCCCCAGAAAGATTTAAACTTTGACTAAGAAAAAATGACCGTATTTAAACACTTCGTACAATAAGTTTATTTAATTTTTTAAAATTATCTGATAGCTTTAACTGTTCAAAAGCAGAGCTAGGATTCGATACAAAAATTATTCAAATCGGAACACCGACTTTAAAAATATTCACAGTCAAAAGCTAGGGAAGATAAACGTTAAATTTGCGGCGCAGTGTAGGATTATCGCTCTTTAGAAATTCGTTATAAAATTGTAACTTTTTTGTATATTTCTTTTTCCTGACTGTACTTTAATTCATTCCAATGTATTCCTGGGTTTTCAGTTTATTGTAACAAAATTGTAACATGAGGGCAGAAAGACCGATAGGTCGATAGCCTTTTTTAGAAATAAAGATGTTTACTACTACTGTAACATGATTTTTTATATGGATTTGATACCATTTTATTTGCACCAAATTTAGTGAGAATTCTATTGTCTTAGTATGTTTATTACAAAATTTATAAATAAGGACTAGTAAAGAAAACTACTTCAAAATGTGTTCTTTTTCTACAATTCCTTAACGAAATCAGTTCGGGATACTAAACGCCCAGCTTTTCCTCGTTCTAGAAACTGTGGACACTTCTTCTTGAGCTTGAGATTTCAGATGTCTTAGCCTTTTCGAAGTATCAAGTTAATTTTTCCCATCATATCAATAGAGCAAAAGCGCATCATTTCACGGTCGGGATTTTCATTAGAGCCCACCTGATCACGAACATCAGATGTGAATAACACTTAAGCCACAAGAGAAGAAGATTCAAGTTTTTGTTGTTGGCTTTAAATGCCGTAGCTTATTTTTCAGCTTCAATTTTGTATTCAACATTTCCGTCTAAAGGCGATATTGGAGCATTTCCCAAATCGCTTTGTAATCCTTAAGATCCAAGCCATTTGTCAGTAACGCCTCTACTAAGCGGCTGGGTGGTCCTTACTTTAGAAAGATGCACAAAATATAAAGTAGACTAAGCGGAGAAAAATATCAAATTGACCAAATTGAAAAACCAAATTTGAGAAAACGTCGTCAAATAAAAAGAGAGGTTCTGGAAAACGCAAACAAAACCTCTCTTTTTGAATGCTTAATGAGCAAAGAGATTTTGAAGTAGAAAATTGATTGATCGCAGCCGCAGATATTTGATACTCATACTCATATAAATTCAAATAAAAAATCACAATCAAAAGCTTACCATGAGACTTCGTCAATTCCTCAGTCGTTGCAGCTTGCAAATTGCCTTTTTGCTGCATTTCCAACCCTTCTGTGCCCTCTTGATTTACTTCACAGTGTAGCTCTTGATCTCGAAAATCATTCAAAGGTCGATCATGTTTAATTGGACTTTCACTTGCACTACATTTGTTTTCATGATTGTTATCACTGTGAAACCACTGCGTTTGAAAGTTCCAGTAATTCTGCATGTGGATTTGTTGAAAGTTCTCAATGAATCTGAACTCAGAACGAACTGAATTCATTTGGGTTTGATAATTTTCCGTGGAACCAGGAAATTCGTGATAATCCGAGCAGCTTGCATTGGAATTGCTAATTTCGTCGTTGTTTCTAGTGGTAAATGAATATGTGTCCTCATAATCGAAAGAGCTCAGTTCAGTTTTTAATTCGGGAACGGCCAAATTCATATTCGATTGTACTGAAGACAGAAATTGAGCAAATTGAATTGAACAAAAAACAAATAAATATTTTTAAAAACGTACTTGGTCTGAATTTATTTTAATGTTCCCAGCACACACGATCCTCTTCAAGCAGTTGTCACGAAACTATGAACTTTCCAGCCCAACTAAACGAAAATTTGTTAAAGTAATTACATGTTCCCAGATTTTTCAAAGATCTGCCCAGACAGGATGTCACCTAATTAGTGTCTAAGGATGACGGTTATCTTTTCAGTAGACCAATGACGATTTCGAAATCTCGGTGGGTGGAAGCAATTAATAATCTGGACTGGTTCTATTGGCCAGAATTTTGTGGAACATTTCGATTCGAAAGTATTTATTTGCTGTTCCGAAAAATCACACTTTTAATATATTCAAAGTATCATGGCGCCCTAATCGGACTTAATGTCTTATTTTATACGCTATACAGGGTGTCTGAAAATTAGGGCTATTCTTCTGCAGGAGTTATTTGGTTATTGAGTAAGAAGTATTGAATTTCCGAAAGATGAACCTTTGCTTGTCGTTGTTTGGATGACAAACTGATGAATTTTTCGGGCTATTAGGCCGTCGTGGAAAACAATTTATTTCTGACGTTTCGCAAGCACCGGTGGCTTGCATCTTTAGAGGTGATTGCTGCACCGAGCAAACCACGAAAACGTAACTATTTTGCTTGATTATTTATATAAATATCTATAATATTTCCAAAGCGATTACCTTTTTTGCAGTGTTTCAAATTTTACTGCTCATCAAGTTTCTGATAGAATAAAATGTTGAAATTGCAGTAGGTACACGTACATTTTAAGTTTCTTTAAAAGTTTGCACACGAAAATTCCGGATTTTCTCTAATTTTGTGGAACAATATATTTTTTAGTCAATCCAAAATTTCGAGGCAGTTAAATAAATTTTTGATTTGTTAAATCGGCAAAATGGGCCAGGGGTGACAGATACTGATTGAAATAATTTACCTACCTTTATTTAAAAGACTTTGGAGAATCATTTGGGACATCAGGAATGGTTATCCTAGAACAAAGAAAAATACAGTAAAATCTAGGATCACAAGGAAAGCCACTAAAAGAAAATAAATTGACGTACGTTTTAAAACGCTTAGAACACTCGGCTTAATTTATATACAATTTCCGAACTATTGTCGATATTCCATATTTTGTGTTGGTTTTTTATTTCATCTTTTAATTTGTTTCAATTAACAGAAAAATTTCGTAAATTTTGCTCTAAATAATTATCGTTTATTAGTAAAGATGCGTGCCAAACTTTTAAAAAGCTCCATAAGAATACAAAGAAAAAAAAAGAGTAATTTTCCAAGACAGGAAATAAAAGTGTTAATTTTCAATTAAAAAAAAATTTCTGGTTAAATTCTACATAATTGATTCATTTTTCTTTCAAAAACAAAAATATTTGTTTGCTGCAGGTGCCTTATGCCGCTAAAAAAAGTGTGAAACTTGATAGTGAGGGTTGTTTGCAAGTGATTTGTAGGTTGTTTGATGTTGGGGCGGCCTAATTTGCCCTTTCATCTCTTCACTTTTCACCGAAACTGGAAATTTATGGCACTATCACAAAGTGGCGCCAGTTGCAAAAAAATTAAACATTTACTTTTTAATGACCCCATTTCGTTTGATAAAAGTCTGTTGAAATAAGTTCTCATAACATTGGAAAAGGGTTTGCAACGGTTTTAAATAAATCAACTTAACAACGTTAACATTAAAATGCTGTAGAAATATTTACGACTTTCCCAGTATAGTTGCAGCAATAAAACGGCTATTACTTAGGTGCAACTGCATTAATAAAAAATATAATTTCTCCTTCAATGTTCCATTTGTGTTGTTAAATACAATTAACTCTTCTATAAAACGGTTTAAAATATTTGCAATTTGTAAGACACACTTTGATTAAATGAAACTTAACCCATTGCCCTATTTAGGGTTGGGAAGGTACCTACATTTATAGGATCTAGGTCGGCTCAACGTCACCTTTCATCTCTATAACAACAAAAACATGCCCTGTCGTCCTACGAAGGCGCTTCTAATTTTAGCGAATGGGGGACAGAAGAGGCCGATCCCATAATCACTTTCCTATATTTTCTTTAGTTGTCAGTTGATATCAGATTACTAAAGGAAAAGTGCTTGTGGCAGAAAGGAAAACGACCTAAAACGTTAGTTTGCATTTCTCTTGACGTGCGTTTCCTATAATTTACGCATTGTCTGCACTAAAACGATAATGCGAAAGTTGTAGAAATAAAATTTACAAAAGAAAGCAAGGAAAAATTGCCAACACGAACAAAGAATTAAAAACAGAAAGCAAAAAATTTACAGCGTTGGCAAGGAAATTCTGATCAACCGATACTTCAAATACAGAAAGAGATCAGAGCTACTTTAAAAGTGTTTCCTTTAATTTTAAAGCAATGTTTTATGAAGTGAAAAAGAAATTCCAATAAATTTTCTCAAGTGTTTATCGAATATGCAAAAATTCACACCCATTCAATTACGCTTGCTGCAGATATTTCCGTCAAGTTTTAGTCAATCGAATTTACACGGTAATGCTTCTGACATTATAGGCT
This sequence comes from Dendroctonus valens, assembly GCA_024550625.1. Classification (NCBI taxonomy): domain Eukaryota; kingdom Metazoa; phylum Arthropoda; class Insecta; order Coleoptera; family Curculionidae; genus Dendroctonus; species Dendroctonus valens. The sequence continues at coordinate 514,192 of JAJTJO010000867.1, read as the reverse complement.
AATGTTACACAAATAAATTTAATTTTAGTATTTGAACTAGACCAGACGCAGCAGCAGCAGCAGTTTGATATATTCCGTTATGTCAATTTCATTTTTACAAAAACGCACTTTTCACAGTTGATTTAGTGGATTTCTCGTGCTTTTCACAGGAAAAATGAACAACACTAGGTGGGCAAGAAAATCCTTCTAAGCTGTTATTAGCAGATTCTTAAAATATTATTGGAAATAATATTCCTTACAATTGGAAGCCATACTCAAACATCAAAGTCAAAAAAAATTACCCAGAAAAAGTAAAAAGTAGCTAAAAAACAAAACAAAATGAAACAAGCGTTAGTAAGACAAAAAACAACATGAAAATGCGACTGTTCTGCGGAACGCAACTGTTAACATTTCAATAGATGCAACCATGTATTATAAACGTTAATCAATTGCTTTAAAAAATCTCATATAAAAAATCTAAAATTGTATCAAATAACTCAAAACTTTGAGAAGTTTTTCGGAAGAATTTGAATGCGGGACCGAGTAAAATAAACGCATCCATGCGTCTCTGATTCATGTTGCAAACCCCAAAGAAAATGTACACTCCAGTCAGACACCCAATAATTAACAATGATAATTTAACATTTAGCAAAGACATTTTGATGCGATTGAACAACAATAGAAATTGCCCCACATTATCAGCAGGTTGCAATGACTTCATTCTTATAAATATGAAATTATTCAAATAAATTCGGCCATTCTATGTTGGGCAACTGTCCGTGAATTGTGCGATATTTGATTAATTGCCAGACACCAATATGGAATAATGGATATCTAATATGGCAAGCATGCATCAACTACTGCAATTGTCGTAAATATTATTACAGGGATTATTACTCGACGTCATTATTTCAAAGTGCCGACGTTGCTTTCATTTTTTTTATTTGTCATCGTTAATTCTTTATTCTCACGAAATCCGCATCAGTTGTTCAGGTGTGGTAAATTAATAGCCTTGAGGAATATACGGGGTGTCAATTTGAAAACCAGTCATGATCAGGTCAAGTGGCAAATGGTTTTAAAGGGCCTTCAATTCTCTTTTCACTGGTATCCTACCTTGGTGCTTTTTGTCCAGAGGTTTCCGATTAATCGCGTTTCAAAATTGCAGAAACAATGAAAGTTTCCCGCATTGCAATGTTGGTTTCCAGGTTAGTGTTTATACAAAAATTATTGCATTGGCTCTCCTTGCAGTACAAACGATTAGAAGAGTAGGTCACACCGTTAAAATATCATTTATTGATTATTTTACTTTGACAAAAATCACTTTTTATTTGCGGAAGAGAAATTTCTACAATAAAACACATGGGATCTATTTGCGCACTATCTTATCAGTTGTTCAAAATGTTGTCCATTTTCCTATAAACAATAATAAAGTTTGTCCTCGAAGCTGATGTATCCAAAGAGATTTAAGTCTATAAAAAGTTGCGAAAGTGTCCAAAACTGAAACTTATGAATGCGAGTGAATGTGTTCTAAGTACCTTCATGTCAATGTCCATGTGTTTTAAAGTTATAATATGCTTCAGACTATAATTTGGTCTTTGAGTGAATGTGTTTTGGACATTTTAAGTCAAAATGTAGAGAAAGAAATGAAAAGTTAATGAATTTGAAAAAATGAAGTAAATGATGGACAGTGGTAAAGCATGCGTGACTCAACGAGACATTGTAATAAACGAAGCAAAATTGCTATGAAAAAATTCATGTGCTTATTGGGACTAATGCATACTGATAACATCACAAGAAAAAGACATGGAAATAATGAAAGGTCGTGCAAGCAATAAGAGAATAAATCAGGTTTACCATACAAAATGAAAAGAAGATGTGACTTATGTATGTCAAAAAACGTTTGAAGAGACTTTTGTCGTGGCTCTTGAAAAAGAAGTATAAAACAAGAAGGACATATTTACCGCATCCTGACCGCAAGCGCTTTTGAAATATTTTGCTAATCGCACCACCAAGACCATAATTTGTGTAACCTATTGGTTGTTCCTTGTACAAAATGTTACATTTTGCTTAACTGACGTTAGAAGAACTATGCCAATTTCAATTTTATTTAACTTCTGCAACGGTAACTTAACCTTCCTTCGATTCCTGTTTTTAAAACTTAGACTTTAGAGATTCAATTGTATTCTTTAATGAATATTGAGAATTTAGTAGTTTTAAAAGGGACAAAAGTCTATTCCAATTTCAGAGAAGATTCAGATCTATCTGGCAGCTTCAAACCATTTGAAAATTATGTAGGATATTGCAAATAAATATTCAGATCCAAAACTTCAACTCTTTGTCTGCGGCTTTATTATTGAAAATAATTTTGATGTCAACATTTAGAAATCATGTACCAACATCTCATATTTTTCTACACCACTAAAACTGGCAGCAAGAAAAATTAAACAGGCTTTTAGCAATTCATGACCCCAAGAAGCAAAATGCGAAAAACTAACACTGTTGAAAAGTGGGCAACAAATTCTTCACCGATTAGAGCACGGCTTATATTGAACCATTTCATGTGGGACTTGCAATAAATTTAATAAATATTCAATCAGATCCGCTATATTTACTAATTCCTTATAGGAAATAAGTTTCATGATTCATAATCTAAATAACTCATTAAAGTCAAATGTGGCTTAGCATAATTGAATATTAGTTAACAAAAAAGAAAAATGGGTCCGCTGACTTCACTGGCATTACGCATTGGGACATTCTTCGGTCGAGTCCATGAAAAATGTTGACTTAGGAGGCGGAATCCTTCATTTTTTCACATACTAAATAATTCAACAGTCTGAATCAACCTTTCATTTGAATAAAAATGTCATAAATTTTCTGCGCTTTATTTTTGGAACTTTAATTATTCGAGTTGAGTGCCTGGAATAACATAGACCAGCAATATTACTAGTAAATGAAAGCAATAGATGGATGAAAAAATACCAATAATGTAGAAAAAGTTTAAATACTTTAATGAAATTATGAGGAAATAATGAAAGATAAATATGTATGAAAAGTTGCGAAAACGAATTAGAAACTCTTTAAACTGCAAGAGTATTACTTAACGTTTACAAGTAAAAGCAGGTAAGGTGACTATAATTACACCCTCAGTCGATCAACCAAAATCTTGCCAAAGGATAAGTAGAAGCTGCCGAAACCCGCCACATGTCTAATGACTTTAATGATCTAATAATTCTTTTTAATTTCAGTACAGAGTTCCAATGACTTATTTTTTTGCGATGGCACTGATGAGTTTTCCAGCAGCAAGCGTCGTTATTTATGTTTGTTTAAGAATGCATATAGCATATATTTCTGAAAGCTGGAATCATTTCAGTGTGGCACATTTATGAGCTAACTCCCATAAAATAACTTATTAACTGAGTGAAATAGTTAATTGTGTGAAACACTGAACATTTTAATTGAATAAAACAGCGAATAAAAACCGGAAATTGCGACAAAATTACAATAAGCGATTATGAAAGTGGATACAAAGAAAAAATTATATTCTGAAATGTTCACAAGTTTGGAAGTTGTGTACAGTGCAAAATAAATCGTAGATAATGATTTGTGTTTTGTAGTAGTTCGTGGCATAATTTCCTTGTCCAAAATGCCCTCAAAATATCAGAAATCATTTACTTCAGCTTTCGAAATTGCGATCGTTTCTTCAAAGCATTTATTCATTTAAGAGCTTTAAAGTTACTTAAAATATATCTGGTAACAATGAATATATAAAAGCCAGTTTGGGTGTACGTATTTCGGCTGCTATTGCTCTTATGTCAGCTAATAAAGCATCGAATACGAATCTTCTATCGTTCATACAAACCTGTGAGTAGAAACACAGAATTTAGCTTCAATTACTTGCAATTGCAATTTTACCCGATATTATAGTTTTAGTCCATACAGTCCATACATAAAAATTCAGATTAGAGATTCATTGACTATACAATGAAATAAATGTCGAAAAAGCCGGGAAATAGTTTGATAATGTGAGGGATGCATCATCAGGCAAGACTGAACTAGATGAAAGCCGTTCCCCTGAAATCTTTTCAAAAGCTGGAGATAGTAAAATCATAGATGAGCTGTAAATGCCATCAGTTACATTAAAATTATTAGAACCAATCTCGTTGTTGAACCTCACATGTTTCCACTCTTTTCAACAGTTATTTTAGGTAATTTTACTCACTTATTTTAACGTTGCTTTGTTGTAAACTATCATAATCTTGTTAGCATTAAAAATTATTAAAACAATTATCTCAAGGTGTATTTTTTCAGAATCCTTAGCGTTCCTTAGTTGCCCAACTGAAAATCGGGCAACACGAATTTTGACATTTTCTAACCGATTCCAAAAATAGCTATTGTTATTCATTATTCTGCGCTTAAGTGGCTCCAGTTCCCAAGTTTATGAAGACCGCTTTTAACTACTGCTCGCCGCCATAAAATTTAAATAAATCTATTATGTAGCAACGATATGACATCATAGAGATAATAATCTTGATAGCCGGCAACTTACTAATTGATCCTCTAATCCTAATCTATAACGATGTTGCGTGTCCTCAAAACAACAGAAAAAAACCTACTGATTTAACTGAGTTTGTACGATAGCCATTGCAATGATTTAGGTTGAAATAATAAAGCAGGCAGCTGGTGCAATATGTGCATCATATAGACGCATCTATCAATAAGTCTGAGTATGAAATATTCCTGCTGACCTTCATTTGAGGAGCGTTATGAAGCTGCCTGCTGCAGTGATGGAACTTGTAAAGGTTTTTTTTAATTAATTAAAATCGATCATTATTAAGTTGCTGATGAGTGTATTTTAAAAATAATGCGATTTTCGTGCATTTGCAGCTTAAAACTATATCTTTGTGTATTTTCCTATCTGTTCTTTATTTACGCAAAAAGGGTTTTGAACCGTTCTCTGATAGTAACGAAACTGAAGAACAACAGCATTGTAATACTACTTCTTATCTTCTATTCATTAACATTTTTTCCATCTTATCTCAGCCTTCACCTCTCGCTTCATTTAATTTATTGTTTTTTTATGAGCCAGCTTTGTTGCATATGCGCCGCTTAAGGGGGGAGGCAGCATATTATGAGACTGATATCGCACACGACCGTAGGTACCAATCCGGTACCAATAATCACATGCGCTAGATAAAGACGAATATACTTGAAAAGAACAGCGATTAAGTATCAGATAATTTGAACGAAAACATTGTCGCTCCGAGTGAAAATTCAAACGACATTTGTTTAGTTTTTTCGCGCATTTTGTAAACGGAACAATCGGTTGAGGTTGAGTTGATTGAGGTGATTATCGAGGAAATTTTCGATTGATGATTAATTAAGTGAAAAGTGTGAAATGAGTGTGAATGTATGGGTGTTTTGATTATAAATTTTGGATTATCGGTCATAATTTTTTATTGAATTTTATATGAAAAATATTTTCGAAATTGTTTCAATCAAATAATTTTCAAAAAAAATTCGCTATTTTTTTGGTAAAACTAAATTCATTTAAAAACAACAAGTTGGAAGTTAAGTACAACACATTTTTGGTACTTTGTGTTGTAATTTGTGTAAAAATTGAATTGATGCTTTAAACTAGGAGTGGAAAAAGGAGGAAAAACTCAGAATCCAAACTAGCCAAATTTCTTCGTTCTTAAATGAACTGTTTTAGTAATTTTCAAATGATTTCTTAATGGACTCATTAGCAATTCAGCTAAATAGGTTCATTTACTTTAGGGGTTTGATTCAGTATTCAAATATGTGCTGATGATATCACATATTTGCGCTTATCACGTGAACATTATTTGCGCACTCTACGCCTTATTAGGGAATATTTCTGATTAATATATGGCATGGCAATTTTTTCAGTCAAGCCTACTTATTATCCTGCAGTAAACAATTTAATTTTAAAACATTCAGTAGGTACGTTGGACATAATATTGATAACCCAAGGGGAATGAGAATTCTCAACCAAGATTCATATAAGTAATAATTTTTCAAAATTTCATTTCATAATATAAACGCTCAATTAGTCGAAAAAAGAAACAGATTGGGGTTGTTGAAATGACACAATTTCCACAATTCGACCAAAGTATCTGCTTAATGTCACAGGTGAAAGTCTTAAGAGGTTTAAAAATTAACGTGTGAAGGGTATAGCGGTCTTGAGCCTACGCAAAGATCAGACTAATAACCTGGTGGGCAGAAACTGGACACTAGATCGTTATTTAAACCTAATTTTTTGCAATTTACTTGACAAAAGTTAGATCGTAAATACGGTTTAAATCGCCGGCTAAACCAAACGATAACCGGGACTGTAAGAAGACAAAACCACTTCTGTTGTTTTGAAACTATCTATTGAAAAATACTGGGTGATTAGTGTTAACTTCGACGATCAGAAGCAAAGTTCACTGTTTTTAATAGATTTTATAGTCAAGTTACTCATAAACAACAATCACTGAATATGCACATCCAGACAAAGGATTAACTGGAAAATTGTTTGCCATCGTATAAGATTTGACTAATTTACCATCCAGTAGGCGTTCCATGTGGAGGAAACTCCAAATTAAAAATTGTTGAAATTTCAGTTTACATTGCAAAACTATTCAAATAAACGTGATCTATGTCATCTACACCTCCTCAATCCCAAATTACATGCAAGGAAGCTCTGACGGTTTTTGTCGAGAATCGTTTGCTTACTTTACATGATTCACTTAAGGACCCAATGTTTGTTTTACTTATTCGAACGAAATGTGGTAATTTTTCATTAGGTTTGGATGTGGTAGCGAGTTTTCAATGTTAGTTCTTCAAGCGAGTTGGTGCGCTAACAGAGTGAGTGTGATTAACCAACTGAAGAAAAAACATTTTTGGAAAATTTACGAACTTGAATGGTATCGGTGCAGTACATCGTGAAAATGATCATGGTCATTTGGTGAAAAGTGCAATAATTAGCCAACTGAACTGACTTTAAACCGGTGAGAGATTGAGTAGGAAAATGGTTGGAAAAATTGACTATTCGGGTGAGTATTAAATATAAAGATTGTTTAATTGGTTCACTGTGTCTTTAAATTTACCAAAACTGCATTAAGTCTTTATTTTTATACAGGGTGATTCTGAGGAGCAACACCCCTATATTATTCCTTAAACAAGCAAGAAATTTTAATATTAGAGATGTGCATATGTATAATGGTTCAACAATATATTTTTCAGTGCAACCCTGTATATGTTATTTCAAATTTACAGATAACCCGAAGACGATCTAACCTAACTTTTATTGAGAAAAAATGCATGGCTCCTTTGCTATTGATGATAAAAGTTTTTTAGAAACATGTTTTTCTTAATCTCGGGAGAATTATACAATCGATTTTAAGGAAACTCGCAACTGAGTTTATCCGCTTTCGGCAAGTGGTGACTCCTTGAGTGTCTTGGTCCATAAACTACCAGAACTTTTTATTCAGTCGCTGGAATCAACTGATTTTTTTTGAGTTGATGTACTAATCATTTCTGGTCATTTTTGGGCTCTTTGTAAAATCTTGTAACAACCGTAGTTTTGGCGAAAAAAAAAATTTTCCGTTTCCTTGCTATTTAAAAAAATATAAAAAATTCTAGAAATCTAAAATTATCAGTTGGCAAGAGAACAGAAAAAAAAATTTTGCGCAAAACTATGATTGCTGTAATATTTTACAAACAGGACAAACATGTGAAAAAAGCATTAGTGCATTAAACCAAAAAAATTCAGATGATTGCAGTTACCAAATAAAAAGTTCTGGCAAGTTTTTGTACTAAGACACTCAAGACTTCCTTACTTTCCTTTAAGGAACATTACTCTGGCGTCGCTTCGTAGTACTTCCTATTCTAATAAGATCCTAACTGGTTTGCCAGCAAATTTTTAGCTGTTAAAACAACATATTCCAGAAAAGCCAGAATGTATTTGTGAGCATTGAAATTCCTAAAATATTTACACTACACCAGCAATGACTTTACAGAGTGCCATGTTTCTATGCATTTTCATCAGAAGTACCAAATGAAGTCACCAACTTTACCACAATGGTATTAACCATTGTGGTAAAAAGGTGACGTAACTTTTATGTCACTGACTCACGTTTTAATTGTTTTAATTTACATTTGAATAGTTTTCGAAAATTTTATGTGGGTGAAAGTGCCGACAATAGAAAAACGTGACCAACAAACCAAATTGCAGAGTACAGAATATACGACTTTTGGAAGTTGTTAATGAAACCATCATCATTAACTGTTTCGAATTGAACCATCGTCATTTATATTCCAAACTGTCGCTAGTTGATCAAATTTTCGAAAAATCGCTGAGGTGAAATCCAACTCAATGAAATATTCTCCGTTTGATTCTAAATTTATCGGGAAAAATCGAACATCTAAACAGAATCAGTTGTAAATCCGGAGGGTAGATAAAAATAGCGAGAAACTGTGCCAATGCCAATGAAAAGTGATAAAATACTACCATATGGCCTGTCTGGATTAACACGGATTCGGATCCGAGCTGCTACCGAGGAAGTTGATAACAATCAAAAATCTCTCACAAGGATACGAACGCAGTTAACTACTAAAATCAGATAAATGTAAAAATATTGTCCAAGGATAATTCGCCGATTAAAACCATTTCCTCGATAAAAGACACAAACCAAAGTGCAATAAGCCAAACGTTGTATATCTCTCGTGTTCGCTTTATGATCAAATGTGGCATAAAGCTGCGTTTAAATTGCAATTCTGCCTATTAAAATGTTCATCTAGCAGTAATTGACGCAACGGTTGTTTTAATAGCAATTATTACTTTTAGAGAAAACAAGCAGTGGGCTGAACATGTTTATTTCTCTCATGTTTCGTTTGTTTCATCTAATTTATTTGCATATCAACCTACGACGACTGGCAAACAAATATATTGTCAAGCTTTACAGAGCCGACTGACAAATTTCTGCGAAAAACACAAAATTTCAAATTTTAATTAACACGCATCAAGTTCATATTAGAAGAAGCAAAATTTCACATTCCAGCCTTTATTTATAAGCAAACGTTCTTAGGAGCTTTAAACGGTGTTATGTAATTAGTGTGTTAAAAAAAGACCATTAACTTGCTTATTGAGTGATTTTGTTAACGCAAAGTACAAACTTGCATTTCACTGTAAATAAATGGTTTAAGATTAAAAGAAATATTACACGAGAAATGCAGGCTTGTTCCGAATTGCATTAAAACCAGAAAACAAAAAGTTTTCAGACTTTCGACTGTTTCAGTTCAAATCAGACTAATCCGAAATTAGAATTTGCCCCAGAAATTTGAATCCATTCAATTGTTTGGTGAAAAAATTACTATTTAACGTTCAATTTTTTCACCAAAAACCAACTAGCTTTGTTTGATTCTAAATTCTTTTTTATTTCGTTTTACTTTTTTTGAATTTTTAAATAGAATACTTTGTTTTTTTTACCGCATTTCAATACTCCAGAGTAATTTCTAAAATAATTTTATTCATTTTTTTCACATATTTCATTTACGATAATCTGCACTTCTTTTTAATCGTTTTTGCAGTAATGCAGACATCTCTTAGTGACAATTTTCTTCATGATAAATTCTATAAATTGTCACCATCTTTCTTATTAATACGAAGTCAGCTCGCTATCACATTGCATACCATGATATAAAAACTGCTGACATACACTTTTTCGCTTCTTATCTGCGCCAAAAATTGCAAATTTAAATGATTAATAATTTAAAAAATTTCTGCAACTATTTATATAACTCTGCTTATCAAATTTCGTCGACTAGAGTATCAAACCATATAATACAATATATACATTTTTGTTTTTAATACGATCCGCCCCGATGATAATGTTTGATTGTTTAACGAGATTTGGAACCGTGTTTCTGGAAATGTTCCTGAAAAATTCCGACGTTTTGCCGTCTTGCGCTAATTAGCCATTCTCAGGACAATTTTATGTTATAAGCCCTACGGCTGGCTAAATAAAGATGGCAAAAAACTTCGGCATTTAAAAAAAACAGGCTTTAATCGAACGCGGATCCAAATTCCGTTAATTAATCATGCCGCAAAGCCAGTTTTTTTAATGCCGGCATTTTACTATCTTTATTTAGACATCCCAAGGGAAATTTTAAGTTATGAGAACGCGTAAGAAAAAATGGCAAAGCGTCGACATTTTTAAAAGCAGAATATGGTTTAATACGGATCCAAATTCCGTTAAACAATCAGGTCGCAAAGCCCGTTTTTTTTTTAATGTCGACGTTTTGTCATCTTTAATTATCCATCCTCAAGGCAATGACATACAATTGCCCTGGGATGGCTAAATAAAAATGACAAAACGTAGGCATTTTAATAAATCAGGCTTTGATCTAGCGCGGGTCCAAATCCCGTTAATTAAGCATCCCGCAAAGCCCGTTTTTTGAAAATGCCAACTTTTTGTTACCTTTATTTAACCATCCCCAGGATGGCTAAATAAATCCGGCAAAACGAGTAGTAAAAGACGGCTTTAACGTAACACGGATCCAAATCCACTTAAACAATCACGCAACGAATTTTACAATCTTTTTTAGCCATTTAAATTAAGACAATAATATAAAATTGCCCTGAAGATGGCTAAATAATGATAGAAAAACGTCGACATTTTTCTAAGACAAAAAACATCATTTTGTGATAACGTGAACGCAACAATGGTCATTCAACTCACGAAATTTGGTTTGTTAATCTGGAATTTAGAAAAAGCTTCTTTTAATTGCCGGTTGTTAATTAGAAGTAAACATCCTTTCGGCTTCGAAAGAGATTGATGTTTCGTGCTATGTCGGTCAGTTGCACTAAGATAAACTTCCTTGTTTATTTCTGTAGGAAGGAACTTGAAAAAGACAGCAATTTGTGAAAACTGAATTTTAAAAACTTTAAATTTTACCACCCCTTGCGAACGACTTGTCTAGCTTTTGAAAGATTTTATTTCATCAAACATTCACACTTGTAAACTCATGAAGTTATTGATATTCACCTTTAACACCGCCAGGAAATTCGCATATGCAAACATAAGTATGTATAATTTATTAAATCCCGCTCCATAAAATGCGTTTCGGGCTTTGATCTATCAATATGTTATCACTCTATAACCCATTTTAGTTTCAACGCTTCATAATTATCTATCTTGAAATATTGCATTAAAAAGCCGTTTTCCTAAAGCCGATTCCATGCAAAAACTGGTGGTTTTTTGGCGAAATTCCCAGCGCGCGATTAAGCGCTTAGTTGAGCGTCGCGACGCGACTGGAAAGCGTCGTTTCCTGCATCAAAAACACGTCCGGTTTAACGAGATCTCCAATTAGTTTTCGAAAAATTACAAATGACAGGTGATTTTGAACCGACAACGACTAACGATTGTTTTTTTGCGCTAACAGGATTCGACTGTTCAAAACATCTGGTTACCTGAACACTTTGAAGAAGAAAACATGGTCGGATATTATAATCAAGGTATTCAGTTTGCAGTCTGAGTTTAAGTGATTAATTGCAGAAAAGTGAACATAGAAAACTTTTCCTAGCAGCAACATCAACTGGAATTAAAATATATTCTCATTTTTCTTGATAGCGTCGTTTCAATGATAAAAATACATTGATAATGATGATAAAAATAAAGTCCAGCAACAAATACCATAAATCCACCTAAAGTACTTATGAAAACAATTAATCAAACCCGAATGGCACACCTACTATTTAAATTCTTCTTGAAATCGTTACTATAAATTATGAGAGACATTAAGGGAACACCCTGTACAAAGCGCCATTATTTATGACGCGGTCAAAACGGTTTTATTATTTCCACTTAAGAAAGCATTATTTTTTAAACTATAGTCGCAATAGTAATAATTGAAGGATTTATGAATCGTCGCCATAATAAGCGAAAACTTCGTATATGATGACTTTAAAAAATATGAACAACCGGCTATTTTTAAAAATGATTAAATTTTCCTAATTAAGAGGTGCCATTTAACCTAGACAAAGATGAGCTCTTAATTAAAGTATGGCAAACGTTTTCATTCCTCAAACAATTGGCCATTGCACAATAAGTGCAAGGATGTTCATTAAAATGCCAAATTTATTCTTAAAGCTTTATATGTTCCAGGTGTCCCAACTACGGTGGACCTCGAGAACAACACCAATCAGAAAAAGTACACAGTCAATAGACCAAAAGGCAAAAGTCTGGTCATATCGAGAGCACTCTGTACATTAATGGCAATAGGAGCGCTTTTGCTAGCTGTTTTAGTAGGCCTAGTCGTATTTTTCTTAGTTCCTAGAGGTTGTAGTGGAGACTCAAACAAAGCTGTTGGCGCTCTAGTCCGAAAAGAAAATGTTAAATTAGCCACCAGTCCAGAAGATGAAATTGATGAAAGGCTTCCGAGGAGTATTAGGCCCGTCCAATACATGTAAGTATTAGGTTTGTGGGCTTTTATTAACAAACAACAAACGGACTGAAGTCTTCCCTAATAACTCCATGCCAATGTATACACGAGAAACTATTTTCAATATTTAAATAGGATTATTCGCATTTTCACTGCACATAGTAAACTAGGTGGAGTTTTCAGTGATATTTTTTAAAGTTCAAGGATGTGGCAATCGTTCTGGGTAGCCTTTAATTTGTTCTGGATCCTTTGAATTTTACGATTAGGTTGGGCATGTTTCATACATTTCTCCAGGGAACAGTGAAGCTTTATCGGTGGGCGCGGATTTTGCCCTGAATTCGCAAGTTTATTATCGACTTCGCATAAACTGCAGCATTTTCCTATTGTTTCACTCTGAACTGGGTATTTAATATAAATTACTTTACTAATAACGATTTGTTTTAAGCCGCAAATGCGTTGCAATTCACATTGACAAGAATGAAAACAAATTACAAATTTAATATGAACATAAATTAGAGCATTTTTTTTTAATAGAATTTACTCGGTTTATCTTTGATTTGCAAACGCGAAAAAATCCAGAATCCAATTATCTAAAAATAATCTAATTGCTTAAATGAGGTGCGACTTATTAACCACAGGAATTTCATTGAAAAGAAAACGAAGGAACATAACGTGACAGAACTGGGTTTATAGATCACGCTTTCCTTAATTTTCCTTTAGCTTTTAGTGCCAAGTCGAAAAAGGATTGCCGGGAATTTTTCCATATTGTTTCCAATTCATTGTCGATTAGAGGAATGCTTCTTTCGATAACCGTATTGTGTGGAGTCACGATTTTCTTTACTTTATTTTAATCTATGTTATAGCTTATTTATAATTTGAAGATTCATTTTGTTTGTATAATCTTGCCTAGCAGATTCTAGTGTATATTCGTTGATAAACTTTAGCCTGAAGAGGATTGAAGATAATTAAATTTGGTTTAATAATTTTGGTGGAAATTTAGCATTATTCGAAATTGTAATAAAAAAAACAAGAAAATCAACATAGTGTTTATCCAAAAATAATTTTTTCTCCTTAGAATTCCGTAAGACGTTAACAAATTTGCATCACGTCAAATTTAGATAAATAATTACGGAATTAACAAAGTTTTACAGAACGGAATTCTCTAAACAAAAACATAACCAAACGGTTTTACGGTAATAAGGACAGAAAATTTCAAATATAATGAAAAACATCTCTACTTTAACTTGTTTTCAATCAAACCAATATCTTTTATCAAGCTTACGGAAAGTGTGCCTGTTTAGGACCAAAAAAAAATGCAGCTAGATATTCCAAATATCTTGTAGTGATTATTTCATGTTGTGCAATAAATTTAAGTTTTAAAAATATAATTCATTCAAATTCATATCAAAATGAGATAAACACGCTACACATAAGAATTGTCTAGAAATTTCCCAAACTGTAAATTACATATTTGCTAATCTAAAAATCCTGTCGATTTGCGTTGGGCGCATATGAATCATTCTACAAAATATCTAGAAGTTTATCAATTTTAATTGATCATTGCTTTAAACGAGATTAAATGTTGTTTTTTAAGTGAAAATTTCAAGAAAAACAGCGTTCAGAATAAGAAAACCAGGAAAAATCAGTGTGGAGAGGGTTGTGAAAATAAACATCTAAAACAGACCTAGAAATTGGTGGAAGTAGACAATTTGAAATCAACTAACCATTAAACATCGTTTACACGCTCAAGCTAACGCTCCGATCTGAAGTGGATTTTCGGTCAGGATAGATTTTACTCAAGCCAATTTTTTCGGTTTGCACAAACTTCAAACCTGCACTTACACGCAACGATTTGCTTGTGCGATCGGGCTGGTGCAAGCCAGTTTGTTCAAATGGCTTGAGAGTGTGAACTGCTCTTTAGACAAAAATGCAGACAATTGATATTTAGTTTTATCTAAATAAATAACTGAGCAGCGACTTCTTCACCTTCATGTGAATCACCTATATTTTAAAATTTTATTTAATAAAGCAATCAAGCGAAAGATATAACGAGTAGAAAGGGGCAATTTGATACCAGAACAAGAAAAAAGAACAAAACAAAGGAAAGAACATGTTTAAGAACTCCTGGAAGAGAATGAGGCAAACAATAAACCAAGATCAAAACAAGACATAAAAATGGAATATAGTATGGATAGAATCCAATGCAAGTGCACTAAAATTAAACTATCGAAAAGTGTTTAAAAAATATTTTTTTAAATACAATCAAGAAACAGATAAACAACTAAATGAATTGAATCAGACAAAATGAATCAGGAAATAAAGTGGTTGAAGGATTAATTGAAACTAAAAAGATCTAACTAAAATGAACGATTAATGGCACTTTTGGCATATTTGCACATAAACCGAAGTAAATCAACTACTAATCGGACATGTTGATAAATAACCGGATTGCAAGAGGATTTTTCAGACATCCATCCAGCACCCACACACGACAGCCCAAAACATTAAACATTAGATTTGCGTAATTGTTGTTGTTTCCCATTCAAAATGTCCATTGAATGAATTAACCAATTGAGCAACTACACATGAGTGTCTAATATTACACATCGAACGGTAAACAATCACGTCAACTATGCAAATACTGTTCTATTATTATGTTTTATATGATGTCGGTTATATTATTGCTAATTTTTATGAGTCCCGAATGGGTGTGTGAATCGAATTTAGATGCCAAAATAAATACCAACTAGGTGCGATCTTCTATTCGAACAACGCATTTCCGCTCATAAATTTCAAAAATATACCTTTTCCAGCAATTCCAATCACATTTCCCAATGAAAAAGAAACATTTTTCCTATAAATTACAATATTGTATATTGTGACCCAATTATTTAATATACATTCATAGTCAGGCGGGTTTTGCGGTTTGTTTAGATTAGCAGCCATATTTACATACAACACAAAACATTGAAATAATCTGCTCAAAATAGATTCGAAATCAGATAAGTGTTATTTTTATCTAGACAGACCAAAGCTATTTACTGAATCGAACCGAAGATTCAAGACAAATCCCACAGTAATTTATTTAAGAAATGTTTCTGAGATAAGGGTGCAAATTCCTGTTGGCTTGTTCAAATCAATTAATTGATGGAATATTTCATTGCAGCGATCTTGCGATAATTCTTGCAAACTGACTCACTTGGCAATGATCGTGAAATATTTCAAATTTGCATATGCAGCTTCCAAAATAACATTTTACACATTTTATGCAACAACCTGTTTTAAAATTGTTCTTACATCATGGGCTACTTTCATCTCTGATATTATATCAATAATACACTATCGTTAAAAGTGAAACGAAAATAGGATAAATTCAAACAAATGATAAAATATTAATTCCCTCTTCAGACAAACTGCGGAGTGTCATTTTGCTCCTTCATGTTTGTTATATAGAATGTTGAGTAGTAGTAAACATCTTTATTTCTAAAAAAGGCTATCGACCTATCGGTCTTTCTGCCCTAGAATGTTGAATATCTGTAGAAATAAACAAAATTTTATTGAAATATTTTCACTAACGATATTCGTAGGTTTCAGTCAATTAAAACAAATATTTGACTAAACACGTACGAACTATGGAAAACAGAAATCACTAAAAGAACAAAACATTTTCGATCGCTAATGTACGCTACTCGAACACAGTCGAACTAAAACAGTAAGAATAAAGTTAAGATTGTATTGCAGATTTTTTCTAACTTTAATTTCATAAGATATAAATATTGCTTTTGAAGGAATAAATTTATCTGATGGTTTGATGACGGTTTCAGGGTTTTATTTGCTGAAAACTTATGTATTTTCCACACATTTTTCTTTCCTATTTAAGACAAAATTAGCTATTAATTATTATACAGTTCTAATTAATCAATATTTTTAAAACGTTATAAACCGTATGTGTTTAAAACCGATTTTCAAGTTCGGTTAATATTATTCCACAAAATGATACTGTAAACTATATTTTTTTATGTAAGACGAAAATAATTATTAGTAATATTAGGTTTTATTATAAATTTTCAAAAAAATAGATATTACCTAACACACCCAGCTATAACTAGTGCAAATATTTGCATTATACTGGCTAATTTTAACTTAGGTTCAAGGAACGTTTTATTTTAAACAAATTTAAGTGCAGAATGATTTATAAATTGGAATGCGCTGAATCTGGAAATATAAACCCAATAAATTGAATAACTTTTTCCTGCAGTGCCATTCTTTAAGATGCATTTGCAACTGTTTCCAGGATACAACTTAAACCGGATTTTCACAACTCAACAACTGAGGGTTTGGAAATGATTACTCTAGTCCCATCTGAAGACACAGATACCATCATTTTTCATGTAAATAAAATCGACATTCGAGATGATTCAGTTACGGTGAAGTCGGCAGAAAAGTCAGCAGGTATTTAATGAAATTGATAATAAATACTTCTAGATTTTACGAAGGTTTTTTTCTAGAGTCGTTATCGATTTCATCACAAGAGCATCTGGATGGCGAAAGATACCAGATAGTGTTGGATGATCAGCTAAAGAAAGGCAAAAGCTATGTTCTCACTTTGCAATTTCAGGGAGAACTGAATAGACATCTACAAGGATTTTATCGAAGTCACTACAGAACTTTATCAGGAGATTCCAGGTTTGTTTCCGCTCACTATTAATTTATTGAACTAATTACTAATAAATACTTTTAGGTTTGCTGCGAGCACGCAATTTTCTCCCACAGACGCAAGACGTGCATTTCCGTGCTTTGATGATCCATCATTTAAAGCGAAATTTAAGATAAGGCTTGCAAGACCTGCAAATATGTCTTCACTATCAAACATGCCTCTTGATAAAAGCGAAATGTTCGAGTAAGTATACAAATTAATAAACAACAATGAACCATACAGATATAGATTATGCTCCAGGCAATTTTGGTTCAGAGTTAAATTTAAGTTCGAATAAAATGTGCACTTTTGCCAGCTTCTTTACTATTTTAGATACGATGTCGACGAAATTGTTGGCAAACTATTGGCCTTTTTTGAATTGATATTTGAATCATTTGAATTTTTAACTCAATTCTCTGCTATAAGTTAACTGGGAGCTAAAAAAGGCAAGCTCTATGCCACGATCTCCGAAATATATTATTTTAAATGCAAAAACCAAACAATTAAAGGACACGGTTTGAAACTAAAAAATTATTTATGGATGACAATAGAATTAAATCGAATTAATTTCCGTTTTATTCTTTTTCATCGCTCTACTGAGGATTGGATTTGTAGCGCTTATTACTTTCCTGACATACTTTTGTTGTATTACTTATCTAATACTATTTTCTATTCTTCTATATTGTCATGCTTATGTGGTGTTCTTTAATTTACCATTTCAATTTTATTTAAATGACCCCAAAAGAAGAAATCTAAAGAGGTCAGATCTGGAGACCCAGATGGCCAACAAATTGGGACCATTGGTTCCGATTAATCCTAACTGAGCTGAGCTTTGAACGTCTGACGGTAGAAACCCATCTTTATTATTTTTAATTTGAATTTTAATATTTCGTGATAAGCGAATGACAAATCCGACGTTCTGAATAAAAAAACACGTACGTTTTTAAATTGCATCAATTTAATCACCACTAGAAAGCTCCAAACAGCTAGAAAATAAGCAAAAATAAAGAAATCCTTAAACCGCTCTTTGCTTCTGAAAAATGGAAGAACGACACAACATGAAACAGTACCAACAACAGCCTAAAAAGCCTCGAGAAATTACCGCAAATGGACATCCGCAAATTCCAAACTCTCCGTTAATACTCAATTTCTCGGCAACTGAGCTTAACTTTGGCCCTTTTCAAAACATATTTTAAGTCCATTTTTTCTTATCTCTGGATTCTAATCGAATAAAATGTTGATCTAACCCATTCTAGGACATCACAAGGCACATGGTTTTGGGACAACTATCCAGAAACACCGGAAATGTCCACTTATTTAGTGGCTTTCATCATTAGTGAACTAACACAGCTGCAATCTACAGACGATTTAATCAAAATCTGGGCAAGACGAGAGTTTCTAACCCAAACTGATTATGCCGGAAAAGTGGCACCGAGCATTCTCAGATACTTTGAAAATTACTTCAGGTGAACTAAAACAGCTGGTAAATTGAATTTAAGCTAACATGTTCATGTGTTTGGGCTTTCAGAATCGACTTTCCTTTAAAGAAAATTGACATCGTTGCAATTCCAGAATTCGGTTTCAGTGCCATGGAAAATTGGGGATTGATAACGTTTAGGTATATGCACTTCCTCCACATTCAACATTATTTATTTCAATTACTTCTCCTAATTAATTTAGAGAAAGTAGTCTCCTTTTCGACAACTTTAGTTCAACTGTAGAAGACAAAAGAACAGTCGCGACCGTTCTGTCGCATGAAATAGCACATCAGTGGTTCGGAAATCTTGTTACCCCAAAGTGGTGGAATGACTTGTGGCTTAAAGAAGGATTTGCCACTTACTTGCAGTATTTAGGAGTTGCCCATGTAAGAAGCCATCAAAAAAATTTTCAGAAAATTCTAATAATCTGGAATCAACTAGGCTGAACCATCATGGAACATTCTGGATGAGTTCCTACCAAGTGAAATCGAACGGGCCATGGCTTTTGACGCCTTGGAATCCTCGAGACCAATCAGCTTTGATGTGTTCAACAGTATGCAAATCAAGCAAGCCTTCGATGAAATCTCTTACGCAAAAGGTTGGTTAGCCCCGGTTGGAGGGGTGAAAAAAATCGAAATTTGAATGGGGCTTTTAGGTGCCTGCATAATAAGGATGATGAACCATTTCCTTGGAGAAGAGACGTTTAAAAATGGGCTAATCAAATATTTGCAGAAATTCAAATATAGCAATGCGAATCGCAATGATCTGTTTACCAGCCTCACTGAAGAAGCTCGATTGAGGAACGTTTTGGGAGCAGGCGAAACTGTTAAACATATTATGGACACTTGGACCGAACAAGCAGGGTTTCCTGTTATCAACGTTGCTCCTGATTACAGCAGGAACACATTAAAAATTGTTCAGGTAGACACATCAAACTGTTGCAATCAGCTGAATATCTATCTGGTGTGGATTTTCAGAAAAGATTCTTGGTGACTAGTTCGGACTCCAAAGACAAATTCAAATGGTGGCTGCCCATTTCCTTTACTTCCAGTGTCTCACCTAACTTTATATCGACCACACCTCGATTCTGGATGAGAGGAGAAGAGGAGATTGTGGAAGAAGTTGGTCCCATTGGAGAATGGTATCTATTGAACCTGAACCATACCGGTAAAAATAATTGCTAATTATCGCAAGCAGAATATTCAATTATCATTTTGTTTAGGATATTATATTGTGAATTACGACGAACACAACTGGAAGCAACTCATAGACCATCTGATGGAATTCACTCCAATTACTTGGGCTCAGCTAATCAGCAATGCGATGGATTTGGCTAGAGCGAATCAACTAGATTACGAAATACCTCTAAGATTAATTGCAAGGTAAATTTTTTGCATTCTTTTTCACACGCGTTTAGTTTTAGACCTCAAAGTTTAGAAGACTCTAGTGAGTTATATACATGATAAAAACCAGCAATAATGTTTGATGTAGTTTACTTTATCACGAATCCGGCGGGCAAAATATGTTATGAACTAACAGTTCATTTGATAAGTTGTGAGGCGCATACACCATACACTTATATCCAGAGAATATTAATTTTGATTAAAAAACTAACGTTCAAACACGAGCTCTAAGTTTAACCCATTTCTATTAATTTTTAAGTTCTCAAGAGTTTCGGTTACTGTAAAGCGGCAAATACACTTTAATAATCTTATAAAAATGGAAAGTTTTCATGATTTCCGAACAACATTTTGCGTCTTTATTATCTATTCAGCTTGTTTGATTCCCTTTCAAAGTAATTTTATAACTTAATGACGTCGCTTTCTATATATATTTTACTTTATGTTTTAAATTTAAATATTCTCTTATCCCATCAAACTCTATTAGAGAACTATCATAGATGCATATCTGTTTATGGATTACATAAATCCGAAGATGTTTTGCTTAATCTGTATATTCACATTTTTTTCCAGAATGGGAATTCAAGACACTGATATTATGTTCGTGCCAACAGCTGTAGCATTCGGAAAACTGAAATTTCTCAGTGATATTTTGCATGATACTCCAGTATTTGGCCTATTTGAAGTAAGTTTTTTTCTTTAAAACCATATTTATTTGAAATGAAAATTTCTTCAGTAAGTTCTGAAACAGGCACTACTCAAAAGTCCCTGGATTTTGTGACTGCGACATTTACAGGGTGTTTAGTTCTTATGAGTAACCGGGTGACTGGGAGCATGATTAGTATGGTTTTCGTCTACATTTTACCGTAATTGAGAAATTTGCGGTGATTATCTGATAATACATGTAAACTTTTATGTAGCGGCATTCGCCACTGACTGGTTTTCAACAAAAAAATTACTATGTTCAATTTTAAAACTTTTCTTCTACTTGTGTTTTTTTATATCAGCAAACTTACACAATCATTATTTGCAAGCTTAAATTCTATAGTGCAGATTAACAAACAAAGAAAGCCGTGAGTAGCTTTGCACATGAAACAAGTTTTCAACGGTTTATTAAAACACAAGTTTTTCAGTTTAAATAAATATTTTGAATTATTGAAAATGATGGGTACGTTCAAGTTACGTTCTTCAAATTACAAGAAACGAAAAATTCTTGTCAAGTAGACGTTTCCTTAAGAATCGACCAGTGGAACACGAACCACCATGAAACATACACAAATTCGCGAAAGTTTCAGGAAAAGGAGTTCTGAACAAATTTTCCTCAGGCATCCAAATTTTCATCCAGGCTCAGGCTGACCAAATAAAAAATGAAGATTTTCTCCTTAGGAATATCACAAAGCAGTTTTCAAAATGGCATACGATATTGTGGACTTCAACGACAACATCGACCATTATCTCACTAGGAGAATAAGGCACACTGTTTTGGAATGGTCGTGTCGAAGTCCCGAATCCAGATGCGTTCACGAGTCTCGATCGCAATTCCGAGCTTGGATGACTAATGGGAAAACGTAAGTACACAATTTTGTTGCCGATTATCGAAGAATAAACTCCGAAAATAAGTGGATATATTACTTTAACGACCTTCAACAAGGAATCTAGAACTAGAAATTTCTCCAACATGTTCAAGTCTGTGCTAATCATATAGAGAAACAACTGGATGAAAGGTAAGAGACACGAGAAAATGAGTAAGAAACTGCAATTGGCTCCCCACTAAAGTACACAATGATATGAATTTTTGTACAATTTAAAATTAAACTTCACTGTTCTTCACTCGTTCCTTTTGCAGAATTCTGCCGAATCTTCGATCAGTGATTTATTGCACAGCAATCAGAGAAGGCTCAGATATCGAATGGGACTTTGCCTATAGGAAATATATGGAAACCAGCTCACCGACAGAAAAAAATGTTCTGCTGGATGCCTTGGGATGCACCAAGTTGAAATGGCTTCTCTCAAGGTATACCTTATTTATTATAATTAATTATCAGTTGTTGTTATTTATATATTTTACTAACAAGTGTTTCATCTAGCAAAAAATTACTACGCAGTAAATTTCCTGCCGACTTTTCTCTCATATTTAATGGAATATTATACAGGGTGTTTGAAAAATTATACACCATCCCACGATATATAATCGGGCAACTTAAAATAGAGAGATAAGTTGCTGTAAAACATACATTCAAGTCAAGAATAGAAAGTCTTCTGGTGTCTTTAGAACTACTCTTTTACTACGCAGATCTACAGAATTCCTATTAGAAATTTTGAATTCCTCTCAATTCGAATTCAATTAGTGATCAAGACAAAGCGGATCGATTATAATCCGAAGGATGTTTTTTTGAAGAACCCTGGACATATCATTCTCATCCTACTATGAGGGATTAAAAGTACAATTTTATATTTAATTTTAAATTTTTTACTGAATCTACTGAGCTCTACTGCATTTTTTTTATTTCCAAGCGTCAATTTTATTTTCTATACTTATAGTTATTGCCAGCTTTACCAAAATACATGTAAGTGCGGTAAGGTGAAAGATAAAAACGTGGCTGGTTAAAATCAGTCAACTGTATTTCGTATTAGAATGATTTTCATTTATTTACAGAAGAATATTTATTTTTTATTATTTGTGATATTTCATATTCCGGAAAATAACATTTAATTTTCTAAGTAATTTAAAAAAAATAAACGGGAAGCAAAAATGCTTTGTTTTTATAATACATACATTTCCAGGTATATTAACATGCGACATTTTAAGAGAGAACGTTTGAAAGTTCAAATCTACATATAAAAAAAAGTTCTAATTCATGGAAATTAGTAAAAATTCATCCCATAACCAATGCGCTTCTCCAAATTAAAGGAAGAAGCAATTTGAAATTTTCGCATTCTTTATAGTCAAAAGAATAAAGAATAAGATACGTGTATTCACTTATTTCTAAAGATTCTGAAAGTTTCGTAAAAATCTTTCAAAATTCTGATTTTTTCCAAGTGCGTAAATCTAGATTCAAAATTAGTACATATCAGTTTCATAATGGTCGCTTTACCTCAAATGCGCTCTCTTTAAAAATTCTCCCCTTCCTAACTGAAGCAAGTAACATTTTCAGCTGTATTGGACAAGACACTTGTTCAAGGTTCGCAAAAATCACCCAAAATCCTGATAATTTGCGGTTTGTTAATAATCGTTCTAAATATGAGTAAATATTCGTCTCATAATGGAAGCTTTTACTCAACTGCGGCTTCTCCTTTAACAATTCGCATCCTCGAAATTAAAGCAAGTGGCAATTTGAAAATTTCACGATCTTTAAAGACACTTGACCGTAAAGGTCTTGAAAGTTTGATCAAACACGCCATGAATCAGCTTAGTAAATATGTGTCTCAAAATTAATCGTTATTTGTCGTGAAAGTCTATTTTTCAACGTTACTCCATATTGAATGAATCTAATAAAAATACATCATATGACGTTATACTATTTCGGTCTGCGCTTTTTTTTCCATTCAGCATAAAGCAAGAACGACCGGGAGTTTTTAACTCTGGTAATTTGCCAGCTATCGAAAGCTGAATATTTTATCTTTCACTACCAACTAAAATATCGTCATCTAATTTAAAGAGCTTTTTTGAAATGTATGATACAATACTATACTCGCTTGTGCACGAGCTTCTAACCCATTTCCTCATGTATTATATTCATTCTAGATTCAGTTTTTGCGCTAGAGCTTGTTAACCCCTCAGTTAGAATTCTGTAATTTGGAAATTATTTGCAGATATTTGGATAAACTAATTGATGATTATAGTATCAGGATCCAAGATGCGGGTAGAGTGTTTGAGTCAATCGCTAAAAACAAAGAAGGGACTCAGATCGCTTTCGATTTTCTTAGAACGCACTGGAATGATATGCTGAAGAAGTAAGTAGTAGGCTTCTCAAGCTATCAAAGTCTATGCGGAATTTATTTGCGTTTTATAGGTATGGGGATGGTTTCAATATTTTGGGCAAAATGGTGCAGGCATTGACTGTGCATATGAACACAGAATTCCAACTTGAAGAAGTAAGTGATGACCTAAATATCATTCTTCCGTCAGAGTTTCTATAAATTCATTTTCAGTTGGTAAGATTCAAAGACAATATCAAAGTCAACATCGGCACAACGACCAGAGCCTTTGATAGTGCAATCGAACGGGTAAAGGGCAACGTAGAGTGGATGAGGAAAAATTACAAGCAGGTTGAAGATTGGCTAACAAAGCACCAAGAGCAATTCATGTACCTTTAAATGTAGATTGTTGATAGATTAGAAAATTCTCGTATGTTAGTAACAACTGAACTAATTATTTTCACTAGTAAATTAAAAGCCGTTTTCTTTACTTTCAGCAATAACAAATAATTGGCTGCAAATCGAAAGTTTGATCGCCCTTAGTGAATTCTAGTGCCTTAATTCTAAACAAATAAGTCTCGGTATTTTTATTTTAGCTTTCACGCACTATGGTTTTGTGATATTCTTACTTATATCGTTATATATTGTAGAACTATTTTTTTAGATTTTCTTTTTGATATTATAACGAAGGCCAAACTGCCCTAGACGAATAGAGTAACTAAGAGGCCCTGTACACGTTTGTGTCGTCTTTATTCTAATTTTTAGTCTTAACTGTGTACATTTTTTATGAAAAACGTATTTTTATTAACACCCAATTGTTCTAGATAATAGATAGTAGTAAAAGTATATAAATGCAAATACAGCATAGATATTACTAGTGCAAGTAACGTAATATATTACCTTAGAAGTAAATGGATAAGTGAATAATTATTTTTCCACATTATTAATACGGTCGTATGAGTAAGATATTTAAAGCAACAACGAGCAAATTTATTAATATTATGTAAAACCGGTTTTCATGTTTTTTAATTAAATAGAAAAAATAAAAAACCTCTCAATGATAAAGTTGATATCATATCGATTCGAGTTCGTTTTTCTATCTAAAAAGTGAGTATTTATGTAGAATAATAGATTTAAATCTTTGCATATCATTTAGAAACACCCTATATACGCGTTTATTATATATATAAAATTTATTAAGCTTAATTAAGCTTTTTATAACGCAATTTAGTATTAAATTTACCGAAGCGACTGACTAAGAGTGTAGTTCGCATATAAAACTTAGAGCTATAGTAGAGATTGTCTGTTTTTTTTTCTTCAGTAAATTAGATAGATTATTTGTTTATCTTGTCTTCTTAGTCAGTTGATGTACTTTCGACTGTCGCATTATTTTCATGTGAATAAATAATTAATTTAAAATAATGTTTTTGGATTTTTATAATTAATTAGGTGCATCCATATAATGCTTACATAGAAAGGATAGATAATGAGGGCCAAATTTGTGGGCAGTAGTAAATGGTTATTTGTAATTGAGCATATTTTACTAGTTTTTGTCTATTTTGTGTCTCCAAAGGGAAAACTGGGCAATCGCAATTCTTTTTCTAACCATTCGCCATTTTTTCCGAGACAGTTGAAAACGTGTCGATCTACACGATCTTCTATTATTTTTCAACTTTGCGGACTCGGGTTCATGTAAACTTTTTTCTATATTTTTTTGAAACAGAATCTGCTTAAAAATTTTTGTCACTCTACAACACCCGAATAACCGTTGGTATTTTCAAATTAAGTGCTGACAATCGAAAAACGTAGTCTTCGTGTTTTTTTGTCAGCCAATACCCAAATAAAATTAAAATTACAATTCAGAAAAATCAAAGTGTCTTGTAATACCAGTAAAAAGTTTACGGTGATTATGTGATATATGTGCAATCAATGCAAAAAATGGCAACAGAGCCTTCCAAATCCGCAATTTTATATCAGGCTCCACCAAGCAGACGGCACATTTTTTATTATTGTTATATTTCCAATCTAATTATTTAAATGTGATATTTAAATTTATTTTAATATATTTACTATCACATTTTTCAAATATTTAGCTGTATATAATTATAACTATACATTGGTTTCCGCTTACACATTTTTGGGATCGCGTCTGCTAATTGAAAAAATGATATTATTTTGGATAATATAATTTTTTAAGATTTGGTCAACGAAGAAAGAAATAAAATTCACATAAATTCATAAAAACAGAGCATATTTCCTTGTGTTGGCAACGCAAATGTCAGGCGGTTCTGTCAAGCGTCATTTACTACGTAGGTGCATTGGCGGGCACAGAACAGAAGAAGATGTTCTCTTGTTGGCGGATTCTGATTGGTCACCAACGGCTTTTTGAATAGCTGAATAGACGCCAAACGGTTTTATCGATTCCATCATTCCAGTGACATCGTTGTATCAGTTCGTTCAGTGGTTTATCGTGGATTTTGTTATTTTTCGTTTGTGTAACTATTTAGAGAGTCGTGAAAATTGAATGGTGTCACCGTGAGGAAGCAGAATAATAATCTACCAGCAGATTATCTGGCAACTCGGGGGTGATTGTGTATCTTTCAGTTGACTTTTTTCGAGTCTGACATAGCCTCATTTTATTTTTAACCGAAAACCTTTTTAAATGGGAGTTAATATCTCTCCCAGCCATTTATTGGGATTAACTCGTATATTAATAATTTGGTAACAAAGTCCTAATGGAGTTCGGCCGGATTGTCGTTCTACGGAAATATAGCACCGGGGCTACTTATGAATTGGACCTGGGCGAACACTCAATTGGATCATCGGATGATTGCGATCTACGCTTAAAACTTCAAAATCGGCATATACTGCCCAAACATGCTTTCGTTAAAGTCAGTCCTAATGGAGTGGTAAGTCCGTTTTGTTAATGGTTTAAAGCTGGTGTTGTCCAAAGTTCGGCTTTAGCAAATAACTAATAAAATGAGTGAATAGCGCAATATTTTAAAACTTCGAAGTGTTGAAAACCACCCTCTATCTTATAGAAGCGCGGATTTTTTGTCAACGGCCCTTTTTTCGTCACATTAAACCCTCCCCATTTGTAATCTCAAAACTAGCGTGGCTGGCAAAAAGTACTTTTAAATCGATGTTATTGGTACTACCAGGTGCACTTGTAAAGACCATTACAAGGAGAACTCTGCAGATGGTTTTTTCGTAATATCTTAATATCACTAATTTGTGATATAGTTACAAAATTCCGTATTCTTTAATACCTACTTAAGTGGAAATAGGAATTGAACGGGTCTCGTTGGCAAATATTATCCCAAAACTTTTCTTTTTATCAATTTGGGCAAACAAATGACATACTTAATCGCAAGCTTTTTAAACTCAAAAAGTATTTGGTAATTGTTCAGAACAAGGGCTTCTTTTAAAACTGCAGCTTTGCCGATTAAAAATATGCTCACCTGATAGAAAATCTCATAACAAACAACATTTTTCCTATAGATTTTTCGAGAAAATGCTGCTTCCCATCACTTTTCACCCTCTGAAATTCACCAATTTCCAAAACAAAACAAAGGTCGCCATGACGATTCGCTCATTGCGACGGCGTACCAGTCGAAATTTTTCGAGCAGTTGCCAGTATTATCACTACCACTACCTTAAACACGGGGCGGTCACCCACCCGTTCTGTTTTCCAGAGACAATCAAACTGAAATAATCGATTTTTAAAGTTTCAAGTTTCGTTTGGGTTAACTCTTCTCTCTCTTCATTGTGTTAACATATTTCACGCTGAAGTAAAGTGGGAAAAATGGTTAAGCTCAACCGAAATATACCCATAAATTTTAGAAAACACGTTCCTATAATAATGTAATAGTTTCTTCCGTGTTTTGGGTTATTGCTTTCCTTCACTGATATTGCGCTACTATTTCCTCTAAGAACGTACTTCTGGTAAGTTGTTAATTTTGAATTTATTACATTTTTGGTTTGATTGAGATTTTGTACTTTGGTGGCAGTTTGGCAACGCGGCTGAGCAGCCTCGATTTTCGGCAGCGCGTAGGCCACGGCTGCGCGAAGGCACCGAAAAGAAGCCCTTGTTCTGAATAATATCCCCCATATGAAAAAATCACGTAAAAATAATATTTTAGTTCATATTTTTTCATGTAGGTCTCAAATTCGAAGATATGGACTGGCCAAGGAGGTCCAATAGAGTCAAACTTTTACCACATAATTATAAAGCCACTGGGCATATTCCGATTTTTTAAATTATTATGTCTACACCGTAAGATCTCGCAAACTACGATCCACAGGAGCAGAAACAAACTACTCTTTATCTTCTTCCGTATAATAAAGACTTTAGACAACGTTTTTTATTAAAATCTATTAATTACAAATTAAGTATACATATATCCAAAAACCATCTTTATTTACCCTGTTAATGTAATTTCTCTTTTTCATATTGAACTTGAGGCCTGGCGACTAACGTAACGCGTAGGTAAATACAATACACTTTCACAAAAGGGCTAGAATGAGATACATTACATACAAGACTATCTAATTTAGAGTCAATAAAACCTTCAAATATTTGGTACTTACAATCCTACATACGGCTATAACATATTTTAAAAAAATTGGAACTTACCTGGTGGTTCAATAATTATGTAATAAAAGTTGATCCCGTTGGAGTTCTTTGGGAATCCATATTTCCGAAGATGAATAACATTTATTTAAACTTGTAGGATATCGTTTACGTGTTTTTTTCCATATTCAGGAGATTTTGCAAATTTTTACTAAAACCATGTGTGAGTTTAAAGTAAAAGTCGCTACAAATTTCCTAGATACAGGGTCAGTTTTTCCGTGAATACGAAATGGGCTAAAATGACACAATTCCTCTTTTGTACACTACACTTGCAGAAGTTACCGATATTAAGAGTTTAAACTGATTTTTGTGTGTTATGTGAAAATGTTCTTAATATTGTTATTATAAGAAAACTTCGGAAATTTGTCGTTCCCAAGACATGACATACCCATTTTTTAAATTTTATAATTGAATCTATATCATGTCTAAGGTTATCCAATCGTGTTATTGAATAGGGCATATTATTCCAACTAATTCGATATTTCGATCTGATAAAGATCAGATCTTTCGATTAATAAATTATGCACAAGTATTTAACATTTAAATTTAGATTATGCACCTTCTTTCTCATTTAACACTTTCCCTTGACGGAAGCACATCTCTTTAATACATGGATTCGTACCAGTTGCAATGGGGAATATGAATTATTAACGTTAACGTCAATTAATCTGTAACTGTAAATTTCAGGCAATTATTACAAACAAGAGTGCTCATGCTCCAGTGATCATAAATGGCAATCCGTGTTTGAAATTCGAGGTGTTAAAACATGGCGATATCTTTGAAATAATGGAAAAACAATTTCAATACCTCAACGAAAATCTGAAAGACGAGGTTAGTGTAAATGTTAAGTTAGGGAGACTGAAATATAAATATTTTTTTTATTTCAGCCGGAAAATAGGGAGCTATTTATAAGAGAAAAGAAAAATGTATTGAAACTCGGTCGGAAAAGTATCACGCCATTGGTTAAAACATACACCACCTGCAAGTAAGTTAATTATACTGACACAAACGTAAATATACAGATTAATCCCTTGCATGAAAATCGTGAAAACCATGTTGAAATTGGAAAAACATCTTATCTAATTACAAGATTTTGAAACCAATCGAAAAATTATTTTTTCTAAAAGATTTTCAGGCAAAGCGCGCGCAAGAAGGAGCTTTATGTCAGCTAGAAGGTCATCAGCGAAATCACGAAGAAACAGCTTCGCAGCCAAATGTTTGAACGCTGATGATACTGTTGCAAAAGACCAAACTATCCCTATCGACAATGACAGTTCACCAATCCAAGATAACACTGTTCATTCTAGTGCCAGTTCGCACACTAAACCAAATTTCTCAAGAGCTGAAAGTGACAGCCCGTCAGAATCTAATATTTCAACAACCATTAGTGATTCACTCGATGCAAGCGAAGAAATTCTTCACAATGAAGAAAGACTGTCTAAAAATGCCTCTATATTACATGGTGGCCAGAATAACTCAGAAAACGGTTCACCAATTCCAAACGATGTCCAGTTAGATATGTCGGAATTTGACCCTGTTTCTAATATCACTGTAAGGCTCCCAAATCGGCATGCAAAGGATTTTTCTGACTTTCCCATCATGCCTCCTCCGCACAAGAAAAGCGTTCCAACACGTGGCAAATCCATAATAATTGTAGATGAAGATACATCTTCATATGAAGTGTCAGATTTAGTACTTTCTGAGTCTTTTTCCTTAAAAGTACTAACATCCTCGGATGAAGACGCTTTGAAGGATTCAACTGATTCACTAAAAATGCAGTCTACTACAAGTGTTAGCATTTTTGATGAAACTACACAAGAAGCAAACCAGAAACATTTTAAAAGTACGACTCCACCATCTTTCAGCTGCCCTACAAGTGATCAGAATGCTCCGGATATTCGAATAACCACCTTTGATGAATCCACCCAGAATGCTATCCAAAACGGCAATACTCTCGAAGTAACAGAAGAAGTACCAGATTTAAATAAGCCAACAAAAATCTCAGACGCGAACGACTTTGCTATAGAAGTTTTATCGCCTGTTAAACCTTTAAAACCAAATGGAAACGACCGAACCTATGTTAGAAGATCGATGAGAAGCAGCGTATTAACAAAGACAGCTTTGACTACAAGTTTAAAAGAACCTACGGCGGTACCATTAAATTCGGAAAATGAGTGTGACGATCCACAATCAATGTTCCACGTTAATAATACAAATTCCGCCTTAGAAGAAACAGAAATCGATGTAGTGAATTTTACACCTGCGTCTGAAGCCAAGGGTTGCTTGCAAGTTAGCTCAGATCAGAACGAAAGGTTTGTCACCAAGCTCAACATAATCAGTTTAAATTTTACTCACCATTTTCTTTGCAGCCCGCTGAAGGGCTCTAACAGAGAGCCAATATTTACATCGACACCTTTCGTGAAAGCCAGAGTCACTGAACACTCTGTAACGACGGAACTCTCCAAGCCGGTTAAAAGAAGAAGTTCTCTGCGGCTTCCAATGTGCAAAGGTAAGAAGTGTCTAGGTAGTATGATGAAAAGTTGAACAATTTAATTTTCCAGGAGAGGGTCCAAATCAGCCAAAGAGGGTCAGAAGTCTTAGTCTTCCCCAGTTGCCAAAAGTGGAGAACAAAAAGCTCTTGAGTCGTTCGGTATTCCAACCTACAGACCCGAAAGATATATCATCGAAGCATGAAATTATTTCCAAAAGGTTAATGTTGGCATAAATCCGTCTTTTACTATGAACTGATAGCGCTCTTATTATAAAATTGTATTTATTTATTTTAACATTTTTTTTTGTTTTTTCAGGAAACCCGAAGATCCGTGTGAAACCACTTTAGAAATGTTGGATGTCGTTAAGGATGAAACTCCAAAGTCCCATATCAAACCAGTGCGTCGTTTGTCTAAAGCAAATGCTTCGACTTATAATCCCGTTGTGGAGGACATAACACCAGTTACTCCCGGAGTACTTCAGGTAAGCGCTTTAAACATAATTTATATGCAAATTTGCATTATTTCTCTGTTTCCACTTACCAATTCGTACTGTTATTAATTAATACCAATTCGTACTGTAAAATAGGAAACAGACTGCATGGGCGATTTGTTTAAAACACCAACAAATACCCCGGGCTTGTTTGAAAGCATTCGCGTGAGTGCTATGCGGTCAAGGAAAAGAGGCAGAGAGAGTCATGTGGTTCTGTATCCAGAGAAAAATAATTCTACAAGGACAATAAACCAAGAACAGCCCAATCCTCAGGTATAAACTTAGAACAATAAAGGGTACAAAGTGCTATTCGACGCTCTATTCCATTTTTCGTTCTCTTTATATTATCTAATAATTTCTATAAAAGGCTAATTAAACATTGCATTGCATACTTACATTATAATCCAAACCATTGCCTTCTATATTATTTAATATACAGGGCGACTGTAAAATGTTACCCTATACAATACGATTAAAAAACCCCGATATGAAATTTCGTTCAGAGATTAGCATTTAGCATTACAAGCAAAATATTTCTCTCGCCAGCTTCTATTTTTAAAATCGTCTTTTTTTGGTTTGGACAAATTAAGTTAATTCATCACGGTTTGTATCTAATACACTGTATTTCGGACTCCGCAAATGTATTAAAATAATGCGATTTATTTCTTGGTTGCAGCAAACATCGCCGAAGCACACATTGAGAAAACGTCAAAAAAAATCACCGCTGAGCCGTCTAAGTGGTTTTGAACGCGTTAAAAAGTTGGTGAAAACTCCAGTCAAGTCTCCCAATAATGATCCAACAAACGTTCCAAACTTACGGAAACTGATGTCGCCCCGAGTGAGACGCAGCCCGAAAAATGATTTAACCAACGTTCCAAACTTGCGAAAATTGATGTCGCCCCGAGTGAGGCGCAGCCCGAAAAACGATTTAACAAACGTTCCAAACTTGCGAAAATTGATGTCGCCCCGAGTGAGGAGCAGCCCGAAAAACGATTTAACAAACGTTCCAAACTTGCGAAAATTGATGTCGCCCCGAGTGAGACGCAGCCCGAAAAACGATTTAACAAACGTTCCAAACTTGCGAAAATTGATGTCGCCCCGAGTGAGACGCAGCCCGAAAAATGATTTAACAAACGTTCCAACCTTGCGTAAAATGATGTCGCCCCGAGTGAGACGCAGCCCGAAAAACGATTTAACAAACGTTCCAAACTTGCGTAAGATGATGTCGCCCCGAGTGAGACGCAGCCCGAAAAACGATTTAACAAACGTTCCAAACTTGCGTAAGATGATGTCGCCTCGGGTGAGGCATAGCCCGAAAAACGACCTAACTAGCGTCACTGGAATTGGATCGTTGTTGGACACATCGGGAGTGGACCTTTTGCACAATGACAGTGACGAAGGTTACTCGAAAGATCTTTTTACTAGATTATCTGGGAAATCTCCTATTAAGTCCTATACATACAAAGGAAAAAGTTTGTCTCCTGCTAAAGGGGAAAGAAAAGAGCAGAATGAAAATTCCAGAAAGTCTATGGGAGCTATACCAAGTTGTTCTCCCAGAGTCCATCAGTGGATGGAACAACAAATGAAAATCAATGCCGAACAATCGTCGTTTGGTGGGGATGGTAATTCTGCCAAATCACCCCCAAAACTAGAGCAAACTGTCCCCCTTACTCGTAGTGCTTCTTCAAAGAAACGTGCTTCTCAAGATTACAGTCGACGGAAGACAAACGGCAATAAAGTAAAAAGTAACTTAAGCTTAGACTTTACGCAGCCTGAATCAGTTGACGCAGATAAATCAAACCTTTTACCCGGATCTGGCGATATGGACAGCACTGTTGATGCGGCCATACCATGCAAAAACCCAACATCTTTGGACGTGCTAGTTCATAACGAAATTAAATCTGCAGAAAATTTGTTTCAGAGCGATAACGAGAAAAATAACAGCACAAGGAGTTCTAAAAAGAAAAATCGAACCCCATTGATGGCATTAGTTACTGAAAATGTCATACAAACTCCAGAAAATACGGTATCAAAAGTCATAGCAAGAAGATCTACTAGAAAAAGTTCTGCTAGTGGCAATTCGATCGGTCAAATGGAAATTGTTGCTGAAAATGATGCAGTGAAGGAAATGCCCTCAGAAAAGCGACGATCAAAAATCGCCACTGTCACAACTGACGAAGCAATTGACATTTCAGAGCCATCTCAAACAGGCCACAAACTTGAAGTTCAAGTACATGTTGCTCAAGAACTTTCTTCAACTGGGGCAAATAGCCCAGCATTTTCATTGCGGCGCACTACAAGGCGAAGAAAGCTTTTAAGCGATGACGACCTATATATGGTAATAGATCCTAACGCTGTAGAAGATCCTAACGCTGTAAAGACAACTAAACAAACAGTTTCAAGTATTGCAAAGTCTGTAAAAACTACAAAGAAGTTTACTAGATCGCAACTTGGTTCACCCGTTGTGGAAGCTAACTTTTATGAAAAGTCTGAGCAAATTTGTGAAGCCACTCCAGATGTAACCAAGACTAAAACTGCAAAATTGAAAACACGTAAAGGAAATAAAAATGCAATCCTACAGACACATACAGCCGCTGATGATTTGGATACAGAAAAAATCGAGAAAACTACATTAAAAAATACTGAAACTTCAGCTGGCAGGCCTACTAGAACTAGAGTCGGTGCGCGCAAGTTGAGACAAGAACGTGAAGATATGAAGAATACAATTTTATCATCAAGTGACACTAATTTACAAATCATTGCTGAGGAAAAAGACAAAGATACCGAGACTAGCCAAGAAGAAACAAAGGATGCACAAGACAACTTGGAAAAGCCTACGGCGGTAACATCCACAGGGAGAAAAACTGCACGCTCAGTAGAGGCGAAGAAAGCTCCAAAGAAATCTGCTAGGGGAAAGAACAAAATAATCGATACTGAAGCGACAACACCTAAGCTTCAATTAGAAATTTATGAGGCATTTGAAGTAGTTGGCGAAAAAGTACCGACTAAACCTGAAGGAAATTCCTCTCCTGAACTTGTGAGAACTCGAAGAGCGAATAAACTTCCTTCAGTTCCCACAATTATTGAAAAGACAGACACGCCCCAGAAAATAGAAATTTCAATTGAACGACCGACCAGAACTAGAGGAAGAAAACTGAGAAATAATGCAGAAAATGAAAAGAAGGCTGTATCATCTGATGAAACCGATCTCAAACCAACTGCTAAGAAACCCGAAGAAAGTACTCACACGGATGTAGAAGAAACGAAAGAAGCGAACAGCCATTATAGAACTAAAGGAAAAAAAAGGGTAATCGAGCGCAGTGCAAGTCCTTTGGAAAATGATATTAAGCGAGAGACGAGAAGACGAAGAAAAATCGACTCTTCTGTAGAGCCTGAAGGTGCAGCCGACACTAAGGAACAATCCAGTCGAAAGGCAAGCACGCGTAAGCAACCTGTAGCAAGTCGGGGGAAAAATAAAAAGGTTCATTTCGATCAATCTGAAGCCCAAGTGCAATCGACTGGTGAGGAACCGAGTCAAAATGGTGCATCCAAAAAGAGGAATGCTTCAACTGTTCCGCCTGCTGAACTTGAGCCAATCAAGGAAAAAGGAAGTATTGAAAAGAAGACCAAAGGAAAGCAAGCAGCACACCATTCAGCCACACTTGATGACTATTCTGCACAACCTAGGGTGTCCTTAGTGGCATGCAGGACCAGATCTCAATCCAAGAAAGTGTAAATATAAACTAGTTAAACGTATTAAACTTTAACAAATTAATTTTAAACCCAAACACAACTAGTTTAGTCGTGTTCGGGTTTAAACCCGTGTTTTGTTAGTGATTTAATTCTTTTTCTGCACAGTGTTTCAATTGGCGAATATTCATACCTTTAATGTCTTATATAATTAGACATTTGTTTTTGGCTTTTAGTTTTGGAACTTTAGTGCGGGTTTGTCATACGTTTACACTGTATTTTAAGTGATATTTCATTACGATATTTCGAATGTACACTACTTAATATATAATGTTTTACTGCATTCGCAGCTTTTTTACTTTTACCTTCTTCGTCTTTATTACAAGCAAAATCACTTACAGAAATTTACGAAAAGGCCTTCTCTTTAGGTACAAAAATATTCAATAAACGTGTAAAAAGTCACATAATAGTAGATACCGAAGGGTTATATGAAAACTACATTTTGTAACGTTTACTACCAGATAAAGGACTCTGCTGTTAATTAACTAGTTGGGCAGTGATCCACACAGAATAAATGGATATGAATTCCGTTATTTGGGAATAAGTGAAACAGACAGGACGACGAAGGCTAATCTGAAAGAAACGTCGTTGACCGTGAATCGCGCGTGTCCGACTTGATGAAAGTTGAGTTCAAAGAGGTTGGCGCCATAGTCCGCCAACGCAATGAAACCACAGATATAGAGAGTTTATACCTTGATTGTCTGCTTCTTTGATAACACGAAGCGGTTTAATTTTTAAAGTTTGAATCAGTTTGGTGTTGTTTAGAAACTGTTAACTTCATCTCAGCTTATTGTCTAAAATATAGTTAAAAATTGCAACTAGAAAATATGATGCTATTGAATAAATTAATGTTTCCTAATCAACTGGGTCCATAGAAGCCTTTCTCGGATTAAGAACACCTGACAGACCCAATGTTAGGACTGATATGATACGCAAATGCGTACAACATTTTAAAAAATCATATTTAAACAATCTATTATTTTCAAAACTAATTCTCTGCCGTTTATTCATTCACTTGAATAGTTCTTCAGTTCATCAACAGTTAAAGTCATACCACAAAACTCCTTGAATCTAATTTGTTTAAAGCATAATATGTAGTATAAGTGAAATAAATTAAATTCCAGCTTTAGCAAATCTTTGAGGATACCGAGCAATAGTTCCCTATTCCGATAATAATACCCGTATTTTCGACACGGCGATACTTAACAAAACAGCATTAATTATAATAATTACGGGTCCGTCATTAGGAGCGCCCCCCTTGAGCTATCACTTTATATCCCATGGACCAGCACCCGCGACGTCCACCATAGAAGAAAGACAAGCGAATTTAATTGTTCTTCCCCATCTTCAGGATTTGCTGAAGTTGCGATGCGACGTTGATGAGAAATTATAAAGTTAATCGGCTTTCGGCGCTTTTGTTATTCACGTTTGTCAGACTTGAAACAAAGATGAAAATTACTGTTGCGGGTCTTTAAAGGGAAACGGTCGACAGTTATGGGAGAAAACTGAAAGTTTCTGCGAACTAATCCACTGATTTAAAATGGCAAATCTTCATTAGCCACGTTAAATGTCCGTATTTCAATCAACATCGGAGGGTTTTCTTTTTACGATGCGGAACAACAAGGGAATAATAAGATTAAACCATCCAAATGGACAATATCTAGATCCCCAGAAAACGAATTAATTATTTCCTGTAAAAATTTTACAAAAACTCATTTCATTCATTGTTACTGGCACTTTTCCTATGTAATTCAACATATGGTGGGTTTCACAGTTTGAATCCATAATGAATGTCGAAAGAGAACAAAAAGAAAAAAAATAGCCATTGATTATTGCAGAAACTCGATGTTTCATTAACCAGCAAGTGTTTACAACATTGTCGGCCTTCGCTGTTTCATAAACGAAAAACCGTAGGACGATAATTCGATTCATAAAGTAAAGTCATTCAGTTAGATTCAGAAAAAATCATAAATGATAACTAGTTTGTTTCGTTCAGCCTTGGATAGTAAAATCCATTAATATACGAAAAGCTGTTAAATAGAAATACCTATACAAATTTTGACACTGAGTTGGACGATTGTTATTGCATAATGTCGGATATGATGAGCAAAACCCACTGTGAAATTAACACTTTATTTTAAGTTTGAGTAGAACGCAGAATTAAACTTAATAGATGAACTCACAATTCCCATCAATAAATATGAAATTCAACCAATATTGCTTGTTAATAAAATCAATTTATCTCAACAAATTGACAAATCAGAGGTTCAGTATTCAATTAATAGCAAAGGAAATTAGGAAATATTTGAAATATCAGAAACAGTCATTTAATACATAATTGCAGGATTAAAGTGAATGCCTTAATTTTATAACTGAGAAAAACGGTTTTATACAGGGTGACCCACCGGGAACCGCCGCGATCGATGTCGGGCAAACTGTAATTAAGAGAGATTTGAAAATTGGACAGTATACCGAAATTATTGGGCGCAAGCGATCTAAAATATTCCCAAGTGTGGCTAAGCTCAACTTGCTTATTTTAACTAACGGTTTTTCATATATTTGAAATTTTATGGAAAAAATCTCACAGTGCAGCCACTCGAATAATTATTCATTTTTCCTATGGGAATATGTGGTACTTAATTTGAGTCGCATTTCTTGTTGAAAAGGACTTACTTTAATGGAATTTCGACTACATTTTGCTAACTATTAATACAAAGTGTTAAAAAAATAAGTTACAAAATGACGTTGAGAAAACTGGCCAAAATCATTTTTGTTTCAAATGGAGACCCCCATTTTTGATCCTTTTATCTTATTAAGCATTAAAAATAAGGGTAAGTTTGTGTAAAGTTGTCTATTCCAAAAGAGTTTAGTTTTCGAAATATTGTCAATTTAATGTTTTCAAATGGCTATTTTGCCGTATCATAATGCTTTCAGCTGTCAGTTACATGTCATGCACAGACGCTTAAGATTATTTAAACTTGTTTATTATTTATGGAGAATGTGAAAAAGTTATATCAAGAACATGTGACACATTTGCCATTCGATATCCAAAAAAAACAGAAGCCTTCACGCTGTGCTGTTAAACAAATTATAGAAAATTTTGGATCCTAGTTTTTGATTCTAGATCTTCCAAAGCGGAAGCAGTGGCCACTAATTTGAACAGTTTTTTTTAAGGATTGGCCAAGATTTATTATCACAAAACACCAAGTGAGCATCATTTATCCTCCATTGGGTTCTAGGCTTCTTCTGTCGTACTTAACGTAGTAAAAGTATCGGAATAAGGCCATCGCGTAGGTTTCATGAATGAAAGAGCACGTGGGCAGCAATGAGCGCGGTGGGGCGAAGGGAAAGGTGAAACTCCGATAAAAATAACAGTAATAATTTTAGGCGAATATGCCATAAATTGCATAAATAAAACTTAATAAGTGTGGAATATATAAAAGCTGTGGCAAGTAGGCATGTGGGCCGATATCGAATTACACAATTCATTCAACAACAAATTACATGTTGTTTTCTTGAAGGCAACCAATCTCGGAAATAGCATTGAAAATGTACAGGGTATTTGATAGTGAGCTATTACCACTTTAATGAATGTATGAAAAAAATTAACATAATTTCCACTAGTTTCGCATATAGAGAAACCAGTTTATATGAAGTTCTTGTGAACATTGGAATATTACTTCCTTCGAAAGGATTTTTGAACCAGTTTAAGTGCAGTTTTGTTTTCTTTCCAATGAAACTGTCTGCAAGGTTTTTGGTTCACGCTCATTGAAAATTAAACTGCTTTTCCTATAGGAGAGTTCGGATTCTTCAAACAGTTACATTTAGATGGTTTAAAATTAGAAAATGGAAGCACTTAAGGTTTGTGAAAATTTTGCAATAACTGAAAAAGAGACTCAATTATTGAAAGATATTGAGTGAATAATCAGAAAAACTATACTTTTTTGATAATAGTCAATCCATGAAAGAGAAATCATGCGCCTTGTTTCTGAATGTTCTCGAAAGAGCACCCTGTTAGCAAGTAAGAAGGAATATTTATTTGGAACAAGCATAGAATACTTTTTTCGAATTTTGAGCTATTTCTTATAATTTATGTTTCCATTGCAGCAGAAACTTGCTTCAAATTGAACTAGAAGTTGTTTCACATATGCATGAATAACTAACATTGAAATAGATTGCTAATATTATAGGAATTAAGGAATATTAATTTAAAAAAAGCTTTATAAAACTCAGAAAAAACACTAGCAGCCCAAAACTAAAGAATCTCAAATCAAAGGCCAGGAAAACCATAAAAACTGTTTTGATTTGCCAAAAGCGATAGTAAATCAATGTTGAAAAGTAACGATCAAGTATCCCGACAGTGGACAGTTCATGACGAAAAAGACCAACAACCTCGATGTGAAACGAGTTAAGGATTGATAAAATATCTCTCCCGTCATTTAATTAACGAAAAATCGCCTTCACCAAGAAGATTAAGAAAGCAGATAAAGAAGGATCACGTCTTCAGTTATCTAAAACGCGTGCCAAACGGTCGTTTCTGACAAAAAGTCTTGGTCATTAGCATCGATAGTTAGAGGAATACCGGTTTCAGTCGAACATCTTCGTAATATTCACTATAAAGTTCCTGGTCAGCGACATTTACAGGATGGACAAAATTTCATCATAAATAGCAATTATTGCTCGGAAGTCATGCTATTGATATTTACCGTGCATTTATAGTCGTTTTATATTAACCTTAGCCGTTAAGAGTTATTTTATAAAAACTTTTACTTTCTTCATCAAGCTTCATTAATTTATATTTACTTTTCTTTCTGATCAACTTTTCTAATTCTTAAGAAAAACTCTAGAATAGTGCGAAACTGCAAGCAAAAGTGATGTAAACAAAGCATAAAGCGAAAATGAAAGAAATGTATCTAAAACTAATGGATTGGAATTAGGATGTTTTTGAATGTTTGCGAATGTTCTTGAAGGCAATTGTTACATAGAATACGCGACAGATCTGGTAGGAGCAGGAATTGATTAAAATAATAAATGTGACAATGACTTGAAAACTACCCTAAAATATCTGCCACAAAAATTACAGGAAAATAGTTCCTTCTATAACGTGCATAAATGATGAAACAAGACCTTTTGAAAATCGAAATAAAACAATCTAAAATTAAATGTATTGAGTTTAAAAGTGCTTTTTGTGGCATTCACTTGCCTGATAAACTATGGAAAGGAATTATATATTGAAACCGCCGTTTCTCTACAAATTTTGAAAACCAATAGAGAATCAATCAAAAAATGCGAATATTCAAATCAGTTCTCAACGTGACTGTTGCAATTCATCTCTGTTCATTCATTTTAATTTTCTACCGTCTCAGTCGGCCTCCGCACCCATGCAGATTCAGCAACAAACTCCCCGAATCCACCGGAAACATTTATCATGTACAAGAACTGAATTGCACCATCAAAATCACCATTTTGGCCTTGATTGTTTTATCCCGTTGTGCCTGATGCCATAACAAAACCGGCTTTTTGCTCGTTTTTTTCATGAATGAAGATGTTAAACTTTAGCTTGAGGTCAACCAAATGTGGTTTTAAAGGTACCTACTGGCTACCAAGTGGAGTGATTTCATCTCAAAACTTCTCTTTTAAACTACATGATACATTCATATAGTTGCTGTCCTTCTGTTAAGAACTGAATTTAATAACTGGAAATATTGTTGGAAAAAATTAATGTGAATCTAAGAAAAAAGAGAAAGCTCTTGAACAAGCTTTAGGTAAATTTCCAAAAAGTTCTTAAAGTACGAAAAAGCTTTAATTTTTGTTCATGTTGTTAGTCAATGTAATCGTTGCTCATGTTACTGCTATCCGCTGTAAGTTTGAGACTCTTGAAATTGTCTGTAGCTGCATGCAGATACAAGTTTTGAGATCAAAACATCAACTCTCATTGGCCGGCAAACAATTGTACAAAATATCCAAAATTAGCTCGAACATTTTCAGGTACTGACTAGATTTGCTGGGTTTGTTGCTAACATTTTCTCGACCACTAGATCTAGTTTTAACAAACGTATGCAAGCGCGAAGGTTTGCGCAAGAACGTTGTTGCGCCAGATAAAAGAGTTGGGGGAACAGGGGGGATTTCAGAGCCTGATGAATGAACATATGTTCATGAATGAATGATAAACTCGAAGAACTGTCTGTGATATATAGTAGACTATGTTCCGTCGAAAGTTACCTATTGTTAAACGAGAAAAAATTGGCTTCTTGTTGGATCTATGTGAGGGTACCATATGAGGAATTGTTCAAGTAACCGCTCAGAAATATTTCAATATATGTTAAAAAAATAGAAGCAGCTGATCTTGCATAAAGCAGTTTTTGGCAAAATGGATCACACTGAGTGTGACAGGGAAAAGTCATCTTTACGATGAGCCATCAAAATAGAATTTTTAATGGGAAACTCTGTTTGATTCATTCTGTCAAATGAAGCTGTATTCAAGATCGCTTCCTCAAATATAGAAGGAAATATTATAAAAAAATAAAAATTTATTCATTATATTCCTTTAAATCCTGAAATATCTTCACTCTCCTCTAAAAATTCGCAATGAACAGTTTTGTGGATTATATTGATTGAATATACATTAAGAGTTCTAACTTGCCTTAATTTTGCGATGCAACCGAATTTAAAAGGTAGTATTCTGTTAACAAAAAATACATACAATTTAATTTTTTGTTTCAAAAGATAAGTATGAAAACTATTTATTTCCTTTAAAGTTGTAGCATTCACAAATCTAGCTATTTTTTAAATAAATGTCTGTATTAAATGCGAGTGTATAACTAACTTAAACTGCGCTTGTTGAGCTGAACTCGACGCGCGGAAAACTAGAAAGTCGGGTAAAATTTCATATCCACAAACAATTGATACTAATTTACAACTCAATAATGCCGTTGGTGCTGCACTAAATGATGCGAAATCTCCACTTAAGTAAGCGCTTTGTTTGATCATGCCAAGGGGGAAGCGGAGTGTTGTGCGGGTGTTTAAAGGGGCGCTAAGAGCACGATCGCGTGGCCCAAATTAAATAATAATTTAGTAAAGGGCGTTACTCGGCACACGGTTCTACTGGCCGACTTTACATTCGTGGTTCGCACTTTGCTTGCAGTTGCTATCATTTAATATAGGGCTTTTTAGTAAACTGTAAATCACAGAAAGTGGTTAAATCAACAATTGAAAGTGACTCAATCGATCAACGGACGACGAAAAATATCTGGTTCTTAAACACGCAGGTTAGATTTACATGTTGGAAGTTACTGAAGTCCTTTGCAAGATAGAAAATAATAAAATGTGATTCCATATTTATGTTTACGTAACAATTTTTATTCAAATGCTTTTATACACGTTATTTTTCCTGCTGACTGTGTCCAATTCATTTCGACTTAAACAATTCGACCAAATTCGACTTTTAACACTCTAATGAATTATTAAAAATTCGTGTTTCTTCGTACGGAATTGGTTCTATCATGGTACACCTCGTGCCATCAGGGTCAGATGGGCTTGGAGGAAACTGTCACTCCGTGGGCAGACGCTGAAGAATGGCCGGAGGGAGTGTCAATATGCCAGCGCGGATTTTATTTAAGTACACATGTCGAACGAGCTGCCGCGCTTTTTATTGTTATGCTTTTCTTGCTCAGATTGCGAATAAAAATCCCAATTTTATTGCAATCTAGTCCAGAAGCAGATAAACTAACATTTGCTCCTTACAGCCTGCTAAACGAGCAACTTCTCTAGTTTATTTCGCCTTTAAAAATGTCCGATGGTCTCTTGAAAGGACCTAACTGCTCTTTGGCAGCGAACAAATATGCTGGATCCGCAATATGTCCAGTCTGCGATCATTCGCCGGATTCAGTGCATGTAAACGACATTCTTTAGCACTCGTTCGCTCATATCAACACGGCAATCTGTTGGACTATCGTCAAAGATACCAAGGTCTGGAGTTAGAAGACAAAAAAAACAATTCCTCCTCGCAATTATTCGCCCACTTGGTATGATTCAGCCGCTCCGTCCGATTGGTCGTTTGTTGTGCAGGTCCATTAATAAAAATTCAACAAGTCGAGCTGATTGGGGTTTACTATAATAGGAAGAGGGCGCGGCACTCAGCGGAAGACGAAAACTGCTGACCTAAAATTTATGTTTGTATGGAAATTCGTCTATATACAGGGTGGCATTTGGTTATCGCCATCATTAACAACACAAGCACGGTTTAATGTTTACTTGATGTCTTTAACCTGTTGTTGTCGCCTTCTTATTCAGGACTTTTTGGAGGAAATCCTCTTTGGACTTTGGAGTATTTGCTTAGGTTCGGTAACGTTATGATTATACGTTAGTTTTGTGGAAACAACCTGAGTAGATCTTGTTTCCTTAATTTTCTTTGTTTTGCTTGTTCGTCATTATTAGTATTTCTATTTTTTTGTTGTGCAAATTCGACTTTATATTTAGGCATATTTTGAAAACACTTAATCCAATACTCTCCGGCTTCTTCTTTTCTTCAATTCCTCTCTGTGGTTTGGACATAATTTTTGATGCCGTTTACTTTGAGGTTTCATCACGTTCATCTTCATCTGTGAACTAAGCATTCGATTTAAACTCCTTTGATTTCGCAGTTGTATCTTCATTTGCCGAGTTTTAATATGTTGTTCTTCCTTTAACGAAAATATAAAGTTGTTATCCGAACGTTTCGGATAATTCTCAAATCAAATGCAACTAGGAGATAATTCTTCAAAAGCCTGGAAACAGTCCTTGCAGGTTTAATAGGGTTTGCTTCATATACACTATCTTGCTGGCTTTATATTATGATCCACAGAAAAGTAAGAGAGTTAAATGCCTTCGCCATAATCATTATTATTGTTACTTCCAAGACACATTCATGTAAAACGTTTAATTAATTATCTGCGTTTTCTTCACCGGTAAGTGCTCTCCTGCAGCAGATTTATCTTATCCACGTTTCGCGTAAACAATAATAACACCTCGAGTTAGGGCATTTTTACCATCACCTCAGCTTATGTAGTATTTTATTAATGGTCCTTCAAAGGTGGTTCACACCCTGTTTGAATCACGGCATGGTGTGGGTGCCTGAAGCCTCCGGCTGAAGATGCGTTAGGAAACCACGTTTCGAATTAGTTCTAATTGGAAACACTTGATTCTGCTAAGTGAAGAAAATATTGCGGTGAATTGAATGAGAAACTTTAGTAAAAGCCCGCCAGAAATAAGTTGCATTTTGAATCAATTGAAGTAATTAAAATAACTTTCTAAAAATGGATGAAAAACAATTCGAGAACAGGAATGTGAAAGTAAAAAAATAATGATTCTGGA
The DNA here is from genome assembly GCA_024550625.1 of Dendroctonus valens. Lineage (NCBI taxonomy): Eukaryota > Metazoa > Arthropoda > Insecta > Coleoptera > Curculionidae > Dendroctonus > Dendroctonus valens. Next base: position 469,561 of record JAJTJO010000867.1, on the reverse strand, counting down.
AAGCGAAGAAAATATAAAAAGTATAACTGAAAGTTGTCAATATTGTAATTTTTTATGCGGGAAATGGGATCTATCAACTGGAGAATTTTCGGCACAAACTGCAGAGTTTATAAATCCAGTTTTTACCTGATGCTCAGCCTTTCCTTCAAGAATAGGATGAAGAACGAAATTTGCAAAACTCATTTTACAGGCTAACATATATTTGCCAACTTACAAATAATGAAAACGCGTGGCTAACAAATCCAAGATAGAAAAAGATTGGGTTCCTTGAGGTACTTCGTCGGTAAGTCGTTATTAAGCCGGTTCCCTCAAGACAAAAAACCTTTTCGCTTCAATCCACACTTTGTAATACTCTGCTAATAAATTGTCGTAAATTGTGCTTGTATTTAAACCCGACTACGATAAACGGGGAAAAAGTTGATTGTTCGAGTGTAAATGTTCAAGAAACGATCAGCTCTGTAAGATAGCAATATTGCTCTTGGTATGATTGGAATACAGTTCAGCGATAATAGGCGCGCTCAACAGGCGCAGGGATAAAAATGCGTGAAAACTCCATTATCAACTGCTTACTTATAAAAGTAGCCATGAAGATTTCCATTTCTTTAAATTTTATACAAATGTGTTTAAACTCGTCAAGCTTTATTCTGTTTTCGAATGTTGTTCTCCCGTAATCGCTGCATTTATTTGGCGCTCAAAATTTATGTTGTTTTTTGTTTTATCAGTGAGACGTGAATTATTAAATTGATACGGAGAACGTAGAACGATCTACTTCTTGAAAGTCGAAACTAAACTTATCGTAATCAATACAATTTAAATGAAATTTTATATGCATTTTGAAAAACCCATTAAGCATGGGTAACACTGAGTTGAATCTGCTTCAATGGCGCTTCCACAGCGCATTCCCCCTTAGAACTGTAACTGAATATGGGTGGGTAAATTGAGATGCTGTTCTTACGTTTTACGGTTTGGTTTTAGATGTGATACGTTTTCTTTTATTGACATGATATATTTATCAGGCTGATAACTGTTTGTAAAACTTGCAGTTTTCGGCCTGATAAAACTTGGTGAATGATCAGAAAACTATTTTTGGATAAAATGCCATCATTCCAAAAGTTTCAAGTTTCGCGCTTCGAACATAGCTGGCGCAAAAACTTCGTTTCGAAATCTAGCTTGTCAATTACGGTTTGTGTGCCGTTGTGTACAGATGCGCTGTGAAACTGTCATTTAACTCAGTGTTACCCCTGTCTACTTGAAATGCAACTTAGGTTGAAATTCGAACTGACTTTAGGCTCACTATCGATGGGTTTTCGACAGTTATACAAAAGGAGTTCACATATTTTAGTTGTCTTTTCCTCAATTTCGGTCTCAGTAGTTTTGATTATTATTATATTTGTATGTTTATAAAGTGAATTTCCTTTAAAAAAAGTAAAATAGAGGCATGTTCAATCGAGAGATCAAATTTCATGAATATCAGTTTCGTTTGTTAATTTTGCTATAAAGATTCTAAAAGATTTACAAAACGAAACAAGTAAGTCACATATTTAGTAAAATATGTGACTATTTTACTTTTTTTAAAGGAAATTCACTTCTCATCTACTGATGACACCGCATAGCAATAGGACAAACAACATAAGAAAAAAAGGATTTAAAATAAAATAAAGAATGAAACCATCACTTTTTTCATGCAAATTACAATCGCAATAAGCGGACAGAGAAGCAGGCAGAATTAAAGTTGAGTGTTCAAGATTCTTCAGGACAATAATAGAACTTGAGCAACAAGTAGCTCTTAACATCTCGTTTGAACAATTTAAGTGAGGGGAACTCGTTCAGACCTGCTTGGAGTTCACTGTAAAGTATATTATAAAACGTTTCGTTTTAAGATTATTTATAGGGCGAAATGTAGATAATGATTGTTTGGCATTAACTGGGTATGAATGGTTTAATGCTGGATTAATTGCTGAAAAATTCCAGAACCCAAAGTTTCTCGACTGCATCAATAACAATTATTAATAGAACCATAAATTTAAAAAAATAAATACACTTTAATATCTAAGTGGAAAGCCATTAACCAGCTTAAAATTTACTTCTTGCACTTTTACCAACTCACTCACTCAAGCCGCTACCGGTTAAGTCGCGCCAGCGTCGCCTTGTGATTACGCAAAAAAAAATCATGGCCGCCCGGAAATCTGCAACTTTTCATCACTTTTACCTTTTACGTGCTGCTGCCAGGTATAATTAAAAAGTTGACGTTCGCAAATAAGGAAAATGGGTTGGTCGCAGTCCGATCCGACCCCCTTCCATTGATGGTCTATTGTTCGTTTGCAACCAATGGTTCGACGTTGGGACGAATCGCGACGCCTGCTTCATTATTTATTTATGATTATTTGTTGCAAAGTGGCAAGCCGATAATCATATCGAGCTGCTTCGGATTTATTGCCCGATCGATTATGTGATGGTTTTGGAACAATTTAAATATAAAGAAAATTTACATTTTTTGCAAATGTCTTTCAGACTTTTTCACTTTTCCAGTTTTAGTAGATTTGTCCTCATTTTAATAACTGATTATTAAAAATCACATTTTCAAATTAAAATACAGTCGAAGAGAGCAACTGGTAGTTGAAAATGCAACATTTTCCAACTACGTCTAAGACATGAGCATCAATTTCTCATACCAGGAATAAAATTAGGATGGCTGTAGGCCACAATGGCGGTCGACTACTTTAACAGATGACGTTCTGAAGAAGATTCCAGGCCAATTTGCATAGAATTATAATTACGACTAAACTATATAAGGCAGCAAGACGAATAGACTTTGTGACAGTTGAATTTATTGCCTTGTCGCACATACTTATTTCAAACTTGATTTCTAGTTGTCGGTTTTACAAAGAAGTGAAGGGAAAGCACGAAAAACACCTTATAGATTGGTAGCTCAAGTACTGTTAGCAAGTTATTTAAATAATAAAAACGTTTTTGCATGAACATTTTCCAATTGATATTCTTGCTAGTACTTAAGTGCGTTATCCTTATTTTCATTGTTTCATTCATTCATAGAAGAACATTTTTTTGTACCAGTCATCTTTATTTGATTCATCCGCAGCTCTTTCGTCATTCGTTAGAAGTAATAATTCTGAGCTTAAAAATAAAGTCAATCAATGATGAACGCTCGTCATTCGAGGACTCTTAAGATTTCCCTTCACATATAATTTTAGAGAATGCTGTGCCTCCATTCCATAGAACAGAACACAAGGCAATAAACGAGCCCTTACGGCAACATTCATACCTCTATTTGCTGGTAGTTTATGCATTTTCTTAAATTACGTCTTGTCCTATTCTTCTTCTGATCTCTTGAGATAAGGCTCATTTTTCATTCAACCAACATCCCAGGTATTTGAAAAATGTTTGGTCACTTCTTCGCTTAGCGATTTCTGTTATGTTGTAGCTGAACAAAAACAAGAGGTAAGTAATCTCAAGACTGGTTTCGGACTTTTAGGCCTCATCAGTTGCGCTCAGCGCGTTTATTCTATTACTTTTCCATTTTTGGAGATAGTACTTTATATTTTAAAGATAAATCTTCCGTGTATTTCTCTAAAGAATGCTTCTGGCTTTCTAGGTACTTTTGCAAAAATTTGAATTTCCTAAGAAACTCTCGGCTGGTTCAACTCAAAGTAAAATCGTCAATTTTGAAATTTAGCTGGAAACTAAAATCCCATTTTTCGAGCTAACATGTCAATCATCTTTATAAGTAGTGCTTGTCTTGGCTAATCTACCACCGTTGGGTTCAGACGAAAGATTTCCAACTCGCTTTGACCAGCAGGCGCTTATCTGTCATCTCCATATAAATAACATAATTACAATAATATTAAGTTAGAGTTTTGTAGATCAGAATCGCCCTCGCCTCTTTAGGCTCATATCAAAATAATGCTGTCTAATAATGAGCATAATACGGACACTACCATGGAACCAATCATGATTGCATTTTCGGGCAAACATTTTCGTTAGGTCTAGAATCTGTTGATATTCAGAGCTTTAACAGAGTTTTTTTAGCCTCAATTGGCTTTTCTTTAGTTTCATCAAAATTTATTTATTCTTGCAACTATTGGCAAACCCATAGAATCAATGCCAAGTTATCTACAGGTTGGTTAGGTTAATTTATTTTTTATTTATCCTCGGTCAAATATCAATTTTTTTTAATATCTGCATGTGTTTTCCAACAGCAACTTAACATTCTTTGCGTTACAAAATCATTTAGAAATTTCTGGATTGAGGCCCTCAAAACCTTGCCCGCAGGAAATAATAAAGTACCTTGTGGTAGCATCCAAAATTTCGGTTTACATTGCGATGGGTGTGCACTACTTGTCTACTTTCGGTTATTTATTAAATTAAACTGACAGATGTTTGAACGCTATCTGAACACTATCTCGAGATCGGTAAAGGCTTAAATCATTTCTCGAGATCCACGAACGGATAAGCTAAGAACGGAAGGATGAACCCCGTCCGCGCCTTGAAAAATCGAAATTATTACCAGTGGATCCTAGCCATTTAGTTAAGGAATTGTTTGCTCAATAGTGAAATAAGAAATGCTACTTTTCAAATTGTGCTACTCACATTTAATTTCTGCTGTTCCATTCTAGCATTTTTTCGTTCCAAAATATATTGTATATTTTTGATAAATTTAATTTAAAACTCTACTGGATTTAACGGACTTTAGACAATCTTTAAAGAGAATGGTAAGTAAATAAAGTGCTACGGTTTTTTCGCCACATTGTCACACGTTACAAAGTCATGCTCTGACTTTGTAACAAAAGCTGGTCGATTTGTCGATGGTCTGTTTTTCTAAACACAAAAATGATAAAATCCGCGATGGAAGAATGAAACTCGCCAAAATCGTGGCAGGTTTTAATGAGTTTTAATCAGGAAAATCTATTTGTCTTTCATTGCCATAAAAATTTTTTGAAATTTTGGTAGCAATTAAACCTGAAACTTTAATGGCACAAGCAGTCAATTAAGGGCGATTTGCTAGGGAAAAAATGTGTTTCAACCGCCAATAGCACCTGAAACGAACCAGTTGGCGATCATTTCTATTATGATAAATCATCTTTCGAAGTCCAAAAGCTTGATAGGGTATTAAGAACGGTCGTTTATCAGTAAAAACCGTGCTAGATATATTTTAATGGACTTTTTAAGTTTTTCACTATCGGACTCCCGTGTGCGCTTCCACTGGCCTCTGCTGATCAAAGATAAAAAGTACTTTTACACCGCTCGCTTATACCTTAAAAGGATTGTGTTAATGATTTTTTCCAGTTATTAATGAAGACTCGTCCACTTTTTGATCTGAACGAAGTGGCCGGAGAATGTTGAACAAATGCAGTGGTTTAAGTAAAAGGTATCTATAGTTTAAAGGCATAATAGTTAATAAATATAATATCAATTAGTAGGAAAATTACTTAAAGCAAGTTCAGATTTTCAGCCTGCAAAAATACTGATTAACTTGTCGTTCTTCAGCTTCTTGCAATCAAAATCTTGTAAAATTAACGCTATTAACCATTCAAAGTTGGAAAGTAAGAGTATTTCAATAACTGTAACAGATTTTTTTGAAAATTCTTAAAATCTTCTGTGTGTTCATCTGCCTACAGGAAACTCAGTGTAATAATCGTCGGGGTACCGCCGGTACTGTTAATTTAAAAGTCAGCCCCGTAATGGTATACACCAATATTTTTGACTACCGCAGAGTGTTCATTAAGTGCTTCGACGGTCTGTTTTCGGTAGCGTGCTGTTTTATCTTTAACGATAATAAAAGCTGCCATTATAAACTTCATAATGTCCAATTTAAATAGGTTGCCTATCTGGTGTGTTGTTTATGGACCGCGCCTCAGCTTGGCTCATACGGAGCCAGAATAATAAAAAAATTATACAAGATTTATAACCACTGATTTACCTTTGGTTTTGTTCAAATTATTCCATCTAATCGTAGCTTGCAAGTATTGTTAGATATCAACTTTTCCTGATATTTTTTTCATAAATTTTCTCTGATGTTTTCAATTCAATCATATTTAGGTACAACTTCGTTATTCATCAACTTTTCTGAACGTTTGATACATTTAATACTTATTCTTCAATTTTTTAATTCTAATATATACGTACAAGCCAAAAACATGCTAAAATGTTTTAGGATTTATATTATATACGGGGTGTCAATTTGAACAACTTCCCACTCATAATCCTATTTCGGTTACATCTTTTAAATTTTCTGACTATGTTTTTTGGTTAAAAAAACAACGTATTTTTAGAATTTCTTGATAGAATTTAAAGGCTTTTGTGGAATTTCAGCCATAAGACATCGAATGAACGCAAATTAACAAGGTACTCGTAGTACCATCGAAATGTGATTTACAAATAATTATTTTTAAATAAAGTTAGGATATAATAAATAAAATATAGCGAGGAAGAGGCTGGGAAGGGTCATGCGGCTGAAAAGAGAATTGTAGGCCCTTTAAAACGATGTGCCACTTGACCCCCATTCCTATTAAAGATTATAAGGGTGATATCTACCCCTCCTAGGGTATTAAGGGTGGGAAGTTTTCAAATTGACACCCCGTATACAGATTGATAAACAAATGCTTTTGGTTTAAAAAAGGATGATCGCAATGACCCCAAATTAAACTAAATTGCCTTTACTTTCTTATTCACTTTTAGTCTCTTGTTTATGAAAATATTTAATGTCTGGTTGTTTTTTTAAAAGTCTGACTTTCAGCATTAGTTTTTCACATTTTTTTACCTTTTTCTTGGTCATGATTTTTTTGGTCCTTGTGTAATGAGTACGTTTTTATTTGTGTATATTTTCAGTGCCTTGAATTATACACACAATACAAAATAGTTTCATTGAATTAAATCATATTTCCAAGAAAGTAAAAAAAAGTCAATCATCAAATTAGAAAAATGTCGCAGAGCTAGCCGAAAAAAGTTCTGTGGTTGCAGATTTTTAAATATTAAACTCTAACTAGATTCTTCATGTTTTTTATTATGAATGTTTAACAATTTCTCCAATATTACAAATTATGCAGATCAAAAGTTCATATTCTTTGAAATATAAACATTTGCTGGCTTTCTTTAAGAGACTTTAAGTCACCAAATTAACGATGACCAGCTTGTTTTTCTACAAATTTAACAAACTATTTACTTTTTTTAAAATATCTTTCAGATTATGGACAATCTTTGGTAGGATCTTTAATAAATCAATTTCATAAGTTGGTCATTCTAATTCCTCCTAATCGGGGCACCTCATCAAAATAAATAAATCCCAGTTTTTATGAGCATCTTAATAGAACGGCGCCGCCGGAATGGCTGTGTAATTTTCATAAATTTGTAATAAAAAACGCTGTTAGACAGAAGCACACTTCGGTGTCACCCGGTACAGAACAATATTAGATACGCAACGCTTTTGTGTGAAGAAGAAACCGTAAAATTTACTTATTCAAATGAAAAATCACGCGCACCGAAAATCTGGTTTTAAAAAAACGAGTGCTTTGCTACATTTTCTTCAAGTTTCAGATGGATAAAAAAAATTAATGTGATAGAGTCAACTTAAAATAAAATATTTTTCTAAAGAAACTCAGAGTAAATTTTGAGAAAATTGAACTATTTAAGTTAAAAATAGCTGCTGTTCAGCTCGAATTCATGTTTTTAAATCTCGCTTTCTCTTCCCATTATGCAATTGTTCTTCTATAATAGGAAAAACCATTGAATGGAGACCTCCAGTAAATGGTTATTATTAATACTAAACAAACAACTTCAGCTGCTATACATCTCTAATGATATCCAATATATCTTCCAAATGTATTGCCACATAGGTAGATAGTGCCACATTAAAGCCGCGCTTCTCGAAACTGTTTGGGAAATTCAAAGTGACCATAAATGGTAAGCACTGCATTCGTAATGGGTAGAGAAACACACTATTCGATTGAGTAGAATCGTTCAGCAATCCCTCAGAACCGTTCTTATGACCGAAATATCCCCTAGAAGCCGTAAACTGCAAGATTTACAACTTGAAGCCAATTTAAGTAATTTAAATTGTTGTCTCCTGCAGAGAAACGATCGCTAAATTGAATGCTGCTTTTGAAATCCCAATTAATTAGCTTTAATCAACGACAACATGTAGATTTCGACCAATTAGCTTTCGATATTCGACGTTTTTGTGGGTGATCATTTTATAGTTATAGTTAAACTGGAAACTTTCCGCTTTAATTGCAGCCATTTATTGTCCATATAAAATATATTCCTGAATAACAAAGTGTCTCAAATTAGAATCCGCTTTTACATATTTAATTGATACGGAATTTGCCTCAATATACACGGTGTTCTTATATTTTGTGTGTGGAAATTGAGGAATTGAGTTTTATCCGTGAAATAGGTGAAAAAGGTGTTTGTTTTGCAAAAAACGCCCAAAAAAGCTAGCAGCCAAATTCCCGATCCGAAATTCTTCACTAACCTGCTCACCGGTAAAGAACCAGCACTTTTGCAAACGTTGGTTTTTCCTCCATCTTAAGACATGAATAAAAATATTTAACATCCAAAATTTTTTTCAATCAGACGGCAACTTTTTGGGTACGAAAAGTTTGGTCATTTTGTTTTCCTATGAAATGACAATAACCAATTACACTTTGGTGCTAGTTGGCGAATGTGGACGCAAAGGGTGTTGTTTAAGAAAAAAAAACCAGCGATTCCTATCAACTCTAAGAAGTGCGATCGGAGCCACTTAAAATTATTATCAGTTTATCTCTCTTGAGATATTGTCATCACCTCTTCGGAGATATATATCGGGCTTTTCGTTAAACGGGTGGCCAATGCAGGCTCGTACTAGTTATTTTGCAATATCACGACCAAGAAGAAAATCATCAGTTTTTGTTTGTTATGGTTGGATAACGAAAAGTTTCTTATGGTTGGATTCGTGACATTATGGTTGACTTGCCGCAATTTATCGTATAAAAGAAAAAATCTGCTTACCCGTATCGCCGACTCAAGATACAGCTTACCTGAAACAAATTAGCTCTTTAATATTTAATTACTTTAATTTAAATCTACAGTTAAAATAAATGTATTTAAAGTTTCCAATTTTAATAAGCGTGTAGAGTATTTTTGCATATTAATTCTTCACATTTTGTTAAAATATTTTCAGGTTTGTGTTTTGCATGTGTTTGTCGCCTATGCGATTGTTGCAAGTGCGCGTGAAAGCTCTATCTTCAAATACTAGAAGTGGCTTTGCATTTGTCTTCAAATTTACTTTCTCAAGCTATTTTATGTTTTCTTGTTTATAAATGCCTTTGCAAAAATGAATAAAACCCGAAGAAACCACACATCGTGCTTCTAATTTTGCTGCTATTCACCTTAACAGAAACTTGTTATATTAGCCTTATCTGTTGGATCTCACATTTTATTGCGCTACTTTCAAAACTCGTTCGCTCATATTAAATTAAACATGTTTGGTGGGTGTCTAACATTAAGTTGGGTTTTCTGCAGAAACAGTTATAACAGTTATAAGTTTTTCATGGAAAGTAATTGATCTCTTTAACGAAAAATGTTTACCCGCTCATTTCATTCTTTCTTCTGCTAAAATAGCAAACCTCTTATATCAAGCTTTGCCATCAGTTATATGAGTGATTACAAGGTTTATATCCAAGAAAGGTTTGAAAAGAGTATGCTAAAGTTCCTGCAAACTTTACTCTAAAAATAGCTCCTGGAGTTATAAAAAAATTTCCAGTTTAATGTAGTGTCTAATGACGCGATCCGGTCCTGGTATGGAAGCAAAACATGCTCTACGTTAGCCTCTTAATTACCTTAATTAGAAGGATGCTTAAGAAGAATTGGCGAGATGAGTGAATCTTGATTCGCTATCTTATTAGTGGTGTGTAACGCGCGATGCTATCGCCTAATCGGGTGCCTATAAATATCGACGGTCTCCAACAAAAACTTGATGCAAAGATATTGCATTGAAATCCTAAAAGGCTTATTGATGGCCGTCCTGGATAAATCAAAATCGAAAAACTTGAGCGTGAAACAAACAACCTAAAGCCTCAAAGTTTATGGGGCTATAAACGGCTTAAGGAGCTAATAAAAAACAGATTTGCACTCTTTAAGAGATCAATTAGTACAGGCGGCTTAGCAAAAAGCACGTTAAGACCGTATCTTACGACCATGCGTCTTAAGGTGTTTTACACTAACGATATCCAGGGGCCGAATTTGGAAAAAAATTTCAATTGGCGCTCAAGTTACTTGATGGCTGGCTAAAATTAAAACGGATCAATAACTCTTTTTCTCACAAAACACGCGTATATTTTTTTGCACAACAAAACCGCCGCGCATATACTATTGATCTCGCATATAACAATGGGTATAGAATTCAGGATCAACGCAAGAAAAATCAACTTTTTTCCTTAGCTACATAATAATACCTGTAGCCGTGCATAATTGATTGTGTGACCGCCCACTATTGTTTTAACATCATTGATTAATGTTTTGAAGGAAATCGGAACAAAAAGATGCGTTTGGGCCAGCACAAAAGGGGCATTCATTTATAAATAGTACAACCCATATTGGTATAGAGTATAGGGAAACGTAGACATGTAGAGCGATGAGAAAATACGTTCCTTTTCTCGTATATTGGAAAATAACGATTTCTTTAGACCCGTAATTAAGTGAGCACATTTACACAGAGTGCTGGTAAATAGAACAGTGATTTTAATATTTTATGAGTACCTACTCGAACAGAGACAAGCTGTCTTGTCATCTATTCTCTGATTCAAATGCGGTTTTATGAGTCCAAAAAACTGAAAAAATCAATCGCAACAACATTTAAAACTGCACATTTCCACTCCGCTTAGAAGCAGTTGTTTGTAAGTGTTTGAAGTTCCATGAAAATTTGTTATTAGTGGCACATAAACTAAGAGATAATTTCTTTCGAATCCAAACGATTCCGATATTGCGTACATAGAAAAAGCAATTAGACAAAACCAACCAATGTATGCCAAAATAATGAAAACTTGCAGACGAAAAAACTCTTTCAGTAGAACAGAAATGAGCAGACTACATCAACAATTAAACGAAAAAAAATTGGCCTCAGAAAAACCGACAGTCCGAAGAAAAATATTGTAGCTACAAACGAAAGTATTCTAAATCGGGAAGGATAACCCACCTTCAAATTTCTTCATAGCCTCATATGAACACGGTTTTTTTGCTTCAGAAGAGTTTTAAACGGCAAGATTGAGAACATATTTAGATATTCTTTCGTCTGCTGGTACCGAAAATTCAAACTAAAATTTACACTAGTCTTTCGGCAAAAAACACCAACATTTTTTGTTTTTTTGACGAAAATTTCATGAGTAGAGGTCGATATTTTCGAACAAAATCAAATCTCTCCAAATGCCCCAAACACGGTAAATTTACATAATTGGGAAGCTCCTTAGGTCGAACGCAGTCAAGAAAACCCGCTTGTAGCATTTTTATTTTTTTGCCGAAAATTTCATGAAAGTTAGGTCGATGTTTTCGAAAAAAATCAAAAATCTCCAAATGCCCCAAACACGGTAAATTTACATAATTGGGAAGCTCCTTAGGTCGAACGCAGTCAAAAAAACCGCTTGTAGCATTTTTATTTTTTGCCGAAAATTTCATGAGAGTATAAGTCGATGTTTTCGAAAAAAATCAAATATCTCCAAATGCCCCAAGCACGGTAAATTTACATAATTGGGAAGCTCCTTAGGTCGAACGCAGTCAAAAAAACCCGCTTGTAGCATTTTTATTTTTTGCCGAAAATTTCATGAGTATAAGTCGATGTTTTCGAAAAAAATCAAATATCTCCAAATGCCCCAAGCACGGTAAATTTACATAATTGGGAAGCTCCTTAGGTCGAACGCAGTCAAAAAAACCCGCTTGTAGCATTTTTATTTTTTGCCGAAAATTTCATGAGAGTATAAGTCGATGTTTTCGAAAAAAATCAAATATCTCCAAATGCCCCAAGCACGGTAAATTTACATAATTGGGAAGCTCCTTAGGTCGAACGCAGTCAAAAAAACCCGCTTGTAGCATTTTTATTTTTTGCCGAAAATTTCATGAGTATAAGTCGATGTTTTCGAAAAAAATCAAATATCTCCAAATGCCCCAAGCACGGTAAATTTACATAATTGGGAAGCTCCTTAGGTCGAACGCAGTCAAAAAAACCGCTTGTAGCATTTTAATTTTTTGCCGAAAATTTCATGAAAGTTAGGTCGATGTTTTCGAAAAAAATCAAAAATCTCCAAATGCCCCAAACACGGTAAATTTACATAATTGGGAAGCTCCTTAGGTCGAACGCAGTCAAAAAAACCCGCTTGTAGCATTTTTATTTTTTTGCCGAAAATTTCATGAAAGTATAGGTCGATGGTTTCGAAAAAAATAAAAAATCTCCAAATGCCCTCAAACACGGTAAATTTACATAATTGGGAAGCTCCTTAGGTCGAACGCAGTCAAAAAACTCCTGTGTGAAATTTTTGATTTTTTGTCGTTAAAGGGTTGTATTTCAACGACGACTTAGATGGATGGCTACGATAAAGCGTTTAAGTCTGATAAAGAAGCGAGAAGAACAATCTATTGCTATTTTGAAGAACCAATAGGTTACCAGGCGTAATCAAATATTGATCAGTTGAGAGCGAAGTGCAAAAGGATAAAAAAATAAATTATTTTTGTAGTAGGCATATGAACTGTAGGTGTGAGGCTCAAGAAACATTTCAATTAGGTAAAACAATTCGATTGAAATTGGCAAGCGATCATACACAGGTATTTCCAGACGGGCATAAACCACACGAGAAGCCGCTATGGTATATTTCGCTTTAACTCGAGGGTTTGCGTGTGAGCCCAAAGAAAAACGATGCCGTTGGTCCATCAGCATAAACCACGTCCATGTAACGAGGCTCGAGTTTCCAGTTCTATCACATTATTTCTCGTAATTAAAAATCGAAATTATGGTATGCCCACAGGGCCAATGGCATCGCGTATCGATATTGCACCGGCATCGATATCGTCGAAATGGTTTCAGTTCCATGCTAATACAATTTATTTCAGTACCCACATGCACGCCTGTGTTTTGTGGATGTTTTATCATGGGTAAGTGCAACAATTTAGTAGCATTGCTCGAATTTTTTTTTTAGAAATTCCACATCATTGTTTTTTCGGGTGTTTGAACCTTTAATCAGCCTCTATGTAAACAGTTTGCAAAACGATCCTGAGACTCAGGCCCTTACCGGAAGCTAATTTCTTGAAAGCCGATTTGGATGTTGCCTAGAAAATCCAGCCCTGATATCGATAAGTTCTCCCAACTATGTTCTCTAATTAAAATTAAAAATTATGACAAGACCGTGGGCAACGTAAGTTAAATTTCGCGCTTTAAATTGGAGTGATAGCGTGTTAAGTTACCGCCGATCAAGTCGCTAATAAGGCCCTCAGTCCACGTGAGAATCATTGCTTGGGATGGTAGAGAACGCAATTGGATCTCGATTTTATAGGATATAATCCTAAGGATAGCTTTATAATTATTTTGATGTGGAAAATAAAATCGAAGGGTATGGTTAAATGTACCCAACTCTAAACATTTGTTTAAAGGGGTTTTGGTTTCGTTTTCCTTCTGTTCACTAACTGATAAAACTATCTTTTTTTGTAAAAATTGCCATTTCTGGGTAAACCACCTTTCAGCTCAACATATTTAAACTGAAAACAATCCTCTGTATGAGGAGTTGAAGAGGAAACCCACATCCAATTGACTTGCTTAAGATATTGGCCATCTAAATAGTCTTGCTCCATATTCATATTTCAATTATTTACACAAGCTGTATGATATAATCTGTTGATGAGCCAAACAACGTGTTTCCATCATTTCATGTAAGCTCCATTCATGAATTGCCATATAAGGTGATTTCTTACGAAATCCTACGAGAACATTACGAAACGCGGTCTCGAAACCCATTCATGTCTAACGCTGAAAGTATAAACAACAGGCTTTTACAAGATTATATCTATATTTGTCGATTCGATTTGCATTGGTAATTTATCCGTAACTGGTTTGCCTACAGGAACGTTACTTTTTATAAGTGTTTTATTTAAATTTTTGGCACATAGATATGGCTCGTTTTTCGTTCAGCAAGCAAATAATCGAACGGGCTGAATGTTATTTAATTGGAACTTTTCTCGATATTTCGGATTTCTCGATTTCGGATATCTCGATTTCTGGCAGTAGTCGGAATTTTCGGACTTTAAACGGCATTTTGTAAAGCTCCAAAATGCGCAACTTTGTATCTCTTGCGGTTTACGGCCCTGTACAGATAAAATCAACACTAGTTGAAACTTTCAAGCTGTCCCATGCTGAAAAACCTCCAGCTGATAGATACAGTTCAGAAATAGAACACGAATGGAACCGTACAGATAATTTTTAAAAAATTGTCACTTCGTCTTTTTATCGGTCGTCATCCCATTTACGCGCGTCCCTTTGGCAATATTTAATTACATTTAGATTAGGGGGTTCACCGGTAATTGTTAATTAAAGTCGGTGGAATCGCCATCCCGTAAATTACGAACAACCGCTCTCTGTCGCCACCTCGGGCCATTTTTCGAAATAAATTATTATAATCTCGGCGTTTCGCGCGCATGATAAACCGAGACCCGTGACACTTTTGATATACAGTGTATTACTGCAATTAGTTTTTCAGTTTTTTCCACAACGTATTAAGTTTCCCATTATCTTGCCGGATGGATCGAATCAGGCCCGATCTAATTGAATAATGACAACTCATACATTTCCCTTTCAATCTAATCGTCTGATCTGCTTGCTGCTGCTGAAGAAAAAGCAAGTTATTCAACCAATTCCAAAAAGTTGGCACATAATTTTCATCAAAATTCGTCCATCAGGATAACTTCTTAAGAGGTGTACATTTTTTTAATCACCCTGAAACGAATCAGCGAATATTGAGGCGGGAAAACAATGTCCCGAATCTCAATGACTCCAACAAATCCCCTGAAACATTGAGTGGAAATCCAAGCTGACATGGGTTTTCCATTCAACATTTCACGATGGACAAAAACATGTTGTGGGCACAAGTCGACGAGATCGAGAGCATTTCCCTTAATCAATCAAACAAAAAACTATCTAGCATTGAAATGCTACGTTTCGTCAATATGCGGCAAAAGTAATTCATGAATGAACACGCCTCTCAATCAATGCGAGACGGTGAAATTGACTGTATCTTAAATACGGTCTTGCCACGAATTGTTTGTTTTTGCGAAATTCCTACATACTCATTCAAATCTCAAATCGAAGCAAAAACCATGTCTGAACTGCTTCATGCCTCGTTACATCATTGATACCATTAAAAGCCCAGAAAAACTGTTACGATGTTGTCTTAAACACCGACGTCGATTAAATCCGTTTGCACGCTTTGCTTACAGTCCACATAAAGAATAATAGCAATATAATAATACACTTCCGAATCAGAACAATAGCTCGCCAACTAAAAGGGCACTTTTGCATTATGATGTCCAAATAAGTATGGGAAAATTGAGCTGACCCATAAAATACAAACGATCCGCACAAGGTGCTTTGTCAGGTGCTCTAAGGTTAAGGCTGGGCTTCCTCTATTAAACAATTATCCTTGTAGATTAAATGTAATTTTATTGCCAAGGCATCCGCTTAGTTTCAACAAAACTGTGGTACTTTCCAAGAAAAAATATGAAAAAAGCGTGCTCTAAATGCAGAAGAGTTTAACACGATTTAACACTTTGGCAACTGAAGAAGCTACTTGGTTGGAAACTCGCAATCCTTACGCATTAATGGTAGGAATGAACGGAACCAAATACAAAACAAACGAAACTGAAAAATAAATTAATAATTGATGATGAGCTGGTGCAAGTAGCACAAATATAAGGGGCTATAGTTCGATTCAAGCTCCTAATGTAAACCAGTCGACATTGAATTGAGTCCAATTGCTATCAAGTGAAATAAATAATGGGATTGAAGAGCGTTTATCAAGATGTTGTCCATTTTTAGAATGTTGAATAACATGATGGGTCGCGTCGATAAACCAACCACATCGAAGTAATGTGACAGGGTCTCGTTGCTACTGTTTCGCTTGTCAATGGCTTTTGATGCGTGAAGAAGGATCGATGATTTTCAAATAATTCAATCAGGTTCGATCTGATTTAATGGCTGCATCTTATTTTTTTGTTGTGGCGATGACTGAAAATACTCAACGACACTGAATGTTAAAATGGTCCATAAAATCTACTCAAAATGTGTCCACTAAATTCGAACTTTACCGACGATAAGATTCCGTTCAGTTTAGGATCTCTATATTTATCGCATTTTATTTTCCGGAATGTTGTTTAAAAAGTCGAATTCTCGCTGGCTGAGAATATAAACAATCAATCAACCTTAACTGATTGCGAGGGAATATGGCCAGAGCCGATGGTTATTGCTGATACTGAACGTTTTATGGTAAGGTAGCTTTGTAGCGACCAGGCTGAGAAACAACCAAACATTCAATTATATCAAATGCAAATCATTAATTCCCTCCAACCTAAATGCTTGAGCTCAACTTGCATATAACGGAAATCAACTGGCTTGACGAATTTTGGACTTGAGTAAATTTTCTGCAAAAATGCATACTTCTTGTAGATTCAGGACTTCTCTGAAAATAGGTTATTTCCATATCAAGAGAAGCTTCCCATCGGAAATAATTGAAAATTTTGGCCTATTTTAAACGGTTTTTGATCAATCGCGATCTTTAACCGATCATATCTTCCTTATTATAGACTCAACTACGTTACATATGCATGTAACATGTGCATGTGGGCAGCTTCTTAGGTCGGAAACAATAAATTAAGCTAAAAAAACACGCATGTAAAATTTCGATTTTTGACCAAAATTTTTTATAGGGGTAGAGGCCGATTATTTCACAGAATATTAATGTCCTCAAAATGCCTCGATTTCAATGTCAGTGTCATTGCAAAGAAACAAGGAATGCAAGACGCAGCTTCTTATGTCGGGCACAATTAATTAAGCTAAAAAACAAGCATGTGAAAATTTTACTTTTGACCAAAAAATTCATAAGGGGTAGAGGTAGATTTTTTCGGCAAATATTAACTCTCTCAACATGCTTCCATTTCTACATCGTTGTCAACACAAGGAAACAAGAAATGTAAGACGCTCAATCAAAAACGCGCTAGAAGCTTCGGATCCGAAATAATGAAATTTTTGGCTTATTTTAAGCGGTTTTCGATCAATCACTATCTATAACCGAACATATTATAGACTCAAATAGGCGATATATGCTTATTGTGGAGCTTTTTAGGTCGGTCCATTGGGCTTAATAAACACGCATGTGAACTTTTGATTTTTGGCTAATAATTTCGGTACGGTTAAAGGTCGGTTTTATCAAAAAACACAAAGTTTGCTTTAAATGCCAAGACGCTTATTGAAAAACGCGCTAGACTCTTCAGATACGAAATAGTTGGCATTTTTGGCTGCTGACTTTATTCGGAGTTGGAACAAACATATCTACATTTCCAAAAGACAAAAACCAGCACTTATTTAATTGATTTCTTGCTTCTTCCTTATTTTTAAAATTTTATTCAAAATCTGGAATTGTAAAATAGATGAAAAATACCTACTTTCTGTCCATAAAACGTATATAATTGGCGTAGAACCGTAGGTTCCGATACTGTCAATGCATATCTCACTTTCGGCTTCTCTCTCCACCATTGACTCTTTGTCGAACAAAGGTAATTTAGCAAGATGAACTATTTGAAGCTCTTATGTAACCTGCATTTTTCATAATTTTTTAGAATCGCCCCCTAATCAAGCGTCAATTTAAACATTATCCTCCATTTATCCGTTCCAACAATATTGCATCAAGAGCTATAAATAAGCGTACCGAATTCTTCAGGTCAGCTTAATTGGCACCGTCTCCATATGAAGACAAATGACTGGCACGCTTTAATATCAATAAAAACAAGACGGTCCTTCGTTTAAATACCTAAGTCAAGTGGTTAGTTGTTCATGTCCGGGATGTACGTGATGACTTTGTCACATAAATTTAATGCTTATTTTTACCGCTTTTTTTCTTCTTACGTCCAACTAACTTATTGTTTGCTTCAAAACGAACAACAGTTTAAGTTGCAATATAAAATATGAGTTGTGGTTCAAATTCGCTATGCGTTAGGCAAACTATAGTCATAGAAAGTCTTCATTTAGACTAAGAAAATGGAGACATTTGAGTACGTCTGTCTTTACAGCACATAATTGGATGCTAAAATTGCTGAGTCTCACACTCAAATAGATGATATTTTTCAGGACTTTTAGAATATATTATCACCGATATGAACAAGCTGATCACGTTGAGCTACTGGTTTAATTAAGGAAAATATTGAGTGTGACACAAATTTAAAAAAATTAAAGAAACATGTTGTAAAACGAAATAAGGCTCTATCGGCTAAAGCAGGCAGGCTTTTTTTACAATTCTGAGAGCACCTTGAATTATTCAAAAGCAATCACGGCGCAACTTGAGGGTATAACTTGAAAGTAATTATTTGAATAAAAAAACTGCTTGATCTAAGATTCACCCTGGTAAACTCGACGCATTACAGGGTTAATTTTCAAATGATTAATGACTCGCCAAGGTTCTCGGTACTGCTCTTCAGGTCTTCGAGGCCCGGGAAGACCACTAACAATTAAATAATAGGTGTTGTCAGCACTTAACTAATACTCTCAAAGGCCCGTTTGTTTTGAACCTAACAGCCATCAATCACCGGTACTTTTGACAAGAACTATGGAGGGTGGTCGCAGTAAAAGTCCCCGATAACTATCAACGTTAACCAGTTGTTATTTGCCTCTATTAAGAAATAAAAAGTGGAAATAAGGCTGTTTAAGGGGCAATTTTATTTTTCGATTGTTGTATGTAAAGAGTCAACCTTAAAGAAGGTTTGTTTGCATTGAAGTTTTTCTTCGACTTTCTTATTCGTAAAATGAAAACTCGCAACTTTCAGCTGGAAGTTAGAACTCTCCAGCTCACTAAACCTCCGGTTGCTAATATGGGAATTTGAGTTACAAATTTCCAAATTTATGGCATTTGGTATTTAAACCGTTTTAAAATGTTGTAAAAAAGAAAAGAAGAAACAAGCCCTATTTATTACAGCTTTTCTTTTTAATAATATTATTCAGAGATTTAAATTTAACTTACGTGTATGGCTGTTTCCATCTTCACATTTGACTGGCTATTGAAATCCATACTTTGTTCGATATCGAGCGAGAGAATAAAGAAACTGTTTATATTTCGCATTTTCTTTGCATTCTAGGAATATCAATTGCTCTGCAATTTTTCAATGTCAGGTGATTATATTTTATTTACTTGGTCCAATCAGTGTATGCATGCGCTCATTTAATTAGTGTGTGATATACAGAGTTAAGATTGTCTGTGTCTGATCTAAAATTCATTGCATTCTGATGTTTTTTAATTTGCATCATTTCATGGATTCTTCTCTTATTATAATTGCCTTCATTGATTAATATTTTTGTTGTGCTAATGTTCGTATATTATTTTTTTTAAATATTGTCCTGTTTGACCTATGTATGCGTTGTCACAGTTCAAACAGTCAATCTTGTATATTACATTAGGTGTGTTTAACTTATCACTTTTAGGTTTAAATTTTGTGAAACATTCCTTTGCTAAGTTGTTTTTAGTTTTTTCCGCTATAGTAATCTTATGCGGTTTTAAAATATTTTTTATTTTCGTGTTGATTTCTGGAATATACGGTAATGATACATACTTGATTTCACCTTTTTTCTTATTTATTTGAATTGTAGATTTTATTTATTCTTCGTTTTATAATTGGTTCGAAGAATGATTTGGGATAGTTGTTCATTATTATTTTGTTCACATTATTTTGACAGAACTTTTTTTTTTTTAATTAATGATGACTGTGAATGTGTATTTTAGACAAACTGATGATGGTGGGGAAAGACACCGAAACGTATTTGTGACATTTTAAATAATAAGCAATAAAATTGACTGGAACCCAGGAATTTCTTTTGGATTAAATTAAATTGAATACTGGAACCAAAGAATGTACTATAAAACAACATTAGACTGAAAAAGGCATCAGAAGTTAAACCTTTAAAAGGTGGAGTTCCTGATTCATAAACATCATAATAAATTTCACTGACGCCTATAAAACTGTAAATTACCTGAACACAAAGTATTTGAACCTACATTGTATTCCCATAGTGCGATAGGTCTCCTTTAGGGTGTTTCACCAACACATTATACGGAGTTTATTAGCTTATAATGGGCATATTCTGTTAAACAAGAAAGTCTTTGTCTGGCTTGACGAACGCACAACGGGTGAATCTGCCTGATTTTTTTTGAGCATTAGGATGGATGTTGTTGGACACACCTTCCTGTCACTTTGTGTTTAGGTTTACACCTTTTCAGACGGGAATACGAGGCCGACCTGTAAAGGCCAATTACTACCTGCGAATCCATGGTAAATCTTTCTTTAGAGAACGTACTGCGTCGATTAAAAAGTCGTTTTCTTCGTCTATGTCCCATAGTTCCGTTACGATATCTGAAATTATTTATACTAAATCCGCGTCCTACACGAAAACCAGCTGATTTTTCGCCTACAGAATTCGCCAAACAGGGAGACTTCCTAAAGAGTTGACGTCTTGTTATAGAACGGGAATTATGTATGTCTATAGAGATTCATCGCGTCATTTCTAATTAAAACCAGCGAAGAATTAAGAAGATTGAAATATTTTAAATTTAGCAAAAATTTTATGCTTACAAAGTAAACTGCTCATGATAAATAAAGTAAAATTACGGTAATTGCGCAGTCCGAGGCAAATGAGGTGGAAGTATGTGCTAAACGTATTTAATAAAATTGGCCGCTTTCATGTTGTTGATGCATTCTGAAATCAACAGTGATTATTATAATTATGCATGAGGCGGCCAAGTTCCGTCAAATGGAAAAGAGGTTTTTAAATAATAATTATAGATAAAACAGAGTACCAACTGGGTGACCCAATTACTTTACAGGTTTTATAACAATTTATTTCATGAAAATATATTTTCAAAAAAATATTACAGTGCTTGTTGAACAAAACCTGGATTTCTTCTTGACTTTTGTAGGCGCATTGAAATCGAACGACAAATTTTAGTAACTTATTCTAGAATAGGGTAATATACTGTTTAAAACTGTGTTTTTGATTTAGTAGTAGTAGTAGTAAACATCTTTATTTCTAAGAGAAGGCTATCGACCTCTCGGTCTTTCTGCCTGTTTTTATTTAATTTAATTCAAATCTTACTATTTCAAAACGGAACACATACGAGAATCACGCTCAGTTGTCCAATGTTTTATTGGAAATTTTATCTGTATTTTTTAAATTGAAATATTTATTTTTATTTCTTGTTCTTTTCTTACTGTTGAGTTTATAAAAAGCTATCTGTAATGTTAAAAAAATATAATGTAAATCTAATGTAAAATGTAAATGTAAAATAACCCTGTTATCGTTATTATTATTATTCGTATTGATCTTCGATTAAAGGTTTAGATAAATAAAAATTTGCATGTCTTGAATAAAGTTCAGCTCTCTTGCTTGCAAGCTTGTCTGAATGATTTCGGTGTGAATTTTTGTCACCGAGCTTTCCTCGACTAGAAATTATCAATTCGATTTATCAGCCAGCGCTTTGCAACACAAAGAACTGTTTTGACTCTTGTTGCGCGTCCAACGACAGCCATAAATAATTGTTCTTTTTAATTAGCACCTCGTTGCCCCGCTCGATTTGACACGATAATTATAATTGGGCACTCGAAAAAGGAAATAATCCGTATGAATCAACTTTATAAGGAGTTTTCACATTTGTTACTTTAATTGTTGCTTGTTATCGTATCGAATTTCTTCAGAACAGAGTGAAAACCTGCAGGTTTTTCTTTCGGAAGTCAATTAAAATATTTCTTTAATACCAAATTTTGTTCTATTTTCTCTTCGTTTGTTTTAGTTTAATTTTAGTAAGAATCAGAAATCCAATTTGAATATATTGAAATTGAAATTTTTCATTATTTATCTGACTAAACTGCAAATAATTTGAACTTTGAAATTCTTCAACTCAAGAAGAAATCAGTGCCAAAGCATATGGACCTTTGCCGAAAAACACATTTTTGAATTTTCAGAAAGTGAACGCTTGAAGCCAGCACCTTATTAAATGTCACAACTCCTGCTATGAAGAGAACTCGAAATATTAAATCAGCATTATTCCTCATGCATTCAGTCGTTACTAAAACTGCCCAGGTCAATAAAGATGAATATCTAAGAAAACGCGTTTAACCATTTCCGTTTACGGGCGTGTTTAGATTTGCGGTTATTAATCATCTTCACGATAGAATTAAGCGCTCATTAATTAAATTAGCACCTTTACGATTGCGAATTTTTCCTTCAACTAGTAATTGTTGGTAATTGAATGAGTCGAATAACGGTAAGTCGAACTGAAAGAAATAAAGTCGTGTTCATGTTCAGTAATACGCATTTCAATTGATAGGTAACATAGAGCAAGTATCATGTAGAGCCACAGTCACGAGCAGCAAACGAGATTTTAACTATACATAAAACCTGTATATTTTGGTAATTGTTTGGAAATTGTCTGATAAGCAGGAAAACGACTGGTCCGAGGCTGAGTATAAACTAGAAAATTACGAGCTGACGTCCCTAAAAGAGAAGTCCAAAGAATAGCATTCAGCTAAAACCAAGCAAGAAAATTTCGGACTGTCCCCGAAATGTGGAGAGTTTGTCTCAGATATTAGGAATCACATAAAAACCTTGCAAACCTTTTCAGTTGCGATCTCTGTTTTATGAATTTCAGAAGCGAGCGACATTTGAACGAGCATAAAGAAGTGCATGAACCAAAACATTTACATAAAAGCGATTGCTCATGAACACAAGGAGCTTCAGTTTCTCAATTGCCCCAATTTGTGGCTTTAGAGCTATGAGCAAATTTATCGCATATAGTTACGTAAACATGAGGATAACTGCGATAATATGTGATAGATGTAATAAGGATTTTTTCAGCATGAAAAAATAGGAAGAACACATAGAATGGTCTGAAAACATACCTAAGTATCAGTGCCAAACAAAATCATTGTCACAAAAAGTAGCTTTATGGAACTGAAGAAATATTCCAGTGCGAGCTATGTGGGTGGAAGTTCACATTTGAAAAAAGCTTCAATCTGAAAAGATTTCACGATAAAATGTCCGGTGTGCCATAAGCTACTGGCGAGAAAAGTTTCATCTGTGATGTGTGCGGAAAAACGTTTTCTCAACGACAGTACGTAACACAGCATCAAAGAGTTCATAAAGAAATTAAAGACGAAAAACATGAACTGCAAAGAAGAAGACTGTAAAAGACCAAGTTTTTGTTCTGCAGTCTTTGTTGCTCCAACTGCACACGCGTGTTTAAACAGAAAAGCACGAAAAAGGAATGTCATTGAGTTGAATTGTTTGATTTCAACTTGGAAATGAAAAATCAAAATGGAAAAATTGGTCGAAAATGAGACATGATACGCAGTTGAAAACGTATCCTCAGCTATTGTTTTTGTTTCCTTTTACGATCTGCTAAACCTTACTGATTAAAATTGAATTAAAAGCAATGACACAGTTGTAAAAGGAGAAGTTTCTTATCTCCGCTAGTTTCTCATACAAAGATGCCACTCATAACAAATAAATCATTTCGAAAACTAGTAAGTCGCAAAGCAAGTGGGCAATCAACGATCAACATGCATCTGCCAAAGTACCTTCCATCTTTTCACTTAAGAAAATAAATAAGGGCTTAGCCATGGCCTCGTCATTTTAATTTACACGTTGCTCTTTGTTTTAATTCGTACAGTGGGTGGAACAAGCTACGACGACGCCACGTCTCGAGTAAATAAATTCGCATTATTAAAAGTATTATTTACAATTAGGCGAAAAAGCCGTTTATCAAAAAATTTATTCCATTATCGGAACCATAAATTGTTTTTAACACCTTGTAACCGGCACCTACGCGACTTGTATGCAAATTGTGCGGGGTGCAATCGCAACTACTCCTATTCTAGGAAATGGCCATTGCGAGGACCTTTATGGTTTCACTTCTTACATTTCCTAATTGAAAATCAACAGATGACAAGGGACATTTTCCTTTAAAAAAATTGGAATTGGAAAATCTCAGCCTAAAGGGTTCGCTCTTTTCTGAGAGAGCTGCTAGGGGCACAAAGTGCAGTTTCTTCGACTAAAACTCGTGCTCTTCTTAATTTCCTATCCACATCCTAAGAAACTTCCCGTCTAAAATCTACATTTTCAGCTATAAACCTGCCATCTTTTTCCTTTGGTGGTAGGACAAGTTCCACTTGAGGTCCTTCAATAGTTCCGAATTCGAGCACTATACCACAACTGTAGGTAATAAAAAAGCATCAAAAGCACACGTTCAAAATAGAAAAGTCCCAACATAACGCATAGCGGTAGAACATGTAAATCAAGCCACATCTGCGGCAGGTAATAAGCAATTAATTCCGTGCCTAATTGGTAATAGTCTATGTAATCGGGAGTAAAAGAGAAGTGAATTCCAGTAGCTCGAGAACCGCCTTGTGATGAGGCTCAGCACCGTGGGGCGGCCCATGCAATTTCTATTAATCATAATAATTTAGGGCCGCCCAATATATGAAAACCCGTCTTTAAAATTGTTGGTTTTCGTAATGAAAGCTCGATCGAACAGCCAGCAGTTATTTAATGGAATGAATTTGCTCTCTACAACTTTGCATGCCTTTTAATGCAGATTGATTCGATTTGGTTTATTCGTTTTATTTTCGTTCCGGGTTCACTAATCAGTGATTGGTTTTATGAAGCCAATTGTATGATTGACTTAGTCAACTTCAACTTACAGTTATAGAAATGTTGATCTTCGGAGAAATTTCGGAGAAAAAATTGAAAAGCATCAATACTTTTTCATTTAGAAACTAGATCTGATCTGAAGGTACACATTTGAAGAAAACTTTGTCGTGTAAAAATTCATTATCGCTTTTCCAGAGACCATTTCTGTTGTTTATTACTAAGTCTCGTTTTTTTTTCAAATAAACGCTATCTTATCCTAGATTTTCCCCATCCACATAAGGCTGGGTTGGAGGTGTGATAAATTTCACTTAAAGCCGCCGTTTAATATGCTTAATTAACAATACCATCAAGATAAGACATGTTGAACACTCTCACCAGCAGCTCCTGGTGCAGTGACGGACAAGCCGAGTGGGCGGAACTGCCAAGCTCCCTGAATTTAAGGCGCAAAATTGAAATCAACATCGTATAACTCCTTTTTCGGACTTGGAACAGAAACTGATTACTGAGGGAATTTCACCTACTTATCACCAATCTTGTAGCTTCTCTAAATAATTCCTCATGCTTTTAAGTTGGAGTAGAAACCAGAGGAAAATCCACTTCAAACAATTAGTCGTTAAGTTACACTTTAACTTAGCTGTTTTTAATTATACAATCTAGTGTTATATGCGGTTGTATTTGGTCCATCTCTATATTCATTGGGAATAAAATGTTGAAAAAGTGAAAAAATAGATGAGCAAGCAGGTAATTAAATACGCTTCGAAAATCGATGCACTTCGATAATGCGGTCTAATTCTAATATTATTTGAAAGTAAGCAAATAAGCGGAATGTTTTACTAATTCTCATTTCAATAATTAATGATTATAAGCGAAATTAATAAACATTGTAATTTGCCTTTTGAGTCGTTTATATTGTTGCTCATTTATAACATTTAGTCGAACCGGGCATTATGCAAATGGTGATCTTAATGAATATTTTCCATATTTGGTGACTCAAGCCCATTCATAAGTAAGTAAAATTTCCAAGAAAACAAGTTCTTATAATAATATTCATATTTAGCATTTGTTGGTCATTTATTTACATTTTTATGTGCTGGCAAATTGAAAATAGTATTAAATCACTTAAACAGTCATTAAGCATTCAGTTCATAATTTGTTTGTTGAGCTAATTTTCATAAAATTCAACTAATTTTTCTTGACCTTAAATAGAAAAGTAGCTTCATTATGGTAATACAAAGAAAATTAACAAATTGTTTTAGGTTTTACTGAATCATTTAAGATATCTAGAGCTAGAGAGTACGTTTTGAACGTGATCAACTGGATATCAGCTAAAACATTTTTTGCAACAAATCCATTTGGTTGCTTTGGTCAGAATGAATTTATAATTGGTTGTTAATAAATGTTTGTTTCTTTATCCGGTAAGGTAGCGCCAAAACTGAATAATCGGTAAAACTTGCGGGAACCTTTGATTTCCATGGACGTTTCAACATTATTGTCTTTACCCAATCCCGTTATTACTCATGTGCCTTTATTAACTTTATAGTCCTTCATATATTCGATATTGCGTTAATATGGCCCTAAAACGAATAATTTATTTGTTGCAAAGGTTTGTCTAAACCCTTCTTATGTGCGTACTTTCTAGTCTCAATGATACTTAAAATGTTATTGGCAGGTTGAGTATTTATACACAAAAAAGCATGCTTAAAACACACCATCATCGACTGTTGGATTCATAGAAGATTAATCCGTCTCTATTAATGTTAATATAATCTATTAAAAGCAAAAGGCTGCGGTTGTCTTAAGTCCTTTTCTGGAAAAGTGAAAATACCATTTTAGTTTCCGACCATAAATAAAGCTTTGCTGGAACACGAGATCCATCACGAGGTAAATGACTAAATAATCGTTGCCCGATACATCAAATACGAGTGTTCGATATCATTACAAATAATTGTATGTACTTAGGCAACAAATCACGGCCCTAATCATAAGTTTGCGCATTATACGGCCCGGGATAATGCCGGACTGAAGTGTTAATGGTTCGTCATTACCGCCAATCGAAGATCTGTGCCTTCCGCTATTATCGGCCGTTGTATGGAATCGGGACTGATATAACATGTTCTTGTGGGGTCCATCTGCAGAAACTTTGTTCAGTTCAGGGTTTTGTTGGCGAAATATTTTATCGCGCAAATGGATTCTAATAACATTCAAAAACTGTGTTAATGTTTGTGAAAAATTACATATGTTATATAAAAAATACCAATATTACCTACAAACAAATATTTTAGAACGGCGTTTCTGCCTTTAGAAAGATTGCGTATGTTTTCATCAAGTGAGCCAAACATTTTGATTACAAAAAGTTTCTTTGTCTTTATTTTTTCCCGGAAAATAGCAACCGAATGAACTGAATTACATTCGGTATTTGACAACAAGTCTGTTTATCTTCAGGTTTCGCATTACTGCCTGGGGTAAGAATTTTCAATAAAGCTTTGGAACCGAACACACAAAAAACATTAAATTTTAGGATATTCTTTCCCATGGAATAATTGTTGGATGTTTCCTGTTCATTCTATATGTTTATAAATGACGTGAACCAAAAATTTCAACGAGATTTGTACAATGAATATATACAGAGCGGTTGGACGTTGCTGAAAAGGTTCTGAAGATGATGAAGAATAGGTCGTTTTAAGCATCGCAATTTGCATAAAAGCAAATTTAATAGTCAGATCCGTAGTGATTTTTGCCTTTCATTCTTTTCCAGTAGAAACTGAAAATTGATAGTTTTAAAACGAATCACTAGAAGTTACGTCCTACAACGCGTCAGAATATAAAACGAATCGAGCACTTGTAATGTTCCCAGATTGACGTTACGGTTTTCAACTGAAAAATAGCTAATGCTTCCAAAATGTAAAAATCAACTTCATCTCTCTATTCAACCATTGCTTTAAATGCCCGTCGCGACTTTGAAACACTCTGTATATAGAAGACCGTCGTTTGTAATGTTAAATGCTTTCGACCCAAATTTACTGAAAGTGAATTTCTTCAATATTTGACCATATTTAACTGACACAGTGAAGACAGTATTTCACATAAAAAAGTGTAAGCGATTCAGCGAAGGAAGCAAATGGCGGTATTCATAATTTGATTTTGAGTTTCAGAATATATTCTTTGGATGTCGAAATTTATGGAAATGGAAGAAACTATTTAATATTAGAATAAGTTGGCGGTTAGCAGTGTCATCTTGAATTTGAATTTAAACTGTTTACAAATCGAATGATCCCAAGTAAATAAACAATTTATTTAAAGTGTGTGGGCAGTTGCAATTGGCCATAAAGAGAACATCCAGCGAAAATTCTACGGTAGCCGAGTCGTTTTCGAATAAATAACGGTCGCTGTATAATTTTCACTTAAATTTCGATAAAAACAGTCAAAACCTCTCCTAAATTTCTTTTAGAGCCCTAAAATACAGTCGATTATTCTAGAGGGAATTGAAAACACTGTCTAATAATATGCTTGCTTTATGTGCGGATTTTGACAATGTTTTTTGCGCAAAGAAGAACTAATTTTTGGTAGAGTTTATTCCATCTGTATAGGCACAGTTCCGCACTCACCAACGAAGAGTAGTTTGAAATTGAGTTAGTTGTTGGAATATGTAAAATTAAGAAAAAGTGTTGCTTCTTCTCCAACATGTGCTCATTAGAAAAAAGTTGATTGGGTCCAGGTTAGATTTTAATTTAAAAGTCGAGGCCAAAATATAAAAAAATTGCCTCTTTTAGCCGCATTTAACTTCAAATATTAGTAATAATAAGTTCATCCACTTTTGCTCAATGTTGGACTTTAAAAAACATATTTTAAGTACTACGAGATTTTCTACAACTATTGACATTAATGCCCATACTTTCCTGAGCCAGTCTAGGATGTTATTGTTAGAGGAGCATGCACTAAAAAAGCAATTTGGAACTATCAAAATTTAGGAGTTACATTATACTCAATAATAGACTTTCGCAAAATTTAGAGTTACTTTAAGAACGGAATAAACTCTAGCGAAAGCTCAGACCGGTATAGCGCGAGCCAAGCCCCCGGAAAGTGCATCAGGCCCACGTGGACGAAGACACGACGGTCAAAATGACGCGTTGGCGTCACCATCTGTTGCTCTTTTGCCATTATTTGACTTCATTTTTTAGGCTTCATTAAGGACTTGTGAATTATCCTACATCAGGACGATTCCAATCTCTAATATCAAACAAAACTGCCGACAAAACGACAAAAAACCTAATAGGTAACATACTGAACGCCCAACTTCCGTATTTGTATTTGTCTGTCTTTGAGCAGAAATTATCTGATTAGGCGTTTCTAATTGGAGCTGCAATTTTAAGAGAAAATCGTAGTTTTTCACAATTGCTAAAATTTTTTTTGTATAAGACAATTAATCGTTAAAATAATGACTACAAACTATTTCGATCAATTTTTTTAAATGCCAACGAAGTCCCAGAGAGTCTATCAAACCTCTCTACCAAGCAAATGGCTAACAAGTTAGTATCTTATTTTCCAAATATCGACTGACAAAATATATTCAAAATAATTTAGATCTAATTTTTTCTTCTTTTTACAATTTGATTACTTAAATACTGATTAGATTAATGCTTAAACAAGCAAATAAATCAAGAAAACGACTTGAGACCAACCGAGTTTCAAGAACGATTAATTTTTATAAAAGCTAACATTCAGCTTTTAAATTGGTACTTGTTTATCACATTTTATTTTCTTCACATCATTAGATGTGTAATTGCTCAGTAAAAACATTGATGTCGATGTTAGAAATGTAAATCAAAAGTACAACTTCCAAAAAAAATTTTACATTGAAGCAATTGACACGTTTTTCAAAAATATCTTGAGAGACACTCAAGGAGACGAGGAAGTAAAAATTAATAATAGAAAACGTTGATTATATAATATAACAACAATGTTAAAATCAAATCTCAAAATGCATTTATCTTCACACTTAAACTCCATTGACATCAATTCCATTCTCTGGCTTGTTTGCTCAAGATATTAAATATGGTCGGCTATTAGGACAGACAAACATGGGATTTTCGCAATAATTTCTATGGCAAATAGTGCGGCAAAGTACTACAGATTGCTCGATAATTGAGTTTTAACGAAGATATGGAGTAGAAAAGCGACCATGTGTGTAGGTGAGGCCGACGAATTAATTTATTCTAAAGTAAAACCGTATTTTAGTATTCGAGATACAGGTTCAAGGCTGGATCAGGACCGGCACCTCAGAAAACACAATGAACGCTGATTAACGCCTTTAATGCAATTAATCACATACATGTAGATATTCAGGATTAATAAAAAAAAATTCGTATTTTTGCCTTCTCTTTAAAATCGTGTGAAAATAACGACTAAAGGCTTTGATTAAAATAATCCCAAGTGTAATGGATTCAGCCGTTTCAACATATTCATTTATTATTTTAACATCATTTTGAAGAAATGCTCGATGTTTCAACAGAAAAAAGATAATGCGGATTTTATTTTCATCAATTTTTACAAAGCTTAGATTGAAAGTTTCAACATAATTTTATTTTATCTGATAAAAATAGACGGTATTTACTCATTTAAGTTTAGGACTTTTAGGACACATTTTTTCTATACCTAATCTGGATTATTTTTTTCAATTCTTTGCATTTTTTCAACTAACTATAGTTTGAAAATTGTTCAAATTAAAAAATATTCATTGTTGTGTATATTTTCCTGACTGTACTTCAATTTATTTCAAAATTTTGAAATAAATTTTGAAATAAATTAAAAAATATCTGTAGCATCAGCAGGATTAAATGAAATCAGTCGAGTCTAAACAAGTACACAATCTCTAAGTGAAGCTTCATCAAAATTTGTTAGGGAACCATAATTGCAATTTTTGAATTCAACAGAAAAATAAGAATAATAGAAAAAATCATTGCAAAATAATGGAAACCCACAAATAAGTCACGCTTTAACAACTTGCAACTGTTTAATTTAATTTTAGATTCTTGCTTTCCTTTTATATCAACTTATATATTTCCTGAAATGAAACTGTTATAATGTATCTTGAAAAAGTTTCGTTGACTGATGAGTCATAAATACGTAAAAATTCTAGTTTTTAGCATCCTTTTTTTGTTTATCTTGTTGAACAATGTAATCGTTCAATTAAAAGAATATATAAAATGAGGTCTTCATGATGATACGAAATTACCTATTCTAGGGAAATAGGGGGCAGGTTTTTTTTACGGGGGAGTTTCCAAAATAATGTTTTACTTAAGCTTTCGTCCATATTTATAAAGAGAATACTAAGAAAAACCTTTAGCCAGCCATTGACATTCCTACGACACTTCAGTTTGCAGCTGATTGCAACTTTTTAGATATTTTCCAAACACTTTTATAACCTTTGACCTGGCCTGTGAAGTAACCTTTTTGCATACACGTATTGTTCTGATAAAAGCGAGTCCACTCCTGATGATTTCTCATCTCATATACCTGTTTATTCGTTTGCGAGCTGGTGTCTAAGTAAAGTTGTGCCTTCCTATCTTCGACTTGTCTCAATAATGTTTCAAAAGTCTTATAGACAATCGTGTAGAATGCCGATTTTTTGAGGCGTGGCCCTCATATAGGTGGTATATAGGAAACGTCTTAATTTCTTTTGCGGAGATATTACAACACATTAGCGTTTCGTAGGTGTTCGCTTGGCGCCTGCCAGTGATGAAAATCGAGAAATTGTTTATGGATTTTAACTAATATTGGGAAACTTGTCTGGGTGATTACCAGTTTTTAATATATGCAATTGATGGTTCATTCTGATGCGCGTTCCTTACTGTTAGGAAGATTACTGTGGAGCCACTTATTCAAGAAGTAAATTTCCTGAATAATCTATGTGGCTTCGAAGCGCCGATAAAATATTGGAAAGACCCAGCGCGCTCATGTTACCACCAACCGTGGTGTTTACAATTGAGGTTAAACAAAATTACCACTACCATTAGTATTGAGCCTAGTTAATAGCCATGAGATATGAAAATTGGTATTTATATTGCTGCAACCCATTTCTGTTTTTTTCTTCAGTTGCTTAATGGCCTAATTAATTTTATTAAAGTTTCCGTTCGGTGCGGTAATATTCCTTAGCGCCACCACTTTGAACTTCACGTCCTTAACAATGCGTTTAAACGAAAGAAGGGTACTTAGTTGAAATACTTAAGTCTAATTTCCTTATTATTTGTTATAATTGGCTCTCGTATGGAGGTACTTAAGCAAAATGCTGGAGTAAAACTTCCTTGCCTTTGTTGCGAGACGCGTATTGAAATCTTGGTGGTCTTTCTGATTGTTAAATTGATATCACGAAGCAATTTGTTTAATAGTGCGTCCTAATGGATTTTGTTCGCTTAATAATAAGTGATAAACATGCAAAATATATTTTTTAAACTGTTCTGTTTGCTGATATAAAAGGTGGTTCAGGAACTTCTCTAGGTAGAGATAAATTGCAAAAAACATATATCCTTACTGGATAAATACGAGGAGGTAAAGGCAAAGTTAAAGCGAAAGCGTCTAGTCATATTAGTCGTTATAACATAACGGTATTGAAATGGAAATTCCTTAAACAAAAATGTTTCTTAAGTTTGAGCAAATGTGTCTCAGACTTTTTAATACTATATATGCTATAGCTTGAAACCCCGTCAATTGATATCTGAATAATTTTCACGTAATGTTTAATAACCGATTTATAAATTGGATTTCCAGAGGTTAATTTGTTTCAACTCATTCTTGGATCATTCTAAATATCTCGATTGATTAACTAGATCTAGATATTATCTCGATGTCTCCTAATAAGTCTTGGATATTGAAAAACTTAAGGGAGCAATCCTGGACAAAATTATGCCATTTTTTGGAAAAAAAGTGGGAAATGATACACACTGCGTCCTTAGGTGCAGTTAGTTTGGGTTAGTTTGGCGGCAGAACATCAGCTTGGGGGCAGTCTGATACCTAACAAATTCCCAAACCTCTCTTTAACCTCTCGTTAGCTTGGGTTAGTTTGGTTTAATTTGGGTTAGTCTGGGTTAGTTTGCGTTACTTTGCCAAACATTTAAAGAATTTGATGACATTATTAAGGAAACAAAAATAGAACCGACTAAAGAATTCCATCTTTATACAGGGTGTCCCTTAAGTACATAAGCAAAAGAGCACTGCAACATTCTCTGGCTCAAAACAAGACGATTTGACCTAACTTTTACTTTTAAAAATGTGCCCGGCTGCTCTGCTATTGATGGTCAAATTTCGTAAAAATTTTTTTTTTTTAAATATCGTTTGAATGATACAATGGATTTTAACGAAACTCGCTGTGAATTTGTTCTTATGTAGGACTCAAATTTTGATAAAGCAACATAGTTCGTCCGCTTTGAAAAATTGGTCAACTCTTGAGTGTCTTGGTACAAAATCTACCAGAACTTTTTATTTGGTTCCTGAAACAACTGATTGTTTTTGATTTAATGCAACAATTCTTTCTTGACATTTTCGTTCTCTATGTAAAACCTTGCAGCATTCATACTTTTGCGCAAAAAAATATTTCTTTCTCCTTGCTTTTTAACAATTTATCTAATTAATAATTGCAAATCGTAGTATGCGACAAGGTTCTTTTATAATAAATTAATTGTCAAATGTTTTGAAATTATGAAATGACCGGGCAAGGTTTTGTTAATGAAAAAAGTCAAATCGCCTTCTTTTCAGTCCAAAAATGCCCCAGTAGCATTTTGATGATGTGCTTACAGGACACCCTGTATCGTTAGAACTACAGCTTGCTAGGATGTAGATTTATTAATGACAATATTCATACATCTGTTATTAGTGGCACAATAGAAAATTAATAACAACGTTTGGACACAAGACAAAAAAAAACGAAACACAATATAAAGGCACACTAAATTATGATATTTTCTCGGATATTAAGGCAGTACGACCATGCATCAGTCCGATGGGAAAAAAGCCACAAATAATTATAGGCTATTACCGACCATGCCGATTTTTTACCTTTTATATCTGATATTATTTTATTATGACGTGGACCACCAACAAGGGGTTAGCTAGCCCATAACCCGATACCGTAATCAAGCAATCGGGAAAAGACATGCATTTTTTTCCGTTGCAAAATGGCTCAATAAATTTACGGAAAAATTCGTGTGCATGTCAAAGACCTCCCAAAGCAAAAGCAAATGTTTCTGCTCTTAGATTCGAGAGAGGATTGCTTCTATTATTAATAGATCCGGCTATTGTATCTGTACCACACAAGTTGTATTTCAATACTTGATATCAAAACTGGACTTGAATAGATGCAAAGATTAGTGGACTTTATGCACCTAGGCGAATAAAACAACGATTTGCAGGTGTTTTACAACGTGTGGATGTTCATATAAATTTTATTGTGTCTGCAGGGACATATTTTTTACTTGCACAGCTCGAGAATAAACGGAATTCGAAATGATTCGCGCCCCAAATTTACATATTGGAAAGTTGCACTATTGATGAGAGTCTGTATTCAGTCCTGAAAAAAGAGGACAGAAAATTGGTACAATCTCCATGTCCTTAAGGTTTTCTAAGGAACTGAACTTCACTGAATTCATTGAATACCTAGATTCTCAGAGTCAACGGCGAAAATGTACCGAATTTGATGAGAAACACCTAGAAGTACTTAAAATAAGGACGTTATTTATAATATATAAATCACTTGAAAGTAAAAATTGGCTGATATCTAACATACATATACGTATGAATATGCAGATTGGTGTTCCACTAACCAATCCAATTTAAAATTTGAGGCAAACAGGAAAACAGTAACGAGAACGATCACAAAAATATATGAGCTTGGGAAAGCAACTACTGCCTAATGCACATGGAAGAATTTAGCAGAAGCGTGGGAATTAGTTCGCACTTAAAAACAGTTATACATGGTTGAAGCTGGATTTTTGAAACATATCGCAGAAAAAATCCGACAATATTTAAAATTTCCTCAACCTGAGTAGCATGAGCAGATCAAGCAAATTAATCCAGAAATATTGTTTCATATCTGAAAATTGTCGTCTATCGCCTTAACTGCATTTCCATCAATGCGTGCCTAATTTCTAATCGGCAATAAATGGAAATTTACGGCTGCATAACTTTAGTCATATGAACTCACTGATAACCGTATCAATCGGTCGTATATTAAAGGTATAAACACACGGAAGTCTCTGGAAACCAGTTTCTTGTAACGACCAGGAACCCTGGCTGTTAATAATAATCTTATAGTCCAAAGCTGGTGGGATTATTAACTGACTTGTCATATTAAGCTGGCACTTACTTGTACCTCTATTAAAAGTTGCCCTTTTTAAAAATGTATTTAGGTGTGACATACTTAGTTGGCGGTTATTTGCATTATTAGACAAAACGCTTATTAAATACTCCGATTTAATTATATACGTTATTATTATAAGTGGAACGGGGTGGGATTGTGCTAACAAGTAGCTGCGCTAAAATATATTTTGCTAGTTGTAGTTGAAGAAGAGAATTGCAGATTTTTACCGAAAAATTTAATTTTGGAGGCGTAATGATGTAATTTTCCTTTTGACCATGTGCTCAAGTTCAATTTTCTTGAAAATTTCATAGAATTTTCTATATCTAGCAGTTGTTTGCTGTTAAAATTGTTTATTTTCCGTGTGATATAATTCGTCTTTTCGTCGTGTTTAAAGATGATCTTTTGATATTATCCACATTTATTTAATGCAGATTTAAGTGCGAAAAGAATGTAAATACAAGGTAATTAGTTGAAGGATTCAATAACCATTAATTGTTATTTCCTTAATTGATGTTGTCTTGTTATAATTTTTACCAATTTGTAGCTTTAGTTCATAATATGTTGTTACCTATAATAAGAAAATCTACAATAAAATATTCTGAGATCTTTTAACTTCTCAATGTAACGTCTACATCTTCTCAAATTAGAGAATACATTTAAAATCAATAAAAATTACTCGCTATAGTTCAGACGAAGCTCAAACAAAGAATATGTACCTAAGTAAACCAACGTTTCGTATATTTTGTCCCAAGCTATTTGGCAGTGACGTAATTATTTGAGCTGCCATATTGAAATTTACTCGAAAAATATCTTCAAAGCAATAGAAACATTTCAGAGGAATACTCTAATCCCAGGCGTAATGTTGGTTTTGCCCGCAAAATTTCGTTTCCTCAAAATAAAAAACCCAAACCGTTCATAGAGTCAGAAGTGAAAGGTAAACAGGGCGTTTTCAAAAACCCCATCTACTAACAAACAGGCTATAAAACAATACGTTGGCCATATGCTTAATACGTAATGTATAAAGAGATAAGTTTGGCATTCCCCGGTATGTCACCGTATATACAGCGACACGTTTTGATAAGATAGAGAGTGAACCGGTGTATCTCTGGTTAACAACCACCCAATATCTTCGAACGTAAATCATCAGAGCACCGTATAAGGCTCTGGTGCTTTGTGTCCTGAATATAAAACATATATAAAACGAAAACTTGGCGATGTGACACTCCTTTGCCTCTTTTAACTTTGGACCGACTTGTTAGCGGGCCTCTTTTTTCCTTTGCCATGTCAAATATATGTGTCTGTTTAAGTCCGTTCGCGTTCTTTATTGGCCTTAACAAGATCGCATGGATTTGTGCGTCTAAATGGTACCAACTATAACTCACTTTCGATATAAAACTCTCTCAAAAAGTCTAAAGTCGGCTTCAACGGTTTTATTCTTGAGTTGGTCCAACCATATGGGCTCTGCCACATTTTCCATTTCCCTACTGAGTCCAGATGGTATGTTGCAAATAACTCTCCAGATTGTATCAATAAAAACTGAATTTCGTTGGTATTTAAAAAATATTATTCAAATCCATCTCGCGCCACTTTCAATGCTCATACATTCCGTCGTCATGTAATTGTAAATTAAACCTGTAGAAAAGTGTGTAGTTAAAAGCGAATAAAATAAATATATGTATGTACGTATCTGTGTCTCTCGCTGTTTTATTGCTATATTATGGATTCGAAATTTATATAGTCGGTTCGGCATGTCTGCAGTGCTGAGAGGTTATAAATTTATTTATACTACTCCTAATATTCCTTTTCTAATTTGAACGGTTGTTCTTTATTAGAGGGTCATTATTCAGTCAGACCCAATTTGGGTTTGCTCGAATCGATAGATCAAAATGGAAGATTTCGCACCCAAGTCAGGTTAGACAAGGAATCAGCTAAGGAATTTTTACATCTAACGTACTTCTATTTTTCTGCTTTTTCAACTACCAATTTAAAACAGGCTTCAGATTGAACTGAACAATTAGAACAAGTTGCACCGAATGGAAAATTCGTTGGGGTTCGTTCTGTTCCCAAACGCATTACTGTGCTCGGCTGTGCCCACACATGTCAGCCGGACAAACTGTAGGTACTTAATTTTGTATTTTAATGTAGTTCTTTTAAAAACGATTATTCTTCACCCATAAATAATACAATGTCCAAATTTGAAAAAACTTTGAAGATACCCACACATGCATCAGTTCAACTTATTTATTCGACTCTAGTCGGCTATTAAGCCTGACACGGAAGACAAATATCTTGAATCAATACAAACACGGGTTTTAAGAAACAATTTTTTTCTTTATCCCGCTATGATGATAAGCGAGGTGTCGATATGGTCGAATACATAAATCGACAAACAATCTGAGGCCTGCGGTGATTGCGTAAATCAAATCAAGCCGGCAATGGACTTGAAACTGGCACTACGGTAACGGCAATTTTCTCGAAAGAAAATGCGAAAAAATGCGGAAAAAACGCGGTCGACTCCATTTGTTCGCAAAAGCTGTTGTTCCAAACCCTCCATCTTGTTGTCTCGTCGCGAGCAACGCTCGAATTGCCCAAGGTGACAACATCGTGATTAGAAGGAACTAAAGGCCGTTCAAGTCTTCAGGACCGACTCAAATTAAATTTACAACTTCGATTGTTTAAATTAGTTAAAGAGAATTATCAGAATCAACAGGAAATCAGTTTTAATAATCCTGATTTTCAGAGAGATTTGAAACAAAAAGTTTGCTTTAGGAACAGAAATGAGTGCAATCGAAGATAGAAGGACAATAAAAATAGAGAAAGAACAAAAACTTAAAACGTAAGGTTGAGCCTCAGCTCGAATGGATATGTCGCACATAGTTGAGAATGAAGAGGAAATAAAGAATTCCAGAAGTCGTTGTGAAAGAACATCGTTTTCCTATCACTTCAAGTCTCATCAAGTTAAGGGGAATAGATTTTTTCTGCATTCCTCATCTTTACATAAATTGAAGTCAAATAAGTACCAAAAATATGCTAAACACATGTTCGAATTCCTCCTGCAATTTCTTCAATAATCCCAAACAAATTCACTCAAACCCAAGCAAATCAATCAAATGCAAATAAATTCAAACTAACGCAAGCAAAGTCCCCCTAATCGGAGCCATATCAACTTTAAACAAACAAGATCTAATAAACGGAAACAACCGCATGCGAACCCAAACAAATGAAAAAAAACCTAAACAAACCGAAGCAAATCCGATCAACTCAATTAAACCCAATCAAAATCGAGAAATTATATCTTCATTCGATTAATTTTTCACAAAAAAAAAATAATTAAAGCTGTTGAGTTTTTCGTTCTTTTGCTTCTTTGAGATAACAAATTCAAGGTCTTGAAATTGAAAAATGCAAGATAAATGCGTCTAGATATATGAAATAGAAAACAATCCGTACCTGAACCCGAGGGCTCGTGCACCTGGAAAAAATATTAATTGCGACCAAAGAAGAAGAGCGGTTATAACTGCGGTCGTAATATATTCTTCTGGGCCCTGATCTGCGATGTTACATCAAGTGTCCACGATTTATGTTGGGCTTTTTAATTTATTCTCGCCGGCCAGGCCCGCAAAAGGCCCCGGGCCCAAATATTCCTGTTCGGCTATTTTATGACCGCAAAGAGACCAAATCGAGCTGCAAATATAATTAAAATGTTTTAGCGGCCTAGGAAGACTCCAGGTCCTCATTTTGCCACGAAGATCTGAACAGACGTTGGCAAAGACTTTGTCCCGTGCGACTTTATCAATTCTACTTGGCGAGAACGTGGAGCAAACAAGACATACAGTCAAGAAGGATTTACTGGATGGAATTATTTCAATTGCTTAAAAAATATATTCGAGTTTTGACCGATTTCAACCTTCCATTTTGGAGTATTGTCTACGCTATTAATCAAATCGATGGACTGAAAATTACTGTACTCATAAAAAAAACTTTGGAACATTTTTCTGGTAAAAAAAGTAACAATAAGAAGCAAGAATGTATATGTTTTTATAAAATTCTCAATGTGCGACATCCACAAGCAACGCAAGTAAGCTTGTGGATATCAATATGTTAATTGCGAAATTAAAATTTAATGGAGCTAGAAAAAAGTGCGAAAAATCTGCAGGAAAGGTCAAGCACATTAAAAAGACAAAATGTCGGAATTCGAATGTTTTAGTCCCACTAGACTCCTCGTAATAGGATCAAACAAAAATAAATCTTGCCATATACTATCGATATGGAAGAAGAACGCCAAATTGCTATACTTAGTTCCAACGTGTCGCCAAATAAATTCGGGGTTTTACTTCGATGCCGCCCTGTAATTATCTTAGTTGCTTTCCTGTGATCTGATCCCCATATTATTTTTATGCTCGTGAAAACTACTCCCGATCACAAGTTTATATGGGAACTTTCGTATTCATTCAGGTTCGTTCGGATGACTTAGTCGAAATATCTAAAAAACAATAAATAGAAAATCTAACCCACTGATCACTAATGCCACCCGATACTTTCGTTCCTGCAGTCAGTAGGTACTTAAAAACAGTGAAATTAAAATACTGGTTCGATATGAAAACCCGACTCGGTGAGCTAAAAGATAAGCGTATCTGTTCCTCCAAAGGAGCTTTGCCGCCCGATAACTTGAATATTAATATCTCCTGGATTTTTTCCTGACACACTTTATAATTAACTAACATTAATTAATTATTTATCGGGCCTCATTTATCTGGCGTACACCGGGCAGTTATTATTATTGTTACTTTGGGCACACCCCCTATGGATAAAGTATGGCTTGCGCCAGGGGACTTTTTCAGTGGTGTACCGAGATCATTGTCAAATGCATATTCTTCATTCTATTTAGAGATGTTTATGCCGGATTCAGAGGGATCAGAAAACTATCTGAGCCAAATTCAATATATGGAGCCTTAAGGAATTATAAAACTGTCTTGTTAGTCGAAGAATATAATATACAGGGTGCATCTGGTTATAAGAATAATACTTTTAGATTGACTAAAGACACTTCTTACTTTAAGACGGTAATGGCATATGAACAAACGTTGAAATCGCTAGTTTGAGCGCCAGGAAGGCAAATTTGATCTTCTGCTTCTACTCGTTGTCAAATTGTTTTAGTTTGAACGTAAAATAAATTGAATCTTTAATTTTTTTTCAATCTTTAAGCAAATAATTGATTTTTCTGAAGTTAACCATAACTTTCAACATCAACTGTTGAGGTATATTAAATTCCATTTTGTATGAAATGTATCAAAAAATTTCCATTTTTAAAGCACTTTTTAAATTAGAATCCGCACAAGTAATCACCAGCGAAAATATTTACGTACACGATTTTTTTACTGCTAATTTCACGTTGTCTGATGACGTATTATTGAACGCTCACATTCAGCGCTTTATGTTTTAAAACAAATTAAGACAAACATCTATTTCACTGATAAATTTTCATTTTTGATTGTTTAAAATATTATACACAATTTAAAAGAGCAAATAAGACTTGATTTTTTTGCGATAAAAGCAATTAAGCTCTCTTATATATAGTTATAGACTAAAACTCATTTTATTGGCCTCCTACATATTGCATGTTAGACTTGCGGATTTGAAGATGAAATTGTTTCCAATAGAAGGGAACACCATATTGGGTTCCATGCCACTAAGGCGATACACATACCAATTTCCTGTTTAATTTCAGATTTACAATCGTCAAACTATGGACTAATTAGCATAATAACTGACGATTATTTATCTTGGCTGTCGAGCCAATCGCACCGAAACGATCTAAATAAAAACTTAATTTCACGTCTCGATTGGAGAATTAATAGCACATATTCTATCAATTAATTATATCAGAATCTCGTTCTGATGCACGACGATGTCATCCACAAGATAGGATTGTCCGGCTCGCACTTAATTGGATTTTTTTCGTATATGAATTGTGGGTATTGAAAACGCATTTAAAATGACACAAATTGAAAAATAAATTGGATTTCATAGGCAACCAATTCAATTAAAAATGTGTGACAAATTTAACTGGTGTAAAATATGTAGCCAGCAAGTGTTCCATTACTTAAGTAGACTTTTCATAATGTTAAGTGTCCTGTTAGGTTTTCTGTCTTTACATTTTTATAAAGATTAGAAAACTTAATATAGTAGGAAGTACTTTTTATATGGACATGCACGAGAACCAGATATGGAAAACCATTTAAATGATTATGTCCATATTTTCTGTGATATCGAACTTTTCAAGATCAATTAACAGCTAAAATATTCTTGTGAAGAAAGAAAACTGATGTTGCGAAGTGAAGTTATGAAGCTAAGTTGGGCAGTTCTGTGATAAATTGTGTAGGTTTGAGAAACCAAATTTTGAAATTCCCAACTGATGACGAATTTATAGTTCCATCAGTAAAATTAATGATAAAAACACTTTGTTGCTACATTTCTGATTTTGTTTTTTGCAAAGATCTCACTTTTTGTGACATGTATTCAAAGAAAATTTCTCTACCTACCCCCAGACAACAACTCAAAGAAAATGACGCCTTTTTTAAACCACCCTGTATATTATGGAAAAAGCCCGATTTTCTCAGGAATAGATGCTTTCATTAACCTATTACCGGTGCATTACCAATAGTTGAAAAAGTGGCGTTCTTAAGATCAGTTTGCCGCCTATTTCCTAGATGGGCGGCTTTACCAAACGTCCCTCTTGGCAATGCGTTAATTTTATAATTTCACGGTAAAGTACCGCATTTTGTTGGAACATTTTCCGCACAAACGATAGGGTACCATCCGCAACCGCAGCAATTAAATCCAATATAACAGGTCTGTTCCCTTTGGGGAATGTAATATAAGTCTTGGAAGATTCTCGTGGCAGATATAGAGTGGAAACTGATTTTAGTACACTTAAATTCTATAGAGATAAATTTCGAAGTACCGGTCATTCGGGGTGAAGTCGGGCTGTGGGGGCGAACTCATTTGATGCACCGCGTAAAAAAATACCCAACCGTCAGTTAAGTTCCCAGTCAGTCTCATTAGTAGTGTACATTTTCGCTGGATAAATTCACCGTAGAACACAGGGTGAGAATTTCATGAATTATATTTTTTCCTTGGAATGGGAAAACTATAAAAGAGACTGTTGCACCACAAGAGAATACTAAAAATAAAAAATCCAAATGAGTTGTTTTTTGTGATGTGCCTTATTATTGGTGAACCCATGGCAATTTCATTGGAAAATATTGTTTTTTGTCATAAAAAAATGCGTTTTAGCAAAAAAGTAATTTTATAGAGGTGAACGCGGACACTATGGTTAAGCAGTATAAAAAGACAGTCGGTATTAATTTTAAAAACTACAATGACGGAAACGTCGCTAGGGCACTCGAAGATATTCGACAAGGCAGAAAAAGTTTAAGGCAGGCTGCTGAAAATTACCAAATTTCAAAATCCACCTTACACGATAAAAAAGAAGGTATAAAAACCAAGAAACATGGCGGACAGTGTCTAATTTCACAAGAAGAAGAGGAACCTACTATTTTGCTGTTTTACCCATATCTTTATTTTTTGTTGTCCGAATACGCCTCTTACTAGGTGCTAATACCATTTTTAACGCTTACGACGACCCTTCACGTGCCCCTTTACCCCAGACATAGGGGTAAAGGCGGACACCCTTTATCTAAAAAAATTAGGGGGGAATTATGGAATTCGACAGAGGAGACACGGAAGACTCTAAATTATTTTATTGGAAATTTGGAAACTTTTTATTAAGAAAAAACGGAAAAAATCGTCCGACTTCACCCCGATCGACGGTAAATCCTTTTACGTATTTCGCACATTGACTAAACTAGCTTTGATTCGAATCAACAAAACTCGTGTAGGGTTTCTATTAATGAAAATCACATTAGCCATATGATTATTAATATTGTTACAAAATCACATTTCTGCAGGCTTTTCCTACACGTTGCATAGCCATTGGCGGCGATTATTATCGCATAAAAAAATCAATATTTCTAAAGACAGTAAAATTCGAAAGAGAAATTATTGATAGCTGGCTACCAACTAATTTATGAGCAAGTCCAGCGATGTGTTAAAATAAGAAATTTCTGATTTATAATCAGTCCATTGAAGAAATAACGACTCGTGCGGAACATAAAGATACCCATTTAGACGTTGTGTGCCTTGTTGGCTACTGATTTTGCAATAAATAATTATCGGCTGCTGGTCAGTCTCATTCTAGTATTGTTCAAGGGAAGAATTTTCTGTAGACTTGGCTGGAATAGACGAGGCGACAACAGATAAATTCCAAAACAATTTACAGGAATTTATGCAATTAAAAGTAAATTACTTCAACTGAACATGGACAGGCAACATAAAAGCAACGGCTTGGAGAGAGAAATATTAATAAAAAATTGTTTAAAAAATTACTTAAATCTCCCTCTTAACTTGTCTCTTCATTTCTTTTCTAATTTAATTTTTGATGTGCTCATATTTTCTTTTATTGCTTTTTTGTGCTAGA
This sequence comes from Dendroctonus valens, assembly GCA_024550625.1. NCBI lineage: Eukaryota > Metazoa > Arthropoda > Insecta > Coleoptera > Curculionidae > Dendroctonus > Dendroctonus valens. Next base: position 425,755 of record JAJTJO010000867.1, on the reverse strand, counting down.
GCTTTTCGAGGTCGTTCGCGCAACTTGATCAATTTGACATAGAGAAAACAGCTTTTATTTAAATATTTAATAGCCGAGTGTGATTTTCGATGTTAAAAAATCGATTGATCATCACATTGTAATTCCGTCTCAACATGCCCACCAGCACGCTTAACTTCATCAACCACCTAATGAGTTAGTCAAATTACACGAACTAAACTAAACAAATCTTGAAATCGCCACGAGCCCAACCGGTCATTTATTAAGAGAAAAACCGGCCATATGGTCGAGACAGGCCAAAATTTAAACGCATGTAATTCCGAATCTAAATTAGAGAATTAAAATCTTATCTCTCGAAGTCCATAGGCAGCGCTAACGGTACATAAAAAAGATTTATTGTGTCATCGAACATGTAAGTTCAGGTATTAGACGCAAATCCTGTTTCAGCGTGAAAATTTTGAGTGGAAAATATTTGTACTCGGGCGATATTGCTAAATTACAGTATTATCTGGTTCGTATTTATTGCCAGTACTTTCTGGTTTTATAGCCGCCGTTCGTACTTGCAGGCCATAAGGAAAGACCTGGGAGTCGATAGTAAAGTAACAAATTTCAATTTGCGATCAATTTCGCATCAGATTACTTGACGTTAGGTTTTTATTATACAACTTGGTTTATCACTGATGGGTTTTTCATGAGTAGCAGCAAATGGTAAAGAAGCAAAAAAATTGGTCGCAATTATTAATTGCCTTAATTAAAACCGTGGGAACAAATTGTTTGCTCACTTTAAGAGACGTTGACTATTTTTTACTTAATTAATTGATACAGTTGTCGTATTCGGAGTACTTTAAATTGGGAAATACTTTGTAAAAAACAATTGCAGGGCGAGTCAAAATTTGCATCGCTTCTCTGGAACGAGTTTTAAGACGCTCTTGAGGCAATAGAGAAAAAATAGTTGTTTTGATGAAAAACATATAGCTGGAAACTAAATCTTTGTAAATTTTGCAATTGGATAAAACTCAATCTTTTATACACTATAAGATCAAATAAGAAACTTTCATGGTAAGGAAAACTGATTCATATAAGTAATCAAACTAACAATTTTCGTTTAAAAAATGTTGTGTTCAGGCTTTAAATGAGATTTGCTATTTAAATATCAAAATCTGGTATGAGAATGAGTGGCTTGTTCTGCTACTTTTCCAGAATCTTATGAAATTCGCTTACTTCTTAAGCACATGCTTATGATATATTGCCCACAAATTTTTCAATATAAATTTATTTTTAATTAATTAAACTACTTTATAATCTGGGTGACAAATTTAAAAATATGTTGCTCTATTTATTTAGACCTTTGTTTTTGAGCTATTTATTCGTATGTCGCGAAAAAGACAACTTAACATAACGACCATAATCTTTAAAAACATGTGAGTAATGGAAGTCTAAACAATGATGCAGTAACAATCGTACAAAAGACTATTTTTTTTGGAAACTCATTTAGATTATCCCTAACTGAATTGCCTTTAGGGTATAAATATTTTTATAATATACCGGAATAATGAACAATACTGTGGAAACTTTCATAGTCTCATATGCTATTTTACAAATAAATATTTAATCTAACAAAAATCCTGTACTTTAAACTTTATCAACGGGCCGTAACAGTGTCCATAGAACCATGTGTGATAGAACCAGAAGCAAATAAAAAATATATACATATGCAGGGCGTTTACAAAATATATTCAATGGTTAGTCTAACTGTCGTTTGTCTATTTAAAACTAAAAAATCAGTCCAAGAAGAACAATATTATCACTGCAAGGCCAAAAAGTTGATTATTTTATCACGCTGTAAATAAAAGAGATATGCGAAAAATTAAAAAATCGTTTTGAAAAGTCTAATAGGACTTAAATAGAATTTTGTTTATGCGGTTTTTCATATTCTACACAGGAACTAGGAACTAACGAGGAATGACTAAATAACTCTTTTCCTTGGACAACTTCAACAACAAAAAGCCGACGGATCAAGCAAAATATGATTTTAAATTGATAAATAGTGAACAAAAATGAGGAATTGTTGGATCTCTGCGATCATTTCCGAGTTGACAAAAATCAACATTTGCTTCGTCGCTTCTAAAGTGGGTATACATGGCATGTAATAATCAACAGACAACCGTATCCCACAACAGAACATGTTGTCTTACCTGGTGTCGTGCCGAATAAATTAACTTCTTATAGGAAATGAATGTTCCAGATAAATCATATCGCTAATAATGTACATTCAGGACTTTTATTTAAACAAATTTATCGCAGTTAGTCGGCCATTCACGAGAAAATATAGTGGAGCATGCCACTAATAATTCTTTATCCTGGCCCGAACACTACATAATGCCACCACATTCCTAATATTTTTACTTGGCTTTAATAACGTTATAAATGGACTATGGGGAAAATAGGGAGATGTTGTCGTTACCGAGTTTACGGTTTTAATCACATGAACCACTTTCATCAATCATTCATGCACTCATCATTATAGCAAACCTATTAGCAAACAAGAATTTTGATTTATTTTACAGTAGCGATAAATGATTTGAAATATCAGCTAGACGCTCTCAATCGCGAATGAAATCATTACCAACAGCCCTTTACTTTGGAAAGTCGTTCATGTTGCTTCCATTCCTGCCATATATGTATGGCAGCTTATAATTTATTATAGATTAACCCAGTCGATGGATGCCATTAACATACTTACTTTTGCGAAAATAACTATAAAATCTGATGGATGATTTATGTTACTATCCTATTCATAAAATAGTATCACTAAACCGCGATTGATTGATTTCTACTTCAGTTGTAAACGTTTGCTTTTATGAACATGGAGAATGAAAGAGAATATGCAAAGGTTTCAGATGAGTTTTTTTTATCAAGAGTCCAGTTCGTGCAACTAGAGAGTTTTTAGCGAAACGACAAAAAATAATTCTTTTCCCCGATGCCCTAAAAGCCTAAAGAGCTGTGCAGTTCTAATATTAAATTAATTTGCTTCAAACCGATAGAGCTTAATTCATTTTAATCCTCTACGCGATAGACACAAACTGTACAAAAATCCTCTTTGATTAATTCCAGTTATATGTTTAATTGCTAAATGGTAGTTTTAATGCACATACATATTTAATCTGGTTTAAGCGCCTATTAGTCGTCGTTTGCATATTTCTAACCTTAATTTAAATTGAGCTTTAATTGATGAAAAATGATCGCAATTCTGTAAATTTTTAGAATTTAATAGCAATCAATTCGCCATAGCAAAATAAAACGAGCAATAGTCTATTAGCGATAGTGAGACAAAGTATCCGTAATTTAAGGAGCGCCACTTGACAAATAATTTAAATTAAAAGAAAACTAGATTAATAAATTGTCTACCGCGACTCCACCAATAAAAAAGTCAATTAACTGAAATTTAGAGTAGGAAAATAAAGGAAAAAGTCCGCGTTGCGTGTACAATTTAAATAAAATATATTTAAGGCCTCCATTATAGAGAATAAGATGCCATTTCAATATGTTGTCTAACCAAATTAGGATATTTCGGAGCTGAGGTAAGATTGTCGGGCTCTTAGGGAAATTCGTACACAATTCGAACTCAGCTACTACCCAGATTGAATGATATACAGGGCGATTCAAAGTTGCTGTCTTTCTTCTGGTGAAGATCTTTTTAAATTTGAAGTATTGGCAAACAACCGAATCTTAAAGAAAACAACAGTGAAACTTTGCCACTTGGATGAAACCTGGTGATGATGATGTTCATGGGTTTAATAAGATTTTGTGTCTGAATAGAATAAAGACAAAAAGAATGCTACTGTCTATCCTAACTTTTCAACAAATGAACCAAATTCGTTAAGCCTACATTACGTCAACCATTTCCGGATAGAAAAGAGCCTTAGATACACAGCAAACTCCATTTAAAAAAATATAAATTCGCCCAAACAACTTCTTCAAGTCGAATCACCCTGTATATACAATACAAGCATTGATTGAAAAAGACTTTGCAACCGGGTTTGGCTTTAAATAAAAAATGATTGGCTTCAGAAGCATGAACAGACTAATTGAAGGAAAAAACCCTGCATAAACTATAAAAATTCGCTCTTTTGGGCGGATAGGTCTCAGTGAGTTTTCATAAGGCAGGATGCGTTCGAAAAACTATTTATCGGTTTTAGTCAACCGGTTCGGGTTATACGAATCGAAGGCAGTAAATGTTACATTAAAACGCTTATTTATGCCCGAAATAAAGTTGAGTTGCGACCTTAACTGCCCGATTACTGACAATCTGACCGGGCTGGACGCGAACCGTCACCGGCTAAGTAATGGTTTTATTTGCCAGCATCAATCCAAAATCTCCTCGGAGTTGCTTTTTAATTAGAGCTACCATATGTTATTGAGTAAATGAATTTGATAGTGCGACATTATATTTGTATTTTATAGTGTTAAGTCGAGCAGACGCTTCTTTTGCTATTGCTTAAAGGATGAAGCAAAAGTTTATTTATTTATTACGAAATCCAGTTATACTATTATTGAGTCTAATTTAATTAAATAACCTTTCTAGGGACTTTTTGTAGAGTTGCAGATGTTAAATGGCATTAAGTTATTAACCTTTTCATGTAGATTTATTGTTCGAAATATCATGGCAATGTAAATTCAAATTTGCATATTTGAAAGGTCGATTTTCAGTCACATAGTTTTGCTTTTACACTTTAAAGAGCTGAAATTTCAATTTATTCACAAAATGCAAATATTGCGGACAACTGAGAACATTTCTGTTGCTTATTTATCTATTGGGACATTGCTTATTTGATTCAAGTGCACTTAGTTACAAATTTTGATATTAGTTTCAATCAGAAGTTCCGACACATCGCTACCAAAAATAAGACAGTCTTTCACTACAAAATACTTTAAAAAAATAATAATATTTTCAGGAATAAAAAACCAGTGACGCTCCTTTGTCTGAATTGTATTTTCAGTATGGGTTTTAATTGTGGTTCATTCAACCATCTCACATGTATGCCAAATGCATGTATTGCATACCCAACATATTAAGCTGAGATGTAATGGCTAAAGGACATTGCACGATATTATAATTAAGCGTGTTTACACAGTTAAACTTTCCATTGATTAAGTTAAAAATCGGACCCGTGCCGGGTTTCGACCCGTACGACCCACGCGAAATGGTCGATGGTAAGCGTGCCCATATTATACCGGAAATAACCGCTATTTTATGGTTTTTATCTCGGGAGAAATCTGTAGCGTAAAGGCTACACCATACCATTGCACAGGCACGCACCATTTGCTCATTAGACTGCTCGTTTTTTATAATTTATATATATATATATATATATATATATATATATATATATATAATATATATATATATATATATATATACAGTGTGTCCAGTATAAAATGATGTACATGGGGATATTGGAAACCGTTAAAGATACAGAGTGGACCAAATGGGGAAAAAGTTGCGCAATCAAGTGCCTATAAATAATCTGTCATCAACTTCTTTGAATTCGGAATAGCAACGGATATACAGGGAAAAAAAGAAAAAAGTGCGTTTTATAAAATCCTTTATATCGTGTTTATTATAAAAGATACAATAACGAAATTTTCATGGTGGTGGTAAGAAATGAGCGTGAATTTGAAAATAAAGTAAAAAATAATCTAGGCCCACTATGTTCAATGAGGCCGAAGTCAACTTTCGTTTTTCTTATGGGCGCCATATTGAATTTCTGCATTTTTAGATTCCCCTTTAAATATGCTCTTCAACCATGTATAACATGTTTATGTTCGGTCAAGATAAATAATTAAAATTAACAAAATTAAGATTTCATGGTAGTAGGCATTGATATTTCTCTTCAATTTCCCCATAGTGACGTTTGTTGTGTGTTTTAATTACCTAGATAACTGTCAAAGTAGAATTTATTGTCAGTGTCAAGTGTTTGTAATTAATTGTATGTTTCAAAATGAATCACTTTTCAAATTATGAATGAAGAAAAATGAATGAAAATGAAGCGAAAGCTGAAGCAATTTATTTAAATAAATATCCAGAAAGGCGATAACCTGGTAGAACTATGTTTAGACGTCTGAAAGACAACCTTGTAGCTTACGAGAGTTTTGCTAAGGTAAAGAAAAACAAACTTCCAGACGAAAATAAAGAAAATTTGGTAATGCAAAGCGTGGTTGAGACACCTCGTACGTCTTTACAACAAATTGAAGCCCCAACAGGTGTTGCGCGGTCAACGGCGAATAGTATTTTAAAGCGTTATAAATATCACCCCTATCGTGATGGGTCCTGCCAGGGACTCCAGAATGGCGATGCGATTAGAAGAATGGCATTTTGTCAGTGGTTTATACAAAGAAATAACGAGATACCAAACTTATCCTTAAAAGTCCTTTGGTCAGATGAGAGCCAATTTACTAAATGTGGACTCTTTAATCGTAAAAATACCGTTTTGTGGTCAGATGAAAATCCACGGCTAGTTCGTCAAGTTAGGCACTAAGTTAGGTTTGGATTTAACGTCTGGTTAGGTATTGTGGGTACCCACGTGATTGGACCATTTGTTTTAATGAGAACTTAAATTCCGAGAGATATTTGAACCTCCTACAAACTAACGTAGCGGAAGCACTTATGGATGTTCCAGTAGCTACCCTGCAAAACTTGTATTTCCAACAAGACGGCGCGCCGCCACATAATGGACGTATTATCACAGAATTTTTAAATCACGAATTTCTCAACAAGTGGCCTGCGAGATTCCCTGACATAACACCGCTTGATTTTTTTGCATGGGGCAATGCTGTTAACAGAATTACCCCAGAAATGATCACAAAATCCTGTGAAGCAGTAATGAGACGTTGTGCGTGCGAGAAAACGGTGGCTTATTTGAACACCTACTTTAATCCTAAAATGTTTCTTATTCTTTTGCAGTGTTCGATGTATCATCAATAATAATTTAAAGTAATAATTAATAGAAATATCAATGCCTACTACCATTAAATCGTAATTTTGTTAATTTTAATTATTTATCTTGATCGAACATAAACATGTTATACATGAGTGAAGAGCATATTTAAAGGGGAATTTAGAAGTGCAGAAATTCAATATGGCGCCCATAAGAAAAACAAAAGTTGACTTCGGCCTCATTGAACATAGTGGGCCTAGATTACTTTTTACTTTATTTTCAAATTCACGCTCATTTCTTACCCCTACCCTGAAAATTTCGTTATTGTATCTATTATAATAAACACGATATAAAGGATTTTATAAAACGCACTTTTTTCATTTTTTCCCTGTATATCCGTTACTATTCCGAGTTCAAAGAAGTTGATGACAGATTATTTATAGGCACTTGATTGCGCAACTTTTTCCCATTGCACAGGCACGCACCATTTGCTCATTAGACTGCTCGTTTTTTATAATTTTATATATATATTAAAAGTAATGTTTGCATATTAACTTTAAAATATAAACTGTCTTTAATTTCTTCCAAACCCCGGTAAAACGACCAAATAAAATTGTCGTTTTTCCTATTCTTATTTACACTGATTTTTCTCTTTGATTTTTGCATGAGCATTATATAAATTAAATTACTTTGTATGGCTTTTATATTAATCTAAGCTGCCTGTATAAAATGGGGCATTAAGCAGGCAGATTCGCAATTAAAAGATACTTCGACCACGGGCTTAATTTAATTCTTAATCACTTTTGCAAAGTGACATAAATCAAGTTTCCAGCGCCATAATAATTTTAAAATATACAAAACACTTGCCGGTTTGTTAGTAGCATCATATTTCAGTCTGCAGTTCCTTGATTACCTATATATAAAATCAACGTTAACTAAAGAGAGAACACATTAAGCAAATCAAAATTCCAATATTTTTACCATGGCTCTCACCAATTAGTCGTGCTAAATCATCACCAATCCTAATTAGGAAATTCTCGATGAGGATCGCTTAAGACTGGACCAGTTAGTCAGGGAAAGGAGGTCCCTATTTGGTGAGAATTCTATTAAGATACCAGAAAATCGGCCCGAGGGAGAGGAGGCATTAGTGAAAATCAAATAGAACATTAGGAAGATTTACGATATGAAATATTTTTTTGGGATTGCCTAGAGCTAGTGATTTTTATCCACACGTCTAACGTTCTAAGGCGTGACCGGTTTTTGTTGGATGGTTTCATTGTTGAAACACACATTATCTGTCTAAAACCAGTATAAATTTCGTTCTTTGGATTTTTTATGTTTTCTCATTCAATAAATATGTAAAAGTTACGACTAAACACACAGATAATTGGAAAAAAATAACGCTGAACTGTTAATTAGAATTACAGAAACTCTTAGAGAGGGAATTTATCCGAAGAAGAATACAATAAACGAGTACACGTAAACAGTAATTAATTAAAATACATGTTAATCATATAAAGTCAAAGGTTCGGCTGCGTATTTCGATCTATTCTAGGACCGAACCTCAGTAAAAAATTTCATATAACCACTTTTTTCAGTTTGTCATTTAGCTAGGCTTTATTTGAATCCGTACTAATTTCAACTGGGTCTAGTTCTCTTGTTGCAATTTCTCTTTGACAAGTGTGTTCATGATTGAATCATAGTGCATCATTAAATAACTCGAAAATTGAGACAGATTCGAAAGTAAAGAAAACGGCAAAAAATTCCAAATTGAATATAAAATTCAAATTTTTTGTGATTGCAGCAAGCAACTAATGGGCAAATAGGTAAATATCTCTCAAGCAGAAAGACCGATAGGTCTATAGCCTTTTTTAGAAATAAAGCTGTTTACTACTACTACTCTCTCAAGCGCTAGGAGGTGAATAAAAACAATTTTGTTTTCGAGTGAATCAAAAACTGCCATTTTCTGATCACAAGCGATAGTCAAAAAGAAGCACTGTTCATTAGTATTCATTTGTTTCACTTTTACGCACGGACTTTCACGCACAGTGTGCGTAAAAGTAAATGTGACAAATTGATCGTGTCACTGTCATATTTTTTAAGGTATTTTTATTAAAAAGTAACGGACATGCTGATTTTTTAATGAATTACGTAGGTTTAGCGACAACTATTGATCCTAATTTAAAGTTCACTTGCAATTTGTAAATTATAACTTTGTTACAAGTTCAGTCTCAAAGTCGTTTTAATGGCGTATTTTTCTGCGTTCTCCGATGTTGCCACACGCAAAACACGGTCTTTTTAAATAGCGCAAATGTCATGTAAAGTGTACAACTGATACAAACACCATACAGTAAAAGCAGCTGTTTCAAGGTTGGAAGTTGAACCAACATTTGCGGCATCTCTAACTTCTGGTGGTGTACAGGGCATTGAATTTTTGTTGTTGTTTCACTTGTATATGCTTACAAAAATACGTTTTTGAAAAATTACAAACCTGATACCTTTTATTTTTGTCTGTTTTATTTATTATAACTTATTATTCGTGTTGTCTTTCATTCGAACAAAAAATATTGTTCGATACGAGGGCGAAAATCCGTTTTTCGAACTCCTGACGGATTGACACCCTCGACTTCGTCTCGGGTGTCACGTGTAAATGTCGTCGTCGTTCGAAAAACGACACTTTTCGCCCTTGTATCGAAAACTACTATTTCGTGACTAAAATTACTAACGTTAAACAATAATAATAACGTTTGGTTGAAAAGTTGCTAAATAATGGAAGTTATGCAGAGAACAAATGCAAGCTATACGAAAAGACTGAGCGGAGAAACGTTTAAGATTAGCAAGAACATAAGTCCTTCTAGCTCTAAACAGAAGACGCAAAAGATCGAACAAATGTACAAATGTACAGCACAAGACACAGAGAATATTCAAATTCTATTGCAACCAAAGCAATACGTAATCTTCAATCTTCAATGTATATGTTGCAACACCAACTTCAACTTGTAAGGATGTAAAGAAACAAACACCAATAAAACGATTCATAAAGATGTCCAATTATTCGAGCATAAAAGTGCAATTAAGCTAAACATGAAAATAAATGACGACGAAAACAACAAAATTGGCAATAAAATTTAAGCAAAAATTAAATCCGTCGATCATCAATCAAGTTTAAACGGATTAAAAAGAAGGTGAAATAACCTTTTAACTGCTTAAATTGACTGGTTGGTTCCCATGAACAACTAGCCCGACCAATTACCTGGTAGTTAGCAAGATTTTTCATGTAATTTAATTGTGATCATGCCTGTAACGGCTTGACGATTTCTCGATTATATCAAACAATCAGAACGTCAAAGTGAATTATGCGCAAACATAAATAACGAGTTAATCGGCACTATTACCAAAGGAAAACGGTCGCTATTAGGCATAATTTGAGAGATTATTTGACGTAGTATTTCTTTTCTAAATTGGGTAGTCCAACAGGTCGATAGGAAGTCGTTTCCTTTTGTGATCTGAGCTGACAGGTGCACTTTATTTGGATTTTATTATTTCTGCTCGCTTAAACTCCAAATATATTGTGGTTTAAAACGGTACATGAATGTTGATCACTTGACACAGGTGTATTTTGTCAACCAAACCAACAAAACTTCGGCATTTTGAAACGAAAAACCCTCAATACCACAGATCAGTAGACCTAGGACCTATTAAGTGCCCAACATTTTTATTTTAATTTTCTGAATATATTTCAATATAATGTATAATATCGGGGCATATTTATGTATATTCCCTAGTCTTTTAAATGTATGGTGGCTGACAATGTTTATCATTAAAGACATTACATGCATTTCATCCTATCGTGATGTGTCGGTATTTTTTATGGAAATGATTTAAATCAATTACCTACCAGCATGAGCCCGATCCCCATCCTTAATGTATACGTACCTTAATGCGTACGTGATATAATTAATACTACTTTATGATAAGTTGTGATGGTTCATTGAAATATTACCAGTTCGGTAAGCTTTTAGTTCGTGGGTTTTTTTTGTCGGAAAAGTGCTCAAACCTGCAATGCTACAAGCTTTTGACGCCCTTATGCAAAATACACATTGACGCTTCATAATTTATTATACTCAATTCAAAAAAATCGCCTCTAAATAACTTTTTGACTTCGGAATCGATGATTTTTTTGGTATGTTGGCAGTATATCAGTTATCAAATGTTACTGAACTTCAACGAACCAGTAGAGAGGAACCAGGGATATGAAGATCTGCTAAACTGACTGGTTTAGCTCTTCAATGTTTCTAAAATCAAATTAAGGAAGTGTGAAGACCTATATCAGGCTAATGTCCATCTTTGGAAGGACGCTTCACAGGCCTTAGTCTTTAAATTGCATTTTTCATCACTTCGGGAGGATTAGTACGATTTTTCACCCCATCGCTAAGTTTTTTTCATGAGCAGGGTTGATCGACTCCACTTCTATTCTACACCACATTCTATTCTGTTTTACTGCAAATTAACATTTTATTTCTATTTGGCGTAATTTCAGACTCCAGTTGCTATGTAGTAATGTTGATATTTAATTCTCTATTTAGTGACAACCATGGTCTTACTTTGTACCTTTTTGGAAAAATACCCAAATCTGAAATTTGGTTTTTAGTGTGAACATTGTCACTATTTTTAGAACCCAGTTTCAGTTAGTGATTGGGTTTAACATTTTGAACACTGATGGAAAAACGAGCGCGGTAACTCAAATGTTTCTTGAGATATGACCAGGAAAGTGGAACCAGGTTGGAATCGATGGTTCACTGTCTCCCAAACCGCAAAAGGTAAAAAAGTATGTTGAAATTTCGCTTTCGGTTTGAAAACGGTGAATATTTTCCTTGTGTGGCTTCGTATATGTACTGCTTTATTCTCTATCCAGTGGAGTAGAAATGAGCGCGTTATGTGGGCAAAAAAATGGCGTTATGTTTGAAACGATTTAACTGACAAATTTTGCTCTTTTTGTCGGAGCGACCTTTAGTTCTTAACCCAAGTTTCACTAGGTGATTGGGCCTATAATCTTCTATCCATTGATAGAAAAGCGCGCGTTCTAGGTCCAATTGTTCTTGCGACATGCTCAAAAGTTCATGCTAGTCATGTTTCAGTCTATTTTACCAAAACCGAAAAAAACTAAAAATGAAGTAAAAATTTCGCCCTTTTTGTGAAAACTGCCAATATTGCGCTAGGTCAACTTGTTCGTAAGATATGAGCAGTAATGTATTGTCATGTTTGAAACGATGTCTGTCTTGCAACGAAATGCGTAATAATAAAACTTCCCTTTTTGTATGATGTGTGAAAACTGCTGAAAATTTCTAAACTCGAGACTCACTTAGTGACTATAACGCTCGTTCTTAAGCGCATTTCATGGATGCCCTGAATGAAGATGACTGTCTCATCGGCACATCAAGTGATATTAATCAGTGCTTTATTGATCTTCACTCCAAGATTGGCAAGATTTCTTTATTGATAATCACTCCAAGAGTGGCATCATCTTGGAAAGCAAGTTGGTTGCACACAACCACTCATTTAAGGCAAATCTTTTTTTTTTGATTTCTTGGAAAAAAACTTGAATTTATTTAATTTTTAAATAAAATATTTCAGTTTAAAAAATAACATTTTTGACTCAATGAATTATAAAGTGGTGATCGCCGACAACCCAAATCGAATCGTACCACGTACGAGTCCCATCGAGCTTCAAAAAAAGTGTCGGCACTCTTTAACGTCACTTTGTGGCCCGTGGCCCGTGTCAATCAAGTGGGCGGCGAGTCGAACGCACTAGGCTTGAAAGATCTGAAAGGGTATTTCAACGCCGTCACTTTTTTCTAGCATCGGCCACCTCGATCAACAAGTAAATGTGTTTTGTTTCCATGCATACAACTGCCAATCAAATTGAAGACCGGTAGCAAAGAGCAAGGAAAACCGTATAATTTATTAGGCAGCTTTTTCTTAATTATAGTCATCTAAGTTAAGGCCCAAGAAAGGCTTGGAAAGAGATAATGAGCGGCGGAGGTAACCGAAGTTGGCACCTATCAGGATAATTTAATATCTTGCAATGCAGGCAAGTGAACACTGAAACCAACTACTGGAAAAGTCCGAAACTGAATGCGTTGGAAACTCAGCTTAGGAAATTGTGAACATATAAATAACACAAATCTGGTGGTGAGTGTCAGATGTGGATTAGGCTCGGAAGGATCATTTAAAGCAACGGCCATTCTAGTAACTTTGAAAAGCATTTTTTTCGATTCCATAAAAAATATTTGACAAAGCATATAAAAATCTGCTGATTTTTCAAGAATCTCGAGCCATCACTATATTGTTAATAAAACAGCAGAATTACAATTGAACTGAAACATCTGCTCGATTCAACATAATCGCACCATAACGGTATTTTTGAATATTTAGTTGTCCCAAGTTTTTTTTACGGACAAAACATGCACAAAGACAGTGTGGTACAGTGCTATATTGAGCCACGGTTTCAATAATAAAATCACCTGAATTACGACTTTGTATTGTACCCGACTGGTGTGACTATACAATGTGTCGTTTAAACTGACCGAATGTTTATCGTTCGTTCGGACCTGTTCTGTGCTTGTCCCCGAGCGTTTTCTATCAATTAATATTACGAAGGCTTGGACTATGCCTACATTCCACCGACCCTCTATGATAATCAATTAATGCGCTGACATCAGGTCTTATAAAGTTCTTTCACCCTTTTGGGACTGGAAATAAATTGGTGCGGTCAATGATGCCGGCCGAACCGATTCATTTTGGTTCGATCACTTACTAAATGTTCCAAATGCTTAATCGCATTTTACGTAATTACCCTACATTGCGATATTTTCGGGAAAAAATGTTCAGAATTGGAATTATATTGAAGGCATTAATGGGCTCTTTGCACGTTTTTTAATAGTATAATAGAAAAAGCCTGTACTTCTACCACGCATTTTCATTTTGGTATTACGAAGATTCATATAATGAGATTCCTTTTTTTTTTGGAAAAAACCTCACTTTATGTGAAAATTACATACAGGATGATTCAAAATTGATGCCATTCATGCTTCTAGAGAGCCAACAGCGGCTCAATTGAATAACTCCACATTTTAAAACATTATTTTCCTTCCTTCCAATTTCAACTTTCTTATTAAACATTCTTTTAAAATAACTCAACGGTCAATCCGTAAGCTACTCGCATAGTTAAAACTAAGGAAAAATATGCTTACTTTGCTTAATCTAACAGAAACTTTTTACTTGAAAAATTTGGTGTTCATAAATTTTTCTCGTCAACTCCAGCGAGAACTATGAAAGAACATTCAACAAATAATTGGAAACCTAAGGGATTTAAGTTATTATTTTTTTGCAATGCCCCATAAAACGCGCACACAAAAATAGGCAAAAAAGTACTAAACTCTGCCATAATTCATATGATAAATGTTATTTTATATTATTAAGACAACCAGGGACAAAATCAGATTTTTTCACGTAGCTTGATAGTAATAAATTGAATTGCAATAAGTGATTCCACTATTGTTTGCCCGGTTGCAATTAAAACCAAAGTGAAACAATAGAGCGAGGGAATGAGCAAAAATGACGATGGTATCTTGAGGAATGCATTGTCGCGCTCTAGTTTATTACCATATTGTACTTCTCTGAGTACATACATAGAAAAGTGGATGAAACACATGGTTGCTGCATAACTATAATAGTTGTAAATCCGCTATTTTCCATAAATGTACTCAGTTTAGTGGCTCAGTTAATTTAAATGTCTGCAAATGACAAAGCTCAGAAAAAATAGTTTTTTTTTAGAAGAATTGACCGATTTGAGATGATTGATTGAGCTTATTCTAAAGAATTTGATACGTCGTGTCCTATAAGTAAAATGTAAATCGTACTTTAAAAGATTGTAAAATATAAACAGTTTTAGAAAAAAAAACAGCGACAGCAAAAAAATTAAAGTACATGTCGAAACTTAAAATAAAATACATCATAAGTTCGTTGAAGATGAAGATGCAATCTTAAAACCAAAACGATAAGCTAAGCTAAACATAGATAGGCTTAACTCAGAAGTAATAAGAGAAACGCTCCAACAACAGTGGCAGTTTCTTCAAACTTCTATCGCGGAACCTAGTAAAGAAGAACGTAAAACAATCAAACATGAAAAATAAGATTGGATGGCGACGAATTCTTAATGTTAATAACCGAAAAAAGAAAATGCAAGTCAGATAACAACATTCGTTACAATCAACTACAAAGTCAAATAAGAAGAAAAGTAAGAGTAGCAAAAGAAACTTATTTTTGCATTATGGGGTAGAATCATGGACGCTAAATGCGGATGCGATTAAACGACTTAACTCTTTCGAAATGTGGGCCTATAGGAAAATCTGGAAAATTTCGTCTAAAGTTCTAAGAAGGAGGAGAGCTGAAGCCCCAATTAAACAGAAAAAGTTACAATATTTGGGACACATATTGCGTGGAGGGAAGTACAACGTCTTACAATTAATAATGCAAGGGAAGATAGAAGGCAAAATAAGTGTACGAAGAAGACGAACCTCTTGGCTGAGAAATTTCAGAGAATAGTTTGGATGCAGCTCAAAACAAATCTTTAGAGCAGCTGCCACAAAGGTCACGATATCAAGGATGATTGCCAACCTTCGTAGCGGAGATTCAAGTGCCATCTTGAAGAAGAAGAAAAGCTTTTTGCATTTTTTTTTCAATCGATTCAAAAAAGCTCGAGACATTACTATTCAAATTTCTATCTGTTTAAGTGTACAAAAATAATAATTAATTCTGCTTTCTACAAAAATTGACAAACAATGGCTCCAATAAGAGCAAATAATGGAAAGAGGACTGTCGAAACCAAAAAATAAATTATCTTCTATTCGCTTATACTACTAATTATTGTGTAAACAGGATTTTCTAAATTGCGTTTCTTTAAGCTCAGTTCTCGACGAATGATAGTAATTAATTACGATTACAAAATCGCTAGGAGCTACTATAAAGAGATTGTAACTGTGAACAATCATAATCCGTCAAAGCCTCAAATGCGCAATTGAAAATACCGAATTCACACTCTAGTAATTCAAATTCGATAATTACCACTCTCTTCATCCATCCATTTGCCGTCTTAACCAACTGGCTACCATAAAATCGAATATGATATACGAAGTGGTATAAACTATTTAATAATTCCACGCTACTGCTCGAACAGCGTTCGGCATTATGATCTATATTTATGATAGATTTTATGTGGAGCAAAATAATTATATGAAATCATTTTATAATGCTAATCTGACAGCAAAACGATGTTATTACGGTGTAATTCATGTGTTTTGCTTAAGAAATTGTGTGGTGAATGCCCATTTTGTACTGGCAATTAATTGCATATTATGTATTCTCAGACATTCCAGTGTAAATATGCAGAGAGATCGTCGGTAATTTTTTTCTTTAAGTTGTTGTTGGAAATCTAATAAAAACACTCCAGAGCCCAAGGTTCGAATTCTATTGCCAGTTCGTTCGATTTGTTATCCACAGAAGCCAAGTGGTTTTCATGTCAAACTTTTGCTTCGTCATTAAGAACCTGAAGTGTATACTGTTGCAATTAACGTTTCGACAATACATTTACAGACGTTTACAATACGGGCTATCATTGATCACTAAATCGATTACGCAAAAGAATGACCCCATCTATCAAAACAAATCGGCTTAAAAAGAACCGATCTACTTTCTATCAGTCAAACAATGAAGGCTTTAATGTAGTCTTGGTTGATGACTCGGCATGGGCCAGCAAAGGTTTTTGGTTCAAAACTTTTTGGTTTCAAACTTGCTGCAACTATTATTGAACATGCTGAGTGAATGAAGTCAAACGAGCCAATCATGTGACTTTAGCAATGTGAAAATAACAAAATCCTTCCTTTTGGAACTACTACTCAATGGAAAATACATTTTCTCCTCAACACAAGGCATATTTGCAAAGATAAAAAAGAAGGAAAAACCCCACTCCACTTATACATATGCGCTTAACTGAGAAATTAAATTAACTAATCTAATAATAAATCTAATTAATTAATTAGAAATGCTGATAAATTTGTTTTAGGCGGTTAAATTGATCTGCGAAAAAAAAGTAATATTGAGCAGGACAATAATTTTTTGTTTCACGAAAACTCCATAGTCGTAGTTAATAGATCTTTTCCTATTCAAACTTAAACTGGACAACACCTTGAACGATGGAAATAATCAATGTGTTACGGTGGACACTAAATTAATCATTAAAAATGATAGGGCGAACAAAAAGCCTCAGCTTGTCCTTCTTGACGTCAGTCACTTCTTATATTAGAATGGCCATTAAATTTTTAATTTTGTCAAATGACGTCATGGAATGACGGTCATACATCATAGAGGTGTAACTGTGCTATTAACTGAATTATGAGACAAAATAAACACATTTCTGAGCCCTCACTAAATTGAAACGCCAATGATTCCTCATTTACCCATCTTTTAACCGATCGACAAAAGTGGGTACCATATTTTAGCAATTTCTTTTCCTCAATGGTAGTGAAGTATGGTTTAAAATATGGTTAACATTGTCCAGTCACACCATGAACTACAATGCGGTGGTACCTATTAAGGAATGGGAACAGAATGGGTGCCCGGAGAGTTGCTATTATACCATTGTTGCTCTCGGGCACAAACGACGATAAATTAGGTCTTATTTTTTTGCATGGTGTATATGGGGAACCTGCTGCGGTTTGGTTTATATGAAATTTAAATAAATTCGAAACTGGAGAAGGAAGGGAAAGTACGTTCTCAAATGTTCAACATGCCTCAGACTGTTTTCGTTTTTCCTAAAATCTCTAGACGAGTTCTTCGGACGCAAATCGGATGAAATTTCGCTTCTGTATAAGCCTATCAAATAAATCTGAAATGACTATACTAGAAACGGCGGCCTGTACAATTTGTATTACACAATCGAGTACAATCTATTAGCTGATGATGCAGCAGAAACTGTTTCAACTTGGTAGTATTCGTCCGTGGCAGAGATCAAAGAAAGCGAATTTTGTTGATCGATATAGATCGGTTCGTGAATGATTTAGAATAAACCCAGAGGGACACGTTTGATTTTCACCAGTTGGGGTGGATTTAGTTGATGTAGGCTCATCACTAGTTACTCATTATTATTATGTACTCTTTGTAGAAAAAATTGAACTTACAGCTGTAGAGTGGTTAGTACAAATGCAGGCCTAGGCGGTAGATTTAGGTAAAAAAATCAGTTACAAGTAAATAAACTATAGCTCCAACGGTAGATCTATGGAAGCAATTAATTCGATTTGTTTTGAAAATAGACCTTCAAAAGATTAATTATTTCATCAGATATTATTAATTACTTTTGTAGTTTTTTAGACACAACAGAATTATCCAAAGCTACCGACTTTCCGAGAAAGGTTCATTAGATCCGTTCCGAAAGATTCGACCGATCTGTAATAGTTCTATTAATGAGTGATCGTTTTTCAGCATGTCTTGGTTTGGGCGAGAGAAAAAATGTACAGCTTTGATGTTCTTGGGTTAATTTTGAAAGCCATTGCGTAGGCATTCAAATGGACAGTATTGTCCCTTTATTTAATTCAGGCAGTATAAATAATTCAAAAAGCATTTAATAAAATAGTTAGTGAATAATAATAGTGAATAATTCGGTTGATACTTTTTTTTAAAGCTAAGTCGTATTTTTTTGATTCTTTAGTGGCCGAACTTTTATCTTATAGATATCTTAATAGGCACTGGAATCTTTTCTCTATCGATTCACCGCTCTTTGCTCGAAATTCAAATGTATGGTTTTATTGTGTTTAAGTTTTAAAATTCAAACTTTCACTATCCTTTCTGGGATGCTTCTGTAAAAAAATTCCAACCTACTTGATTAGGGATTAATTGAATAAAGTTCAGACACGTTCGGAAAACCTGATCGATGGCAGGGTTGAAAATAATGACCAAGTCCGAACAATAATCGATTGAAATGAAACATTGGATGGCATTAGCGGACAAGTGGCAACCGGTGGCATTAACCAAGCAACCAACCCATCCAAGTGTATTTTGACGAAACGACCCACAGGATTGCGCGAATGGCATTCGATTAATTTCAGCCACTGCATAAATACATCAGCCTGCACCTTCTATTCAACCGAGACAACACTCCAAACTTTTTAATATAACCAGTAACCAGTCGGTCGTTTTTATTTTTTCGGTTGGGCCTTTTGGCTGCTGGCGTTTAATAATTGCTTGGAAAAGTGAAAAGACAGGCAATTTGTTCGCCTGACCGTTTACGCTCAAAATAAACCATAAGATAATAATGCGGATGCTTTAATTGCGACCCTTAATAAGTCTTTATAGTTAGATGGTATTTTTCTTGATTGCTTTGATTCAATTGAAACATCATCAAAGCTCCGCTTTAAAACAATGTGCTTGATGACATTCGACTTACAGGCAAGTTGAAATTCTTCAATGTCTTCCTTTCATAGCAAAATTGATGTTTTTAGTTCTTCTCTCACAAGTTTATTGGTATTGCTTTCAAACAGATAATATTACTCAACAAAAGGCTCTAATTCTAAAAGCAGTAGAACTGGAACTTCCAGTGCTTTACAGTTAAGAACTCTTCCATCGCAAAAAATAGTGCGGTTTAATTAATTTTATGTTCCGATGTCGCAATAATTGTTTGATTTTCCATTGTAACAAAAGATTGAAGGCACGAAATATACTATATTTAATCTGATTGACTCCGAATTTAATTACTCGCAAGACAATACGCATAGAACGATAACATCAGTAGGTACCGGTCGTACCCGCATAATAACACAATCGAAATCTATCGCTACGATTCCGAGGAATGACATTTTTACCGATAGCTAAAGATTCGCAAGTTCTCCAAGTTACCTACAGGGCATTTCAGATCCTTATCGAACGATCGTGTGATGGTATGCAAATCGCCATACTTAAGTTACACCAATAAAACCCAGCGGTTATGCCAGACTATCAAGAATTACATGCCGGCTTTTTTCTTCCTATTTCTGCTTTTCCATGCTTAGTAAATAAGCATAAGTGCCAATTGAAATTGGCTAGAATGGGTGAATACTAAATGTCAAATTGCCCTTATTTAAAACATTATTAGTTGAAGTTTCGCTCAATGGTTCAGCAAATTTACTTCTTAATTGGAAGCTTTACGATAACGTTTCTTGATACTTTGGTTGGATAGATATGCAAATTGCGAATATTTCAAAACGTTGTAACTCTTTAAAGTTATAAATTTTCTGTAGTATGCGTATGTAGTATAATAGATTAATTTAATATTTCATTGCCAATTTGTTATATATTTTATATTAAAAACAGACGGATAATAGCACAAAAGATGCTCAACTAGCTTTTAATTGAGTACAAAAATATTCAAAGCCGCCAAACTAAAATGGTAAGATCTGCTTCAAGATCAAAAACAGTGCTCCTAAAGAAAACGGATTCTATTTAAATTATTTTCAGGCACTTGCATTCATGGAAGGTAAATTAGATATGTTCCATATGGTTGAGATGGATTTACGTTTTCAAAACCGTTTTGTTGGGTATTTCGCTTCAAATCTATCTAAAAATTTGAATTCCATTTATTCCGGGTCTTCCAAATAAAATTAAACTGGAAGATAACAAATTCAATATTAGAACTGTCTTCAAAACTTCAAAAACAAAACGTAATGACAAAATTGAAAAAACTTAAAAGTAATTTACAAAATTCCTTGCGAATGTAATAGATTTTATATAAGGAATATTTATGTTCATTCATGTGTGGTCATCTAAATTCGTAGCACCTTATACACAAAGATGGAAACTACCTATTTTAAAATAATTTCCATTCAAAGCTAATATCTGGGTTTCTCAAGTGGGACACGTAAAAGAAATGTGGTTAATGGGCCCCAATTGATCTCGTCGACGACCCGAACCCGCGTTGATTCATTCAATTCCTTAAATTGAATAACGCAATTAAAAAGTCTGGAGTGCGACGAATTAATCCTTTTCATTCATTACTAGTGGTTTCCGTATAATCTTACATAAGCTAGTAGGTAACTATGAAAAATCAGCTTTTGGCGTTTTAAGACCATCTGGATTCATTAACATGCAGTAGAAGACTTTGTGCTTACAAACAAAAATAGGTCCGAATGATATCGCTAATAAACTGATATGTACAAAAGCAATTTTCAACTCAAGTAAAAGAGGTTTGATTTCTTATTGTCTACGAAAAGCAATTTATACAGAATAGGACTAATTTTCTGTGGCACTTTTCGTCAATTGGCCTGTTTGCTTCTAAGCTACTATTTTGGCATTAACAGACCAGAAATTTGCAAAAGACTCGAACATCGTTTTGTAACTGTCTGTTTCAGTCGCTTCTATTTTTATTAGAACGTTTCAAGTTACAGTCGCGGCAGAATAATAAAACGACTGGGTGTATTTAACTGCAGTGAAAATCCTGATATGATCAAATGGAAAAAATCTGATCAATAACCCATAGGTGATCTTGGAGGTAACCAAATCCCCATAGTGCAGTGCGGTCTTGTGTGGTAAGTACGGTGAATTATGCGAGTGAAAACACCGAGTCGTGATCTCGCCGGATGCGATCTTGACTCCTGCAGGAATTTATGAGAGCCCGTGCCACATTCGCCCGGGAGCAAAATTGTCGGACAGTTGGACAGCCGCTCACTACACGGCAACAACGAACGGACATCAATATGTTTCCAATTGGACACAGTATGGCAGCAAACCGGCCAGAAAAGCGAAAAAGCAACATATCTTAAGCAGCACCAAAATGTATTTATTTTATATATTTATATTCGGGCTCGTAAGAAATAGCTGCATATTAAACCGGTAACAAACCGAGATCGTGGAGCTTGCATTCGATATAAGCAACATGATAAATCTATTAAAACACGTGAGGATCATGCAGGAAAATAAGAGTGCATTTACTTTTTTGGAAATGCAAAGGACAATGCTGCAGGGTTCTACTCCATCTTCTGGAGACTTGAAGAATGATCAGTAGTACTCGAAACTACGTTGATCTATCAAATCTATCCAAACAGGATCGTTTAGACCTGTTGCCTTGGAAAAATGTATTTCAGAAACTGCTTTCGACATGAAAGTACAAATTCCCTAAACGAAATAAGTTGAAACTATAAAAGGCTTCTACATATACGAATGAAGAACTAGGGCAGTGCTTAAAGTACAATTATCTACAAATTTGGGCTGACAATGGAACACCCCATTGGCATTCATGTTCCTTACAGTTTGCAAAAAAGCATCGCTCCAATTTATAAGCAAAGGAAGACTTGGTAGAATACAACTATTACGTTCGACACACAAATACGCACCTTCAAATGCACTGCTTCACAACGTGTTCAAATAATGTGCAAGTCAACTAAAATTGTTCTTAAGAGTATAAAATTTCACCATATCAAGCCCAAGAGAAATCCTTTGATTAACCCTCAAGAATTTATATTCATAAGAGACACTCAAGCGCTTTATTACTGTTACTTGCTTATTATAAAACGGTGATGAAACTGTGCAGCCACAAACCAATTTAAAACCAAACAGAAAAGTAACTCAAAGTTGCTTGATATAAATATCGCAACTATCCAATATGGACGACCTGAAACAAGAATGGAGCGACAAGATGAGGTATTGGTTTGTGTAGCGGGAAATGGACCGTTAAGAACTAGACGCTTGTAATAAACTACAAGAAGTGACAATTTCAAGACTCTACGAATTGCATAGGAGACAAGCAATATCACGTTCCATTTTACACGTACTTGTTATAATAAATAATTCTTGATGTTATTTCACAACTTTTTTGCCCCAATCTACGCTCAATTTATCGTCAACTGTTTAAACTATAAATAATGTTCATGGCATTAATTCAGGTCTGCTCAGTTAGACTGGGTTTTAGCAAATTTTTGCGTTTTGCGGCTTCTTGTGTTAAAAAAAAAAACAATTTAAAACTTTCAACATCGGCAGAATCTCTACAGTTTTTCATCAACGGCGGGTGAAAGGAAATGTGATCACAAAAACAACATCTTCACTCATAAAAATCTTCAAATCAGGGTTACTCAACTGTGTTAAAATTGTTTTTTTTTATAAAACACCACGGGTTGATGGGCTAATAGAGAGCGAGAGAAAAAAACCCACTATTTTATTATGTTTAAAATCTTACTCAAAATATTTGACTGAACCATTAAATGATGGTTTTAAAACAAATTATTACTTTGCAAAAAAAATCAACTGTACTGCAATGTTAATTTATATAGATTCCAACCAAGTCGTTTCAAGCACATTTTTTTCCCGGGCATTTTGGAACTAAGTTCAGTAGTTTAACATCAAGTTTGCATGGTGTTTTCCGGTCGATTCAAGAACGTAGGTATCCGGGATGCATCAATATTTATTCGAGATAGAGAATCTGATGTCGCATATTTGCTTAAACGGTCCTCCCAACACGGGCGTAATATGGTAGCTTTCACATAATTTTCCAGATAAAAGCACGAGGAGCTGTGAAAAACACGAAGGGTCCGTGTTTTATTAAATAACCGTTTCCACATTTTGTCTGGGTTTTTTTCCCATCGGCGATAGCAGATTTATTTTTGCGTGGAATCCACGTGGAAGCGGCCAGATGAGAATCAAATCAATTACAATTAAACGGATTGGCGTAAAGAAAATTGTCAAAGTTGAACTTAATTTCGATTTAAGGACCGTAAAAAACATAAAAAGGTTCCTGAATTCAGCAATTTTCCGCAAGTTCGTTTAGTTAAGAGCAATCAGCTTAATTTTTTCATCAACCGCGATCTTTATATATCGCTTCAGCATTTTCGTATTATTCACCAGGGCATTTCAAATCATTCTCAATTAACAAACGCATGCCATTAATACCTACTTTGTGAAAAGTATATCAACCATACTTGGCTGATTCGAAAAACACCAACACAGTTTTCTATCGCTTGATTTTAGAAACCACATAATTGGTGTAAACAATGGTGTTTATAAACCGTTCCGTGATCAGAAGTGGACGTGACTCGAACATAAGTTTCTTCTTAGCATATTAAATAAAATGTTCAATGCAGGCTTGAAGCGAGACCTACAGGAATGCATAAGGATGCAAATTTATTCATTCCGCTTTTCTTGAAATAAGTTAAAAACATTTCTAAGGAAACTATTTTGAGAAAGCCAAAAACAACTTTAATCCTTTGCATTCTCATTAACGCTAAATTGTCGAAAGTGTCGCTTAGCTAAGTCAGTATTTTCCAGTTCGATTTCATGGTTGAACTCAATTTGAACTTTTGCTCCTTCCTTGTCAAGTAAATACAGTGGAGGTTTGTCAATAAAAGATAAATGTCACAGTTCAAATCGAAAATAAACGAACCCTAAGCTATTTTTCGGAGCCATTTCATGAAAACCACTTAATTAGTATCTCTTGAATAGCGATTTCCAAGATGTTTGCGATAGCTCCCGGCTAGTGATGGATTACCAACTCAAACCATCGAAAATTCTATCGATTCCACTTAATCAGATTCTCAACAGTTGCCCCTCAAAAGCATTCAATTGGTGTGACAATAAAAACAAACCGCGCTTCAAGGATTATCGTTATTTTTGACATAGTGAATAAAAATAGGGGAGCCAAAAATAGAGCTAGTGAGTTATTTTTAAACGATTATGTTGTTCACCTCAGTATCGATTCGGCTACCACCCACAATCCATTGAGTAATCATGGGTCAGAACTTATATTTGTTTGTTGTTTTACAAATTAACAATCTTTAAACGAATCAAATGGTTATTTCACTCACAAATACCCCAATGTTGAGGCTGAGTTGAAATGCTTTTTCAAATTCCAACAGTTGCTCCTTTGTAAAATTTCCTGGATCTTCAGCATTTCAATCACGTATTAGTTGCGGCAAAACTGCGATTAAAGGTCGCAAATATCCATTACACAAGAAAGGCAGCATGAATGAAATTTCAAATCCATTATCATAAGAACATACATTCATTCATATCGTGCGTTGCATAAAACTGATTGTCATTGACTGCGTGTTAGTTTATCGTGTCTTTACCAAACAACACCTTAAGTGTTGTGTATGGACGCCCATCACTTCCGTTAGAAAGGATTTTCGATTCCAATCTTTAAATCGCAGCCTCTCCACTGCTCCTTTTATGGATGTAACACATGGAAATATAAATAATGAAATGAGAAATGCTGAAGTTTCATCAAGAATTCGATTCGATCCCACTGGCCAAGAGCTTTGATGAAACCAGACCATCTGAATGTATTTGAATGTACGGCAGCTTGAGTAATGTTCTAACAATTGCAATGACGAGCTTTTCCATGAGCCATGAAACCAACCACATGAAAGCTATAAAAAAATTTACGATTTCAGATGAAGTGATTTTTAAGCGCTAAAAATACAGCAAATAGATCAATTATAAGTTATTTGTCCTAATTTAGGTGGGAGACTCACTCCAAAAATAGCTTCGCTGAACTCCAATAAACACTTTGAAAGTGTTCATACATCATCTAGTTTACATAAATCATTCTGGAACTAACGCATTTGATTCTCTAGAGATTCCCAGTATTCTTGCTCACATTCATCTAGGACAAATTGTACTACTTTTTGCCATCACCGCCAGGCTCAGGACAAGTAAACGCTTCATCACTTTTTCCCATTGTAGGCTCCAATAAATTGATACGAAATAAACCGTCGACAACGTAATGTTTAACCCATATTTTCAGCTTGCTAACGATGCCTAGATTTATTGTGCCGGAAAATTTATGGCGTAAAGCGAACTTTTCCAAAACAATCTGGTCATAATTCATATTAAATTGTAGCCAATGGTCAACATGGTTTCTCGCGAAGAAATTTGCGTAATGAAGCTGCAACCTAAATAAATCTAAACATGGCGATTCGTGTAAAAATATGCGGAACTAGGTTGCACGTTTCGAATTCAAACAGCAGGGTGCTTGAATTCATTTCTCGTTTGCTGGAAAAAAATGTGGTGTAAATGGTTGATGACTTTCCTTTAATGGAGCTGAATCCATGATTTACTTTCTTTTGCAGGTTTTGGACTTTTTGCGTTCTATTACTACAGGCAATCTTCATTTCTCTTTGCTTCGAGACCTTCTATTTCTTAGCTATTTTGTATACCTACTATCACTTGTTAGTGAAATTTTCAATATATTTCCTTAGAGAAAATCGAGCATGATATCGCATCATATTGTAGACCACACAGTTTTTTCTTCGGAATGATTGTCGGTGATTTCATTCATAGATTTTCCGATTTAATAGGTCTGGATGTTCAGTAATTATAAATACTTTATCTGTCTGCGATTGAGAAACTAATGTGTCCACCTACCTGGACTATTTTTTGCTTGTTTTGTGAATGAACATGTGTTTATAGTGGGGTAATTGACATTAAAATACCACGCCTGTCCCGATAGGTTGACGAGTTTATTAGATAGCTGTTCATTTGAAAATACTCCATATGACACAACTCACATGGAAAAATATATTGTAAAATTGTAAAGTATTGCAATATTGAACAAAAGCCTCTACCTATTTGCCCGAAGATACAAACCACAAACTATCAACATTATATGGATCAAGTACCATATTCTACTACTCTTAATCGATTTCTATTCTTAGTATGAATCGAATTTAATAATTCGAGTTATTCCATTATGAAAAGAATCGAATGAACTCGATTGACTTTTAAAAATGTCTCGAATTAATTAGTCGAGTGATTTTCATTCACAATCTCATTAAGGGAGAAGTGAATGATGCGTTTATTGGTATCAAGTAGAGATGTAATACGAGACATTTTAAGGGAACGCAGTATTTTGATTTACTCGAAGGCTCAGATGAGGAAAAAGAAGGAAAGAAACCACAAATAGGAATTTACCAACATGAAATAGAGACGATCTACGAGACATGCTTTTGAGACAAAACAATTCGAATTAAAAATGATTCAGGGTAACATCAGGACTCAGACAAGGAGACCCCTATCACAGTTGTAATTTAATTGTGCCTTGGAATATGCAGTTAGCAAAATAAAGTCGGAGCTAACAGAAGGTTTTGCTCACCAAGGCTCAAAGGTGCTGTTGGCCTTTGCTGATGACATAGATACAGTGGCTCATTCAACAAGAGACATACGAGAGGTTTTTTACAGCTGGAGGAAGAAGCAGGCAATCTGGGCCTAGGAGTAAATGAAGAAAAAATAAAATATATGAAAGTTACAAAGAATCCAAAGCCTCGAATTGGGCAGAATATAACCCTTAATGGCAACCAAGTAGAAAAAATGTCTCAGCACGAATAATGGCGGGAAATGGGGCGTTATACTCTCTCACAACAATATTGAAATCTAAGCTGGTAAAGAAACAATCCAAACCAACTTTGTGCAGGTTAACAATTCGCTAGGAAGTTATGGGAAATAAATAAGCTTCTTTGAAAGAAAAGTCCCCAGAATGATATTTGAACCGAATAGAGATGAAACAGCAGGAGTGTGGAAAAGACGCCACAATGTTGAATTGGCGACAATGTATAGCAGTGAAAATATAGTAGGGCACATAAAAGCTGACCGAATAAGATGGGCAGGTCATGTAGTAAGATCAGAAGGCAACAGGTTGATAAAAATAGTATTCCTTGAGAGATCAGATGGCAGAAGATTAACAGGTGGACCCAGAAAGAGATGGAAGAATGCTGTCGCAGCAGCAGGTCTATCTAGGATGGGAGGGGCAAGTGGAAGCACAAGATCGTGGGATCTTAAAGAGAGCCATAGTGGATGAGGCTAAGACTCACCCAGAGTTGAAAGGCTAGGAAAGATGACGAAGGACATAGAAGTTAAATCGAATTTCACTGATATCAAAAAGATATACAATGCGAAACAATTTTATTAAAAACCCTATAATGACAATGAACCAGAATCAAATATCCGGACTTTACTTGTTCTTCTCCATATATGGCTTCTTATATGGTCGGTTTTTTATTGTTGGAGGTTAGGAGTCCGAGTGCGTTCTATTAACAGCGCCATTGCGATATTTAATTCGAATAAATCACTCGAATTAGTATTTCGATTATTTACTACGAAACTTTCCGTTGTACAAACACTTCGGATATTCTCATCATTAACTCACAACTTCGGTCGCCCTTAATAAAAAAAAATGTCTTTAACCATAATCGCTACCTAAACACCCTCATTTCTTCCATAGCCAATTGCAGATCCGGACTATTTAAGTGTTATAGTTTTAATGATAATTCACGCTATTTTTATCGGTTCCGTCACGTCTCTACAATGTTCCTAACTCCCAAATAACGTTATTAAGTTTGGCAAGCATCCCGAAAACAACGGATCTGGAAACCGAGAGCCAAAAATAAAATTTCCGAATCATTTCTGACATCACACCGCGTAATACACGAATCGAACAATTCCGAAACGGGACACGTTTAAAGAATCCAACTGTGGTTCTTCTGTTGTCTTTCTGATTTATTTTTACCTACTCCAAAGGAACATTTCCATCGATTTATATAAATAGGCCTTGTCATTCCAGCTTAAAAGTTCGTCTGGATTCCGGTTTAATCCACCAAAAAGCTGAACGACGATTTTGTCGGACAAGGGGAAAATACCTATTTGCCCATCGATCATACCAGCCAGTAAATGATATACTTGAGCCTAATCGACTGAAACTTGTTTTATGCGATAATATATTTTTAATACAAACAAATACCCAAAAAGAGAATAAGTATTATTTATCTTTTATTTTTTATGTCTGCAATGTTTTTCATAGTTTATTGTCAAGCTACCAAATAATAGGCATTGCCTTCTATGTTTAATTCCCTTACCAAAAGCAAATAATATAAGAACATTTGAGAATTTGAGAATAATCCCGCGGATCTACGATTCTCGAGATGGTGCCACAACTAAAGGACAATTAGCCAATTATGAAATAATTTCTCCAAAATGCGAAAAGCGAATAAAGAATGAATGATATAAACGACGACTATAAATGAAGAATAGATATTCGTGATCATTGTCTACAGAATACCAAGCACGGACCATTAGAAAACCGCCGCTAAAGCCACAATCATCAACCACCAGGTCTGCAATTGACTACCACAGGATAATCTTATCTCACACCCGATGCATAATACTGGTAAATCTGTAGTAATTTTGATTTAACAGCGTTCCTTGCTGTAATCGTCGTTCAACATCCATCGGATTTGGCTTTATCTCTCGTCAATGGTGGAAGTTAAACTTCCGGGATGTTAAAAGAAATTTAATTATTTGTTTAATCTTTCAGTGATAAAATGTCCCCTTTATATAAATACAGCAAATAAGCAGAAAGTATTTCAATCTGTTTTGCCTCCAGGTTTTCCATGTTTAATGTTGACTATAAAAAATTTTGATTGAATTTCACTGCTTTGGTCAAACATGCTTTCCTTAATTCTGTCTTCTGGTGTTTTATGCCTTCGTAAACATGTATTTTACTATAAAAAAAATTCATAATATATCATCAACCTCATTTTTTCATGTGGAAACACCAATTTTTGTTTTCAATTTTGAATTCTCGATTGAACTCTAAGTATGATTCAGGTCCATGCGTGTCATGTGGTCATGTGTGTAAGTGCGTGCCATAACTCAGGAAATGGTTGAAAACGTACAAGACGAGTTTATTTACCGTTTTGGGTATTATCAAGCCATATATTATTGAACATTTCATTTGATTGTTGTTCTGCTTCTCGAAATAAATCGGTCCTTTTCAGAACGAAATAATCGCGCTATTAATTATTGATGGATCCAATCGTAAAATTGAAATAAAAAGCAGGTATTTTTGGACCACCTTGTATAAATAATAGTATAAAAAATCGCATTTACAAATAAAAATTGACGAGTCCGAGCTTTTTTTTAGAAACATTACATCTGGGATTCACTGTATACATAAAACAACAATTCTCACAATAAAAAGCCACAATATGAACACGGTTTTTAAAAGAATTTCGCCACCATGAGCGTTTTAGTTCATTAAAAGCCGTTGCAAATACCCGTTCTAAGTGACTATCAAGGCTTCAAAAAGCGCATGCTGCCGTTCAGGGAAGTATTAAAAAGGTACTGGGAACCAGTGATGTATTCCGCACGACCCGGGCACCTTTACAGATCACTTACTAATTAAATATAACTTACAGCAAGCTAACCGCATACCTCCTGTCGACTTATCGCATACCTTCAATCTCCAGTTAATTTCGCACCTTTGGTTTCCGTCTCGCTCGATTCCGAATGGCGAACTATCCATGAGACGAGGATGGAAACTCGCGAGTCTTTTAAGGCACAGGAATGGCAAGGAGCTGTATTCAGTTAATTGTCATCTACTGTATTCGAGTGACATTTTAAGATAAGTCAATTAGTTTAGGTTCGCGACGAGGCAACTAAAGTAGAATCTCCGACTACGTTCGAGAACTTTTCAGCTGCCTTTTGGCATGTGGTAGAACAAAAGGGGCAACTGCTGGCAATCCATCAACAGCTGATTTAAACCCCATTGATTTTTAGGAATTTTTTTGCTGATAATAGGAGTCGCCAAATGAAGCGGTGAATTTCATTCAAGCTATTCCAGTTCTTTGGGCATAAAAAAATAATTGTTTAGTCTCATGATTCTTCCATGTGTTTGCTTCAGGTATGAAGCCCACCAATACGTGAGAGAATTTATTTAACTGTAAAGAAAAATCCTCAGATAAGTGTATAAACATTTGTGAATTTAGGGACGTAGCCGAATCTAGAACAATACGACGTTGAACTGTTCCTGAAGAGCGTACGAATCCTCCAAACAAGAAGTGGAGCATTGTTTATGGTGCTGTATCTTTAAAGATTTGTTTTACGCCTCGCGGATGGATTTATTGGCGAAATTGATTTGTTAAGCCGATCGATGTAGGAGATTCCCGTAGCGGATCGTTTTCACAAATTTATGCGCAATTCTGTTCTGGGTCAGGTCAGTGGCTCTTTTGCAAGGTCTATGGGAAAATTTCGATTTTTGATATAACAATAAACTGATAAATTGATCTCAGTTTAGAGCAGGTGCCTTAGAGATTCTATTCTAGGATTCTAGGATTGCAACAAGCTCACTGAAAAACACGTTTGATCATTCGGATTCGAAATGATCCACAATTTTTAATGCCTCATTTAAAGCCATTTTTCATCGGTAACAATGTTTAACCGGCGATATTTTCCTTATTAGAGACTCAAACACGTTACATAGGGTCATTGGGGCGCTTTTTAGGTCAAAAACAAACCAATGAGCTCAAAAAAACCCGCATGTGAAACTTTGATTTTTGACCAAACATTTCGTAAGGGGCAGAGGTCGAATTTTTCGCAAAATATCAAGTCTTACGAAATGATTCGATTTTTACATCATTGTCATCACAAGGAAACGAGCGACGCAAGGTGCTCATTGAAAAACGCGTTAGAAGCTTCAGATTCGAAGTAATTTAAATTTTTGGCCGTTTATATGCCACTTTTGGTACGTCACGATCATTAACGGATGACATCTTCCATACTATGGATTGAAACACGTTATATATGTACATTGGGGTGCTTCTCACTGGAAACCATCCAATGAACTCAAAAAACATGCATGTAAAATTTTTATTTTTAGTCGAAATTTTTATAAGGGGTTTTTTTGAAATATGTCAAGTATTTCGAAATGTGAAATCCGAAATAATTTTGACACTTTTGATCCATTTTAAGCGGTTTTTGATCAATCGCGATCTTTAACCAATCGTATCTTCTTATTATAGACTCAAACACGTTATACCGGGTCTTTTTCAAGAAGTGTCCGATATTCCACGAGCGATTCTTCAGATATTTTTAAGGTAAAAAGTCCATATAGGCATGGGTTTGCAAGGCTTTACTTATTGAGCCACAGGCTGTTGAAAAATTTAATTCAGTTTTTATTTTTTTAAGTGATGTTTCTCAAACATCACTTAAACATCGATATTTGGACGAAACCTGATATCTGGGGGTTTTGTAACATGAGAAACTTACGTCGATTTCTTTAAATCAGCACATTTTTAGTTACATTTAATTTTTAACACGTGCGTCGATTACTACAAATCAAAATATTTCGAAATCGGTTTGTTTGTAGCGACTTCGACGTAAACTACAATCTCTCAAATCACTCTAAATGTCACCAATTGTCTCTAAGTTATGCTCTGCTCATCCAAAATAATCTAAAATTTTAACCCATTCTAAACGGTTTTTATAAGGTCACGATCTTTAAGCGACAATGTTTTTCACATTATAGACTCAAAAGCTCTATTTATGCATATTGAGTTCTTCGGTCAACAAAAATTCACTGAACTCGAAAAAGCAACATATAAAACGTTCTTTTTTGCCGAAATTTATTAATTAAAATTCTTGGCCAAGTTTGTAGCTGCACGTTAAACAAACCGAACAAACAGTTGTTTTACGATCGTAATATATTTGTTTATTAAATGTAGAAATATATTTAATAGAATAAATAGAGGGAGTCTTGAAAGTCCCCCATTAAAATTCAAATTAAATTAATTAAATTAAATACATAAATTTATGAAACAAACCAGATCTTTCCTTATGCTTGTTCTAACGTATCTACTGGCTAGATAATCAAACATTAGCACACTGATTAGGCTAAACTCTACCTGAAATCTGTTCAAAATAGGTTTGCTTTGGATTTGGGTTTGTTAAAAGCAGCCCCGAAAGCAAAACGGGACTGCAAGCAGGCTGGATCTGAAAATTCCTGGAAATGTTTTTTTCTGGAATTGAAGTAGTCAAGATCGCTCACGGTTCAGCCGCAATTAGGCTGCCTACTGACAGGCGTCGTCATAGAGACGTCGTCAAAAAAACGACGCTCCTCCAACGGCGGCGTCGTCCAACACGAGTACAGTGACGTACATTTGCGGGGGCGCCAAAAATACGTGGGCCCCCAGCTCCACATGGCGGGATTCATTCATGGCTTTTGATATCACTGTTGTTTCGCAAACCGAGGCGAGATGTGAAGTTTCTTTTTGGCCGGAGAGAAAAGCGTGTCGTGTTTTGAGACGTTCGGGTGAGATTTTCGAAAAGAGTTCGGTGCGAGCTTGTTCGCTGTTCGGTCAAGTTTGCAACTTCCCGGGAAACTTCGTCGAATCGTTGACTGGCACAACTTGCCGAGTGATACGCGAGTTGGTGATAGAATCACTGCGGAGTAAAGTGCAACTGCAATTAACTGCGCAATTTGATGGATACGAAATGTGTGATTGTTAAAGGCAATTATTTCCAATATTGTTTGCTGAGTGCTGGAATACAGTGAGACTCAACCAATCAAACGCGGGACCAGTTATCAGTGCCTTCCATAGGATTTTATATGAAGCACCATCACCGAAGTGTTCCCTGTAAGTATTCATATTCATTTTCAGCTAATTAGACTTACTTCGGCACAACTATTTTGTCATTCGCGCAAAATGCTTTCGCAACCTTTATTAATGCCGAAATTGTATCAGCTTTTTGCACTTTGAAGCATAAAAATTGGCACAAATGCTTGAGATAAACCAGTAGTTACCAGCCCAAACCAGCGAATGTGGCAAGTAACTAGTGAATATCCCAACTTGAAGCTTCTTAGCAACAGCAGTACTTTACTGCACATTTTCAAGTTGTTTGTTGAATCTGTAATTCAAAGATCATGAAAAAACTGCTAAAACCAATTTCGGTGGCAAACCCTCAGAAATGTGCAGCTAAGTTTTCCTATCTACGGCTTTCGAAAATGAAGACATCAAACTTGTATTTCGTTACCAGATTAATGTAAGTGAGAAATGGCATGAAACCGTTTAAAATGCTGATTAAACATCAAAATGCAATCGCTTAACCACAAATATTTATCAAGTTGAATAATTTCCCTTCTAAACTTCCTGCAATATACAATATTTAAAAAGGTCTAAATTGAGCAGATGATACCTATAGAACAGTATTGGAGATATTTGGCTATGCACTATAACAGGACGCAACAGATTGATGAAACCGATAACATCAACATTTCCATTTTCCGTAACTCCGTTGTTTTTTCACAATCTTCTTCCTTTGTTTTCACTAACGCTTTCTTCATTCCTTAACGTTTAATGTTTTTCTTCATATCACTTTTTTCTAGTCTAACTTTATTTAGTGTTCCGATAGAGCCCGAAAGTCAGTTACATAGTTAAAAGCTCCATCAAACGCAAGCCATAGTGTTTAGTTTTACTTGAATTTAACTACTATTCCTCGAAATTCGATTGTTCCTACAGACTGCGCTTTAAATATGAAAAAATACGTTTTAACAAAATTAACAGCTAAATTGTTGCCTACTCGTTCCAACACGTTCAAACAGCCCGCTCTCAGTTGAGTCACATTTAATTTTATAACACTATCTGGCTCTAAAAGATGGTAACCTGAGGATCTGGACCAGTTTCCATAAAAGGTGTTGGTCTGCTTGAACTGGTTTAGTAGCGCCCCGATTGAGAGACAACAACAGTTTTTGGAAAGTTCGCGGTACCTGAGTATTCAAGCTTGTGTGTAAAGTGATGGGGTTGGAGCTTTAAGATTAACAGCTTTGTAAGGTAAATATGGATGAGCAACGATATATTTGACTTTCTAAACGACCTGACTTCATACTTGCTTAGGAGTTTGCAAACCATCCAAATCTCCTCTATTCATTTTACAGCGTTTGAATGAAGAATTGGTAATAATTATTAAGGCAATGTCCTCATTTTGTGATCATATTACTCTCTCTGTCACACTTATAAATATTGTATAACATTTGTTCTTTTAACTGTAATTTAGAAATGATCTTCAGAATACCGACTAAGTGATTTGCATTGAAATACCCAAATTACTCTTTCAAGGAAACGAAATTGAAATTCTCCAAAATTAAGGTCATCTTGAACAATTGCAATCGTTTCGTCAGGTGTCATACTCTAATTAATGATTGTGACATTTGCTTTCAAATTTTCGAAAGCGGATCCTGACCATTTATGAAAAATCAGGGTCTCATAACGACATAATTTCTACTTCTGACTCATTGGTCAGTCGGTAAATATGTCTAGAAAACACCTATCTGAAAGATTCTCATTAATTGGCTCACTTTTACTCACTGAAATGGACGGAATACATAGTTTCGCATAGAAACAATTTATTAATAGCTTCTTAATAGAGATTAATTATATAGGAAATGTCCTAATAAAAAATAAATTAGCTTCACCCAGATGTTAAGGGAGTTTTTATATTTTTTATACTTGCTTCGAAAGTCCTTGGTATTCGTATTCAAGAGTTTCGAGGAAGTTTATAATCATCCAAGATCCAGTTGCAACAGGAACAGGACGCACGTTCTTTAAGGCAGATTTGATAATTTTACTTAAATTGTTCTAGAAGGGCAGAAAGACCGATAGGTCGATAGCCTTTTTTAGAAATAAAGATGTTTACTACTACTACTTGTTCTAGAAGGCCCGTCTAGATTCGCTTACTTTTTTGTTGTTCAATTTTTTGCTTTATGCTATCAGACAAAATAGCAATGTGATTGCAACAACTGAATTTGATGAAAAATCCAAGTTCAATTCAAAATTGTGTGGGTTAAATTGCAACTATTCAAAGGTTCGTTTTGAGTTCTCAATTGAGGGCAAAATTCCAAACTGTTGTTAAGCGAGTGGGTATACAAAAGTATAAAGAATAATCGTCTAATTATCTTTCAAATACTAATAAAGCGAGCGGCCTTTTAATAAATATTAAGGTTTGAGGTTAATAATGATGGTGAACGTAAAAAGTTAAGGGAATAATAATTGGAACACGAAAACTGTAAATAATCTTTAAATCTAGAAAATGAATCAATGAAAATATGATCAAGTTAACTTTCTTTCCAGGTGTTCCCAGAACGTCGGTTCCACCTCACCATCCGCAACAATTTAGCGCCGTCCAGCCAAACATATCCGCCCCATTTCTGCCATATTTACTAACGACACTTTATACCGATTTACTCTCTTCCCTACCAATTTTACTCTTTTTCGTGCATCGACCGTATGGCAAGAGGTCCTCTAGCCCCTTGCCACTCTGTCACCAGTCAAAATGTTAACACTTGCGATGCGCCACTCCCAACACAGTGACACCACACGGGTACCACCAAGCGGGATTGGTTCCAGTAATAACGGAGATGAATTCGTGGATATTTTGCAGGTAAGAATCACTTCATTAAAACCAAATCGGACAGATAATAAAATAAATAACTTTGCAGTTTCAAAACGATAAGTTGACGAAGCGACTTTGTTTCTTCTAAGCTAAGCTAAGCCTGAACCAATTTTTACCTAAAAGTTCTTAACGTAAATGGTCCTGGTGCCTCCATTTCCAAATGGGATGCAGAAAAACTTAAAGCCTTTTCCCCTTTTTACGACGGAGTCTATTCGTCTAGTGCAATTAGTTAGAAGAAATATTGTGATATTTCAAACAGTAGAGGAACATGAACATTCTAGGTCAGTACCCAGAAATTGGCAGAAAACACCTCATTCAACTATAAAAGACTCAAAGAAAAACGATTCAACTTTTACAACTAAAGTTTTTGGCCAAACATCTATTTCTAGTTTGAAGCTGCGTGATTGAAAACATCGGGAGAACTTGAGAATAAATCTTTTCGTTAACATCAGCAATTCTTATCAGTTTGCCCCCTCTTTAACGAAGCAACGGGTTAGATAAAGCCTAAAGAAGATATAGTAAAGTCAATGTCAAAGTCAACAACAGGCGATCAAAGAAAATATGGTGAAATCCTTCACAAACCCCACTTGATGATATTACAGACAACGCGCATAACGTACAATTTCAAAATATAAAACTATTTTTTTAAATCATTTTCATTTCAGAAGTCATTGGTGTTGTTGAACCTCTCAGTAGAGACTTTATTGCAAATACAAAAACCTTCAACTTCGAGTTCTCATTTATCAGCTCATATACAACGTTAAATAGAAACCAGAATTGTAAAGTGTGAGGGTTATTCCTTTCGGGAAAATTAGGATTACAGGAAAAATATAGAGGAAAACTTAAAATAAAGGAGACAAATAATTATATCGACCTAAGACTCATAGAATACATGGTTAAGTTCGTTCACATCAACCTTCTTCCAGGTGGTTTCATATTTTTCCTTCCCATTTTTAATATTCAAATCTTTTGCCAATTTTATTCGAGTTTTAAGTTGAGGGCAGCAAGTGAGAGCGAGGTTCTCTTTACACTTTGTGGGCGTGCTGGCCTTAGCCGATTCTTTCCCAGTTTAAAAATCAATGCAATTATTGAAATTCGTGCTACGAGTTTGTCTTTCATTTAATTCTGAAATTCCAGTCACACTTCTTTTACCGGAGTACATAAACTTTCATTTCAGAGTTTCCGGCCTTGTCTTCTATCTTTAATGCCGCATATTCATTTTCTGAATCATTCTGCAAAGATCCCAATCAGTGAGCAGTTTTTATCTTAATTTCGTTTTATTAGCGGCTGTCATAATTGGAGATTTCTCGTTGGTACGCCGACTTGGCTCTCTGGAGAAAGGGACAGTGCCAGCTGGTGGGCGATGTTTGTTTCTTCCACATAATCGACTTTAATCCACAAATTCCACTGTCTAGACACTGACAAAATGAAAAATAAATCTTATTTTTAGCTGAAATATGCGCCATTGACCTTTGCCATCTATACTAGACATACTCAATAATAATATTGCTAAGAGGCTTCAACTTGCGTGCAGGTTCAGCAGATTCTTCTGGATTCAAATCGCAGAGAACCTGCAGGTTTGCATCCAGTCACCACGCAACCTGGGGTGCCGCCGCGATTGGTGATGGACACGTTGGGTACCACGTCTTCGTATTACTACGGAAACCCCACCTATCATCAAACCCCTCCTGGATCAGCTGGAGCCAGCATGGACGACTTGGTTGCGATGTGGTTCAGTGGAGGGCCGAGCACATCAGGTAAGGGTTTTACTGCCTATTTATATCCTGGGCGTGTTCTGGCTTTTGTTTCTTCAGCCGTTTATAAAAAATTACCATATTCCACAGGTTGGACTTGTGTGCGTTATGTTAATGCGTTATTGTTTCGAGTCTTTTGACATTGATCTATCGCAGCTTTTGGACATAACGGGCGACTTGCTGATTGAACAAGGTTAACTTTCTAACACCTATTATTTTACGTAAGCGCTCATTTATACGATTAATAAATTACGCTTATCCTTTGATACAGTAGCCGAGGAATTTAATTCAATTAAAATTGTTGCTCAGTTGATGGCTAAGTCGACAAATTTATGTGGTGACTCACACAACGCGACATAAGCGACCAATCCAATGTGGTAGAACCACGATGTTGATGTAAAAATTATCCAAATTTTAAGACAGTCAAAAGAGGAAATCTAAATGCAAATTGTCAATAAATAGTTGTTTTAAGTTAGGATTAAACAGAATGATGCGACTGTACTTTTCATCGCCGCAGCCGATGCATGGTCGAAATTAAGTTTGAGCGTTTGATAAATTGTCGCTTAACACTTACTACCACATCTGTTATAGTTTTTTCTGCATCATTTAAATAACGAGATATTTTCTAGCTATTTTCTATTTAGTGATGTTCGAGCCACCGGATAGTGGGCAAAAAATGCACGTCGAAATAATTCTCGGAAGACTGAATATCCTTTGAAATTAAGTACGCTTTGCTTCAATGATGGCACATGACTTCTTCTCTTCTAAACGTGAAGATACGCATTTGCAACGTTTTTCAAAAGACCAGACAAAACTCCTGTGTAAATCAACAAATTATTAATTAAGCAAATTTAGCAACGACTTGGAGCGATCATTGACAAAGAAATGAAAATAAACCTCACTCTCATCGTGTTTCTCCTCTAATAAACGCTCCTGCTGGAAACCGATAAACACCATACATGCACGCTTATACAAATCGTTCCATTAACGATTTCATTAACTTCCTCGAGACTTCTGCAACACAATTCCATATTTGCCGCCTCTTCAACCGTACGGTTCACCAATAACATTAAAACTTATAATTGCTCTTTAGTTTCGATATCACCTTTTTCGGATCCAGCCTTACGTAATTACCGTGTAATATTTGCCACTTTTATATTAGTTGAGCCCACATATATTTCAGACTGCCTACGCCAATGAATACGTCACATATTCAAGGATAATTCAGCAATATACAGAATGAGAGACTTAGTAGTTTCCTTTGAACACTGAGTAAAGTGGGCCTAAATTTTTAATTTTTGTTCAACCCGGGAAATATAGTTTAATGTAGTCTTGATACGGTACTGAATACTTCCCATTGTTGAAATACTCTTATTCTATAGTTTCTACTATAATTCCTTCTGGTATATTTTTGGTTTTTTATTCGGCCGCCGGGAATCTTAAAGTTCAATTTCTTTTAGAACCATCCTAAACTTGTTGTTTTGAAATATTTTGCTATTTTTCTTCTTCCTCTCCAATGTCTACTATACTTTCAAATATATCCAACGTTCTCAACTTGACTTCGTAATTTTCGCTCCATTGTTAAAAGTACCCGTTTGAAAAGTAAGTTACGCAGCTCCATATGGAGAAACAATAGTCACTAGTATCGCTACTTCCACACTAGAAAGGAGAAGTCTAAAACATGCAACCTTAAAATTTGTTTTATCCTTTCGGGCAACATTCAAGCTTCAAATAATACGTGCCTTGCCTGAACCATTGTTTTCCCTCTAAATTAACGATAACTATTAAATAAACTCCAATATTCTCAAATATGGTGCGCCATCCTACGCCAATGGCTTCGTCACAATATCCGCTGTTTTTATTCAGTCCAGTTTATTTTTTCTAATATTCAAATCAGTCTCTGCCATATTAATGGTCGCTCGCTCATTATAATAAACTCTTTGAATTTAAATGATCTACCAAACTTTAATGAGTTACATTGTTTTAAAACCATTTCACATTCCAACCAGCAACTTTTAAGGATATGTTTGAGGACAAACATTTTAGCTGTTGCTTTTACATAAAGAATATTCATTCCAATATACGAAAAAGATAAAGAATATTGAAATCTTGGGTGTAAATTAGATAAAATCCAAGGGAAGAATGTAACATGTCCTTACGAGAGGAGTGTTTTAAAATGGGAATTTTGATTACGTTTTCATAGACTCTTTGCAGCAGAAAATGGTTCAAATTTCAAATTCAATATTCTCCAAAACTTCATTATAAACATTTCATGAATTCACCCTTATTTCCACGAAGATTCATGTTTTGTTATCAAAATCAACACACTCATTCGTTTTACGAAACTGAAAGGTCAATTTTACAAGCCCTATTTTTCTAAATGACATATTGCCATAACCTTATGACCTTTTTACTATGAACTGACTCTTCCTAGTAATAATGTTACGTTTCCAGGAAAGCATTAGCACCCACACGTAACCTAGATAACTGACTCGAATTCATTCATGAAATCGAGTTATGTGCGTCTAAAGCCAGTAGCGCGTATAACTGCACGACTAATTGTTACAGCTACATTGTTAACAATAAGGAGAAAGTTTCCACATCAAAGCGCACTTTTTTATTTAGCTGATCTGGCTACCAACACTTGGAAACGCTGACCATTTCTTC
Source organism: Dendroctonus valens (assembly GCA_024550625.1). Classification (NCBI taxonomy): domain Eukaryota; kingdom Metazoa; phylum Arthropoda; class Insecta; order Coleoptera; family Curculionidae; genus Dendroctonus; species Dendroctonus valens. Next base: position 385,128 of record JAJTJO010000867.1, on the reverse strand, counting down.
CTAGCTGGAGTTTCTTTATATTCAAAATAATGAAGAACTATTTGGAAGAAATATTTAGTAGTGGGGAACGTACAACGTTCTTTAGCAGATCTGGCCTTCGGTACACATAGATCCGAGCCAACAATGCACATTGTAATCAGGGGAACAGATAAACAGATAAAATGATATAAATACCAGCTAGAAAAAAGCCACTTCTAAACTCAAACACTCAAAGAAATGGGGGCTTTGAGAGGCAACGAAAACGTTAAGCAAATATCAAAGCAGGAATCGTTTAGAAGCTAATTTTAATCAACCGCTCTAAAAAAAAGCAAACTCTTTAAGGGTAATTGCGGCAAGCTTGAAGCAAGAACGTTAATTAACAAGAAAATATCTTTTAATAACTTTTAATTACACAACTCGTGAACCAATATTTGAAGAACGGCTTTGGAAACTGAATAAAAGTAAAGTTTACCTAAAGTAGTTTGAAAGGGTCTCTCCGGAGGAAATAACGGCAGCGCTGGATTTTCTCGGATTTTTACGAATAATCGCATTTTACAACCAAAAGTTCAACTGCTACTCAGTGCACTTTTCACACCAATCTCAATCATTGGAAGCATCAGTTAGAAGACTTCCAAATATCAAAGAAGTCAATTTTCAATTCAATAGGCAGGAAACAGCCTATTGAATTCTAGTGAACTTCTTGTAGATACGCCACTGTGTCTTTCTACCGGGAAAAGTGCAACAACGACCCCCTTCAACCCCATTCAGCCACCCGATTTACGAGCGAGTGCGCTTTTCGTTGCCCACGCGCCATTTCCATTCACAAAATGGCAACAGCCTGCTTCTAGGTCAAACAGCACGTCTCGCCGTGCTGATAGAATTTATCCGAAACGTCCCTGGGTAGAATGTGTCTGGCCGATCCATTATTTATCCCACCCAAATAATTAAAACCCCTCTTGGGAAGTTCGGCAAACAGTCCTAAATTGATGGACCATAATTTGTAGGAATTTCAAAGTGGACCATGGACTTCTGAGTGTTTCATACTGCTGAACACTTTAAGGCTTTTTCAGGATATGAATGTAAGAGCTGACAATGATACAAAGTTTCTTCGCATAAAATGTAATCACCAAAATATCTCAATCAATATTTTCTCGGAAATAACATGGCGCAGTTGGCAACAGTTCCCAGTAAGGAAAAACGGCATTCAAGGTGAAATAACAGAATCAATTGAGGGATCGCTCTTGTTACTATGAACTTTGATATTTGAAGGCAATTAGCCTGAAGAAATTTAAATAAAAAGTGCGCTTAAAAGATTAAGAGACGTCCAGGGTGAAAGTGAAACTAGGACTCATTTGAAACTATAAAATTTTTATTGGGCAGAATTAGATTTCAAAAATTCTAAATCAAGTAGTAATTTATCCAACTGTTTTGAAGTAAACTTTTTCAGTTCAATTCCTTATTCATGCTTCCATTTCCCAAACTCCATTTATAGACATTTTCAACGACCATTCGATTTCCAAGCTACTAATGACATTTTCTCGGTTAATATCAAAGTTGAAACCAGGTAAACATGGAATTCTCGTTTTTTCCGCGTTCCTCGTTCGGAGTTATTAATAATAGCTGAAGAAAAATGACATACATGTTTCTATATATAAAAAGTAAACAGAGTACAAATAAAACTGAAGTAATCGGACAAGGAATCTGGGATTTGGGCGAAGACAGTGATGGCAGACAGTCGCTATTATTATCCCTTATTAAATTCACGTACAAAAACAGTAGGTATAAAGATAGATGCGAGCGTAATATAAAAATGTATGTGTGAGATGGAATTGTATACAAAATGGAACACTAGTTCTTCTGAGAGGGAAGATTTATTTAATCAAAGCATTTCAAAAATAGTTAAATTGCACTTCTACAAACAGATGAAATGAAAATAACTGCGCAACAAAGTGAACGCAACACAACCAAATTTGCCATAACTTTGGAACTAGATAAATTGTAATCGCTTCGAGCAAGTTTGGAATGCTCCTGGTTGGACAAAAAAAGGTTTTTTGGATATAAACACGAAAAGTTTCAAGAAAAACCAACTAGCTGGAAACGGTTTTTCAATTATTCGACCATTCTTTACCATTCCATCTTGAACTTATGTTGAAGTTAAACTTCATAGACAATTTAACGAGAAAATTCTATGGTTGTATGAGGAATTACCCAAATCAGAATTGCCCGCGAAATCTGTGATTCTGGATGATTTTCAACTAAGTGAAGTTTACTTTCAAATATTTCGTCCATTCATGCAACCCGGTACATTAAATTTTAGCTGAAGACGACTGCGAAGTTTCAGCTTCAAGATGAGCCGTCGATTTTGCTAATCGGTTCGAACGAAAGAAATTATCACTCCAATACCAAAACGGTTGATTTTTTAAAAACCACTCTGTACATAAACGAGATGAGCTAGAAATTCCAAAACTGAGATATGAGATCTTTTTTTAATACCTGTGGTGATGAAATACAAAGAAAACAGTTTTTTGTTCATCTGGCAGCATGTGGAACTTTAACCAATTTTGCATTGTTTCATTTGCTACCCCGAAACTTTACCTGACGCGCTATTTTTTTGCAAATATACGCAGTAATCGAAAAATAATGGCATCAAATAACGCTTCAAACAGAAATAGAATAACTCTCAGCAATTAGAATTTATCCAGTTCCAAAATTAATCGAAATTTGTCCGTGTAACGTCTATTTTGTTGGGCATTTTAGAAAGTTTAATTAATAGCCTCCGAAATGACCAAACTCAAAACCAATGGACTTTTTAAAAATATGCATAAAATGAAGTAAATACAGACATTTCCTTCAAGATGTTTACGAATTAGAGCCTTCCTACAGCTTTGCAATAGGTCGCGGGTTCGTTGTGTCGTGTGGATGGCGCTAGATAAAAATATAGAATGGCCACTAAGGCAAGTGCGGTAGTTCATCTTGCCTGCTAACTGCAGGATTAAAGCTTTCTACTCGAAGTAAATTTTCATTGTACGTTCAAGTGCTGTGGGAGTGTTTCAAGTGTTTCTTTAAATGGGTCCTTGAGGAAACATTATGAAGCGATGAGGAAAAACATGAAAATAGAAAATTTCTGAAATTTCAGGAAATCGCTCCAGAACTTGACATATACGTTTGACAAAGTGAGTGCAATAATAATAAATCAATTTCCTTCATGTGCTTCTAGTTCCTTGGTTTCTGTGGGATTATCAAGGTGAGAGCACACTTTTTTAAAATATTAACAAGGCGCAACTGTCAGAGTAACAACAGGAAATGAAAAAGTTCAGCTTCAACAGTATTTTTAATAGTTTATGGCATTTTTTGAGCACAAAAAGCTTCTACCACCTGTGAATTACCGTAAACAAAGGGTAAACCACACCCCATCAGAACCAGAGTTAGCCGGGCCTCGTGCTGGTTCCATTGACGTCACATTCATTCATGGATTCGCACCCCTCCTTGTCATGTGATCTGTTTGCCCCCACTCTGCGCCCTAACGGTCAATGCCGTTTAAAGTTCGGGGGTTGGTTAGAGGGTGGAACGTACCAGGGCAGGTCTAAAGTTTCGCGAGCGCCAGCAGTCGAGGTGAAGGGCACGACAACGTTGCCGGCACATCAGAAGCGTCTTTCGGGAAATTGATTCGCAGAATCAGCTGGAAATCGGTTTCCAACTGGACCATCATCGACCAAAATACTCGTGATCAGCTGTTTTGCGGTTTCCAGAGAGTGTAATCAGTAGAACATTGCGCAATTTTAAAAATACTAGTTGTTTGAGTTTTTATACGTTTTGACGTAAATCGACACAACGCGATCTGGCAATGAATTCAACATCTATAAATATTCTTTACTCAATACGCGACGCTCGCGCTCGCTAGTGATTCACAAGCTACTTTATTGCCCTCAAAATTTGGTTTCCCTAAAAGGCTCGGACCGCAGCAGTCTAAAGCTCAAATAAAATCATCTTCTCAATTAATAAAATACGGCTAGAAGTTGGAGCATATACTGAACATACTAGATGCGGTTTTGATTGCTCTATGCGACATGTTGGTTTTGTGCAGTTTGAAGAAAGTCAAACACTCATTTTAATCGTAAAATTTAAATTAACTGAATTAAATTTTAATTAACTGTGTAACTTTTCTTCCCGACGACTTTTAATTTGTCAAAGCTATGCGTGTACTATGCAGAGGTGACACTATTTGTTTGCTGAAGAGAAGAGCTCTTAAAATGTCCTCCTGTAACAATTTTCTATAAAAACGCATTTCAGTTTTTAAAACTAAACGCACTAATCGATCTTCGAAACTTTTTGCACCATTGTTTTACACATCTTTTAGGTCTTAAGTGAGTTAGTTAAGCTCAGTTTAACTGACCACAAAGTAGATTTTTTTGATAGTAAGGTTTTTCCAAAATCAAGCTTGACTCTTTTTCATTTCTTGCACATTTAACTCAAAAAGCAAAACTGTTCCTGCACTCCAAAGCGCCAATTGCGAAATCACTCAAACCATCCAATTGTTCGAAGCTATTTTAAAACATTCGCGAATTTTCAATATTGAAGTCGTTTAGTAACATACGTAAAAACCTCATCAAACACACAAGGAACACAAACATTTTGAGCCTCTTAAAATAGGCATTGAACTCACTGTTATTCAGTCACACACTATCGGACGTCAGAACCTCTAAGTCTGCTGATGTTTTAGTGAATGTTTTTACGTAATCGAATGAAGATACACAGTTTTCGAATAATTGAGAGTATACATAGAAAACCTACATCATCACTATGGAATCGGAGGTATAAAATGTATAGTAAAGAATTGTTGGTTGGCGTAGACTAACAAGGAATGCAGACGGGGTTTTGGTGCCGGCTAAAGATTTTAAGAAGTTGAAGATGTCGATTCTGTTTTTTATATTTATGGCGCCCAAAAGCTACTTTTTACGAAACGTTCAACATGTTAACTCCAGAACAAAGTGAATCTACTCGATAAACTGATAACTTGATGAGTGCAGAAGTATGTTTTTATATAAACTAGAATAGAACAAACCTACGGCTTACATTTTTACCGAAGGTACCTAATTGTGTTACTAAATCGATCTATGCATATTTCAAACCGGACGAAATGCGCTTAAAAACTTCGATGTATTTTGACCTCATTATTATAACAGCGCGCTGCTGTAGGCAAAAATCTTTCAGTATGTAGTTAGCGATTCAGCGCTTTTGTCATCCGATAAATCTATTTCTGAAGCTGCGAACAGATGTTTTTCGAAAATAAAATGTTATTTTGTTTGTTTCTTGTTGCGCTTACTTACGTCTCGGATCCAAATTTAATGGGTATTTTGTCACCCAACACCTCCGCATTTAAGGAGTTGATATAATTAGCAGTCATGTTTCTATTTCGAAATTTCGGTTTCAAAATAACTGGACACTGTCGCGAGTCGAAATTAACCTGTTTATACGATCTTCTACATCGACTGTGAAGCTAAATCACTTGTTGATAATGATATTTTCAAGTTGTTTTAGTTAATTTTCATAGCTATAAAGAGTCGAGCCAATTTTGTTACATTGAACCAATTATTTCCAACTCTTACGAAATCGTGTGCAACCGTGGGATGTGAGTATCGTGTCCGTGGTTAGTTTCCAGTTGGTGTATGTTTGTTTGGGTTTAAATTATCTTTAATTATATTACAAAATTGACGGCAGCCCACCCAATTTCTAGATTCACTGTCAATGGGTCAATATCTTCTAAAGTGTACCCCGCATGTTCCACGCTTTGTTTTCAAACAGAACTTTTGAAGCAAACTAGCAACTACTACCTATGAAGTGTGTGTGTTGACAAAATTAACACCAGGAAGTATTGAATAACATTTCATGGGCCCTGCCATTGAGCTGCCACCGATATTTCTACCTAGCATCTCCACTGAGATCTCTGAAAATAATTAAATATTCAATCCTATTAACACCACACTAATTTCCTGAAAATCCCAAGAGTCGCTGTCATGCGAGCGGTTGTGTCATTGAACTTTACACCAAAGACTCGAAACTGCCTTGATTCGGCACATATTGTACAAGTTTCCAAATTCAGTGCAAACTTTATAACACAACCAACTGATTGTGCGAAAAACTTTGGCAAAAATCGCATTAAACACACCCGAATAGAGCAATTTGGGGCACAGGTGTCTCCTAAAATCGAACACGTCGCTTATAACAAACAGATGGGACAAACATTTTAAGAATTCCTATACGGTGCCACTCTTTTCGTAGATGAGAACAACTGATTCTGTTTGCCGTTCTTTACATTCACATTCATTTTAAAGGAGAAGTATAATTGATTTACAAAAAAAAACATATTTTTTTGCGAAAAAAGTTGAATTCTGCAAACTTTGCAAAGCTGACTACTTGACTACTTTGGTATTGACTAGTAAATTGTTTGGACATTTTAAATTCATTTATTTCTCGAATGTAATTAAATATATTTAGGAAGGGCGGTTTAAATGTTTATTTTAATCACTTACTGTGAAAAAGAGCAAAAAGAAAGAAATAAAAAGCTTAATAAGTCTGCGAGTATTTAGGGAGTAAGGAAAATAATGCAAAAATGAATAATTCTCACAAACAACTGTGATATTCGCAAAAACCTACAGTGTGTCTAACTTAAGATAGAAACACCGCAGTATTTTTAGGAGAAGCAAAGTTTTCAGTTTCGATACAGACGTAGAAGGTCATGAGATCAATTGTTTAGGCTACTCATTTCTAACTTTAGATGAAAAGGTTTAGGTTTAAAAGGCTTAATCAAACCCAAATATCTATACACGCTGAGAGAAGGTGATGAGTTGAAACGCTTTGAATATTGCCTTTGGGCCGCAGGAAGTTTACGTTGTTTACGAATGAGGAATGAAAATTATGTTCACTACCAATGGGATACGATCTTAACAAACTGCAGTTACTGGTCTTCAGAAAATCCTCACTGGGTTATTAACTACAAAAAGCAATATTCACAAAAAGTTAATGTGTGGTGCGGAGTAATTGGTTCGTTTTCCTTCCACACCACCTTAAATGCAGAGCGATTGCATATATTTTTTCAAATATGGAAGGAATGGGTTTTTATCGAGAATCTACCTATCAACGTGCGACAAGAAAAGATCTTCCAACTAGACGCTGCATCTATTCACAACTCTCGGTTGGTCCGGAATTGGCTAAATCGGTACTTCACATTAAGAAGGATGTGCAGAAATATGTTCGCCCTTTTGAACTGTGGTCTCGCCGTTCTCCTGATATTTCGCCACTATATTTTCATTTCTGGGGTATTATCAAGGACCTTAGGTTGAACGCAGTCAAAAAACCCAAAAAATTTCATGAAAGTTTAGTGTTTTCGAAAAAAATCAAATATCTCCAAATGAGTTTACAAAGTAGGGTCTCACTCTCACTCAACTCGAGAATAACTATGTAAGAGCTTACAACTGCAAACGCATTGAATAGTCCATCAGACTTGAAGGTGGACTAGTTGAAGCAGACCACATTCGATAACGCAACTTTTTTGCATGAATTTCTCTTTCAATTTTGTTGAAAAAGTCATGTATTTTTGCATTTTTCATTGCTCTAGTGAAAGCTTCTAACTTTGGGTGGAAATTAAAAAATATGTCAATTTGAATATTGACTTGAAACTCAGTAGGGTTAAAATAACATTGTGAACAAGCACAATTTGCACAATTTGTCACATGCTGCTCAACTTCACTTCATAACCTCATTTCACAACATCAGTTTTCATTTGCTTATAAGAATGTTTAGATCTCATATCTACATGGTTTTAATTTTTCAATTCGAAACACAATTCAGACATTTTAAAGTTGAAAAATGTTGCCACTTGTCCTTAAGAAAATATTATTTAGGCATAGGTATCTACGTCGATTGTCCTTATTTCCGGAATTAAAACACGTTTAAGTTGTATTTGACAAAAACTCGACTGAAACTACTGAAAATTCCAAAATGAAAGCAATTGTAATAGAGATAATGTTCTGTTTTGTGTAATTCGCTTTGTCCATAAAATATATTTTAATTTTCTAAATATTTCGACACGGTCATAATTTCAAAGCGACGGAAAAAATAATTTTTTACTAAACGGAAAATATATCTAATGTGGGTATGTTTTTCGTAATTAAAACTATGTGGCCTTTGCGTCAATTGCGTAGTAATTTCTTCTGGAAAAAATCCCCAAACCTAAATCGGGACCTCGCAGCTGCCAAACCACTGGACCAAGTAATCCCCAGTACCTTGTTTGGGAGTTGTTCACTTTAAACGATGCTTTAAAAGTTGGTGGAATTAAAATAGGTAGAGCAAATAAAAAAATGAAATTTAATTTCAAAGACTAGGATTTTTAAATATTTCTCTCTCAAACCCGTCCAACTCAGTATTCAGAGGCCTAACTCATTCGGAAACCTTAAGCAACAGTAAGCGAGTGAACCCCCTGAAAAGATCCAGGCAACGAATAAAATCGGCAACATTGTAAGGAAACGGCACGCGCCACAACACCCCTAAGCACGAACTTAGCGCGCGCCCCGGTATAACCTGTTCGCGGCGCCAGCGCCGTTCGAATGACGTCATCAAGCATCACTAAATGGAAGGGGTAGAGGGGAGGTGCCGCTGTTATTGGCGCCCAACGATTGGCTGGCCAAATATGGCACAGCCGGTTCATTCATAAAAGTGGTCAAACGCGTCGCGCCGTGTAGTCACCAAGAGACTTCGGTAGAGTGAGGAGGCTGCATTGAACGAAACGTCTTCACTTTGAGCGCGATTTTTATCTTTTTTATAGAACGCGTTTGTGTACAAGTTTTTTCGCGCCATCAAAATGGATTCCGCCAGCCCACGTAATTCATTGTCCTTGTTTTGCAATTCGCGCCACAATCTCCTCAACTAGACGAACAATTCGCGACTTATCGATCTAGTGCCATAGTTCAGTGACTGGATAAACCCTTATATTGTGGAGCCGGAAGATCAAAACCCCAGTGACAAAATGATAATGGACACTTTGGACACGTTGTCCAGCCATCAGCACCACCATCACCATCCCCATGTATCATCGGCTTTTCTATTAACGGAAACAGCTGCGGCCGCCGCTCATCATTTTAACGTTCTGAGCTTTGACACTTGTCTCTACAAGGGGGGTTCAGGGGCCAGTTCAGGGGGCAGCCCGACCCCCGCTTCCGTTTGCACCTCCGAAGGCGAAACCATCGGGATCGAGGGAACCCCTGGCGATTTGAACACTCCAGTCACCACTGCTGGGGACGCGCCGAGCTTTTTTGGTCCCAGCACGGTGATTGAACCTCCACCAATCACAGGTTAGTCCTTTCTGGAATGGAGCGACTTTCACAGGAATAAAAGGGCGCCTTCTTTTTGCTTTTTGGCCACATTGAGTTGGGTCAACTGCGACATTAACCCAAAATGCCAACCAGTGCAACCGTTCCAATAAACCGTCTAATAATAGTGCTAAACTTTAATGGATCGTTGTTGCAGATGCAGATCACTTGAAAATATTTAAAAGTTGAGTTGATGATGACGCTGATGCTTCTGCTAGGGTTGTTGATGAAGAGTCGGTTTTCAACGTTCTTATGTCTTTCCATTCCCCGATCTTCCCTCGGTTGTTTTGTTTCATTGGTTCACCTCTAAACATCGCTCGTTCATTCATTGCACGTGCCCCATCCATATTAGTTGTTTCTCCTTAATCACGTCCACTATATTTATATTCATCCTTATTCATATAGATGAAAAATCAGATCCGAATTGAAAACCGATATGATCAAGAAACTGATACGTCCATCGCTTTCGATCGGAGCTTTAGGCACCAGACCTATTAGCTTCAGCTCTATTAACCGCCCATTAAAGTTCGGTTTCATGCACAGTTGGTCGCTGTAATTGAATAGTTTCACCTATATTTGTCTGCTCGATTAAACGCGGTTCAGATATCTGATGCCTTTTCGGTTCAGTCTTGGGAAAGGTCACAACTTCATTAGATTATTAGCGAATAGCGCTGATAAAAGAAAAGCCTCTGCCCAGCCAGGGCAAGACGTTAAGCAAGTTTAAATGAGGCGTAATTTCTACTCTACTAACTACCGTCTATCCTTCAAATATTGGTTTGAACCTTCGCGTAAGTTTTTGAGATATCGATGTACTTAAGCGGGTGGCGATTACAAGAATGAGTTGAAGCATGATGAAAATAGAAATTCAAATATTGAAAAAACCACAAGGTATTCAGCAAGAGAACCGCTTCACCTGAGGAACAGAGCACCCAAAACAATGTCAAGCACGTATGTTCATGCAGAGACCATTACACGTTTCTGAAATATGATTGCAATTGCTGCAGCTAATGATCCGCATCTTTTGCCAAGTGCGGCTATTTCAAACTTATTTTGATGTTGTTGGTACTGAGGACACCAGCCACCTCAGTGTATAATAATGCGCCAATAATTAATTCTTTCGCGCCGTATAGAAACGCAAAAAACAACAGGTCTAAAACCGCATTGTTCAGCCGAAAGGATGTACGGCATATTTTCCAGAAACTGAAATTGGAACGTCTACGTCCAGACAAAACACTGTAGCTACCGGCTGACTCGATCTCTAAAATTAACCAGCACAAGTTACGCAGTATTTTCGTTGCTGGCAGCAGGCCGCCAATCTGACACTAAGTGCGAAGTATTTATATACTTAGGTCGAAATGCCTGAACCATCCGCGTGCACCTGTTCATCTATTGCGGGCCAACTGCTGAGATTCGCTTTAAAAAGTTCGAAAACTTCAAAGTATGCACTTAAATGCTGATGCGCCGTTAAATTCACCACCTCAGAATTGGCGACGGGGTCCTCAAACGTATCGATTCACTGCACTGGCATGACCTTGGCGAATCCTGGCATTTGCCAGCAGGAAATCGATAGAAGAGCGGCCCTCATTCATCACATCGCATAGTTCATTCATGAAGTTGTTACTATATCATGGAATATGCCCGGCGGTTTACTGTGGGGGAGCTCAAATAAATGTCAAGTGCAGAGTCGAGGTAAAGGTTCAACTTGTTGATTAGCGAAATCGATACAAGCGCTGCATTGAAGGTTTTAGTGCGAAAATTCCGCCATATAAACGGCAGATAAAGAATTTTATGTGACGGTTTGGGCAAGATTTTTTGGCACTTGCCCTCACAATCATCGATTTTTGCGCAATGGAAAACAGTCATTTAAGCAAAACTTGTACTCACCAGACTTCAGCTCTTGGTCTTGTTGAGGAAGGCCCCGCTTTCTTTAAAAATCCATCTGAAACAACACATGATTTGGTTACAAAGGAAAACCTTCTAAAATTTTGATGTCTATACACTATTTTCAAGCTCAAAAGGAACAATAGCAGCAATCAATGCCGAAGTAGCACAAATTTGTCAATTCAAACCGATTTTCCCGCTGAAGTTGGCAATAATAGCGCCGTCCGTGCCAACTTTTGGCTATAAATACTAAGCATCAATTTTGTCCTTATTTTCTCTGTCCTAATTTAGTTTTAATGTATATGCTATGGGGCGCTACGTACAGTACGCTTTTTGGTTATTTTTATCAAAACTTTTTAATGAAATATTTTTAAGTTAAAATTATATCTGTTTCTTGTCAAGAAACCAGCCTGTTTTCGAAATATTGCCGATTTAATGAATTATTGAACCAACCAATGAGTAATTCTAATTTAAGCTGACTTAAGTACTAATTAGTATTTGAGCAAAATGTACACCATTGACCTCAATTCATGCTCTTATTCCTATATTTAAATATTGCATTATTCGCGTTTCATATATTTTCCTGACAGGAATACATTGGAATAAATTATTCGAAATAAAATACTTTCCTAGTTCCTTATGATGTTAACGGCGGCCTAATTTTTTTGTAGAAGATCTATAACCTAAGATGTTATAAATATTATCTTTCAAGTGACTGCCAAAGTAAAAATCTAAGGGATTAAGACAGGGCTACGAGCTGGCCAAAAAAAATCAATGCCGCGAAACATCCACCTGTCTGGGAAAAGTTCATTCAGGAAATTTGGATCCGGTAATGAATATAAACCACAAATCTTGCTTTATACCTAGTGGAATATGATCTATCAAGTCTGGGAAATCGTTTCCCGAAAATCCGAAGTACTTTTGATCATTTAAACGAGTCCCGGATTTCATTGATTTGCTAAAATCGCCAATACTTCGAACAAAGGCTGGTTTATTTGTAACAAACAGAAATACCTTTTTACGCCAAAAATAATCTATCTAACAAATGTGAGATGCAAACCGGCTAAGGTTTAAAAAAGGAGACCCTAAAAATATCTGGTGTATGTACCTATACAGCTGTTAATTTTCATAAATTCATACCGCAAATAACGCTAAACTACTTCAATTTTATCAGAGTTTAAAATAGGAATAAATAAAACAGGGTGATTTAAAATTGAATTCCCCTCCTAGTAATGAGTTCAGGCCAATGCAATAATTTCAAGTATTTAAACCATTGCTTTGAAATTTCTCTCAAAAGGTCTAAAACAGAGAATTAATTTTCACTTTATTGTGATCTGAACAGAAGCAACATTTATTTACGTCAAATTTCATAATAAAGGCGAGTCTAATTTAAGACATTGATTTGTAGCATTACCAACGTTAAACCCAGAAACCGCGCCTCCATAACACATCCACAGGTCAACCTATAAAGCTATAAAGGCTTACTAAAAATAGCCACCTGATTAGTTCCATAAAACTGAGCCATATTTCCCGGACTATAAAAAGGCGTTTCCAGGAGACAAAATCGATACGGTGTTTCATTCAAGGTAGAAGCATTCATTCATCCATTCACCCTTATACTACCCAGATTTTATTGATTCTTGTAAGGGCTGTCTGGCTGGAAAATGAGCCCAATTAAGATTTTAACTCGAGCGACAGTGAGGGTAAATGACCAAAAAGTAATAATTATCCAATGGCATTCCGATGCGCCTCATCCAGAAATATCGAGCGCATTGCAGCAAATCGTTTATTGTTATGGGATACCTACGCTCTGGCTCCTGCATAAAGCAAACAAAATTCTATGTGGGCGACCCTACGATATACTTTGTCGTAGGTTTGATAGTAAACTGATGGAGTGAATGAATGAAATTTCGATTCATTCACCAGCACACCATTCAGTAACAGGTCCTAATGATCGGCCTCGACTTTATAACCCGTGTTACGGCAGGGCTTTGTAGCTTCGTTTCCCCGAATTAACAGTTTCCACTTGGGGAACTTTTAACGAGTTTTAACTTCGCTCAACTGCAGAGCCATTATTTTCGAAATATATCAACTGTATAGAATTTGGTAGTTGAATTTGTTCTTTAGTTTTAATTATCGAACTATGTTGCTCTGGTGTTTGCCTTGAAATGAGTGCGAGCAGTCTAAAAAGAAATGTTGCTGGACAGTGAGCACTGTCAACAGTTCTTCGATTCGGTCTTATTGGGCCTGCTGCGAAATGATCTAAATTAAGACCAGCAGAAGTCAGTTAGTTCTATAAGAATCAAGCGATTTTCTTCATCCAGCTCTATGGGCACGTTCGGAAAACAGTGGATCTAAAAATACATGCTCTAAATCGTTGACGCGTTTCCAGCAGATTGACGTCACAGGGACGTCTGCTGTTAGAGCCGTTTTGCCCGGACTTTCCACTACTTCAAGGCCTCTGCCATCAAATGTTCGTTGAGGTCGTAGACTCGCGCACATGCGAGGAAATCGATGCCCGCAAGCCAGGGCTTCAACACGATGAAAAAATCGAAGAATGCCCATTAACCACTTTGTTAATTTTAATCGAATTAGTTTATAAATAATCTAAATCAGCCAATCCTCTGTGAATGGATTCAGGGGAAAACAGTTCAATCATTCAGCACATGCATGATAAGCAGTTAGAAAAATGTTGAAATTTAAGTTCGTGTTCATTTGTTCATGTAAACCATCCAGAAAACTTTACTCATTTAAATCCGGCTCGAAGGATCAAAAACTGTACAACACTTGAGCCAAGCGCTAAATTCGTTGCTTATGCCTCCAAAGAAGCGACTAATTTTCTTTGTTAATTTGCTAAACTTAGTAATTACATACAACACCGATTTTCAAAATTTATAACACAGTACTTTAATACAGTAACTTTACTTGGAGAATAACTGCCAACATCGTCATTGCACAGTTAGCAAACAACAAATAGCCCCAAAATTTCCAGAAAATTTTCTCAATCCGCAATAATTTCCAACATGCTCTAAGTCGCACATACCAATACAAAATACCCGCAGAGAACACCAGTTTCAAAGGAATGACCAATTTCAAAAAAATCAACAAAAGACACAATTATATACAATAGTTACTAAAGTACAGAGGTTATTTTGGTTAAACTGAACTGGATTTAGTGCAAAAAAGCATCCAAACTCGAAGAACATATTCCTAATCTCCATATTTCGAAATAAATCACAATATTCCCACAATTAATTGAAATTTTGGACTTTGAACACGAAGCAGCGACTTCAATGCCAACATTTTGACTTTGAGCAAATACATTTGACTTTGAGCTTGGGATCACGACTGCTAACACTAAGAAATTAAATATTTATAGGCGAATTTTTCATTAAATTTCATTCTAATCGTAAACCCTAATGAAAAATTGACAAAAATGAATAGCGACAATAAATCAGTATTTCACAATTAAAACTACATCACAAGAATATTTGCAAACAGGCACGCAAGCTGGAAAGTTCATGTCAAGCAAATATGTATAAACTAAAACTAAAATAATCTGAAAGAAATATGGGACAAAGTTACTTTATATGAAGCATTTATGGCGCATTCAGTGGACAGCAACGGCTCTAATCGTCAAAGTTAACCGAAGGAAAAACGGGACCTAAAAACAAAAGCCAGATATCACCAGAAGCATTTGATATGAATCAAGACAAATGAACTTTCTGATACGGAGAAAAAATCTAATTACGGGCTCGGATATGCATTTGAAAAACTTTTCAAATGTCAAATTCGAGTAGATCTAGACAGCCCTTAGAAAATGTTTCACTGTTCCAATAAAGCGATTTTGTTGTTCCGTGTTACAAAATGATGGCAACAAGTGCCAACATCTGTTTTAGGTTCGTGGGCGAACATTCCGCGCTGGAAGGCATCCGAAATAATTGAAGATCGATCCGACGACGCTTCCGCCAACACAACTTTAGACTTGTTGACCCTTCGCCGTTGAACTATTTGCTTTTCATTGAATAAAAATGCTCTCGATCATTCTGAATAAACAGGCCCCGATTAATGTTGAAACTGTGGGGCTCGGTGGAGACGAATCCGAACTGTGTATATTAATCATGAAATAACCGGGGCAAAGCAACACTTGACGGTAGAATAGCTGCTTGCATTTTAATGCGACGAAGATGAATGACAGATCAATTACACTGGTATTTAAAGCGTAAAATTGCCCCCCCGTCCAATTAAGCGTTCGCGGAAAAATGCCCATATTTATTGCACATACTTCATATGAATCCCGTAAAAAGTTTAATTGCTAATAAAGTTTAACGACTGATTTCGTGTTTTAATGCATATTTTATATAATCCTGCATATGGTTATTGTTTGAAAATAACTACCTACACTGCTGATTTAACAATCGTACCGTAAGTTGTACGCGTCGATTATTTTGTTTAATTAACCTGCTGACGTGGAACTTCCGATATAAACCGGCTTCAAACCCATAGTTCCTGTGGAGGTGTCGTCTGGGGGTATGTAGGGAGTACAGGAAAAAAAGTGAACTCGAACAACTCACTCAAAAAGCTGCATTATTCGCAAAAGTTGAAGTCATAAATTAGGCAACAATGTATTTTCCCGATGCTTTTTTGCGATGAAATTACAAAAATCTGTCTATTCGATGACATCATTAAAATCATATCAAATAAATGTTTATATAAATTCCGAATCTACAAATCATCTTTTGTTGCAGGTTCTCTCGATCCCGAAGAGCTTTCAATCGAACAACATAGTCAACAACATCAGGCCTCCCCTCATCACTCACCAACCGGTTCTCACCTGGCCGGTAGAGTCACCCCTCAAGACTCTGCACTGAGTCCAAAAGAGGAGAGCACCAATCAGAGCAGCTTGAGCAACATGTATCCGCACCATCCCTCTGCCAATAACAACAATATGGGAAAGATGCAGCAGCATAGATCTGTGTATTCCAGTGCGGGCAGTCCGGGACTGCAAGGGAACATCCAGATGCAAAATCAGGGAAGTCCTTTGAGCATGGGGCAACAAAACTTGGGGCACAGTCCATCGGCGGTGGGGCAGTGGTTATTGTCCAGTGGGGACAAACCCATGTATCCATCAATGTTCGGCTTTTTGCAAGGAACCGGGAGTCAAACGAGTCAGAGTCCTCAGCAGTACTCCAGTGCCACGCCTTCCCCAGCTGGAACGCAGTACGACGATAGAGGCACAGAACAGCTAATGCTCAGCATGGATTGCACTTCGAATTTAGCTCTAAAACAACCTCCAAGTTACCCCAGTTGCTCCAGTGCGACCACGACACTTCAGCTGGATATGCAGCAAACAGATCTGGTGTATTCCAGAGTGGGTCAGCCCATAGTGGCTCCATCGGCAAAGTATCAATGGGAGACCCAAGAGTATTCCCCTCAAGGAAACATGGTGCCCGGCTCCAGCTCGCTAGTGCCCAAACAAGAACCATTTTCTGCTTCATGTGGAGCGGAAATCCAGCAAAGCTCATCACCATACGGTCCAGTGCAACTAGCCGAATACAATCCCTCAACTTCAAAGGGGCACGAGATTCTCTCGCAAGTCTACCAGCAGAGTCCGGTTCCGTTAAAACTCGTCCCGGTTAAGCCCCGAAAGTATCCAAATCGGCCGAGTAAAACGCCAGTGCACGAGCGACCGTACGCATGTCCCGTGGAAAATTGCGACCGCCGGTTTTCCAGATCTGACGAATTGACGAGACACATTCGCATCCACACCGGCCAAAAACCGTTCCAGTGCCGGATTTGTATGCGCAGTTTTTCACGATCTGATCATTTGACGACGCACATCAGGACTCATACCGGGGAAAAACCGTTTTCGTGTGACGTTTGTGGACGAAAGTTCGCCAGGAGTGACGAGAAGAAGAGGCATGCAAAAGTAAGTAGCCCAGTCATGTTTAATTAGAATACTATCCACAGGACATACAATGTTGCGATATTATAGTAGTACTATCGGTGTTGTGGATGCATATTTTTTATTCGAAACTTTACATGCTGGAGGTGCAGGTTTTAATAAAACACTGAGATGATGAGAGGTGTTTTTGAAAAATTACAAACTTTCTAGGCAAGCCTTTTTACACTTTCTTCACTTCGTCTTTATCGATCATCGTTTGTTAATTATCTGGGTGATTAGGCCCTCACTCTTCCATCAGATTATAAAGGACGCCACAAAGTCCCCACTGTTTCTCACAACGATGTCAGGGCGTCGCAGTTTGACAATTTTCGCGCATTTGCCAAATCTATATTTCGTTTGTACTTATATGGGAATTCACTGACAGATATCTGCTACTTGGGTGGAAACTTGGCCATATGTTATAAAGTATTGGCTTTTGCCCGTATTTTGCAGGAGTGCAAAATATAATAGTCCATAAAAAACAACACTAAGCACGAAGCAATGTCGTCGGTAAAGGGATTTTCTTTAAGGTGGGCATATAATGTAGTTAAGCGCAAATATGAGGGCTGGACGATCCAGAGAATTACAACAAACAATAGTTTTTTTGGGGAAATTTTTATTCCCGCGAACATCTTACCACCTTTTCCTTGTTGCTCTTAGCAGTTTGTTCATTCGCGTTTTCTAGCGTGCACATTTTACTTGTCGTTTCATTAGTGCAAAGTGGAAGTTATTAGGAGCGTTATATTATTTTTAGATTCGCTCTTAATATCTTCAGCAGTATCAACAACAGCTTATGTCCATGCTCTTTCTTCGAAAGCGTTGTTTATCAAACGACAAATTCGTTAGGATATTTTTTTATTGTTTGTTGTGGCATATGTTTCTCAAAAGATGGTTCAAACTTCCTTCGCATTAATTATCTTCGTCGATATAAGTAATTTTCTTCTGCTTCATCGAGAGGCAATGGAAAAATGTTTCCATTATCATCAGCTCATCTTCTCTATAGCCTGAGATTGTAAAGTGGTCAGTTCAAACGAAAATTGGCAACAAACCGAAATGTAACAAATAGAGTCTGCATTTTAAAAATATCAGGTAATCCTTGATATTTGCAGAATGTCAAATGAATCACTCACTTGTTATATCGGCAATTAAATTGGCTATAAAGAAGAAGAAAAAGATAAATGTCTACAATATTGAGTATTTAAAAATTTGGCAGCCACAAATGCTATTTCGATCGAAAGTCCAGCTAAATTTAAATTTCGCTCTTATATAAATATTTAAATCGACCTTTTGGATTGTCGTTGCGAGCATATAAACGTCCTGAAATAAAATATTTAAAAAATATTATTTTACGATAAAACAGCAACTAATTATTGCTATTAATTTTGAGTAGTCCGGCTGAGTAGTGCATCAGAAAAAATGGGCAAATATCACAAAAATATAAATAAATCACTTGAAAACGTTTTTAAAGAACGTACAAATCTCTCAGATCATGGTTTGCACTTGTGTTTGTATGTACTATTGGGGTTTTATTGGATAGTCTTTTCTACTAAGTCCATCCCTTCATTTGATCGGTCTCGGCTTCTTAGCCGCTTTTGAATGATTCAATCAAACGATTCTCACATGAAGAGATGGACCGCCACCTAATCGCTGTCCTGTGAATATTTTGCATAAACAGAACGGCAAATTCTGATTGAAACTGCCACCTGAAAAACCATTATAGATGCCGTTTTTAATAAATATTTATTACGACTAATAGAGGTTCATTATCTGGAATATATTGACAGATACTAATTACGGGCATTTCACGCGAACAGCAACACAACATTTCAACCTACTGGTCGGCAGCGCAGGAAATTAATTAAAACCGTGCAAGTAAATAGAGAAGTGTTGTTGTCGTGGCCTTAATTTAATCAACAAATGAAATCGGCGAAGTTTCATCGATTTTAAATGTCAGTCTCGTTTGTTTCAGGTTCACCTCAAGCAGCGCATGAAGAAGGAGTCGAAACTATCCTCGTCGAGCACTTCGTCCACAACGACAAACAACACCACTTCCGCCCCCACCACCCCATCCCACGTCCCTTCTCCCACCTCGCACCATCACGCGCACCACCATCACCATCACCATATGCACCCTCATCAAATGTCCTCCTCACATACCGTCACCAGTGAGGAGGTCAATGCGATGGACCGAGTGAGTCACGCGCCTCTGTGAGATTTACCTAGCGCCGATCGGGTATGTATTTTTTTTGTTTCTCGATATCCAATTCAAACATTTCAAAATTGCTAAAAGAAATGTTATCTTGACTATAAAAAAAACGAATGTTGTTAATGCGGAATGGATTTTTTACTAAGTACTCATGACGTATTTTATACCATTCCTAAAGCCGCTATAAAAGAGAGATTTACCGCGAAAACATTTTAGAGCCTCGGCTTTTTAAATGTACGTTACGAACGTTGGAAGCTGTGAAATTGGCCCGATATCATTGGATACTCACTGCCTTTGTAACCGTTTCGATGGTGCTTATTTTGTCAATATAATTTAACTAGTTAAATAATGCAAAACCTGCAAATAGAATAACCGGTCTGGAATTTTTAAAGTACAGCCTGACACAATTAGTAAAGACATTAAGAAAGCACTTTATACACAAATATATATTTAGATGCATACAGGGTGATTCAAAACTGGGGCAAGATTTTAGGGAACACAAAAAACATAGTGAATAAAAAGTTCTCACAAAGAACTGAGATATTCGTCAAAAACTAAATCCGAAAATATGTTTCAAGCTAGCCCTAGAATCAAACGAAATCCCTTAATTTCATTTCTTTTGCTCCGGTTTCGCAATAGCTTCTATAAATCACACATCAAACTAACACAACAATGAAGTTCATTTGAAAACAAAACAAGTTCTAAACTCAGATGGTTCAAAATGTCTTGTGACGCGAATCGGTTTGACCAGGTGCTGGTCCTTCGTTTTAGCACTATAAAAAAAATAAGTCCTGTTCAGCACTAATACTTAACAATAATTTCGTTTGTTTCAGGTCCCGGTCGGCGATTGTTTTATTTTGATTCAAGACGACTGTGATTTATCCAGTGTTGGCGAGAGTAGCACAACTGGCGAAACTCCCAAGATAGTTTTTATTCAAATAGACGATATTCCAAATGAACCGCTGCTCCCCAGTCGAACTTCCGTAGAAGCTGAATGTCGTGAAAGTCTCAACATCACGATTGATCATTCGCCAATGGAAACGCGCGACGAGTCCAGTCCTGTACCAGACACGCCCACGTTACTGTCGCTGAGCGAGTCCATGGCGTCTGGACATTCAGTAGCTGAGAACTTTACATTGTTGCCAATGGACGGGGAACGAGATATCAACTTGTCGACAAGAGTGTGCAATACAATATCATTATTGCCTCTGGACGCGGAAAAGAGTGATAGTTCGGCAACGAGGGCCAGCATGCCTTTGTTGACAACTGAGGAAGAGGAATCCAGGGGCAGTTTTATGGAGAGCAGTGATCAAAGTGTAGAAGTGGATGGTGACTGATGCTAAAAAATGATCTCGCATTATTCTAATAGATGAACAGCTGGACTCTCAATCAGCTTTACCAAGTAGGCGTCTAAGGGTACAATCATGGTGCGGAAAATTGTCAAATTAATTCAGGGAGAACTCACGATTTGACCTCTGGGTCTACGAAATTGTCAAAGTGCCAATAACTACTCTAATTCGAACATTCACATATATGCTTTCTTGCCTAACAAAATCACTTTCTCCTTTCCTAGCAATGTACTTCTTTGTTTCGATTCAATTAATGAAATGTCGGTGCCATAATTTGCGGGCATTGAACAACTGTTTTGCCATTAAAGTGCCATCTCAAACGCAAAGCCATCAAACATATGAGTGTGTATAATTTTCCTGCACTGGATCTGAACAGTACTTTCCAAAAGTTGTTTAATTGCTCACTGAAAAAACGTAGTAAAGAAAATATGAAAATCAGATAAAGATTCCTATGGAGGGAGTTTGGAAATGCATGTATGATTTTTTTTCTATTTTTACAAGGTTTCCATACAGAATTTTCAAAAATCGAGTAATCAAGTAAAAAAGTCACCACAAATTCACTCAAAAGTCGCATAATATCAATTAATTTAATATTATCAAAATTATACGCGCAGATCAAATCAGGTTTTTTCTGCAGGCTCCATCCATAGAAACCTGAAAATTTAAGCGTTTTATAAATGTTGTGCCCTTATTGTACATAAACCCTTACGTGTTAAAGCCAATTTTGAAGTGCACTCCGACTGATTGTATTTTTCACGGTGCCATATCACCGCAAAGAAAATATGGTTGTTAACGAAATTATATTTAAAAAAAACCTATTTAAAATAGTGAAGAATCCTATTTTTGTACTATAGATAAACTTTTCAAATTCTTGTTATAGTAATGAAATGTTTATATTTTACGTTTCGAGTAGATTTTGTAACTTTAACTAAAACGAAGCTTTAATTAATTCTTTAGGGTTAATAACGTGTTGTCTAAATGCCAAATAACACTGTTCTTAATACATTCCGTAGGGTTTTTAATGATTATTTTATGTTTAGAAAAAATCTGATATCAGCCGGTAACGAACTACATGATATCAAATTGGTTCATTGGGTTTTATTTTAACACGAAAGAAAAGTCCATTTTGATGTTTTGTAGGGGCAAAGTAGTAGTCAATACAAACACCGTCAATATGAAAGCTCAACAACTATGGAAATTTTTCGCGATTGCCTTAAAGCATGTGTCTTGTATACATTTAAATCCTTAACCGAATCGGACTTAATGTTACCAAGTTATACGCAGGATTTTTAATTTATTTTCTGTTCAATAGCATCATATCTGTTGGTCGCGCAATAAATCCTGTCAGAGATTTTCTAAATATTTCTTTTATTGTAATTATTATTACTATTATTATTATTATTATTAAGTGGAAGCGATCCACCCTAAAGGCCTAAATGTTACTAAAAGTATTGTGTATTACATTTAAAATAACCCCTTTCATGTAGAGAAATGTAATATAGTTGTACATAAAATTTTATTTAACTTCTACACGTTTTGTACATATATAATTTAATAAATTGTTAATAAACCCTTTATTGTTAATGTAACATTTCAAATTCGCCATCAACACAAGCCTTACAAGTGAATTCAACCGATTTTAGATGTGTCACATATTTTTCATTAAAAGCCTTTTTATGATTGGACGCCGATTCGAAAGCAAATCAGTATTTTGTTAACGTTGTTAATTTGAAAAAGTTGTTGCCTTTAAAAATCTACGTTAAATGTATTGTATCTTTACGCGGAAAGCTTTTTTAGTTTCAACCCACTTGAACTACGTATACCTACCATATGCAACGAATCAATTAAATTGATACTAAAAAAGTTGAACCGAAATATTCGTAAATTTTGCAGACACCCTGTGCTAATTCAATCACCCAAGGCTGTAAAATCTTATCGTATTTTCTATATGTGATATTTGGATACATGGATATTGTCTTTAAATAATAAAGTAATATTTAATTATTGTAAGATGTTAATCTAAAGTAAAACGTAAAATAATTAAACGATCTGTGAAACCTCACCTTTTATAAATAAATATGTTGATGTGTTATCGTCAAAGATGTATTTCCCAACAAAATGATAAATATACATTATGTCAAATAATAGATTTTTTTGTTTGATTTATTTGCATTGTTTGCTCCAAAAATCGAGCAATGTGGACGATAAATTTAATACAAAAAAAATCAAAAAGATAACAAAGAACTAATGTAGAAAAATTAGAACCGCATACGAAAAGCTGGCAGCCGCAGTTAATTGACTGCCACCAAGGCAAAATATTTAGGTGGAAAATATTCAGTCGCAGCTTTTTGGAAGGAAAAGTTAAAATAACGTTGTTGCTGTTACCTGCAACTGCATATAAAATAGCAGTAAATATTAAGGGTTCTTAGCAAAAAAACTTCTAAAGGAAAAGCCAGTTTGAAGTGAACTTTTTAATGTAAAAATCAACCGGAATCAACAAGAACTCACGTTCCATTTTCTGACGCACCTCTTGCTCATATGGCGTTCAATTTAAAGCCAACTTAATTTATTGACACGTCAATTGACATTTAACATCAGGTTCAAAATGAAGTTCCAGTTCGTTACTATTAATAACTGGTAGTGCAAAGCGAGTAGTACAAGGCCAGTCGAATTAACAAAGGTGTTTTTGCCTGGATTTTACGTAATAATTTGGAGCCCAAACGAAGACAACAATAAGTCACAAAGACATAAATTAGGAGCAAAAAAACAGTTATTTGGAAACATTTATAGATCTTTGTCATAATTTATGGAAAGCAGCATGATGCTAGCAACTAACGCCAATGGGAGCATGCAGAAACTTGAGCTTTAGCAGCGAACTAAATGAAGATAACAAAAATGTTATTGCAATTTAATTAAAGATAAATAATTGCTACCGCTAATATCACGTTCATGATACTAAACTTAAAAAATAACAATATTCCTGCTACATTCATTCAAACCGCGAGTATATCTCATTCTGGCCTGCTGAACTTTTACTAAACAATGGGTCGTTCCTTATTAGGAAGTGAACGAACTTTCTACAGTATTTATTGCGCTTGTGTTGTAAGTGCTAATAAATTCAATAAATAAATATGCCTTCATACGAGTAACCTTTCGGGTTCATCGTAAATCTAGCGAAAATAGAAGCTGGTACTTATTAATGGACATCGATCGTTTCAACATCACAAAAGAAAATGATCACTATGAATGGAAGGAAGCATCACTATATTTGTGTGCGCGTCACGCGCGTTCACTTTTATCAAAAAATGAAACCCTTGTGTTCATGTTAACTGACCTGGAAATTTTCTCATTTCAGGGCAAGTTGTCTCCAACTTTTTATTTTTTCCAATTTAGTAAAAATTTAATTGTTTCACAATTACTGTTGTCTGCATGACTGCGCCACAAAGGTACTAAAAATGCCGAATTGAAATGAATGAGAAAATAAAAATATTGGGAATTTTTCCACATTTCCATAAGCGTGTTGTAAAAGTGCCAATAAATTTTGTTCAATTTCTAATTATAGCAGAAAAGTTTTTCTAGAGAAAACAAATCACAAATTTGATTAATTGAATCGCGACGCCCAATTTCCAGCCGGCTTTGTATCATTGTCATGCTTTTAGCGCGGTACCCAAAAACCAGTGCAAGCGACAGTTTCTTTGCTGATGTTTACCTTTTTCTTTAGTTTTACAATATCGAATCACCACCAATAAAAAGCCCAGTTTTGCAAGAAATGAATCAAATCCTGATGTGTCCGATCACAATATTGCACACCAGGTTGATATATCGAGGATATTTATACACTCGCGACTGGTTCTCCGGTACAAGCGAGAGGAATTCGCAAAGCGTGAAAAATTTTGTGTTAAATCGTTGAATGGTTCGGTCTCAGTCGATGCCGAGTGCATACCAAGCATTGCAAGGCTGCGACGAAATCCTAAATGGCAGCTTAACGTATTTATTACCACACGTACCATCCTGAGTGAGAGCCGAACAAGAAGCACAATTTTTTCCATCATTCTCCTGGTTTTTTCAGTAATTTTACTTTGGCGAGATTGGCCGAAAAGCGATTATTTAAATGTGTAGATCACGTTACTGGTTATTAATTTAACTTCAACAGGCTGCCAATAAGAGCAATTTATCATTAAGGCAAGTCGCGTGTAGGCGGAAGTTCACATATGCATATAATGTAAATTCAAGATAATCTGGGTCAAATTTGAAATCTCACTGTGACGGGTCTCCTGCTGGACTGCTTAATGATGACTTTTTAATGGAAGTTTCAGTTTAAGTATTGTTCTTGCAATTATTGCTCGAATGACAGAATTACGATCGCCCCGCACATAATCCTCTAAGACAATTCTACGTTCGCATGGTGGGAGATAGAGAAAATTCACTTCAATCAATTAACTACTCGATTTGCATCTGTATATTACAAAACTATAACAGAGTCATGCTAATTAATTATACGATGCATGTATAAATGCATGCGATTTTTCTCGGAACAATAAAAGGTAATTGGTAATGCACCAATTTGTATATTGAGTATAGCTTTAAGACAAACAATACAAAACCCATATTATAATTCATTGCATTGCGAAACAGATGCATAAATGAAATCGAATGAATATGAGATAAGTAGTGGCAATTATGCAAAAGTAAAATCAACATATGCTCACCTACATTTTACGACTCGGCCTTGCACAAGAGTAATTTTCAGCGGTTGTTTGTCTAGATGGTAAAAACCATGGGTTATTCTTACAACTCTATTCCCCTATGTCAATTTTGGAGTTTTGCTTTAAACATCCTAAAGTCTTGACAAGATCAAACGATGTTTTAAACAAAACACCTTCAATTTTTTGCAAAACTGCTAACCTGACCGACTGATTGGTGAATTTGTTTGCTGATAGTCTTGTGGTTGCGAAAAAAGTACCGGATTTTATAGACTTCCGGACCTAAGAACCTAATTGCCTTCACAAATATGAGTTCATGTCTGACACAATACTCGCTAACCAGCAATCGTCATTGAAGTCCAGAAATTCATTCATACCGAAAACGAAATTTATGGTGATGCAAATACCGCGTGTGCATAATAATATACCACTGACCCATTTGCTTAAAAACTATTAAGAGGACTAAAACAGATGGTCGATGTAAGAACGTTGTACTTGTGTAATAAGGATCATGGCCCATCTGGGTAATTATTATTATTTAACTCTATTTTAGCCGCTAAAGAGTGTGGTTCGCGACAATTACTTCCATTAGTGCCTCATATTGCACCTCAATAAATCCAGGTTATAATATGTGTTCGATGCTGCATGATTCATATAACACCATCGATTATAAATTTTCTTCCGTATAAGGCATACGAGGCGAAAAATAAAACCAAAAGTCGAAAAGGCATACGTCTGGGTGCTCTCACCTTTCGCATAATAAATTTGAGAGACGTTTAATGAAATAAACAAGAAGAAAACCACAACTGGCGAATAAACCAGCAATTTATTGGTTTGGGATCTTCGAAAAATTTTTGCATTATAAATCACAGATGGAACTCTTTTAGGGGTCTATTATTTCTTAAATTTAAGCTGAAAGAGGTTGTAGAAAATAAGAATTGCTTAAATGGAAAAACTGCGTTTGTCTTTTTCAAAGAGGAAATTGCAAGAGACAGTACGTTGGAACTATAAACTCCCTCTCTAATAGAAAATCTTTAAATTAGAAATAAAGCTGGAAAAGATGACATTGAGTTCAATTGTAAATGCGTAATAAAAGAAAGTAGAAGACAACTAAAAAAATGTGAAAGTTCTCGATCTCGATATGACCACCGTATCTGTAAACTGCAAAAACTGAAAAAAAAACGGTTATAACAACTTCAAAAAAAAAGTAAAAAATGTTATCAAAAGTCTAGGTCTGCTTCCTAAGAGTGGTTCTAAAGGATGATAAGTGAACGATGCAAGATAGCCTACTCGGTGACAGGTTAACTTAGATGAATGGACCTCGGCCGTGTTTTGTGACCGGTCAACGATATACTGAGCGATAAGAAAAAACGGCTCTGCAGGCGATTCTAATACCGCAAAACTGCGTACTCGATTTTAATTCATAAGAGCGAGCATACGTTCGTTTTATTCAAAACAACCAGCATATAAGTTTATACAGGAAAATATCGGGTTTAAGTTGTCTCGAACATATGAAACAATTATTTCTAGGCAAGAAGAAAGATTGAAGCATTAAAAGCAAAATAACGAAGACATCATAAGGTAAAACTGGCACTTTGAAGTTCTCTGTAGTGATATGAAAGCGCACTAATGAAAGCTAGAAGAGATGGTTCATAGGAAGCCAAACATGGCCCCTTCTATACAGAAAAGATATGGAAAAACACAAAAAAAATGTGGAAGAATTTAAAAAATGTCATTCCGACTATCATTCACTCTTCGACACTTTGGTGCTTAAATATTAAATTAAATTACCTTTGACATTGCAGACACTGGACAACCAGAAAGATGTTGGGAACGCAGCTGCAAGTACAGAGAACCAAACGTAAAAAGGTACTTACGAGAAGGAGAAGGGGAGGCAGGGTTGACACGAGACGGGCACGTAACCAGATTGTAATCGAATATGATGAAGATTAGATTAGGGCAACAAGGGCTTTGTTTCTGCTGACGACGTCACTTGTGTGCTTACGTGTTATTGTGCTTTTGTAGCTTTCATTCGCAGAAGCAAGTGTCTAGTCGATATACCGAGTGCGTAAAAAACGTGGTGAAAATCCACATATCAACTTTCAGATTTTGGTAAGAACTTATCAAATTTGAGTAGGGTTTATTGAGTTCGTCGAACCCTTAAGCTCGAAAAATGCACACGATATTGAAATCGCTCAAAATCCCTCATATTCCTTACCATTTTGAACGCAAGGAAGCGAGAAGTTCTTCTGATTTGAGACGATCAAAAAATGATGGTCGATTTTGACTGAAGTTTTTAACCGGATTCGATTTTCAATCGACAATATCAGACAAATTATGGTCTTAACCACCCTATGTATGCACATTAGTGAGTTTCTTAAGACGAAAAGTATCAATTGAGCGGAAAAAACGTGTACCTAACACATTTTTTATTTTGGCGAAAATTTTATAAGGTCAAGGCATCCCCATTTACGATTATCTATAAAAAAAACTCAAATTTGTCCAACTGACACAAATTCTATACCATTTTCGTCCCAACAAAGCGCGGAATATACATTTAAAAAATAAACTTCTTCTGCTCGATGAAGGAACTAACAACTATTAATACAAAGTGTTAAAAACATAAGATTCAAAATGGAGTTGAGAAAACCGCTCAAAATCAATTTTTTCAAATGGAGACCCCCATTTTTGATCCTTTTATCTTATTAAGCATTAAAAATAAGGGTAAGTTTGTGTAAAGTTGTCTAATCCAAAAGTGTTTAGTTTTCGAAATATTGTCAATTTAATGTTTTCAAATGGCTATTTTGCCGCATCTTATGGTACATGCTGTCACTCTTAGTTGCCATGGCGAAAGTGACCATTTTTAATGCAATCAAATGCTTACAGCAGTCAGTTACATGTCATGCACAGACGAAATTAGACTTAAATTATACAAACGAAGATTATTTAAACTTATTTATTATTTATGGAGAATGGGATAAAGTTATATCAAGAACAAGTGACACATTTGCCATTCGATATCCACTCTCCTAATTACAGTTTGCCAGATATCGATCGCGGCGATTGAAAGTTACTTTTCTAAAGCCTCTGAAA
Organism: Dendroctonus valens; assembly: GCA_024550625.1. Lineage (NCBI taxonomy): Eukaryota > Metazoa > Arthropoda > Insecta > Coleoptera > Curculionidae > Dendroctonus > Dendroctonus valens. The sequence continues at coordinate 356,608 of JAJTJO010000867.1, read as the reverse complement.
TGTAATTTTCACTATTTATCTGAAGAATTTATTCAATAACAAAACCAATCGAGAAAATGTCTTAAAATTCCGCAAAACTTCAAATCAAAGCGAATGTTCACTCACTCAAGATAAGATTTGCAATTTTCGTATTAAAACCGTCCATTTGCACCTTCCATTGTCGTTAATTACTGAACAGTGCAACGAAATTAATGATATAACCGAACCTTGAACATTTTGCACCATCAATTATGCGTAATTATTTGTGAAAACCGTGTTGAAGATCTTTAGTAAACACTCCGCAAAAGATTTTATTACTCATTTTGGACACAATACATGCTAATAGTTATTGTTAGACATAAGAAATAAACACTTGGTTCGCAAGGGACTTCGTGGGGAATTCTTCCACATTTTTAAACAAATCAAAATTATTATACGTTTGCATTTTAATTGTCCACCATACACATTTAAGATCATTATTTATTATCAATTAAAAAGCCATTACTAGAGCAGACGACAAGATGGGTGGAGATCTCCAACTTACACCAAAGGCGTTTTCTGTGTTGTGTTGTGTTGTGTGTATAAAAAATGAAGATTTTTAAAGCATATGCCTTAGTCACATGAGTTCCCTCAACAGGAACATTAACGCGTGATGCTCTTTAATTTACCGCGTTCATGCTTCTTCACCAAAAGTGTATCTTGATTCTTCAAAATTGATTTTAATCTGGATTTGGATTTGATTTTACTGTCACTGTAGAGTATAAATAGTTCCAGCATTTTGCTACACATAATTTGAGAATTATTATTAGGTTCATTCAAAAGAATGTCCCAACAATGGGACGATATGTCATTGCGGAAAAATATGTATTATTTATCTTATTAATATTGTCATGTGATGAGTCACGGAATGGAGCATCTTCAAGTTAAGCACCATTACATCATGACCGTTTTCGCCTCGCTTGACTGATGGCATCAAATTCGAAACGTATTTGTTCTGGCTATTAACAGTTCCGTATGATTTATTTGAGGTACGCGGCTTGAACAGTGTGGTCCTAATAAAACTTTATTGAGAATTGTACCGTAAATCTCGCTCAAGAGACCGCCAAGTCAAATGGACACTGGGCGGCATTCATCGAAAACGGAAAAACTGATAAATAAAATCAATATGGCACATACGTGAAATATCTGAGATTTTGGACCAGCTGAAACCAAAACCGAAGACCGCTCTCTAAACACCATTGAAACATTAATCTTACAGACTGTACAACCAAAAATACACCAACGGATATCGTGTCGCATTTTTTTCGGAATTAATCTTCAATCTCTTGAACTTAGACTAGTTCTTGATAGAGCCTCTGAAGAACTAGTATCGACCAAAAAGTGATTACACGTGTCATAATAAACAATCTGGATGCAAGAAAATAGACACTAGAAAGACGCAATCAAATATAAAGATAGTGAAGCAGTAGCTCTAAGACCTGTATCACTCTCAACGAGTCATAAAATATCTCTAGCAAAGTGATTTTTTTAAATTTAAATGAACTAGTTGAACTAGTTCGAGTAATTGTGTTTCTTCTCATTCAAATTGAGCTCTCGCCAATGCCAAGACCTCAGACAAACCTAACCGTATAAGCAGTTAAAAACAGTAGTGAAGTCACGTTTCAGTCAATACAATCAATATTTTATGGTGTAATACCGAGTGTTTTATTTCTTTTCTCGTTACGAGCCTGACAGGTCGCCATTAGAATTGTCAAGCCACGAGGAAATTCCGATAACTTAGAACAATGGCGTTGTAACTGGCCATAAACCGAAGTTATTTAGCGTAATTATTATCGAGCTTTTGTCGCTGGGTGGTAATTTAGTGGCCGAAACGTTGACCAACACATCGCCAGTTTGCAGCATCAGTAGGCAATTAGCGTAAATAATTAAGCCTTCTGGAACGGTTCAGATCCAATGTTTTCCCAGTAAAAAATGGAAATCGTGACTAAACTATTAATTAGTTGTAATTGAGGGCCAAGCACGCGGGTCTACGGTTAACGGTCATTTTAGGGAACGTGGCACGAGCCCAAATTCTCAAAAATATCTTCGCTTATCTCGTTAGATCTTTTATAATAACCCCAATAAATTTTTCTCGTAGAAGATTATCTCACTTGTGTCCTAGAAACATCTCAACGACTTAAACTTGATTTTAGTCACTGCTTCATATTCTTTAAATCAAATATATTAGGAAATGATAATTTTAGATTAAACACCCAATTATGCAGTGGAAGCAAAAATGAGCGAATAATAGCGAAAGGGTAAAGAACAGGATTAGTTGATTCTAATGGCAATTCTCTTTTGCTGCTTGAAATAATAAAAACTAATTGGTAGGACTAAGGTAAAGCAAAGGTATGCCGGAAGAATAAGCTTATCTTAGGTTATTGGAATTTATTGAAAGCTGCAGGATTTTGTCACCTCGACTAACGAGAGGTAATGAAGAAACGAGAGGTAATCAACAGTGCGAAATTTTGCTTTTTAATTAAATTTTGTAAAATGGAGAAAAAATCAACAAATTGTTAACAGCGGAAAAAAGAATAAAAAACCTATTAACAATTTATGTAGCGTTTACACCTCGAAAAAATATTTGCTTCAACACATTCGTTTTTATGATAGGGTGATAGATTTAGGGGCACTAAACAGCTGACCCTTCCTGAATCTGGCTTTTGTTCGCCCTCACACGCAAAGCTTAAAAATCTGACTTTCGATCTTAAGGAAACACAATACCATAAAAATATGTAAGACTCTTAAAATTTTACATTTGTACATAACTATTATTATTTTATTCGTTTGCAGCTCGCGAGCTGCAGCTAAAAAGCTAAAGAGCAAAAAATCTATTAATTTGGATGATCCTCAAATATTTCAGAATTTTTTTGAACTCAATTCTGGCTCAACTCAGAATATGTATCAAATTTTGTCTGGACATTGTGAATGGTTTTCTTCCAAATCACTTATTAAAGTAATAATTAATTAACTTTGCTTTTTAAGAACAACGCAGCTGCACCTCTTTCATTATGGCCTTCAGCAAATATTTCAATCCTTCCCAATTTTATTATCTTTCGCAATTCAATCGTTCGTATAGAAAATGTTCAATTGAACATGAAGTCCTTTTAACAAACATCTCATTTTTCGATTCTAATCGCTGACAGGTTTTCTCGCGACTTGCTCTCAATTCCGATCACTCCAACATTTTGGAAATTTCGTTGCCATTATCTTCATTTCTTTTGCATTAATGTAAAAGTATGTAAAATTAAAAATTATCCCAGAATACAGAGACCAGAATCGCTTTTTTTAACATAACATCAGATGGATTGTTGTAACCAGTTTTAAGGACCTTGGAACAGTGAGCCACACTCACAAACACTTCGAGTTTCACACTTTTTAGTGCTTTTCCCTTGATTTCCTATATTCAACCGTTTCCCAAACAGTGGAGTGAAAATTTAATTAGCTAGGACCGATCGCTCCAGGTTGCGCCACTGATCCTGCAAGTTCTGATACGCATTCCGATGATAATGCAGGACACTTTGAATACGCATTGTTAAGGGATATGTCGCAACCGAAAAATCTGAGAGTGTCAACATAAATAAATACATAATTAATAAAGTTTCATATCCACCAGGGCAGGTGGGCTGCGTACTTGAATGGGACATTGTAAAGGTGGGCAGCGTATATTGCATATCAATCCAAAAGGTTACGGCAACGGGAAAAAATGGTTACTGTAATCCCAACAATTAAAACCGTGGTAATTAGCAATGGAATTTTAATGCTCTGGCAAGATTTATCTGCTAGTTGCCATTCGAAATGGTCAACAGAATTGTACATGGATTAGCTCAAATTGTGTAGGAACAGCCGATTTACTTACACCCTGTATGCATGTTTGTAACGGGTTTAATTCAGTGCGAAACTTCTATCGTAAATTTACTAAGAATAAAATCCTAAATTTAAGATAAAGCTCACTACTTATTTCTGGTGAGTGCTTTTCCACCGCAAGTTTATATTTAGCTTACCAATTCTGACTATTTTGCTGTAATACCATTTGAAGGTGGCAAAAAATGTTGTTCGAAAAAAATTGCATCCAAAGTCTTTTAAAATGTATGTCTTCGACCATTTTATATGACTTTTTTGCTCTACATTACTATAATTTTAATGAACAATCGTGATATTGATATTTCGCAGAAAAATGCTTCGTTCGTTATTCTGGGATGTAATCAATATAGCAGAATAACTGATATGTGGAATGATAACCATAGTCTTAGTGCAATATATAAAAAATAAATGATGAGTTGCCTCAACACATCCTGGGAAATTGTATCTGTATTAAAAATATTTATTACTGTGCTCAGTCTGGCACTAGCCTTGTGCTAGTTAATAGATGACTTAATATTCGATAAAAAAAAGTGTATGAATACATATATTCTCATCAAAGAACGACACGAAACTAAAGAAGATTTGATAAATGAAGAAACCATTATTGCTCTCAAAAATCACAAACGACTAAACCGAGATGAAAAGAGCCAACATAAGGAGTTTTTAGTTGGACCACTAATTTGGCTAAGTTCCAACATATTTGCTTAAAACGCACTCTTTCTTTTTCCCTAATTTAAAAAACTGGCTACGACTGGTCGTATATTGAGACAAGATGGTCGCCTGTTTTATCAAATATTGACAAACATTCCAAAAAGCCAATATTGATTGGAAATTTATACCTTTTAAGGTAATATGGTGGCTTGCGATATTTACTCGGCTTGATGGAGATTTTAAGGCCATGTCTCAAGCCCCTAATGCCCCAAACTTCCAGTTATCCACAAAAACCGAGCGTCTGATGACAATTTTCTCCTAGTAATTGCAAATTATAACCAAATGGCAATAAGTACGAATGCAGTAATCGAACAATGCGCAATAAATCAGCAATAACAGTTAATTTGCAAAATGGCAAAACAATAACAAAAATAAATATTGATTCTGCTATTCACGGTCGAATAACTAGAGCAGTACTAGCAGACTCTTCTGGTACTGCTCGAAGAATAATGGCTGCTTGCTAGCCGGTATCTAATTTGCAACTTTAATTGTCCGATGGTTTATGGAGAATTGTCGAGAACGGTTTCATATAAATATTATTGCTTGCTCGGATACCGTAAGTTTACTGACAGAATGTCGGTGAAAATCTTAAATAATCAACAAGAAGTCGAGAAACACGCAATGCAAAGCGGGTGTTAATTATTTTCTTGTCGGACTTACCTCCTTGGCTGCATTAGAACTTCCTCAATCCATCCCATGCTCTTCATTACTCCATTCATTTCAGCCCAAAATCTGAAACAGAAAACCAAAATTACTATTCCATAGACTTTCTTCGAGTTTCGTTCACATAATAACAGATATCGTTATATGGTACTGTTCCTCTATTAACTCGTTATATCGCTATTGGTTGTACTCTATTAATTACTCTGTTTAATTGTTCGAATTTTACAGATTTACATAAGAACCCGTTATTTGAAATTTATACCTACAGCCTACCACAAAAGCTTGACTTCCTGGTCGAGATTGAAATTTCAGGATGTTATAACAATCAGCAACGGTTTAACGATCGAACAAAGAACAGTATCATAGAAATACCTACTTAGTTGATCATTTCAATATGAAAAATCGACGTAGCAAAGATGCGTTTTATTGTTTGAAGCACCTACTTTTTATCTAAGGCATTGTGCAAGAAAAGCAAAATCATGTAAAGTGAATCTAAACGCATTAAAAATGTTGTTTGCAAAAATATGACTAAAAATTCCTTGAGTTATCAAAATCGCTCGCTTTCATTCACTTTAATTCATTTTGAAGTCTGTTAATAGTGAGCAAATTAGCAGATCGAAGGTCTTGTGATTTCGACAAAAGTAAAATTTCTTATCAAAAGTTGAGAAATTGGAACGCAACATTGTCTCTAAAAAAATTAAGCGTATTATAAATGGCTTGTTAAATGTAAACGGTTCATTAGCTAAATCCACATTTTCCTATATTAAAAACCACATTTCTGAATAATTTGTTAGATAAAAATCACATTGCATGTCAAATTAATTATTACTTGAAATATGCAAAATGTGAAATGTTAAAATATTATATTTTGCATACTTCTGATTTTTTTCCAAGTTAAATGGGTTCAATCAATTGAATTAACTGTTTTTGTTATTTTTGATATATCAATTGAAACTTGAAAAATCTAAATTGGGTTTGATACAAAATTCGACGGAAAAATAAAAAACACAAGTACTTTCTCTGTTTCGAAGAATTCGACTCCGAGGAAGGTGTGAACTCGTTTCCAAATATTCAACAAATACTGGAAAACTGGTAAATTCCTAACAAAAAGATGACAAAAATTGATTCTCTGATTAAAAATGACTCAAACTCTCAAGATTTACTTTATCTATTTAATGCAGGTCTTGATTGCACATCGATTTATAAACTAACCGCAATAGGATTTTATACAGTGTACCCTGGAGAAATCAAATTTAAATATACGTTTTGGTACTATGCACGTGGGCGAATCCAATCTAATCAATACACTTTACTTGTTTATTAGAATGAGCTAATTTATATTTTCCGGCCTAGGGACAATGATTTATCGGAACATATAGCGATAGTCAATAATTTTAATTAGGACTTGCTGTCTGAATGTATAAAAAAGGACGAGTCAAATAATTGATATAATGATTGAAGCTGAACAGTCGCATGATAATATATTTAGCAGTACCATTAAAAACAGCCAGAAAACTAGACAAATAGCAGCAGCATTGCGTTTAGCAATTTGAAACAGCAGTACACTTCAAAGGAAAATTAAAAATTAAAAACCGTTATACTTCAGTCCATCGAAGTGCAGTAGATTCAACTTTTGAAAATAATTATCTTAACAAAGCACACCTGAACAGTTACTTTCCATATAAAGAATCTAGTTCTCCAACTTGGCAGTATTTAAATATTCGAGATTCAACTGTTATTCCTCCAACTGGTAGTTAAACTCAATGATCTATTGGTTCTCATTTGCCCACCCCCAGTTGCGAAATTGAAGAGGAAATAGCACTTTCAAGTCATTGGCGCCCATCCCATAAGCTTAAGAGATTTATTAAATTAAAGCATCTTTAGCCATTGGATTTTAAACAAATTAGCAAGACAAACTACAAAAATCAGAACATTTGAAAAAATGTTCTGAAGAAATTGTCGCAAATATTGAAGTTTGCTCTTGTTAACACTGTTCAACCGCTCAGATTCACACCATATTTTCCTACCTCTGCACCCTACATGTCTTCAAGAGTTCTACACTGCAATAAACATAATAAGTCACATTTGCAACTTTTAATCCTATATCGACGGCTCTGACTTCAATTACTTGCGCTGTTGAATAATGTATTGCAATTGTATTGATGTAATTGAAAAGCTACATCTTCAAAGCATCATCAATCAGAGTGTCGATTTCTTTGTGATACGACCCATCAGTCTCATCAGCAGTAGCAAGGCAGATCTGTTATTAAACTATAGTTTTTGCATGACGACCATCAATTTAAAACGTTCCTTAAAGCGACCTCGAATGCGAACTGAATAATCATCAATATAATATGTAATTTTTTAATAGAGCGAGTAGAATAACGAAAAGATATCGCAAATAGAATATTGTCTCCAGTTTGGAAATTTGCAATTAGATCCAATGCTAATGTCGATGTGTATCTACACATCGAGGTGATAAATGCGTGTTTTCACAGAGATTATTCGAATAATAATTCCCTGTCCATCCTTTATGAAGAAGGAATAAACTATTACAAAAGAGGAAAATGAACCGGAAGCTTAATATTCAATGAAATATTTAAAACAGGTAAAAAACCTAAAAGCGCAATGGAAAAAGTTTATAAGTTAAAGATTTCACTTCCGCGCAATAAATTGGTACAAAATGTACTAACATAATTTGAATCCCAGAAATCGAACAATTCGTACACATGAAAGCAGCCTGTATGTGCAATTTGGGCTGTAAGGAACTCAATTTTGTAATTACTTGAATACTAGTGATATCCCATTTACCTTGCGGATGTGCAAACCGCAAGTTCAATTTTCCGGAATTGATGACATTGGGGGAAAATTCCAACGATATTATAAATCCTCGTAGTATCGATTTCCCGGCTATCCATTAGAGAACGTGCGCATTTTGCAAAAAGGATGGGTATATGGATAATATCTTATATTAATAGTGTACACCGAAAGAAATGTGTTTTAATCCCAACTGATTCATTAAAACCCAACCCTTAATCATCAAGACGCAACTTTAACTTTCAAGAACCTTTCAAACGCAGGCCAGTGCAATTGGATGTTTTGTTTAAACTGAACAAGGTGTACCTGAAATGCGAAACTCTCTAAAACGGTGAATGAAATTTTTTTATGTATATGAACGAACAATTGACGCAAAACAGATACCACACCATAACTCTTCCATTAGCGTCACTGTCAAGTTTACGAGATGGAAAACAAAATTTCATTCATAAATTGTAGCTTTGCGTCATTGATGCCAAGAATCAATGATGAAGCTGAAAAAATGGCGCAGTTTTGTAGTACAATAAACTTGTGGTGGATACAAAAGAAATCGCCATTTTTTGTAATAAAATTATTTTCAATATTGAATTTGAGAAATCGAGAAGAAAAACCCTTGTTATTTGCTTAGATAATATCCAAAAGAGCGCAAAATTGTGGGCGTAATCTACAGATTAAATTGTAAAAAGGTAACTGACAGCTGTAAGCATTCCTTTGGTATTTGGTTGCATTAAAAATGGCTACTTTCGTCATGGCAACTAAGAGTGACAGTATTTAAAATAAGATGCGACAAAATAGCCATATGAAAACATTAAATTGACAATATTTCGAAAACTAAACTCTTTTGGAATAGACAACTTTACACAAACTTATCCTTAATTTAACACTAAATAAGATAAAATTATTAAAAATGGGGTTTCCATTTAAAAAAATTGATTTTGGGTGGTTTTCTCAACGCCATTTTAAAACTTATTTTTTTAACACTTTGTATTAATAGTTATCAAAATTTTGTCGAAATTCCATTAAAGTAAGTCCTTTTTAAAAGGAAATGCGACCCAAATTAAGTAGCACATATTCCCATAGGAAAAATGAATTATTCGAGTGGCTGCAACTGTAATTTTTTACATAAAATTTCAAATATATCAAAAACGGTTAGCCTTAGGTAGTTGTGGAGTAGAATTCCAAAATGTAATAATATATAGGGTGTCCCATTTAAAATAAGCAAGTTGATACCTACTACCGGTATAACCGGGAGTGTGGCCATCTTAAAAATATTTTATATCGCTTTCCCCCAATGACTTACGCATACTGTCCAATTTTCAAATATCTCCTGTTTATAGTTTGCCAGATATCGATCGCGGCGGTTCCCGGTGGGACACCCTGTATAGCCAGAGTAAATATTAAAGAAGAACTTTTACTAGAAAATCAACTTAGTAATCAAATCAGGCAAAATCAGCTGCAAATTCTTCCTGCCTCCACCAGAATAAGAACAAACAATCTGTTCATTAAGCGAAACGGAAACATCTTCGCTTGTAAATTTAAGTAATTATTAATAATTGAGCAATCATGGCACTAGCTTATTATAATATATCCGGTTTAGTACTATTTTCTTTGGTTTTGTGACCAATTTTATTGCGTTAGCATGTTTGGAATTGCAAAGTAACTGCATGAAATTTTTACTTTATCAAAACTTTACAGAAAGTGTACCCTAGTGAAGTATGAAGCACCTTACTCATGGTTACTGGACGTTTCTCAAATTGTAGACAGTGATTACAAGGAAATACCAGAGAAGCTTTCAGCAACCCTTCTCTGGAAAACTAAGAACTTTTTGATTTTTCTACTAAAATTTACAGGTGGGAACCTCAATTCCCATCGATGGACCCTGTATAGATAAAAGACAATTCATAGGATATGAAGCATTTGCACATCTAAAACGCGAGCCCATCGTCATAAAATGAAGATCGTCCCAGCACGAGGTCATGCACGCAGCATGTTATTACTTTTCACAAATAATACTATTGCACCAAGTAGCCAATTAATCGGGTGAATCTTCTTGTTTGCCATTCACACGGTAGGCGACCGTTGCCCATTTTTTCCGGTTTTGGTAAAACAAACACTCAATGGGACGATAGAGTTTTAGCAAACCTAGCTGGACTTATCAAACGTCCATCTACGTTTTCCTATTCACTAATTTTCCCGCGGTCGTCGACTAACCAACCCAAATGTATAGGATGTGTAATTAATGTTTCCATCGGCGTCTTAATATATCCTAAACTAATTAAACACATATTGCAAATCATTTCCTACAGTAAGCTCACTTTGTACGAATCCAGCTATAGCAACCAATGGCATACTATTTGGAAACGTGCACGATAACATAGATAGTTTGATGCTAAAACTTTTCAAGATGGTATTATTGCAGGGGCTTGTCGAAGTACTTAAAATAGTATGGCTTTATTAACAATTTTATAACGCCATATGGAGCCAAGAGTGGCGTGTCATTGCGATTTTTGAGTAATAAATTTAATGCAAGCTGCTGAAATAATATCCTCGAGTGTTTTCTGATCTCCCCCTAAATGGAATGTCAAGTAAATGTTGTTTTCGAGGTTTTTCGTATATTTTCATAACTGTTTAATATATAAAGGACAGCTCTCTGATGTTGAAAGTACATTGTAAAGACTGGCAAGATTAGGTAGTTTCTTAGTCAATAAAACCTTTAGAGAATGCACACATTTTATATCAACGAAAACGTTTACCTACTCTTTTTTAAATACTAAATTTAGTTTAGAAACGAGAAACGATTTCCGCTCAATTAGCCATTCAAATTTAAAAATAGTTAACACTTACTTTAAACTTTGTGGTAAGTGTAGCTCGATAGATAAGATATGGGCATTCCACAAGCAATTTTATATTTGTTCAAGAATCATTTTTTCTCATCGTGATTTTATTCGTAAAAGTACATGCGTTGAAACCAATAAAAGTCCTCTTCATGATCTGCTATTGACTTTTCCGAAGAACTTGATGAGCATATGACAGATGATGAAACGGCAGCGACCAAATCCGTCAGTGTACCGTACCAATTAGCTTTCCTAGAGTATAAGTTTTGTGGGAAAGAATCTTCCCATAATTCAACTTCTGCCTTTCTTTACTTAAGGTTTCTGTGTCTGGCGCTTTGGCCGGGGAAATGAGACAGGGTCACTTCAGTAAAAATTTTAACACTCTCAAAATAGTACTAGAAGATACTTTCACGTGTAAATTGAAATGGATATAGAGAGAGCTCTTGGAATATATTAGTGAAATGTTGTTTATTGGTTTTTTTGAAGCTCCTACTGAACACTTAAGTAATGATTTTTGAACAATATAAGAATAAGAGTACTAGAGGGATCAAAGATGTTAAATCAATAAAAATTATTGAAAACTAATTAAAAATTTACAAACTATGAGATTGTAAATTGAAATTAAATATTTTGGCAGTACCTGTTCTTTAAAATGAGTAAATGTTGTCTATAACTGGGAATTAATTTAGCTCTACTTATGGTTTTAACTTAATTTAAGTTAATTCGTATTTTGAAAAAGGTCTTGGGGGCTTTTGTGCCGGTCCTGCCAATTAACAAATATTGAACAGCGTCTTATTTCAATAATCTAAGCGCCAGTGTTACTAAAGATGATGCCTTTTGTTAACTTTGTCTCCGTAGACTACTTTACGATACCCGCGTATTATGTGCTGATTAAATACTAAGACAAGTTAAAATCAATAGCTTAAAGAGCCCTGGTACCTTATTTGCTCTGTGTCGGTTCTGAGGTATCCGGTAAACTGTTGGTAAAGTAAACTAAGAACACTTACGGAAAAAATTCGATTCTTGAATGAGATTTGTATAAACGGGAATATACAACTTCCTGGGAGTATTTCGATTCCAGGTAGCGAGTATACAGAATGTTTGATGATGTGCAAATATTAAATGGGACGTGTTTGGAGGAGTAATTTTCTTGCGAAAATATTCGATCTCCCAAAAATTACGCATACTATCCAAAATTTGCCAAAAAAACTGGTTTTGTAATTAAAACATGCACAGCCAAAAACGATTTTGGGACCGTTTTATTCAAGGAACTCTTCAGTGAATGACAACTGCCAGGCGAATGAAAAAATGACAAAAGCTGTGATAGGGCGCATAAACTGGACAAAAGAAGACAACTAAACTTATTCAACCAGTTGTTCAAGGGCAACAAACCACAAATTTTTGGAAAAGCCCAAATGAAAAAGCTTCATTGAAAAGACTCTGAGTCCATGTTAATTATGGGAGATCTAAATGCTAGAGTAGGGAATGAAACTCTCAACGGTAAAATACAAAGGTTTAACGAAGATATAGAGAATGAAAATGGAGAGTTACTAAGAGTAATGTGCGCAACGAATAATGTGAGAATAAACAATACCTTTTTAACCATGACATGAAATACAAATACACATGGAGGAAGGAATTCGAAAGGACAACAATCACTCACTCAAAAGAGAGAAGATTAGACGAAAAAATAGAACAAAACCCAATAAAGGAAGAGAGTAACATAGATGATCAATGGAATACCTAGAAGTACCATATTGTGGAAGCAGCGGAGGAAGCTATAGGGAAGAGAAAAGTACTTGTAAACAGGATCAATAAAACACCATGGTTCACACCTGAGGTAAAAGACATCTCGCAACAAAAAAGAAAGCTTTTGACGTAAGATGCATCAGAAATAATAGTCAAGAAAACAGTGCCTTCTACATAGCAGAGCGAAACAAAGGTATCGCCAAAATACAAGAACTAAAAGAAGGATTTTGGGAAGAATTCACGAAAGGCCGGCGAAAGGGAAAGTGACATGTACGGGTCCCAACGGAAAATATGGGTAATGCTAAGAAGAAACAAGCTAGAAATAAAAGATACTACACAAACCAACAAAATCACGAAAGAGGAGTGGGAAGGATACTTTGAAAACCTATATAGTAGTGAAGAGAAAGAGCGGGAACAAACACTTTGGAACGAGGAACAACACAACTTCGACATAAATGAGGAAACAGTAGGAAACATTTTAACATCTATCAAAAATCGAAAAAGCCCAGGGCCAAATAAAATAGAATATGAAATGCTGAAAAATGGCGGTAAAAGACTACAAAAGGAAATAGTATCAGTCTACAATTCTATAATTAACAAACGAAAAATGTCCAATGATTGGAAAGCCAGCACAACAATCCCCATATTTAAAAAAGGCCAAAAAACGTCACCAGAATATATGCACAAAACGATTACTGGAAGAAATTGACAAAAAGATTCAACTAAGAGAGGAACAGCAAGGTTTTAGGAAAAACCGCTCAACTGTAAATGCACTGTTCATTTTAAAGCAAATAATAGAAAAATCACTAGAATTTAACCGACCGGCCTTTCTTTGCTTGGTGGATTATTTGCTGAAAATATGCAAAAACACAAACATTTCTAGACTTGAAAGTTAGTCAACAATGGTCAGCTTTCCATTAAGTTTGACATAATTTTTTTTTTGGGGAAAAAAATTGTAATCTTCTGCTCTTCTAGAGGTTGCAATGTAAAAGTCAAGATACTCCAAAACAAAGTTACCGTTATTGTTAATTAACGTTAATAGTTAAAGTCAGTGGAACTTTACATTGCGCAGTAAGTAATTGATTTCAACACCTCTTTTAGCTGATATTATGAAATAATAATTGCTGGCATCAGCTGGCCAATTCCACAGCGTGCTAATCATTGATCATTTGGTCAATGATTAGAACTCAACGAATATGGACCGAAATTGATATTCTGCCATAAATGAGCTGTCTGGGAAAATTTGCTTAACTTTAGCGAATTTGGGAGTATTGCAGAGTTAACTGGCAAGGATGTTAAAACTAAAATATATTAACTAAAAAATTATAAACAAATTTTGAGTGGGAGACTAAATCAATCAATAATTAATAAACATTTCTATATGTGATTTAACCGGCCGTGAAAGCCTTCATAATTAATAAACAGTTTTAAAAAATATTGTAACTAGATAATGAAAAAGTGAAATTTCGCCAAATCAAACTGGTCCCTTAGGTATTCAAAAAGTATGGAAGTCAGTGAACCCAAAAAATATGCGGCAACAATATAAATGCTGGCAGCAATTTTTCATCATAATCCGCCCGAATCAAGATAATCAGATAACTAATGACCCTCAGCCATTAGGGAAGGAATTAATTAAAAAATTTGCCACAGTTGCGTTTTTCGCTTCTTGGAAAACCGCCCACGTCTTACGCGTTCGCTCCATTTCCAAGAAAATGCACATTGACGGCGTTTTCATGCGAAAGATGACACTTTACAGATATTTCATACTGTCTATTAGAATATGGTTGAATTAATTTGGCAAGAGCTGATAGATATCCGGATTTGAATAAAATAAGTTCATGGGTTTTTAATGATCTTGGTAGAAAATCTACGCCATTGAGCAAAACAAAGTTTGCCACATTATTTTTAAAGTTTTTCTTTTAAAAATTTAAATTGGTTGAAAGCGCCCCAATGCGAGGAGCAAACACATAAAAGTCGGTAACATTAGTAGGAATTCCATCCATTAGCTGATGTGTTTCCACATTCGCTTGAAAAAACCCAGATGTTGTAGAAATGTTGCTGCTTTTACCTGGAGTGTCATTTTCGGCAATAAAAACATTTTTTTTTCTAGGGAACGTGCAATTCGATTGAATTGAATTAAGCAAAGTATATTATCATATAAAAGTAGAAAAATTTGCTAACCAATATGGAAACACATCAGCTAATTAGGAGGTTGTTTCAGAGTGTGGAGTGTTTAATTTCAAATGGACCTATCTATCTCATGCGCAATTAACTCCTGCCCAATCCGACATTAGTTAGGTTCGTTGACTCTACCGGACCAAGAAGCGCCTTCTTTGGTACCAACACCCAACAGTACCACTGAATGGTACTGGTTGCCGTGATGCTGCTGATGTCATTGCTACACGAAATATTTCGCCTAAATACGTCCGACCGTTTTGACATAGGAACAATGGCTGTATTCAGATTAGTTTAAGTTTATTATTATTAAGGCATTAACATTTTCTTTTGCTCGCTACAAAACACTTTGTTTTGTTTGATCAGATTTTAGTTAATCTCGCCTTTCGAGCTTCCAACAGCGTGTTTAGAATCAGTTAATTTGCTCGACTTTTATTGACAATAAAACCTAATCTCCATAGGCTTAATGTGTTTCAAAAAACTCTTGCGCGTCACTTTTTTTAATGGCTTAAAACAATCTTCAAACGAAAATAAATAAATAGATAAACAAACCAACAAACTACATCTATTGTATTAAAAATCTAGCTTTAAAACCAATCAGAATAAATTACTTCCAGCACCGACGTTTATTATGTTTAATAATAATCCTTACAAGATCAAAAAATCGTGAGCAGTAACCCAATGGCAATAAAGTTCCTATTATTGAAAAAAGCATGCAAGAAACGTGTAGTTTCCGTTTTATGGCTTTATTTGAAATTATAAGTACACGAGTTTATTAGTGACACCCCGTTAGTGTTAAGCTGGCTGAATACATTCTCAAAACAGGGTCTTAGTCGAGAGAGGTAAAAACAAGAATTATGAATATTTAACTGCTAATAATGCTTCTGCATAATACTATCGATTAACTGAATCTTATTGTTCAGCAATTTAAATTTTACGATTGTTCTTAAACAGCTTTCAATTTCTTTACTTAATTTTGGAAAGCAGTTACGGTTTGACCTACAAATTGAAAGCCAGAAAGTTTTTTGATAGTCCCGACTCCCTGTTTGTATGAATTTCTTATGTCTTCTTTGCTGCTTGCGATTTGTTCTGATTTTAACTTAAAATTTCCTGTGCCCTTACAAATTGAAGACTTGAAGAAAGAAAGAAGAAAATTGACCAGTCAGTCAATTAAAAATAATTGAAAAACATGATTATTTTTCTTAATTACCAATTGGTTAAATTGACTTAAATTAATCAGAAAATACTTTGAATTGTAAAAAAACATCAAATCAACAGTTCACAAGATTAATAAGTGAATTCCGAAAGGTTCCTGATTTGTTAATTGTTATTTGAGCGCCATCAGAAGACCCTTAAGTGGAACTAGACCCAATATTCGAAATCACTTAAAGAAAAAACTGTGTGATAGACCGAAGACTGCAAAACACTTCAAACAGATAAGAACTGAAATCAACTTCTTTTTAATTGCTGACTTGTAAAGATAGAGACTCGAGTTCAACTATTTCCCTACGTCGTGCTTAAAAAGATAATTTCTGGGAAAATGTTAGCTTTTGTCAATTTTTCCTCAGTTCAAACAATCAAGTTTTTAGATTTGACAAGGCTTTCTCATAGTCATAAAAGGCCGACAAATAAAAATAAAATCACACATAGCTATTTAACAGTTGTTGTTAATGTACCAGGAAATGTCCAAAAATGGAAACCCAATCAATTCACGATTAAGTGTGAACGGCTCACTTTAAGCAGTAAACTTCGTAATATAGCTGAAACCACAGTCACTAAAGAAGGACATTTTTATTAAAGTTTCATTTGATTTAATCCCACTTCTTTGACCAACATGACGGGGCTGCTATTTATAGCAGAACGCTAATATTTCATGGGATACTATTCCAAATGGCAAAATTATCCGTCAATCCTTCAATAGCAAGTAGATCAATAAGTTTTATTTCTCCATTTACGCTTTTTATAACTGAGCGGAAACTGGCATGAGGGTAAAGCCGAAATTCAATGCAAAATTATGAGCGAAGATGAATGGAACCCTAAAACTATTAGAACAGAGTTTGGAGCAGCTGAATAACATCAGCTCTAAACTCTAAAGTATGCGCTCTTTGGAATTTAGAAACAATTACTATTTGATTTGCTTATTTTTGTTTGCTGATTAAAGAATCGATGCCTAAATCTCGATCGTCGCCGGCTCGTGCCATGCATGCGACCAGCATTCGTTTCCGAATACCTGCGACCACAACCTACGTCCACCATTTTTCCCGAGGCCAAATGGGCAGGAAATCGTAGGCAGGACAAAATCTTGTAAGAATCTAGTTTAATATTTATAAATTGCTATTTATCATTAAAGCAACATATGGGACAAATGGTCACAGCTATTGCCCAATGTCGAATTGGACTCGAAAACAATGGGTTTCTCTTGGCGTGGAACAATGTAAGTTTGGTTTACATATAAATATTCAAGTTGAATTTCAGAGATAAGTGCACTGATACTAATAATATTGATTTTAAGTCATAATTCATCTATAGGAACTGAAAGGCAGCTGGCAATTTACGGCAGAAATATACCACTGAACAGTGTGTTGTTTGCAAAATCCATGCAGGCATTGTTATTACATTGAACTTATTAAATTAAGTACAATCAAATTATCCTAAGCAAAGCCTTAATTTGAAGGTTCCTCCTCATCAAAAACTCCATTTCGATTTTTATTTGTTTTCTAACGTATATAGTGTTTGCTAACTTTATGTGGTGCAAAAGTCTGGAGTCATTGTAAAAATCAACAATTTTACGTAACGCTTCTAAAGATATCTAACGTATGAAAATTCTCTAGAAAGATCTATTCTAACGTATGAAAAGCTTCGTGCTTCTAAGTATGAAGAAGTAACTTTTATTCCAAAAAAAAACACTACGCTGCAAAGATAATAATATCGAATATAATCGGATATAAGTAGGTTTAGATACATTGATTGAAACCGATAAGATAAAGATTTTTTTTCAATAATGCCAACTTATACTCATACGCAAAGAAAAACATATTTAATTTTGTAAAAAATTTACAAGTAGTAAAAGTACCTACATACTTTTTGGAATAAGCGAAAGTTGCAGTAAAATCCACTAATAACTTCAAAACCACTTCCCATCGTCGATTGAGGTGCTAGCAACATAAAACTTTTGACCGAAAATTTTATAATTAAAACCTCATTATATTGAGCATCGCTCGTAAGAACTCTGAATTGATTTCTACTTCCACAATTTATCTGCTAATGACTCACCATGTACAATAAACAGGTTCCAACATGTTAGTGTTCCATTAACCGCCTGAATAGCAGCAAAGTGTAAAAATTTCATAGTAAAAAAGTATAGAATTGCGTAGCAAACATTTCCAAAAATTGTCCAGAAACACTTCACTATAGAACAACACTCAAATCGCGAATTTTGCAATATTATAGTATACATCCATATGCATCTCAATATTAAATTGGAATGCAACCCTCACTAAGTTTATTGGATCTTCAATTTCTAATCGTTAAATTGATAAACAAGCACCGATCGATAGCCCTGCGGTCGGTTTTAAAGTAAACAACTTCAGAGGGCATAAACAATGGGGAAAAACAGGTTTTCTACAACCTACTCTATCTATATTTCGTTTAAACAAGTAATGAACGCTTTGCTGATAAATATTTCATTTTTAAATATGTAGATAGTGGCCAAAAATGAGATAATATTCATTTGAAATTATTTCATGTTTTGTTGAAAATTGGAGTATTTTCGGTTCGTTAACACAATCAACGTGCTCAATTTAAATAGATTTAAATGGAAACTATTTTTTTCAAATGGTAGTAAGAGCCGATTTTTTGAAAAATAATGTAAAATAAAAGCGCGTATGTTAACTATTAATTTACAAGGTGATTTATAGTCTATGGAGTACTAGACGAGGAAGGAAAACGCGATACATGATTTGTCTGTAAATTTTTCTATAGGCCTAAAATATTTTGGGCAATGCGACTGTTCCGCTTATATCGAAAAGTACCTACAGCGTTGGAATTTTAAATGAGACACCCTGTATATTATTGCACAATCAGATTGACCCTATGATTTATGATTATGCCTGTTTAACGCCCATCTAAAACGGCTTTCAGAATATGAAATAATCATTTTTTTAAATCAAAACTTAACCTTAAGGAAACTTGCATTACACGGCTATTTTGAAACCAGAAATTAAAATTTTTTTACCTGCATCAGCAAGGGAAAGCCCTGTGCTTGAGCTTAACATACTTAAATTTGTCCCAAATTCCCATAAAATGTCGTAATGGTTGGAGATTATGCGAAGCTATGTTTTCGACAAAAGCAACAACCTCGAATTACTGAAAATATTTTGCGTCAATAGAGAATATCCGGCTACTCAGTTTAGTACAAATTTTCAGGAAAATGGTGAAATGCGTTCTCCGTAAACCTCTAATACGCAATCGACCGTAATCACCCTGTATAAACGGTACTTTATGGCAATTTTAGATTTTAAAATCATTATTCATTTTCACACTTTGTAGCCGCATTATTACTTCGATTAAATTTTGTACAAAATCAAAATGAGCTTGCAATCGAACAAAATTTTGCATTCACAAATCGGACACGCATGGCATCGAAATATTACCAACACAGCTCGAAATGCAAATACATTAACGCATTTTAGGTCAAATCATAAAGTTTTATTCATAAAATTTTCTGAATGAACGCAGCGAGTTGCATAACGAGTCGAGCGTAGTGCAACTAGACACTTTCTCCAATTTGAGATGCATAAGCATTTCAAATTGGCGATACTTAATCATTCGCATATAATTTAGTCTTAATTACGCCGTCAATAGCATGGAAGCACTTTCTTATTTAATTTAACTTGAAGTACCATGATTGAATCGCAATTGTTATATCCTTCTCACTCGTACTAAGCACGTATTATCTACCTCGTTAAAGTCGGATTTTTGGCACAAGGATAACATCAAAGTCGTTTGATGGAGATTTACTTTGAGTCGATTAAAACTTGCGCTTTTAAAGCAACTAATTACTATGTAACAAATTTATATTGCCTTAACGGTACTTTTATTAGATCAACATTAATATACATATTATGCAGCTTTTCTTAACTGATTATGGCGAATAGTGACGCTAAATCGATGGTCATTACATATCAAATTAGCTATGAAAATATATGCTAATTTTCCCCGATGTGCACCTATGGATGAATAATGTCAAGGAAATTCCAACAGCTTTAAATTAATCTTATTGGTTTCAACAGAGATCGATCGAATGTGAACATTAGATAAAGGTAAATGAGCTAAACTGGATTGAAAAATGCAATTCCTAACTCAAGTGAAGAATGAAAATACTATGCAAAAACAAAAGCTGAATTTTCGATTGAAACACGGTCATAGAATGCCTCGAATTGGATGACGCAATATATTTATTACTCCCTGGCATTTAGAAAAGAGCTAAAATATTTTCGATGTTAATTGATTACCAGTATCATATCAATAAAAAAACAAAGGAAAAGAACGATCAGCACCACATTACCGTAATGTTGTTACATATACGTCAATTACATGATAAAGAAACGTGATGTCGTGACGCCAGCGACGTCGCTGGTTGTCATAGCAGCCAGGGAGTCGCTGTTCAAACACAGCGCTTAACCACTTGTGCTATATCACACGAGAAATAGATAATGTTAACCTGCTTTCAAATTATTGGCTTGTGAAAAGGCTTAGAAAGCCTTCCAAGTCACTAAGTAACTACACATCGATTATTGGTAGAAAAATTTATAAAATTCTGATGAGAAAAAATAGTAGATTTAGAGAGCCTAAAGAAGTAACAACTCCGCCTGAATGGTCGTTGAGTGGAACTCGAAGTAGCTTAACCTCTATGCCGCCGGTCCCAAGACCGGGCAAAAGAAATTGAGAAACGGAAAAAGAGCTGGAATAAAAAAGAAATGAAAAGGCAAACAAAAAATTGAAGACCACATACTTATATATATAGTGGAGTAGATCGTGAAAAAAGAGGAGACTCAGGAGTGGGAATGTCAATACATAAAAAAACAGTGCATAGAAGAAGAGCAACATATAAATGACAGGATATTACAAATAACGATAAATGCAAAAGGAGTAAGAATACAACTGATAAGTGTATATGGTCCCGATAACAGTAAAGGAAAGGAAGAGCGAGATAACTTTTAGAAGAAGAATTACAGGCGGCAGTAGGTCAGATCAAAATGAGAGATCCCATTATAATTATGGGAGATATAAATGCTGGAGTAGGGAATGAAACTCTCAACGGTATAATACAAAGATTTAACGGAAATATAGAGAATGAAAATAGAGATGGTGAAATGGGTGCCCAACGAATAATGTGAGAATAAAGAAAACATTTTTTAACCATGACATGAAATACAAATACACATGGAAGAAGGAATTCGAGAGGACAACAATCACTCATTAAACGGGAGAAGAATAGAACAAAAGCCAATAAGGAAAGAGAGTAACATAGACGATCAATGAAATACCTTGAAGAACCATATTCTGGACGCAGCGGAGGAAGCTATAGGGAAGCGAAAAGTGCGTGTGAACAGGATCAATAAAACACCATGGTTTACACCTGAGATAAAAGACATCTCTCAACAAAAAAAAAAGCATACGTAAGATGCATCAGAAATAATAATCAAGAAAACTGGGCCTTCTACAAAGCAAAACGAAATAAAGTTAACGCTAAAATACGAGAACTAAAAGAAGGATTTTGGGAAGAATTTGCGAAAGCCTTGGAAACAAGCTAGAAATAAAAGATACTACACAAATCAACAGTTAGACCTATATTAACCTATGCAGCAGGCACAAGATCAGATACCACATAGACCACGCAACTGATGCACACAGTCGAAATGAAAACAAAAAGATCCATATTAGGAAAATCCCTACAAGATACAGTAAAAAATGAGGACCTTAGGGAACAAAATGGATGAGAACAAGATGAAAACACTGGAATAAACATGTAAATAGAATGAGCGACAACAGGTTGCCAAAAATGGCGAAGAACAATATACCACTTCGAAGAAGATCAACAGGAAGACCGGCGAAGAGGTGAATAGATTGCTGAACGCAATCATCAGGAGATGCTTTAGTAGGATAACCAGGTATTGAAAGAAAAAGAAGAAGTAAAAGAATAAAATAACAGCAAATCTACAAATTTGAATTAAATTGGAACGTTCTCTAGTCATTCAGCTTTAGTTTTATTTTTTTCTTTTTAATCCAATATTTTCATCAAACATTAATTGTTATGCAGTTAGTATGTATGTGTTTTCTTATATTTAAGTCGTTAAGTTAATTTTAATAGTATATGTGATTGAGATGGTGGACAATGTTGAGCAAATAAACCTCTCCAACTTCTACTGCCTAAATAAAGTTGTTTAACAGTCACAACGTTTCGGTAGGGAGCCACCTCAAACCATTTTCAAGTGACTTAACTGGTCACTTGAAAAGTCGTTTGAAGAGTCACCTGAAAACCTAACATTGTACACTTAGAATAGTACTTATCTAATTTAATAAGCCGGTAATTGAAACAAAAATGTGTAATCACAAATGAAAGCAAATTGGCATTGAAGACATTAGCGTATAAACCTGAGCAAGTGAAGCTCTATTATGAATTCAACAAGTTCCAAAAATTCCTAAGCCTAAATCTGTTTTCAGAGAGTGTTAGTCAAGTTTGCTTTTCCCTCTATAGACGTAACATCTGTTTTCCCAATGTACGGCTCGTAAAGAACTTATTGACGAATATTTACATTGGTACTTCATAGATAAAGACGATTGGTAAATATTGGTAAATGAATGATTAGCGTGACGTAGGCTATGAAAGAACATAACGCGTGAAAATAAACAGCCATAGGCAAACAACACGTTTCTCGGTTACCTGAAACTCCAGATCGCATTTGGATGGAAGCAAGCATACAATCATATTGAAATTAAATAAATATTCAAATAGTTCCCGTTTGGGATTGAATAGATTTGCACGAACTCGGCCGACAAAATGAATAAACGAGCCCAAAGAGAAAAAATAAAAATTCCGAACAATCGCCATAACTTATTTAGAGCTAGACGGACCCATCCCTTTTTCTTAAGAACTTGTTTCAATCGAACGCGAAAGCATAATAACAGATTGGATGTAAATTTTCTTCACTTGGGTCGTTCAGTTGGTAAACCAGGGTTATACGAGGTTGCTCATAAATATCACATAAAGCAAATGAATAAAAACGGTTTTTTACTTAGTTTTTAGTTGGTGAGTGAATATCTTTAAGGTGTCAACACCGCAAGTTTCAAACTATTTCCGAAAACTTACTAACTATATTTAGCTTCATTAGCATAAACACAAACAGAATGTATCTCAATGCCTTTAGTTGTATCATCTTTATGCATTTATTAAACTGACTAACTTTAGACCTGCACAAGGTGAGAAATTGCGCTACAATCCATTGGTATACGATTTTGTCTTATTGATGTAAATCTATGGACAAGATCACATATTTTGCAAAATTCCTGATCCATTGACACGAATAATCATACGTCCTCAATTGCTCATATTCATTATCACATTTTCAAGCAAATCAGTTCTTTTGCGACACCTGGTATCTTCGTGCTTACCTAAACTGCATCAGCAGGGCAAGAAAACAATAAGAGCAGCACGACACATTGTTGTGTGACTGCGTCGAGGGTGTGGCACCCGACATAACCTGTTCCTAATCTCTTCAAGACTAAACTGGCATAATGCGAGAGGTGTTCGACGTGCCATAACAATCCGTTCTTCGGTAAAGGAGAAAGGCGTTATCACCAACCGTATTCACTTAGCACAACCACATAGATGATAATGTGGGACGCTTACTTATTTCGTCAAATTTTACAATGGGTAGACAATGTTCAAATAGGTCCCAATAATTTAATTCTTGTCTGTATGAGGTAATTTTTCGCCTTTTACTGACGAAAATTAAGCAAACAGTTTTCGAGAAATAAATTATGCTTTTTGTGTGAAAACTGCCTCTAGCTCCCCATTCACGTTGCTGACTAAATCGAACTTCCAATTATCTATCCAATGATACAAAAACGAGCTCTGTAGCTCAAATAGTTCTTCAGAAACGACGAAAATCGCGGCATTATGTTATAGTCGATTTTGCAATCCAAAAAAAAACGGCGCAAAAATGTCAGTCAAATGTGTATAGGATACATCGGAGGCAAAAGTAATATTTTTGTTTTGGGGCTTTGAAGCAATTACGGGTAAGTGTGTATTGTCAGTAGGCAAAAGTCAGGAGATAGAATCCCTACAAGCAAAGTACGATACATTCAACGTACACAATAAGAGGAGTCCTTTGTGGGAAGAGGTCGAAAGCAAATAGCAGCAGTTCTGAAAAATGCCAGGGGAGAAATCGTAGCTCGAATAGAAGAAAAACTTAAAAGATGGAAAGCGTATGTCGAAACGCTATTCAAAGACAACAGATCTAACCTTCCACCAAAAAGCAACGCTACTGAAGAAATCAAACTACAAAAAACGGAAAAGCAACTGATCCAGATGCCATATATGCTGAAACTCTGAAGATTATGGTAGAAAACGACGAATCACGAACGAAAACTTCTAACATCACTGTTCAACAGCATATATACCAGTGGCAGGATACCACAGCCAGCTGGCTGAGATCTACGTTCATCATCATGCCCAAAAAGGAATAGAGTAGAAGCAAGAAATACAACAGTTGCAAATAACAGTTCATTGACGTCATAAAGTCAATGATTTCAACGAGTCCTGAGATAATAATTTGGAAATCAACTAGCTCAGCGACATAAAATAAACCCACATGAAAAACTAAACCGCAGAAAAGGAACCCATTTAAATAAAACCATTGTACAAAAAAATGCTGAAGAAGTTCTCCACTAATTCCTCCAAGGAAGGAACTCAAACATTTACTGTTCTTTAACACTTCGTTACATAAACAGTCATCAGAAATAATTCCTCCGTGGAACCATGGGCGCAAATCGTGCGTTTATAATAACTTATTCACTTTAGCCGCTGATGACACTGTCCAGCTTAGAAACCTGCGGCCTCCTGGCCTGTAGGACGCTGACGATGAGCCCTTCTTCAAACCACACACGATGCTCATTTGCACACGAGATACTTTTGTTCGTTTTCAATTTTTCGTCTGCTCCGCGTAATGGACAATCTGTTTATTTAACAAATTTTGCCACCCGCAATATCTGCTTTATTTAGTAGTTACACGGCAGAATAAGTAGATTACAGCATTAGTCTTGGTCATTGGTCAAAAAATGCAAGACCGAGACTGCAAGTCTCGCTCATCATTGTTCATAGTTACCGAACTAGGTATTGATTCGTTCATTAAGGATAAGCGGCAAATAATGCTTCAAATTGAATTGCTTTAATTTTGGTATCATTTCTTGCCACAAGTTGAACACAAGTCCCGTTTCATAGAGCAGACCTTTCGGAGTCCAAACTGCACCTGATGCATCTGATCCGCTACAAATTCCTTTGATGTTTTGACGGAACAACCAAAGGAATTTTTGTTAAAAACTCGCTTCTTCTTTTCGTAAGATTTCTGATGAACGCAAATCGGACGAAACGCTTCCAAAAGACGACCAGGCTAAGACTTTGACCATATCGGTCAGTTATAAATTATAAAATGCATGACAATGAATTTATTATAAAAGCACATTCTCGCTATTACTACGACTTTTGCACCCTAATAGAAATTCAAAGTAGTTTTGTAGTAGGAATTGGCCATTTTCCCTAGGCACTGGGTAGGAATTCGAGATTTTTTTGTCAGTTATCTTACAATAATGAAACGTTTTTTCTAAAATTTTTCTAGTGATAAAAATGGGCTAGTGAAATAAGATATGTTTGGGCCAAGATTTAGATGGCATTATTAGGAACGTAAATATGCAGCTATAAGACCATTAAAAATACCGAAAAAATATTTAGTACTTACTGCCCCGTTACATCGGCAAATCGTGATTAATATAGAATCGTTTCTGGTTCTTGGCCAGTTCCTGTTCTGAATCTAGATATTTTTTGGTCTCAATTTATTTCACTCTAATAGGTAAAGTAATAAAATATGTAATTTATTTTCCCATGAACTGTATTAGAGAATGTTAAAATATTATACTCTCAATTAATGTTATAAAAGATATAATTATCTTTTTCGGCACTTTCCTGAAAATCAACTCATAACCTTCAACTTCAATCAACTAACCTGATTTCTTCCTTCAAAATTTTCAACATTTTCGGGAACTCCAAACTGTTATTTTATCCATTATCAGAAGTTGAATTGCACTAATTGAATTGTCTTTAAAATCATTTTGTTCATTTAAACTGCTCGACTCCGAAACTGCACAATTTTCACCACTCACACGAAAACTTAACTTGAAACGTTTTCTTCTTCGCGATTTCTCCAATATATGGCGAAATTTCCGTACACGTTTGGAACTTCAGCATCCAACAATAAACATCTGTAAACAATAAACATCCAACAATACATTTGTTAGTTTTAACAATTATATTTAACAATAATCGTTCTGCAGTACCGAGTATACGACCGCTGTTTTTAACATGACGTTTTAGGTTGGTACTTAATAAACCAAAGAGAGGTTAGGTGTAATTAAATACACCAAACAGTACACCTGGGCAAAAAGTGCTTGTTGCATTAATATTAACTATACAGGGTGATTCAAAAGTGGCGTCATTCCTCTGGGGTGTTTTGGGAGAACAGGAAAAAAAAAGTAAAAAAATTAATTCTTATCTTCGTTTTGTATATTCTTTTCCTGACTGTACTTTTAAGTCATTCCAATGTATTCCTGGGTTTCAGTCAATTTCTTGTCACTAATTATGGCGTTATGTGATGAGTGTGACGAAACGCATGACTCATCACATAACGCCATAATTAGTGACAATGAAATTGACTGAAACCCAGGAATACATTGGAATGAATTAATTCTTATCAAAAACTGAGATATTTGCCAAAAACTGGATGTAATTGTTCAGAGCAAGGGCTTCTTTTAAGACTGCAGCTTTGACGATTAAAAATATGCTTACCTTATAGAAAATCTCATAACAAACCACATTTTTTCTATAGATTTTTCGAGAAAATGCCGCTGTCCACCACTTTTCACCCTCTGAAATTCACCAATTTCCAAAACAAAACAAAGGTCGTCATGACGACTCGCTCATTGCGACGGCGTACCAGTCGAAATTTTTCGCGCAGTTGCCAGTATTATCACTACCTTAAACACGGGGTGGTTTCTTCCGCGTTTTGAGATATTGCTTTCCTTCACTGACACTGCGCTACTATTTCCTCTAAGGACGTACTTCTGGAAAGTTGTTAATTTTGAATTTGTTACATTTTTGGTTTGATTGAGATTTTGTATGTTTAGCAACGCGGAAAAAAGCCCTTGTTCTAAACAATTACCCGGCTCGCAAACATTATGCCGGCAAAAGCATGCCGGCAAAAGCATCGTTGCTTTTCAAGGTAATCTGCCTAATTAACATTACGTAAATTCCTGTTACTTCTTAATTGTTGAAAATTGCAGTAACCATGGATCAACACAAAACAAAGAAAGAGAAAGCAATAGAAATATTTTGAGGTTAGGATAACTCTGTCAATTTGCCGTCAATGCTGCCATCCTTTTTGGGGCAGATGAGTGAGATACCTAACCTCGCCTCAAATGTAAACAAACATCTCCTGTGTAAGGTATGTATCAATTATTAATATTAATCAAATAAAATACAAGTAAGTTGTTAAATCACAAGAGGTTGAGGAAGTTCTGACTCGTTTAACTCCAGACATGTTTGTTCCCCAATCACTTTATTGTGCCCTCTTCGCCGCAGTCTGAGATCACCTTTTGATCAGCTTCTCGTATTCGGTTAATTAACTCCCGCTCAATTTGTACCGGTGTTCGGAAGATCAGAGATTTAATGTGTCCTTGTGTCCTGTGTATCTTACATACATGGTAGGAATGCGGCCCTTCCTCTGGGGAGTTACCGTGACAATTATCCGGTGCCTGGGAAAGTGTCAGTGGTTGTGCAATGCTCCGAGCACTCCTGGAAAGCTCTGCAGCAATTATCTCCAATACCTGTGCCTTTGTGTCTGGAACCCGAGCACCTCTAGATCGTCTACAATATGCGTCAATTCCTGGAGCCAACCGTCCAGTGTCTCTAGCCCTTTGCTGGTGTAAGGTCTTACACCTTCTGCTATGTTAGTGTGGCATTTTCCCATAACTAATCACATATCTGCAGATTCGATGTTGGTGTACATTTTGTGGAAGGAGTTTCAAAGTAAGTCACAGATTGACAAAGGCTATCTACCTGTAACTATCTGTTAATGACAAAAAACATCATTGCCGCTTTGACTTTTCATCAAAAAATTGTAGAAGAGGTCTTTTCAATATCAAAAATTTTCGTAATTTGAAGCAAAAATCGTAATTTTTCTTTTCGAATGGTTAAGTATTCCAAAAGGCTGCCAAGCAAACATGGAACTATTTTAAAATAATACATAATAACAAAGTTGAAATTCGATTTTCAACTGTTAATATCTTCTAGAAATTTCCGAACAAATGTTTTTCAATTTTTTCTCGTACTCCCTAAGTAGAAAATGATAATGATTCCCTATAGTGAAAATGGGCATGTTCTACATAATTCTTGCCCAATTTTAGAAGGACATTTTTTCTCGCATTAATCCGACCCATAAACTAGTTTGTTAACCAATTAAATTGTTCCGATTTCTACTAGGGCAGTTAATGTGTCAAATTGTTAAATAGCAACGAAACAGAAATAATTTTCTTTGTGCAAAAGCTATGACTGGAACAAAATTTTACTGTTCTGGCTGTTTTTGTACAAAGACACTTAGAATTCCTCACTTGCCCAAAGCGGATGAACTCTGTTGCTTCATCAAAGCATGAGCTTTACATAGGAACAAATTCACAGTGAGTTTCATTAAAATCCATCTCCATCGTAACCGATATTTCAAAAAAGTCGATTTTTTGAAGAGCTTTCACCATCTGCTCCATTAGGGGAGCCGGACATTTTTGCTTAAGAACAACTTAACATGACAAAACTTCTAAAGCAGTTTTCCAAAAATAAATGCACACGTTTAATAAAAAAACAGCAAATACAAAAGAAGAAACATGCAAATAAGAATAGGGAAATGTGTGTAGGAAAATGACCCTAGATAGAGGTGAGCCCTCTTGTGACCGAGGCATAATACTATAATCCCCGCATTTAAAACCCTGTACAAAACATACCTGTCTTTACAATATATATGTGAAAATAAGCAGGAAAAAGCGAGGAAAGTGCGCTCTATTATCGTCGCGACGCTTTGTTATCGTTACCGACGGTGTTGCGCGTCCCTTGTGACGTAAGAGCAGATTTTCGTGCGTCAGAAGGTCGACGCGCTTACGTAACAGGAGAGCGCCGCGGCGCTTATCGCGTGGGCTGCAACAGGATAGGACTGCTGCAAAAGCCTTTAGGGCGTCGGTGAAGGTTAAGGCTATGCACGTGGCACAATTTAATGCACCTTGCATTTCCAATCACTATTTCTCATTAATTTATTTCCGGGAAGGAAATCTAATCTTGAAAAGATTTCTCTGCCCCTACAATCTTTAGCCCTTAAATTGAGAAAATGCGCCAATCACATGCCGGAAAAAATGTGACGGCTTATTTGTAAATGGCATAGTAGGCTAAGAATAAATTCGGGAAAAATGCGCACGTCGAGTTTTCAAGTTGCAAGCTGTTCGAGATCTTAGATATAATTTAGAAACTTTGAACGAGAAAAGTTCAACGGCAGTTGAAAGTGCAAAGTGTGATATTCCGCTACGAGGACTAAAAACAAAACTCCCACCTTATAAAAGTTGTTCACTCATTCAGGACGCGATGGAGAAAAATAGTGTGCAGGGACGCATTATGGAAAATTTTATATTTGAACATGCAAATGTTTTATAGGGGATCAGACTATTCAAATGCCGTTTCAAAAATACTTTAAAATGAACGTCGTTTTTGGTTTATATATCGAGTTTTGCATGATGTATACTGGAGATCTGGAATAAGCGCTTTAAGAAAAATGTTTGTTATGAAATTTGAATTATTTGAAAGGGCGAATACGTATTGCCGACAGGTAAAACTGACCTTTTTAGCGGTATCCACTAGTTTTTATTGCAGATTCAAATTCTACGGCATAAAACACGTACGATTTTGACTGGAAGTTAGGTATACATATATTCAACAAAATTAAATTGTATATAATAATAAAATGTATACCTACCGGTCAAAATATGTTATTTGTGCAGGATTTTCTTATAGTCTAGGGTTACTTAACCGACACAAGTTCGTCAAACGTCTTCCCGCCTTGCAGATATGTAAACCAACGACTTCTTCGTTAAATTGCCGTCTTTAAATGCAATACACAACTTGGTCAATTAAAAAATATATATAAATACATATTAATTTCCGATATTTTTATGAATTCCCGTATATCCAGCAAAGAAAAATTTTAAATCAGATTTTATCAAGCGGTAAGTTACAAGCGAACAATGTTATAGACAAATTCTACATGTTTTAATAACAATAAAATGTGAAGGATGTCAGTTAAGAAATCATTATCAGCACTTATTATTGGATATTTTGCGATTCTCAAGTTAAATGTTACACCCAATATAAGATGATTCTAATTTTTGCCGGAAATAAATATGAATGAACTAACCTATTTTTTACCATCTGTACTTGTAAAAACGGATTATATAAAATAAGAAAATAAAACATTTCGATTGTATTTTTTATAATTTTTTAATCATTAAAAAATTTTAATTACAAGTCTCATTAAAGTCTATAAACTTATATGAAAGCTCGTTGAAACTTATTACCCAAAGATCTTTTGAGTAGGCACAATTTAATAATGAACAATCATAATGGTATCAATAAATAATAAATTAATATATGTATAATATAATATAATAACTTAGTCCGTCTACTCTCCAGAGAGTGTGGTGACATCTCACGCATATTTGTGGAACGCATCATCCACAATTAACGGGACCTACAGTTTATCGTCGGTTCCCAACCGCAGTAGTTGAGATCTGAGATTGAGACTCAACTGTGAGTAAAGCTCAGCTTCCATAAAAACTCCAATTGTTTTTGCTAATTTACTAATTGTTTTTGTGCTACTGACTGTTTTCGAAAAAATTGCACACGTAACTACAGGTCAACGTGGGCAACGCCACGGGCCGCTCCGCTAGTAATATAATAAATAAACAGGGAAATAAAGCTGCACTTTCCATGTTCTTATTCGAAATATCTAATTCAACCTTTTATAATTAATTATGAATCAGGCTACTTTTGACTTCCTTAAGAACACCGATCAGTTGATCCAATTTCTCCAAGTCACATTCAAAATGTATGGCCGTTCTGGTTGGTTTAAAGTTACACCCCATGGCTATACAGAGAAGTTCCAGCTGACAAATCGGCTCTCGTATGTTCGCTAACTTTGAAGACCCCAAAACCCACTTTACTTTCCAGTCAATATTTTGCAGTACGGGATGTCCACTCATATGTAGCTTTTCATGGACAATCGCATTGACAATATCAGTATAACGTATTTGGAAAACTGCATCTAATGTGTTTTGAAGATTCTCTGGTAGGCTGGCTTTTAAAAGCTTTTTTCCGTCTATGGCCCTTTCACGGTAAAAATTTTGAACTGCTTTCGTTACGCTCTCAGGCTGTTGATGTGGCAGCTTTAGCTCATTGACGCAATTATGAAGAAACTACGGTAAACAATATTGTGAAAACATTTTTAACGACTGGAGCCCGTGGTTTTACCCTATGCAATTCTTCTTGCGTTTCAAATTCGGTAAACATTTCTTCAGTTAATGCAGCCATTGAAAATTTTCCTGCGGACTCTCTGAGGCAGCTAGAAAGTGTCCTTAATATTTAAATATTAACTAAGAGTAAACCGAAATCCTTAAAATAAATACACTAAACATGGTTTGTTTTGATGCAATTATAGGTTAGGTTTCATATTTACACGTTGTCGTAGTAGGTTCCAAAATGCCGCTCTCTGCTTTGTATGTTTTATTCCTTGCAATCTAGGGCATTAATATTTCATTAATTAATCTGATTTTGCAATTTTAAGTTGAGTATTTCAAACCTCAAAAATTTCTTTCCTATGCCTTTACCAAATTTACTTTTTATTTGCGTTGGAACTTGGAAGAAAACAAACTAGTTTTAGTAGTATTCAATGATCTGCATTTTCTTTTGCTTTTTCAAATTTGATATAATAATTTTCTCCAATAACTGAAAAAAAATTCTCATAATTTTCATATGCAATTTATTATTCAATAGTTGCATGAGATGGTGACTAGATATTCTGATATATGCATTCGTTTACTACATACATTTAAATGTTTTTTATACATACATTTATCGAAAAAAGTTATATTTGGTTGTGGCATAAAAATGCTTGAATGGGTCGTTTTGCATTTTTTTCTAGTGTTTGTTAATTTATCATTAAAATGATAGCGTACACATATTTAATTAAATGAGACGAAAGCCTGAAATAATAATAAGCAGATCGCCCTTGCTAGCTGGAGCGCCTAAATTTAACTGTGGAACTCACTTATTAAATTGTATATGTCATGTGTCATTTTAGACATGAATTTACGCTTCCATTTTGACTAAGTTTTGTTGGTTCGGAGGTGTGCTTTTTCAGTTTACTTTTGATCTCGAAGTGTTTTGGGACTAGCTGAAAATGGCCGAATATCTGGCCTCAATTTTCGGTACAGAGAAAGATAAGTAAGTGCGAAATACGACAACTGAGTCTCGCACGTATAAACCCAAAATTCCTTTTCAGAGTAAACTGCTCGTTCTATTTCAAAATCGGCGCTTGCCGACATGGGGACCGATGTTCTAGAATCCATAACAAACCAACATTCTCCCAAACCTGCTTGCTCCAAAATTTGTACGTAAATCCACAAAATTCAGCCAAATCTGCCGATGGAAGTCACTGTGAGTTTAGAGGTTTTTCAAAAGTGTTACTGGGCCATTGTTTGAAACGTTCGGTGGTTATAGAAGTAAAGGGTTGACTGGAAATAAATGCCCCAAAATTGGAGTAAATTAATAATATTCAAGTTCTCGGTAGGAGTACCCAGCGTCTATAACTTGCTCCCAAGAACAGCTTTTAGCTTATTCCCCATAAATTGTTTACAAAACTCAAATCTACTAATTTGGTAACTGTTTACTTCACACGACAACAATGTTTTTTCTAGTTCTAAGGACAAAAAAGTGCCTAAACTGAATGGGGCTAACAATTTTCTTGACACGTGTGGACCATAGGAAAAGCCACCGAAACTTTCTATGATAGAAAGACTTTCCTGTACGAATTTCAATCGGATTTTACTACTAAACAAAGTGAAAATTGGCAACAACAAAAAAAAGTTGACCAGCTATTTTTAAAAATTCTCTCCGACAATGGTGCTTTCATTTATTTCCGGAAACTCCGTACAAGTATAAGGATTTTTTTTTATTTGCGACCTCATGGATCAAGTGTACACATTTCCTAACGATCAGGTGAATCTGATGCATGAAAATGCGGTCAATACTTTAGATCAAAGTTAATATCAGTAGAAAAAACTTCATGTTGTCCACATAACCGATACCCTTTACACTAAGGTGCAGATAAAAGATTTAAAACAACTTAAAGATTGAAATGGGAATGTATGAAAATGAAATATAAACATTTTGCCATTTAAAATAGGACGTAGTTTTTAGCTGAACCCATTTGAGTAACAATGAAACACAACTACTGCTATGTCCTGAATACTTTGGATGTTTTGGGTATCAGTGAGATTAACATCATTTTGCTTTTTCGTTGATAAACAAAGATTCTTTTTATTAACGGCGGAGTCCATTTGATGTCATGCTTGGTTCCAATAAAAACATCATTTTTCAGATAAAGGTGTTTTTGCCACAATATAACAGATATATCTTTTAATACAATTTAGTAAGTCAATCGGGTGAATAAAAGCAGCATAAACCAGTCCAATTTTGTATTATCTTCTTTGGTGCTCCTTTCATATAATGGCTTCTTTTATATGAATATTGCTTGAATGAACCATTTCTATACTGTTTTTTCCATTACTGGATATCCAACCTGTTTCAAAGAGCGTTTATTTACTTCATTTATCACTGTGTGTTATTGATTGAGCAAAAAAGGTTAAGTGGGCACATTCATTTGTTTTTTGTTATGTGAGTAGTTACTTTTCGACGAAACAACAAACGTGTTTTATTTTTGAAGTGGTTGCCAACGTATCGGACGAAGAGATGCAGGAGCATTACGACAATTTTTTTGAAGACGTCTTTGTCGAATGCGAAGACAAATATGGAGAAATAGAGGAAATGAACGTTTGTGACAACTTGGGTGACCATTTAGTGGGAAATGTCTACATTAAGGTAAGTTGTCTTGCATTTATATGAGTAAAGCGTGCTTTTGTGTTCAAATAAAAACGTTTGTTCTAGTTCCGCAAAGAAGAAGACGCAGAACGTGCGGTGAACGATTTGAATAATCGCTGGTTTGGCGGTCGAC
The DNA here is from genome assembly GCA_024550625.1 of Dendroctonus valens. Taxonomy (NCBI): domain Eukaryota; kingdom Metazoa; phylum Arthropoda; class Insecta; order Coleoptera; family Curculionidae; genus Dendroctonus; species Dendroctonus valens. The sequence continues at coordinate 322,125 of JAJTJO010000867.1, read as the reverse complement.
CTGTTTATGCAGAGCTGAGTCCTGTAACGGACTTCAGGGAAGCCTGTTGTCGCCAGTACGAAATGGGTGAATGCACCAGGTCTGGATTTTGCAATTTCATGCATCTGAAGCCTATTTCAAGAGAGTTGCGAAGGTGAAAAGCAGCATTAACTGATGTGGAAAAATAACTCAAAACACATGTTTGCAGGTACCTTTATTCGCGAAGAAAAGGAGGGCGTGGAGGTGGTGGCGGTGGAGGCGGCGGCGGCGGCGGTGGTGGCGGCGGTGGAGGAGGAGGTGGAGGAGGCGGTGGCGGTCCCAGAGGACGATCGCGCTCAAGATCCCCCAAGCGCGCACGTTCCCGCTCTAGAGGAAGAGGAAATAGCAGGTCTCCTGCACGCAGATCAGGCAGAAGTGGTAGATACTAAGTGGAGTCATGCGCATATATGGTTTTGTTTCATGAATTTATTCTACATTTAGCTGTAATCTTATTTTTCCCATGAGAAATTTTCATTTCGTACCATAGGTTTGGTTCAGCTTTTTGTAATAATAATAATGACTAATATTATTAATGATGTGAATAAGTGTAATACATACAGATTGGCTGCAATTCAGTTTTTTATTTTCTACCTCTTAGTTTAAAAAAATATTTGTACCATAATCCTATTGTCATTCGCATTACATTATAAACAGTTGATTGCCGTTTAAGTACATTACGAAACATACCTACAACTTAACGGAAGACGTTGATTTGCGGAATTAAATAATGTGCCTTTTGCGGCGACTATCATGATTTTCCAACAAATGAATATTTCACGGTGGTTTGCTCGAGGTTGGTGGGAGACTCACTTAATTCTCTTCGTAATTACTGTGCCTATATAGTATATAATGCTGGATCATGAAGAATATGTCGAATGCTACTGAAAATAATCCCAAGCCAAATTTCGTCGGGTCGCCAAAAATGGAAGCCCAGTCATCTGGAAAAAAGTTAATGTTTCTTAAAAAAAATTGGGATATAAAAATATGCATTTTTCTCTACGAAATCTGCATCGCATTTACGCAAGAGGTCTTGAAGTGCTTTAATCACTTATCGAAATGAAATAGTTTGGTGTTAATAACTCACCATAGTTGTACGCATTGAGAATCATTTGCAACATGGACAACATTCCGCCAGTACAGTCCAGAAGTATGTTGCCTATACTCCATCCCGATGTGCTTTGTCTTCTATAGTTCATGAACGCCTAAAATCGGTTTTATTTAATTTTATTCGAAAATGTTACATGAAACAACATTGTTGAACTCCAGTCGTTTGGTATTAATAGCGTCAAATTAAATTGATAATTGATTGCGCTTTATCTACACGTGAGTCATGAAAGAAAAAACCATTCAGCTGGTTTATATTTACATGGTAAAATGAGTATTCAAAGAAAATAAGCTCGAAGCATACTAGTGTGTTATTTAGTGTCTAATATGTTTTCTGTACTTACTTGAGGTATATACTTGATTAGAGTAATTGTTAATTTTACATATGAACAATAGTAGAGGAAATCTAGCCAATGGATAACGTCGCAACCAGAAAGAACTATTGAAATTGCGATAAACACGCCAAAAGAGCCTAAAAGAAAAATGAAAATTACGAATTTCTCCTTAAAAAAAGCTTGTACGCAACTTGCCCAAAATTATCCGGGCCGTTGTAGAAACTCTCTGCTCTGCCCTTTCATAGAGAACACATTGGCCTATAGTTACGCTTGTTAAAATCACAGCATGAACAGCGAAAAATATATCATTTACTTGCACTGGATTCAGTCCTCTAGGATACCTGACGGAGTATTCTTTCTGGAAAGTAATTTTGCTTCGTTAATGCGAGTAACTAAATGTATGTTTTATAAACTGTTGGGGTTTTCCAGGTATTCATCGATTCACCTAACGCAATACATACTACGCGATAACAATTTTTAATGCTTAATTTCCTCTAAATATTTTGTTATTTTCAACAACACATTAGATGATCAGTGTTTTGTTCGCCAATTTTCGCATCTAATTGTGATAATTTGTTCTTTTGTGGCTACATTTAATATTCTACGATTTTATGGCATGCTGGACTGAGTTACGCATCATTGCTCGCAGTTTTTCTATTAGAAAAATATCTCCGTAAAGAGTTCATTCAATTTCGACCTTTCAATCCTCTCGAATATTTTTCATAAGAAACGGTAATTTCCCCACAGTTTTTCCGTTAAAAAATTGGAAAATAATCTTGACAAATAATTAATGAGAACAATGTTCAGTTCAGCAAACTATGACTAAACCGTAATTTATTACGTAACGTATTTATTTAAAAAATCTGACACAAAATGTTGCATTTATTTGGCGACCCCGTGTATCTCCCAATCCATATCTAAATAGATCAACATAAACACTTAGTTAAACAGAAAGGTGCGAAAGTAGCTAAAATTTCTACTAGTAAACACCCATAAGCGATGTTAATTGCTGTAAGTAAACATAAATTACCGGGACCGTTACGTACCCAAAGATGCGAGGTCATGGTATAGACTAGTTAACTCGCAGATGTTAAAGCTATAATTATTTAAAACCATTATAATTTGTATGGTACGGTTCCAAGAATGATGCAACGTGATGAAATGCCGAGCAATGAAATATCGGCGGAACATTTTCACTCACCTTTATCTCAGGTATATAGTAGAGGCCCAAATTAAATATGGAGTATAATATGAAACCCACTATGTTCAATGCCAAGAAGTCGAAATTCAGTCCTATAACGCTGAAAATACATTTAATTATCAGATCAAGTCTTAATTTGCTATCGTTTTTACCTTCTTCTTTTCCAATTGATATAAACCTGAGGGTAGAACGAAACTGACCAAGCCAAGAAGTATATCCATCCAATAGTCGTCGAAAAAATATCCAGCCAGGGCTCTCTGTGAACGGTGACCCTAAAGTAAACTTCATCCACACTGGAAAATTTCCAATATAACTAAAATCTCAATGTTGAGACCGTTTATTCATACTTTGCCAGCTTATTGCTAGTGTTCGAGTAAATATCAGTTCTACCAAGTCCGAGGGCTTTGATGTCTATTGGTACGCTCTCATTGGGCCCCAGAGAGTTCAACTCGATTGATGTTAAATTTATTGACACTATATCAGTGTGTTGTACTATAATATTTAGGGTATCATTTACTGATGTAAAGTTACTCCTAAAAGAGCAAAACATTATGTTGCGCTAAGGCTTCTGCCTTGCTTTTCTCACCCTGTAAGTATCAGGAATGTTTCTGATTCGTTCAATTTTAAACCAACATCATGGCTATTTACTGTTAAACTAATATCACAGATACAGAAACTACCTAAAAAGAAAATAAAATACAATTAATGTCCAGACCTATTTTAGTCAATCGAGCAAATGCTCGATATATGAAATCCAAAGTGATATTTAAAAAGAAGCCGATTTTGCACTGTCTTGTATGTTTTTTCAATTAAATAATTTTTTATTTAATCGAAATATCTAGTTTTTCAGTATTTTTGCAAATATTCGATTTATTTACTTGCAATTTTTATTTATATTTCTTTTAGAAAAAACCAATCAATTTTTTTGCGTTTTTTTCGTTTCAATATCAAACATTCTCAAAAATCGGATATTGTGAAACTAAACTGATTTTTCAGTTCTGTCTTAGAAGATGAACAAAAAAAAAGCCGTGAAGAGATTTTCGAAATCATACTTTTCGACCAAAGGTTAGATAAAGGATAAGCAATACTATACATGTATAAAATGGAATACTAAAAAACCAATCCATCAATTTTGAAAGTGTTTAAAATAAGCAAACGCCATGCATTTGTTCGGGTTTTCAAATTTCAAAATACAATCAAAATAAAAATCTTTTTTATCTTGAACAACTGAAAACATTTAATAAAGCTGCTGTACTAAAATTGCACTAAAACTGAAACATGCTTAATAAAATTTTAAATTCGTCTTAATTAGATTAGAAAATGCTGTTATCGCAAATCTGAGTAGTCACGATTAAAGTATGTGTTGTAACAGTTGAATCGGTAAATACCTGACCAATCATCACTAATTGAATGTACGACCTTGTTCTTAAGCACATATTTCTAAGGGATCAAACCTGCGTTTATTATTATTTTTTGTCGGTTTAATAATATTAGCAAAGCATTATTGAAACTCACCTAAATTTAATACTATCATCGCAACTGCAGCTCCAGCCTTGAAATGCATGATTCTGAAACTGAAAACAACAAACTGGTCAATCAATGCTAATCTCGCTCAATGGTTTAAAAAGCCCAGTAGCAATGAAACAGAATGAGGTAGAAATGTGTAGCCTTAAAAATAGTGACCAGGTGGAATTAATATTATTCAACAATTTCCAATCTATTCATTGTCCGTTTATATGCTATTTATAGCGTTAATAAATAATTGCGTATGGTAAACGAGCAGACAAAATCCTAAAAAGCTTTGAAAGGTTGTCTAATTAATTAATTCTAAGCAAATCAAATCACACTCATTCAAAACGGGTTTAAAATAAAGCCGTAAAATGGTTAATTGTGCTTTTACAAACAAACACATTTTTTATACAGGGTGATTCAGGAGGAAATGAAATATTTTAAGGATATATCCAGGTAGTGAAAACAAGCATTGCGTGTTAAAAAAAGCGTTTCTCCAGTGAAATGAGCAGGGTGTAATAAAAATATCAATTGCAATCGGGAACGTTTTGGTTTTAACGAAACACTTTATGAAGTGATTCAAAATTATGTTAATTTTAGGACCGTGTTTTATGTATAAAATAAGAAAGAAAACAGTTTGTTTTAAAAATTCAGCGTGTCAAAGTTTGAATTTTTTAAAAGTCTTTTATAGCGTCTAGAGACATTCAGATATTTGTTTCAAACTTGAAACAAAGTTAATTTATTATGCTTTATAAGTTATTTGTTAAATTCTAAAGGGTCTGAACTTTTCTGCGGTCACCCCAAACTTTTCTTTGGTACGCCACTGAAGTCTGGCATTTCGTTCGTATCTGCCACAGTTTTTTCGTGTTTTTACCTATACATTTGCAAATATCTGAAAAGCGGTGTAAGATCCCAACAAAATGCAAGAGGGGTGAAAACGTTTCTGAATTGAACAAGGAATTTGGAAGAAAGCATATTGTTGGGGTGGTAAAAGGAAACCTAGAAAAATAAACATTCTTTAGAAATTAACAATCAGTTGGCAAGTCTATTTAAAATTTGAAATAAATACCTGAATTACTCCAGGAGCCATAAGTTTCGCTTAAGTCTACCGTATCTAAATCTTACGGTTTTTCAGTAATTTATAACTTTGCAAAATTATGAGAAAAATAAAGTGTGTTAATTATTTATATGGGGTGTTTACAATTGATTATCAAATCGCTACAAAATTTTGAAACTTGCAAATAATGATCTTCTAAAGCCTGAAACCCACCGTTCTTCATTATGTATAAAATATAGCAGAAAAAACCTGTATAAACATACTACTTAATCTGGCATCCAGGAATCGAAAAAGTCTGTGTAAACTCGATTAAGCAAATATTTTTTCTCATATCGTTTTGATTGTAATTAATTATTAGACATTAAAAATCTTGAACTTTTCATTAAAAGCCGGCTTCGCGATAAGATTAAGCGATAAGCGCTTTATTAAGTCAAATCAAGTTCAATTGGGTACTTGAAATTCACCTACTCTCATAAATCACAACGAATTTTAAATAATGATGTGGCAATTTTTCAAGAGATACTCCAAGTCGCTTTCACACATTTATGTATTGTGTTTTAGCAGCATATGTTTAAAATACTTTTTCAGAAAAGTACATTGATTAGCTATTGTTTAGTGACCTAGTTAATTGCATTGGGGCTTGAAATTCGTTGGATATCGGTCAAGTTTCGGTCCAAAGTTTATTCATCTTCAGTATCGTTCAAGTTTTCAGGTTTTCAGCTGTAATCTTTTAGGCGAGTTTTAGTTTTAAAATCAGTATGAATTGAATTAATTTATTTCTTTGCAGTTTTCCTATTCTAACTTTATGTAATATTTGTATAGTGTGTCCCGTAAGTATGAATAGGGTTTAAACGTTGGAGATAGCGAAAAAATAAAAATGCCGTGTTTTATTAATTTTGCGATCTGCATGGTGCAAGGTGTCTTATAAAAGCACTTCCGACAATAACATTGGTATACAAATTGTCTTTTCATATCTGAAATCTGCATCAAATTTGCAAAGATTTTGTATTTTTTAATTTATTTTGACAAATTGAATTATTTTACGAAAAATGTCTCTTGCAATGGATATTTAGAAAGTGAATTTCTCGGAGTAGGTAAGAAAGAGCAAGCTGCATCTTTCTTCGGCTTTTTGAGGAAGAAATCGGCTGTCTTTTTCTGTTTCATTTTCAAAATGTTTTTTTTTTTAGATTTTTTGTTTTATTTTCATCAATTGCCACCCAGGTTTTAATAAATATCTACTTGATCGAAATGAAAACTTTTTTGAACACAAATTTGACAATGAAATTTTGCGGAGAATGAGTAGATTTGAACACATAAATGAATTGCGCTAAGTAGATTATGATTTATTGGACGGTTTATCTTAAATAGCTAGCGCCATAAACGAATTAGCCAATTTGCGTTTTGTGGGTAAAAAAACAGTTTTAGAAAATCACGTTAATATAGAGTGAAACTTGCGGTTAAATGCCCGTGTATTGTAAATTACTTTTAAATGAATTTAATGCATGCGAAAATTTAAATGCCTGCCATCAAGTCCAAGTGAGGACTACTCAACAAGGTGAAATAAAATTAAGTTTTTTTATTTAAATAAACTTTAACGGGGGTTGATGATTCTAATAGTAATTTTAAGGAAAATTATGGTTTCCGGCTTGATGTCCCACATTCGCTCGTTAAAGGATAACGTTACATCCACTTATAGAGCAACTGAAATGTGAACAGAATATACTTTTTGAAAATGTGATGAACGGAATACTTTCCTTTGAATTGATCGTTTCTTAGGTAAATTCTGTCAAAGCAGAATTATGTTAGCGAAAAATTATATCTGTTATTTAAATGTCGATAACTCTGACAATAAATATAAATATCTGCAGTTGCCATTGATCTAAGGTGAAAAATCCATAAAGTGTGGTGAATTTTGAATAATAATCAAATCACATTCAGCTCATTTGACTTACCTATAGGACAAACACTAGTTCTACAACGTGTAATTTCAAATGCAGTGGTCAGTATTTATTTTTAATGTGTTTTGGATGAAGATCGGACGACGGATGACCGACCTGAATCGCGAGAATAACGAGCGCTGACTGAAACGCCGACATTCATCGGTCGTTCATAAGCCAATGCGGAATGACCGCGAAAATCACACTGATACTACAATGACAATTAAACTCATTAATAGTTCCAATGCAATAATTATTAACTCACTACAGGGTCGATGTGAAAACTTGACAATAATCGAGAGCAATCAGTTTAATGATAAGTAGAAAAATTAAATAAAATCTCACTTAAAGTGACACCAAATTCAATGGCTGATTAAGACGAACAAAATTTAAAAAACGCCTCGTAAAGACTCGTAACGATGAATTTTCCTTTAAAGGATGCGATCTAAAAAGTGGTTATTTTCATCGCTCCGAGTCTCAGCAAATACGTACCATTAAAAGCAGGTGTGCAAGATGGTTTCATCAGCGATTTCTTAACAAATAATCATGTGCAAGATTTTTTACCAACCCCAAATAATCTGTGTTTACTGTTGAGTTTAACATGTACAAAATTGCATATTTTTCGACCACATTATCAATTGAAAATTGATTTCTGAAAATACACATGCCATTTAATAATCTCGTCTTATTCCAAACAAATCAATTTTGATAACATTTTATGTAATAAAGCAGCTACTTTTGAAAGACGCGATGTTCAAATATTTTGACTGTCTCACTGTGTACTACCGTCCCTTAGTGTTTTAGCAAATTTGTTACTCAATCGAAATTATATGCTCTTAACGCGTTTTTTAACAACAACAATTTAAACGTTTTAAAGTCTGAATCCACCCCAATGCCTCGTCTCTATAAAATTGTAATTAGTTCGAAATTGATCAAACAAATTTCAGCAGCATTTCTCAGCACTGTGCACTGTGGCATCCAAACTGCACATTTTGGTAATTTTAAAGGCTTTTAAAGAAAGCAGTTTGGATAACCGTCCGCTAATCGTCTATCATGCACATAAATTGTTGTAAAACAACATTATAAAAGTGGATGTTGGCTAACACCTGCATTTTATCTACTAAAATGTGCCCATCAAAACAACTTTCGCTGCTTACTATGCAAAACCACTTATACCGCAGCAAAGATGCACAGTTAAGTTGTCTCTACCTGAAAAAATGAACATTTTCTTCGATGATTTTGTTGATTATTGTCAACAACCAATTTGTTGCTGCAAAAGCTTTGCGTGTACGATTAATTTGCCAAAATGCATTTGAAAAACGCCCGAAGGCCATTGGGCCGAAGATTTCATGTTCATTTAGCTCACACAAGTGTTCTGGGAACTATACAATGTTCAAGTCAGGTTCACATTAACAATGGCTAAACTTAGCAAAATAAGTGGCAATTACAATGTCAATCAAACGGATTATTATTGGAATTGAAAACGCTTAGTCATTGTTAGATGGTTTAAATGCCAATCGCGATTACTGGAGGATGTGGGAAAAATGAAACCCCACTTTTGATCGTTTTTTATTTGTTGCAAAAAATCCGAATCGGTAATCGCCTTTTGTTTGAATGTGAATTATGATTTTCATAAACTTTACCTACTGATTTTGAGCCACTTCAAACAACAAAAAGAATAAAAACGTTGGCCCGGTATGTTAAATGTTGTTAAAAACTGTGATAAATCTACTGGCTGTTTCTGACTTACTCAGGCCTTGTACGTTTTCGCAATACCAGTATCTTTTAATTAGGCGCAATATGCCGCTAAGCGGGCAAAATTAAATCTAAACTTATCCATAGCTCAAACTCATCCATCGCAATTGCAATCGAAATCCTTGAACCGCTAACATAGATATTTTTGATTAATATGGGTCAGCGATCATTTATTAATTTAAAGCTCTCATGCGACTCGCACAATTAAACTTCAATCATAATTTGCCATTAATATATGATATTAATAATTTTTCTTATCAATTGAGTCTAAATTTAAACACTTAAAATTAAATTCCCGTTCTTCAATTATGTATACATAAGGTAATTAATTATAGGGTATTTACTCAAGTTTCAAAAAAACGATGTAATAAGGCGAAAGTAAAAGAATTTCTATTTGATGTTTTTTATTTCTCAGTGTACGAGATACGTCTACGTTATTACGAACAAATACAGTACTTTTTCTTCCACATTAAGAATTATTATTATTTTAATATCTTACAGAGTTTGCCGCATAAAATAATTTTAATAACTTACATTTCCTATCTACATACAGGTTTTTTCAAACTTTATACATGTATAACTATATGCAGGAATATCTTTCTTTGTTTATGTTAAGAACATGTGAAGCTCGAAGATGGTGGAGTCGCATACTTTTTATCAGTAGTAATTCGGAATTGTTAAGGTAAATTTACTCTTGAAATAAAATTTATTGTAACCCAAGTCATAGCTTGAGAAAGATATTCCATTAGCCATTAATTGGTTTAGTGTGTTAAATTAATAAAATCTTCGTTCTTGTTAATTTCCAAGTATACTTTGTTATGTTACATTGATATTTATATTATATACATGCATATGCTATACACAATCTAATTATATAGGAACTTTGGTTTCTCTTCAGAGAGCTACAGTTTCTGCAAAACGAATGGCGCCCTTAAGGCAAAGTAAATGTTGCAAAAATTCCACTGGTTAAGTGAGCTCTCCGTTATAATACATAAATATACAATGGAAACAAGATGGAAAACATAAGATAATTTGAGATCAAATTTGTAAACTTAATTTTTACAATTTTTACACTTTTCCACAAATGTTTCGCCTAAAATATTATACTCGTGGTACAAAAATATTTTCGATTTTCGCTTAATTTTGCTTTTAATCTTAACATAATAGACCTTAAATATAGAAATGTATACTTTTTACTTACAATAGATATGTTAATTTCGAATAACAAGTTTTGAATAAAGAACCCAAGTTTGCACAATGCAATATCAAATCGTATACACTGTTTCATCATCATCATCATCATATCGGGAATAGCCTAAATTGTATCGCATATAACAAAACGCTGTTTACCGACTTAAGAACTTATGAATGGTTGCAAATCCGAATGCATCACTCAGCAAAAATCTGTTACTTTCCCTCAAATTAAAACCGAATTAACACGATGCTATAAAATAAAACCTGAATATTTTTATTTTGATTTAAATAAGCTAGTCATGTATCTATGGTTCAAGCCTTAAAACAGCCTTAAAATATTTCCCTTTGTTGAATTGGTTTTATTCGACTATAAGTCAGACCTACTATGGGAAGATGAATTACACTTCGTATAATTGGCATTCTGATCTGCTTACTACTCTCAAATCGAAGTCTCGAACATTAAACAATTAGCTGGTATACACAAAAATATCCAAAGAATCACAGATAGCCTTATATGATTAGATTTGTCAGTATCCTTAGACCATTCCTTTGGACATCATTCTTACAGTGTTTTTGAGGGCCTGTCGTTTGTTACAGAACCATATCCTAATTACTTCACGTTCGTAGCCCAGTTGGTGTGCCAAACCCGTTATTTCAGTACCTGTTAAAAAAAGTACTTTTAGTCTTTTTTAATGTTAATTAATGGTTTTTTTCCTTTTTCTTACCTGATGGATGAGTGTTCCTTTCAAAGTGCGCGTTTAAAAGCTCCAAAGCTTGTGGAGTAAATGAGGTTCTTCTCTTCCGCTTTTTTGATGGTTCAATTCCTATGAAGTCGGTGAGATGGTTTTGCCCACTTTTGTACCTGGAATAACTTTTTTGGATTATAATTCAGCAATTATTTCATCAAGTACAATGAAAAAGCGACAAAATGGGTTGTTTCCTCACTATAAAGAAAGTGGAATTATTTGAGATAATCTTCTGTTAAAGATGAACTGTTTTTAAAGTTAAATTAATTTCTATTGTGGTTGAATATTTTTTTGTGTTAGATGTAAAGTTAACCGTATGTTTAGTGTGCTCAGTTCCTTTGATTGAAAATAAGGATGAAATTCGCTCTCAGTTTTGAAAAAATGTTTAAATGACATAAAAAAAATCTCATGATAGAAAAGAAAGACAAATTGCCATTTAAAACGATTTACAATTTAGAATTTTTTTAAACACAGTTAGAAAATAAAATAATATAATGCAAAAAAGAAATAAAATGAAATAATAATTTCATTTTACAGTTCCGAATTTAATAAATCCTGTATTTTTTTTGCGGAAAACTACGTCTTTATTTGGCTTGAGAAACTTTTAATCCACAAGTTGTTCTTGTTTAAGGTTTTTATTTATTATTAATACCTTTCTTCTGCTTCCTTCATCCATCTTTCTAATACTGGTTTAATTTTCTGCGCACTTTTCGGCGTGATGTCCAATTTCTCGAACCTAATAAAACATTACAATCAATAGATTGCGAATTTCGCAAAATTCAAAAGTTTACTTATTGAAAATACCAACTGTTTAAGTATATTTGTAGATTCGTTTCAAAGTAACCCTTATAAAAAGTACAAAGTGTTCAAGAAATATGGGTGAGGATATTAGGCACCGAACATGATTCGAATTGGGTTAAATGAAGACAAAGTTACGCAATTAAAAAGCTAGCAAATGCTGCTTTAAAATCCAATTGTGGTTTCTGATTTTTTTGCTACAGACTAAAATTTGAATTTTAAACAACGCAGTTAAAGAAAAGTGTTTTCAATTGATAATTTTTCGAAATATTCTTAAACTTCAGATATTTTAAAATTCAGGGTTTTACAAATTAAGTGAGAACGAAAAATTAGAAATAAATAGAATTTGAATATTTACCACAACTTTACCAACCTTTAACCAAATTCAAATATTTTACTGCTTCCGATATCCCCATATTTTGGACGCAGTGTATGTTCTCTGAGTTCTCTGCCAATCTCAATGTAAAAATATTCGCAAGATATTTTAAAATATATAAACAAACAATAAATCCTGCTTTTTACTGAACATGAAATATTTGGCACAGGACACTAGCATACTGTAACAAATGCTATTAAAATTACTCTATATTAGAAAATATATGCCAGTGCCCTGGCGCGAATATTACACGAATACTACATTCTAAAAGGAGGATCTAAAAATCTAAAGATATAAGAAGAAGTTAATAGAAAACATCCGACAAAATAGCGTAAGCACGCGCATTGTAAATCAAGGATAATAAAGCGGTAGTAATGATTTTATCGGACATTTTTCAAAAAATTATTTAAATTATTTAAACAGACGTACATTGCTTGCTGTTGGGCAGCTGCAACCATCTGGGACGCCAGGGCACTGGGAACAAAGAGGTAAATTAAGTATGGTGTCTTTTGTCAACGATTATTTAACATATTTAAGCCCTTTATCGATGTTGGAGTTGATTGAACGGACTTTTCAACAACAGATTTTATTTTTGTCTTTTTTTAACTCTTATTTGACAAACTGCACAAAGACGTCCATGTTTCTAATTAATATTCTTTACTCTTAAAGTTTGAAGAACGTGTATTCTCACCTACAAATGGCACTTTGACTGTAGGCAGGTCCTTCAGTGACACTTAGGGCTTGCCCCACTTGAGTCTGTGTAAGCCCTAAGGATAATCGTCGAAGTTTGAACGCTTTGGCAAAGTCTTTGATTTCATCCAAATTGATGCCGTCCACTACGTTACTATTCGTTTGATTGATCGTCGGTTGATCTGCAAATATATACGGACTTGTATTAAGTGCAGGTAATTACCACAATAAATATCCGCATTTTATCGACAAAGAATGGCGCTAAAATGACACTCGTCATTTAGTTAATCGTATCTAAATTGAACTATATGAACGTTACTTATCATTAAATAGTCATTCGGATGGTCATTCCCATATCGACAATCTTTCGCGACTGGTTGAATTATTATGGCAAAATACAGGGTGGTTCAGTTTACAGAACAGACACTTCAGAATCCAACAGAGTGTGCTTTATGAACTAAATTCAGCAAATGGTTGGAAAATGAGATACAGTCTGTACTGGGCTGGAATAAACAACATTTGTCAATTATCACTCGACAACCGAAAGTTTTTCAATGGAATTTGTAAGAAATTGCCTTCGAAGAAGAACATTGCAATAAAAACAGCTTTTTTGTGATAAATGAGCACTTCGGATAGAACACACCGGAAAGTTTCTTTCTCTAAGTTCAATTTACATTATCTATATTTCTCATTCGTTTATAATTTCTTTTTAGTCGCGAAATATTAGAACAAAAACGTCGTTTTTATACGTTTTAATCGTGGTTCTTGAACCAAAAACCTGATTTGCCCTAAAACGTTTTTGCATCGTCCATTCGGTATTTATTTTTTATCTGAAATAATCACGATAAAAACATTTGATAACTATTCGTAGGACTACCCACGGAGAGAAACTGACTATATCAGTTCGTATGAATAAAAACCCTAATTCTCAACTTGAAACATTTTGTAAAAAAATATAAACATTCCCCAACTTAGTTAATGCTCTTCAAAAGAAATTACATAAGGTTCAAGTGCGTAGACTGGTGTTGACCTCAATTTTTCGTCAAACAACACAAAGCAAATGATAATGATAATGTGAGTTTATATGACAAAACTCACATTAATGCATAATAAAAATTACAAGTAACACCAAAACAGGTTTTGCTTAACTGTTTGTTATCAGATTAATAAAACGTTTGAGTTAATTAAAGTTGTCGTTTCGGTTTATTCAAATTCCTTCAAAACTCCCACTCATTCGCTCCAGTAAACACGCGATTAGATTGTGCCTTAATAGGAACTAAAATTGATTGTAAACAAAAAAGTAAACAAATGACTTGCTATTTGTTTACTTTTTTTGAGAAGACTCTTTTGTTTATTAATTTAATCGAAGTAGTTAGAAACGTTTTAAAGAATCAGCAAAAGTCAGTGATATACCACGTTTCCTGTAAAACATGCCTTTGTTAATGAAAGAGGCTTGAATATATGTATATTAAAATTTGTGATCGTAAAATCGAAGTCTGTATCATTTTCAAACATTTTGCAAACGAGGAATTTAAAACCACGAAAACTTAAAACCTTTGTTCATAAACTCAACTAGAATTTCCATCCGCAAAAGTCAGGTAAAATAATAAATATTAGTAAAGTATAAATAATTCCCTAAAGAATTGCATTTAGAATAAATTGTAAAATTACTCCTCTTGCGAAATAATAGAGAGAAACACAAAGGATGCCCAAAAAAATTAATAAAAAACGATTCATATCTGCGATTGCAATAAGTAGGTGGCATTCAGGTTAAAAGAGCCGAACGTCTCCCATCACCCTGTATATTTGCCTATTTTCAGCAATTACTCGAACCCACAGCCTACTAGGTACTTACTAGGTGAATCTATTAGCAAATCGGCCGTCGAACTGTCATTACAGCCTGGACTGAGCGAACTAGGGCTTCTTTTCACACTTTGTACATTTGGCGCACCCAGACTGGTATGCACACTAATATCCGAAGCACTACTTCTCCCACCACCGTTCATTCCAGGCGAGGAACAATTCCTGGATAAAGCCTGCGGCTGGTAGCAAGACTTTGAGTCCACATAGTGTCCATTTCCTATCGACATTCTGGAGGGCGGGGTTTGCGATGTGGGGGGCGTGCCTTGACTTAACAGAGGCGGCGCTTGCGCGTACATCGGGTTGGACTGGCTGACGTAGGGCGTGGTTTGACTCAAATGGGGCGCGGTCTGATTAAGTAGCGGCTGCGCTAGCGAATTGAGTAAGGGCGTGGCCTGTGGCGGCGCATGCGGGTTGGAGATCATTTGAGGCAGCGACTGCAATAATTGTTGAGCAGAATTGGTCGTTGAGAGTAGGTGAGTGAGGGAAGTTGGATTCAGCAGCGACTGTTGACCAACTGAAGAACCGTTAGTGGAGGGCGCTGCAAAAAACATTCATATTATTTATTATTATCTCAACTCTCTCTCAATCTTATCATTGTTATTATCTCAACATTTAAAAAAGTTGAAAATCCCTACCTTGATGTGGCGGATTGTTGGCGAGCAAATTACTTTGCGCAGCCATAGCTTGCAAGTTTGCTAAAGAGGTTTGCATCACTTGGCCGTTGTTCAGAGCTAAATTCACCATCTGGTCTGTGCTATTTACATGGTTTACCGGTATGGTCAGTATGGTCTGAGTTGCTAAACCTAAAGTAATAATTAGTGGAGTTAGACGGGATTTATTTCGCAAAAAGTAGCTGCTTTTGGGAAATTTGCTCGAATTTATCAGGTTTATTGTGTAGTTTTTTAGACAATGTATACAAGTGAAAAATTTATACCAGAACTTTTATGTAGATTTTATTCAGTTTCAATTTCTTCAAAAAACTGACTTTCATGTTCAATTCGTATACATGTACAACTAAAAATCGAAATTGAACAATCCGAGCAACCACAAAATTTTTTCTGGTTTTCTGTGCATTTTCTTACCTTGCGAAGTGGGTATTAACAGCTGGGCACCTTGAATGCCCTGGACTAATTGTCCAGAGGCTAAAATCAATTGAGGCATTGGCGCCGGCTGAGGGGATTGCATTAGATGGTTGGGGGGCGGCAATGAAGGTGCTGGAGGCGGTTGAGCACTTAAGGGTGTCATGTTATTTGTTGAGTGATCACATGGTATACTGTTCGGTTGAGATCGGGGCGTTGTAGCTAAAACACAAAGTTTTTCTATTTAAAAAAAATAATGCACATGAAAATTGTTATTGCCAGGTAAATATTTTACGAGCTTTTTCTTCAAAGGTTTAATCGATCAAGAGGATAAAGTGTTTTAATTGGATGATTTACAAACTATTTTGCTGAAGTTTTTCGGGAATTAACTTTTTCTTGATTGTCAAACTCCCAACAATTAAAGTTTTCCATTTGTTGAAGAACTGGAAAGTTCGATTCTATAGCTTCGTGTCTTCTAATCAGATTGTGTGTACGAGATTCTGAGCTATTTATAGATTTTTTTGAAAAGCGTCTTGTTGAAGCAATATAGCTTCCATCGTAAAAACCTTTTCGAAAGATTAGTGAACAAAGTACCTTTTGGTACCAATAAAAATGAAGATCGGACTATATATTTTTTGATAGGTCGCATCCAGGTCAAAGACATCTTTGACCAAATAGGTTTTATCAGAGATTCCCCTCTAAAGACGTAGGAGCAAAATATTGAACTTTCAGGAGATCTCAAAGTTTATAATAGCCTAAACCTTCAAAACAGCTGGAAATATCCAATTAGTAGCCAGAACCATTTCAAGAGCCCGTCTAGAGACCCGTCTTTTAATAATAATCAAAAATTACCAACCTCTAAAGAGATAGAAGCATTAATAAAAAGGTGTATATCTCGAAAACGGTCGAAAATACAGCATCAATTCGAAGAATCTGATCGTTTCAAACTCAAGCGTGGAGCAAAATTCCTAACTAAAATATGGCCCATTTTTGGTAGATGATCAATACAATGTTTGCGTAATTAGCCTTTACCCGAAATTCAGTATGGTTTCAAGGTAGAAACGCAAATGTCGAACTTTTTGCGTATGATCAAGCTCAAGAGGTAATATTTTGGACATAGTTTGAAATATCTAATTGGTCCAGTACTCGAACTAATTCGAGGTTTCTGCTCTTGATTTCTAAAGGAATTCAAATGATTGAATTTCAAAAATTGATAGTAGCAAAATGAGAAAATGATTAATTTTGAAAAATTGCACTACTCCTGCACTGGTAGAATCAATGGAGAGCACTGGTAACATTAGTTCTTTTTAATTACAATACCCAAAAAAATACCTTCGTTACGGCATTTATTACAAACAAGTGTTAAAAGCCGGACACCTAAATGTGTGTTAATTCACAAATTAATAATTTATTTCCCTATGTTTGAATAAGGTTGATATACTGATGGCGAATAATTAACATTATTAAAATATTATTGAACGTATTAGTTAATAGAATCCTGTTATGAAATTGCAAGATTCGAAGAAACGTTGCATAATTTCAGCCGGTTTTAGTAATATTAACTATAGTTTATGAAAGACATTCTAATACATCACAGTCTTCAAATGCATTCCAGGCAACCACAAATATGACTGGACATTTAATCAACGTCGATTTATTCTTTTCCTCTTGATTTTGCTGCGCCCCCAATCGGTTCTCAAAAAATTACAATTTTCGAAAGCAAATTTGCTGAACCTTATTCAGAACCAAAAAACTTAAGATCGTACTAAGACCTCGCCCTCTTTTAGGAGTCTGAACGTTTAATACCGAAATATCTCTGAAAGCGGTGAAAATATCGGAACAGTCCTAATGACCTTTTCGATAGCCAATCTCAAAACACATTTTTTTTACCAATTAAGTTTCAACAGAAATTCCGAGCTTACAAAGAGATTGAAGCGAAAATGTCTAAATTTCAGGCGGCCCTCAAAATTTTAAACACCCTATATCTCATGAAAGGTTTGGGTTAGTTTGGGTTAGTCGTTGACAGTCGATGCAATTGACCCAAGCGCAAAGATCGATCGAGATTGGCAGTTCCTCTTTTATTTTGAATTGAGATTATCTGGTTAATTTATCAATATTATAATGTCGCGAATCTCTGGTGAGTTCAGAGTTTCGAAATTTTCAGAACAAACTAAATAGATTTTATCTGTTTTTACACACAAAATAAGATTTAATTGATTATTAAGATGAAGTGCAACGTTACATCGCGACATTAATTGAGATGTAAATGGGCTCGATAAGAGTTTATAACGACGTATTGATACAAGATCGATTTCAAAAGTTGTAAGGATTTTAACAGGTCAATTTTGCCTTTCTCCTATTTGGTTTTATCTTGATATTTTTAAAATTGGAAAATTTCCATCCAATTTCTTCCTATTTTAGCGCTTTTAGTGCACTCTCCTGCAAACTCTAATTTCTTTAAGAAATTAATTTGTTTTAAGAACTATGTTGACATATTCCATTTTATTCTACTCACAATAAACGATGTAGTGGGTAGATAGGTGCATGTTCCGCACAGCGCGGACAGATTGTTATTTCCACAGCAATTGCTTGAAAAGTCTTTATCTCTGATTGGACATCGCATAGAACAAATATTTAAGGGAAAAAATCATCATCTTAATATAAAAATAATCTTATTAATTTAATCTACCTAATCCTAGGTCGTAGAGGTACGGCAATAATAAAGTAATTAATTAATAAACGCAATTATTTATAAAGACATAATATTCACGTCCGTCTGTAGTTGGTTCTACCCACACGTACAACTAAGTGTTTTTCTCATTTCAAAGAATGCAATAATAATATTCCTAATAATTAAGTACCGCTCCTAGGCTAATGCAGTTAATTAAGAATATAAATAAGTAGGTAATCGGTAAATCCCATTATTAGCGAAAAACATCTGCATGCAAATATTTTGAATAATGGGAAAACATCGGTGTCTCACACTTGACAATTTTCGTAATAGATATAAATAAATACATCTGAACTGAGTGAATAATTGATTGCACCTGATAATTCAGTTTGCGAAACTTCATCATATTTTCGGACTAACGTTAATTGGAAAACAGATAGATCATTTCCGGGAGAGTTATGTGTATGGCCAATAATCAAATCAACGTAGAAACGCCACTGAAGTTCTACGGCCATTACATAAGGCGGCACAAAATTGCTTAAACCGCTCAAGTGGCATGCAAATTAAATGTTAAATGTAATTTTCATAAAGCTTGGCAAATTTTTCATCACAATTCGAAAATCACGATTTAACTGGCCCGATTACCGGAAAAATGTAACTCGGTTTTACAAGTAATCAGGTAATAACGTCTATTTGAATATTAAATACCGTTCGGGCGTGTGCAATTAAAACGTTGAATAACCAACCATTCGAAATTAAGTAAATCGGATTTTTCTTTGATAATTATTTAGCTTTTTAAATTAGACGAGTAATTAAAAATGTAATTGTGTTTTATCAATTAATATTTTCTAATACCAACACATACAACCTGAATTTATATTGAAACTATGGTTAATACCAAAGAGAACTAACCATACAGGACCTGCATATTAGGAATTAAAATTGGAATAGACCATTTTTTTTTATCGAATCATAAAGTACAGTTTAAGAAACAATGGTATTTATGGAAAAATGGAAATCTTCCATGCCCATTCTGCATAAATGTGGCAGAATTTCGTTGATACAACGTTTAGCTTCCTGGTGCAATATAAGACAACGGTGGTAATAACCATTTGACTTCAAATAACCCCATCTAAAGAAATCTAGTGGTGTTAAATCGCACGATCTTGGGGGTCAAGAGAGCTTTTTATTCAAAGATGCCAAATTAGTGTTTTGCGATTTTTACCAACACTCTCACGCACTGCTTCTATATTAATATTTCAGCGGCTTGTTAGCTAGACAACCAGTATGTCTAGCGTTTTCAATTGATCCAGTTTCCCGGAACAAAGTTAAAATACTATTTTGTTCATATTTTGTATGAAATTCTCGAACTGTGACCGCCGAAGTTTCATTATTTTCGAGGTAAACATGTTCTTACTCACCCTAAACTTTTACACAGTTTATTAATATTTTCCAATGAGAAAGATTAGTCTTACCAGAAGCAGCATTAACGCTTAAATTCAAAGGTCCATTTACGATGTTGGGATTGTTGCTGGATTGAACAGTATGCAAGTTGGCCATGCTGGATAAGCTAGCAGCTAAAGTTGCCACCTGCGGCAGTGTTTGATGTAGCGATGCTAAGTTTTGTAGGTTTTGCAGTGTTGCTAAACTAGCCACTGCAAGAATGAAAAAAAAAACAATTATTAGTACAGACAATGGATCAATCGACGAAAAAAAAGTTTCCGGTTTTTTTAAACGAGATCAAACCACAAACATTAGTTTCTGATTACTTTCTCGTAAATGTACCCCAATTGCAAACCGTGTCAATACACTGATAGACCTCACTTGTTTATGTGTGAAATTTAAGCCAGCTAATTAAAACTGTGTGTATGTGCCGGTATGGAATCAGCTTGGCTTTGGGCAAAAATCAGTTTTTCGCTAAAAGGTTCAGCCTATACGATGGGAGTTAATCGACCTCGGTTTTAATGAGGCGTCAATTGCTATTGTTTTCTAAAATATAACCCACAATAGTTTCATTCTAATTCTTAGAAATACAATTCCATTTCAATCATTTCGTTAAAAAAATTCGAAACTTTACAAAACATATTGCTCTAAATAGTTAATTGCAAAATAGCAAACTATTTTTGTGTTTGCTAATGGACATTTTCATAAAATAAGCCAAAGAAAAACCACTTTTGATTTGAAAGTAAACCTGGTAAATTCAGTCATTAATGTATGTCGCCTCTTAAAATCGAATTAATTTATTTCACATCGGCTTCAAATTTGAAAAGCGTTTTAAATTGAGCAATAATTAATATAAAATTATGCAATTGCGGCATAGCATGCATTAATGCATAGCAATCGGTAATTAATTCTGTTGCCCTTGTAGCACACTCGGCATAAGGATATCTATAAAACAGTTATTGAAAATACTTGCATTAAATAGGTGGTTATTATTAGATTATTTATCACATAAGCTTCTGAAAACTTCCTTAATATCAGTCCAATTACAACTTTTTCTTGTACTTAAAGAAGAATTTTACATTTTAAAGTCTTTTTGGGTATTTTTCATGGTAAGTTGCTATTTTGAAGCAAATTTTATTAAAGTCAAACTACCTGGCTTTTTGATTTTCATTACTTTCTAATAAAAAAATAATAGTAGACAGTAAAAACAATCGAGCTCATAACACCCATAGCCGTTTCTTTACATCTGCTTCAGTTTACGAAATAACCCATAAACCCGACCAACTTTGCTCACTCTGTATATTAAGTACATTCCATTACGTTTTCCGAATCATTCAAAATTCTTTCATTTAGACACTGCTCAAACCGTCTAGGCAAATAGAGAATAGAATAAAAATGATTTGAAAAAGTATTCATACTCACTGGTGCCATTCAGTTGTTGCTGTGACATGCCATGAGAAGGAGGTCCTGGACTGGTAATTTTATTCTCCCCTTGATAAAGATGATCATCCTGACGTGCTTGTGGTGGCATGGTAGGCCGTGGAGGACACAGCGATAGATCGGTACAACCAGCCGAATCTGTAGCTGGAGATGGGGACGCTACACTGGACGTTTCAGAGCAATCGCTTTCCTACAAACAATATCACATTACAAAAACGACGTCCAAGTCCCGTTTAAATGATTGATGTGCCCCCATTGTGGAAACATGTTAACAGTCTGGTATTCTAATCAGGTTGTCCCCCCCTCCCGTACATCTAACTGGCAAAGGCAAAAATAAGAACATTAGGACTGTGTTTCCATGATGGCGCCCGAAGATGACCTGAATTATGCATGAATTTGTATTATTTGCCGAGCGGGCAGCGTTAATATCTGACCGCTTCGACGGGATTATGCATATTACGTCCAGGAAGACTGGCTGATGGATAAACGTGATGGAAGATCACGTGAATGCTGTGTTAGTCCCGACTGGGGAATCCGTTTACTTGCAAACCATAGACGAGTTGTTTCAATTCTTCGATAGAAAGACGCTTCAATTTGAGTCTCTGCTCTGCCTCAACTCTACCAGTAAAATAGTTGCCTGAACAGAGAAAACCAAAACACTTAAATTGGTCACCATGTACCAAGGCGGCAGAAAAACCACTAAAGTTCTGCTGCATATTTGCTATACACCGTGGACCAAAGAGGTTTCACGTTTACCGTGCAGAAAGATTAATGTGGCGTACGTACTGCTGCTATTGGTCAGTTGAGTGGCAACGTTTGGCGATTCAAAGTACACCTGTTAGCGCCGCCACTGTCTTAAATACCCTCTAATTCTGTTCTAATTTAGCGCAAGGGAGACGTTTTAATCAATAGCCTACATATAGAGTTCTATTAGAGGCTGCTGCAGACCACCGCTCTCTCTATTCTAAGATGACCGTCTCAGACCGATCGCCCGTTGCCCCTTTTAAATCCCCCGGACTCAAAGGGAACGGCGCTTTCGCCCCTTTTCTCTTAATGCAGCCGCTGCCCACGGCTAATGTGGGATACTCGATAAATATAATCAGATTCGATATCGAGGAAAATCTTATTACGTGCTACGTCTTACAGTGGCAGGCGAAAGAAGATTCAACCTCGGATTAATCATGGTTTGGTTAGCGGGAACAAGTCCATTTTCCGGCCGATGGACCAGCAGGAGCTCTAAATATTTGAATACTCGTATTCGGGGCCCGTCTGTAAATTGTACATGATTGGCAAGGATAACATAGCCTGTAATTTACAACTGGACAAATAGCGTCTAATTCAGTTCTAATTAAATACACGAACGGACGCGATAGATGGACGGCCGGACTGACAGAACAATCGATTACCGAGGAATCGCCGGGCTTCCAGTAATTAGTTAAGGGACCAACGAGTAAGTCAATCAAGGGAAAAGAAACAACGGCGAATTGGAAAGTAAACTTCTCCCATTGGAATTCGGAAGGCAACCACTGATGTTCTAATGAGCAGGTCAAGCCTACAAGATCTGTTCGCTTTATCGGATGGCTGAATGGTTACTTTTGAAGTAGGCAACAATTTGTTTAAGGAAGTTGCAACATTCAAGCATTCCTTTCTCCTCAAACCTTCTTCAACAGGCACATTGACTCTCTCTCCCCCAAAATTGCAATAGTTTCCCTTCGCATTCTTAAAACTTAATTACTGGCTGCTATTTTCATGCAAAACACTTCAACTTTTAATCGGCGGCCCCGTGGAAAAAAACAATCCAGTGGCAGCTAACAATTAAGGCGTTCCTTAATGCACCGCTTTCCCTTGTATTGTTTCTGTTCAAGGGTCAAGTCATTCTGATCTGCGGTCCGAAATAGTCTTGCAATGTTGTCGTGATCGAAGCAATTTAATTAGAATTAACAATAACAAATTAGAGTAGTTGTTGTTCAAGGCGACTGTTGCTTGTTGGAATTTTAACTAATAAAAACATAAAAATGTGCACTTGTGCCAAATAATGAACAAGGCGTGGTTTTGCCGAAGATTCAACAGTAGAAGGCAAAGACGATACTTGTGATGTGACCCCATGTGAACGCCGGAACCCACGCTAAGTTTCCTTGCTTCTGTTCTGCCACTTTGTTCAGATGAGCAGAAGCTAATTAACCGGACACGAGAAGCTGCTCGAAATGAGATCCCAGTAATGCTGCGAAGAGTGCACAATAAAGTGATTTAAGAATTTTATAGGAGGTTGTTGACATCTGTTGCCCTAACCTGTTTCAATCTCATTTTCTGTGTTTATTTATGGTTACTTGAGCAGATATATAGTGTTAATGAGGCAGATTGCCTTCAAAAACACTGTTGCATAATTTTTGATCTGGTTTTTTGCAAATATCGCAATTTTTCTTAAGAATAATTTTTTTGCTATTTTTACTAACTTTTACTTCGTTTCGCTTTTTAAAATTAATTCGGCAACGACAGCAATTGTTGCAAGCTTATCATTCATTAATTGTCGCATGTTAGGACAATTTGTTCTAATAGCCATGTTTAAATCGGGCAACTGGCACGATGGATTTTAATTAATTAGCCGGCAGCGAAATGACCCCAATAGTGTTTTAAACCAATCAAACCAAATACTGTCAATCCGACAACGGTGCGGCATCTTACCCCTTTCATCCCGCATGTCTCCTGCCCCTCCTCAACGGGGTTGGGAAACATTAATATTGCGAAATGAAGCTCATTTGCATTTAAATAAGGTAGCCGGTACGGGCCCGGCTCTAATTACACTAACTACACAAAGAGCTCTCTGCTCGGTCCGGCCGCCCCTCGTTAAGGGGCAGGGGCCTCCTCACAGCCCCCCATTATGCGGCGGGACTTGCCTGATTATCATTATAACGGAATAGATTATGTAAAGTTGGTTCAGATTCCCTCCAAGTGGACTGCTCCTAGTTGCGATCTTTTGTTTCTGCCGCTGAGGCTGCTCGAGCTGTTGATGGAAGTCAACATGATCACACCATGAGAAGCTGTTTATTAAAAATGCTAACTGAAAAAAAAGCATGCGAACCCACGGCTTGATTATATGGACGTTGTCACATATGCAGGGTGGTAAAACCACGAAAGAGGGACAGATTCCGGCTATCCGGAGTGTAATTTTGAAGTGATTTTTAATGCTATACAAATTGGCGTCATTCCTTTGGGGATGTTTAGCGAGTAAAGGAAAATTTGTAAAAAAATTATTATCAAAAACTAGATGAGAAGGTCGGCAACAATGTTTTTCAATGTAATCTGCCTCATTAACATTACGTAAATATCTGGTCAAGTAAATATAAATAAACAGAGAAAGTGAGGTTGAAATGCAATGAAATAGGTTAGAGTAACCCGTAACGAATATTAACAAACCTCCTATAAAAAGTTAGGTTAAACATTATGGTGGTTGGTGATGAAACGAAATTCTTAGATATGAGTCTGTGGGTTTGCAAATAATTGTTTTGAAATGTGGACATCTTAAAAGAGGTGTTTGAAGTTCTGCCCGTTTAACTCCAAACAGGTTTGTGCCTGTATTACTGGGATCCCATTTTCAGCTGCTTCTCGTATTTAGTTAATTAACTCGGGTTGTATCACTCAATTTGTACCGGTGCTTGTTAGACCAGATGTCTATGTGTTCTTGTGTCCTGTGCATCTTAATACATGGTAGAGATGTAGCCCTTCTTCGGTAATTATCCAGTGCACAGTTGTTGCACAATGGTCCGAGTACTTCTGGCAGGCTCTGCTGCAATTATCGCTCTGTTCCTCTCGTATATCTGGAACCCGAACACCTCTTGGTCGTCCACTATCCGCCTCAATTTCTGGAGCAAATCGTCCAGTGTCTCTAACCCTTTGTTGGTGTAAGTTCTCACAGCTTCTGCTTTGTAAGTATAGACATCACATCACCCGATAGCAATAAAGCGACGAAGAAATTCCCATTGAAGCACTATTCTAAGCACCTCGACTAATATATTTAAATCGAAGTCTTTTTTCTTCGCGACTTATCAATCTCCGCGTATTTATTTCGTTATTAAAATGCAACGAACGGTAATAAGAAATGCATTGGCAACAAGAAATCGTTTGGTATCTCATTTTAGCTTGCACTCGGGCCATTAGCATTAGTTACGAGCGTCTCTTAATGACTTTTGAAAGCCAGTAGCCATAAAGCATCGCCTTTGCGATACTTCATGAATAGGTCTCGCGCCCAAGAATGCGGGTACTTGGGCGTACGCGACGGCACGCCCAATGGGTAGCCGGATTGATGGGTGATATCGGTTCGAATCATTTCATCGGGATTATTGCAGAGAATGATCTCATTATAGCCGAGTTGATTTCATTACCATTGGTTGGAAATGCCTAAGAGTCCGAAAATTGTCACACAAGCAACTACAGAAGTTTTTGCTTATTAGTTTTACTTTCCTCTACGGCGTGATAAAATTCTTAGAGGAATTTCCGGTCAAAGGTGATCAACACGTAAAAATGTGATTTAAAGTCACCAATTTCGACACTCTACATTATATAACTGACTATAAAAATACATGTTTTTTCGTAATAAAAAATAATACATGACGTGATCAACCTGACGAAAAATTTAGGTGAAGACTTAGACCAACAATCGGGTCTTTTGACAGACATTTGACGTTAGCGTTTACATTTTGTGAACTTTCGGAACCGAACTGTCTGACTAGAAGCTGAACTAATTTTTCAAATAATTGCTATCACTAATATGTCAGCTGTAGCAATTATTCAAAAGCAAATATTTAAATTTCTTCAGTCTGGCGCTTTTGAGCACGAACTGCAAGTTGCCGTTAAAAAAAAGAAAACCAGGAATGCTAGCAAACACTACTCGACAGCCAATCGGGACATCGAATTCAGTCGCATCCGAAGCCCGAACAGTTGCAACGTCAAAAAATCGTATTAGTCCATGTTTTTTTTTGAGGAAAAAAACGGAACACGGAATAATTAAACAGGCCTCGCAATTTGATTTGCATATTTTCGCGCGCGAAACTCGTTAGTCATTACTCATTAGGATGGGGCAAATGGGGATAGTCGCTACTGTCCCCCTTTCTATCTCTTTCGGCACAATTTTTCAACAACGGCCTCAGATGAATTGGAAAATGCGCGTAAACCCAGTGGCGGAGATGAAACTTAGAAAAACCGTGATCTTTTATCTGGGAATTACGATTTGAAAGAATCCGAGTCAACGTTTAAGCTACTCAAGAAAACTTTGTCAGTTACAAACACTTTCCTCAGTCAACAAAAGCTGTTAAAGTTGCTTTGTTTTGTCTAGTCAATCAGCAACATTTGGGGAGTTGATTGTCACACGCACTTCCTGTCATTCGACCTCACCTTCATCATCTCAAAAATTTTGGAACAGCAAGAAAGTCTCATTTTATCTCACAGATACCCGCTCCTCTTCCACTCTTCAATCAAGCTACAAACATAGCAAATTTACATCAGTGTTTCCTCTTTGTCCACTCTTTGCTACTCTTCCCTTCTGGTGGCGCTTATGAGATAATTCACCATTGACCAACTGTCACTGTAGGGCGCGAAATAAAATGCAAAAAAAAGACAAACGCGAAAAACAAATGATTGGTGGATCGGTCGCAGTCAGCCATGTCCATTCTGGACGGACTCGTCGGCTTTTTCGCCGCTCACTACGATGGACAATTCTTTGGGCGTTTTTTTTTTGTTTTTGGTCGATAGCCTGAACGGGGGCGGCCGAGGACCGGGGCTAGTGTTCAATTGTTTCGAATTGCGGCGATTGTCTTTTTTTGTTATTCGCTCTAGCACAACGAAAAAAAAAAGAAAGGAATTATAATTTATCTAGCCTCTCTGCTCAGTAGATTAATGTGCAGTCGAGCCTAAAGTGAAGCTGGCGATGGAGGCCGAGCCTTTATGCACCCTTTCAGACCTGAAACTGGATTTTTATTTTGCTCTTGTAAGAAAAATGTAAATTACGCCACCTTGTTATCGCTGTAACCTGGCAATTTGGAAACTTTAAATTACCCATGTCTCTCCACAAGCGCGTCATCGTCTACGGTCAATTTCCCCAGTTTTTCATTTCTTTACTGCTTTGGGCATTTATCTTCGTTTATTAACACCCTTACAGGCCGAAACGCGCACTACGAATACTAACAAGCGCTGCATCATTTCTCAAATTCGGAAATCCACTTTTCTAATCTTGCTGCATCCCAGTCCGGAATACTAAGTGGACGGGCTTTGCTTAATATCTAAACAAAAGTGAGCGTGTTTAATGTGTCAGCGCTTTAAAACGAGTAGAACTCATGGGATTTTGCTTTAAGAGGTTTAAATCTGGAATATCCACAGGCCAATTAATCAGAAGAACTAATGTATGGAATTTTTTATTTAAAGCTGGAATTATTGATTGAACCTGTTGGAACATAAACACATTGTGTTTAAAAAAGTGTCTTAATTCCTTTGCAATTGCTGCTGGTTTTTAAAGTATGCATTGGAAATCTTCAAATGTATAACAATGTCAAACATGCATATTGCCTATCTTTCGCGGGAAGACTATGAAATCTAAAATTTACACACAG
The DNA here is from genome assembly GCA_024550625.1 of Dendroctonus valens. Classification (NCBI taxonomy): domain Eukaryota; kingdom Metazoa; phylum Arthropoda; class Insecta; order Coleoptera; family Curculionidae; genus Dendroctonus; species Dendroctonus valens. Next base: position 294,310 of record JAJTJO010000867.1, on the reverse strand, counting down.
ACTTACAGACAGACAGAAGAAAGTGAAATTGACCCCAGCAGAACAGCTAATTGCAGAAGCTGAAGCAACAGCTGAAGACGAATTTTGTGTTGTTTCGTAAAAAATCTTTAAAAAACTAACTTTACTTAAAAAACTGAATTACGGAATAAAATAAAATTGGTGCAGTCGTTAGGATACTCAGAGTTCAGACGATCAATAGAGACGCGTCGGAAAATGTTAAAAAACTGATAAAAAAGTAAAAAATCTCGATAAATACTTAGAATCTTATCACGTACCAAACCATGTACAAAAATTATCAAAAGCAACATGCGCACTTGAAAACGACAAGGATTTTCAAATAAATGCCTTGAAAGAAACCAATCAGCTTTAACTTTAAGAAGTTGACAAATAAATCAATTACCATTTATACAAAACTTACTAAATCTTACCGAATGCACCAATTTTAAATTTTTCAGCAGAAAGATTTTAAATTAAAGTTAGCAGTTTATAATATCATTTATCGAATAAATTTATCGCACTATTTAAAACATTTTTAATTCCATTCCATTGTTAAAACAAGATGCAGAAGAGTAGTGATAGTCGAAGAAGGATTGCATCTCTACCGTTCTGTTAAATTTTTTTCACGAAAATATGAGACCTAAACACTCTTGTAAACAATGAAAACTGATGTTCTGAAGTGAGGTTAAGACAAAGTGAGGCAATTCTGATCAATCAGATTTTTTGTATTTTATTTATTATATTATGTATGCAATTATGTAATTCTAACTTAGCATTTTGCCAATATTTCCTTTTTTTGTGAGAATTAAATTTTTTACTTTTTTTGTACTCGAGAAATATCTCCAGAAAATCACGCCAAATTTGAATCTTACTTTATAACAAAATTCCTCAACCTTACACAAATTAAGCAATAGTCTAAGAAAGTTGTAAACTAAGTAAAGCAGCGAGGAAAGTTACATAACATTCCCGACTTCCAATTAATTGAAAATGAAGATTTTGAAGAAGTGAATTAATCCAAAACAGTGCAAATAAACTGACAATAACATTTTAACACTTCTAATGAAAAAATGTCCTTGCGCGTTTTGAGATGCATTCCGATTGAATAAATACGAAATTTCCATTGTTTATTCAAGATTCGCTGTTTTCACTGCATACATTAAAATGTCGTTGATGCGAACGAATTCATCCTATCAGGAAATTCGGCATTTGTTATCTTTCCATTATTGTCATTTTGACAATGTCGTTTTTTATTTTTTCGAGGGGACCGCAAAGCTGGACTTTATCGACTTGGACGCTGAGTTTTCATCTGCGAAAATAGCTTTATTATAAGAGCAGGACTGATAATTTTTATTATTTAATTTTCGCTATGTATATCGGAACAGACTTTTGCTAATTCAGTTTGGGATTTTTCTCCAATAGTTCTGCACGTATAAAATGAAATAATCTCTCACCATAAAGTCTATCATTTGATGACAGAAATCCTAAATGAACACCCTGTATATGGCAATTTTTCGCTCTTTATAGTGACATTTATTTGCTATTGTTATCGCTTAGATTAACTCAACATCCGGTCTCAGATACGAGCATAAAATTGTGCTCCAGTGAAAATAATTTCTCGTCAGATAATAACACAGCTACCATTACCATACCACTCTCGACCATTTAGTTTTTTTTTCCGAATCAGTACTCGGCTTTTAATAAGTTATTTAAACTAATCACGCTCTTTTCTTGACTTGTATATATCCCCTTCGTATGATTAGTATGTATGACGTCGTTTTTCTTGGTCTTTCTGCGTTGTTTACGACCGCCTCCGCGTCTGCAGATAATAATGGCGGTCCACTAATTTACCTTAATTACATCCATGGTAGCTGCCCGGTCTAATATATTATGCATAACCGGTATCCAGTACCATATGGGCGATTTATTGTACTACAACTACCTTTTGGTCGTACGGATTAATACAAAGTAGGTATTCATGAGCTGAACATCGGTAGACGTGCACCGTTGGAATTTGTTGATCATTAATGTTTTAACTTGCTGGAATTTGTCACAAAAAGTGCATAAAAGAAGCAGAAATTTAGATATAATTTCATTAGCAAATCTCTAATCCTTTTGCAGTTAGATTTAAAGCAATTTGCTTTGTTACAATCGAATCGATAAACCAAAACTTTTTAAAAATACTTCTTTAAAACAAAGTTGTAAGTGGACTGTGTTACTGTTAATATCTTCTACCTAAAGTTTTCCTTAATTTCTAAAGTTATTTGCAAATTATTCGATGTGATCCAATAGAAACTCTCAAAACACGAATCAACATTCCAACAAAATTACTTTGAATCAATAAAATTAAATTTTTTGTAATAAAATTTATCAGTAACAATTTATGAAAATAGATAAAAATTGCAAAAGCTTACGAAATGTCATTACATTTATCTGTCTATACAGAACATAATCAAGGAGATCGATTTTTTTTGTGCCCCTGATTAAAACAGAACTTTAAACACTTAACTTCCCCTTTAAAGGAATGAAAATGATGAGGTATTGGCAAAGAAAAAAAACATTTTTCTCGATCTACGTCACAAAATATTATATCCTGTTCCTCAAACCTATTGAGTTTCCAATTTGTTGTATTTACGTGCAGGCACGATAAAACCAAAGTCTCGACGACCAATTCCTACATTAATAAATAGTCCAAAACTGTATTGTGCTTCAAGAGGCTTTGGCATAGAGAGTAAACACAAACGCGCTAAATAAATCGAATGAAGCGAACGAATAGAATAGCAGCCAGAATCGGCCAAGTAGGATGAGAAAAAAAAAGAAAAACGTTCGGGAAAAACTGAAATATATTTCCAATGTCTCGTATCAGTTTTAATTATGAGCCGGGCTCGCTGCAGTTTGTTTTAAATGAATTCGCAATTGATGTGTGAAACCGTGTTTAATTAAAAAACCCTTTGTTTTTAAGTCTAATAAGCACTCGCAGAGAGTATCGAACGCACCGCATGGATAATTCCAAATACGAGCTCGGTTTTGCCGGGAATTATTTTATATTACAAGTGCTACTTAAGGGCTTCATTTCAAATTCGAAAATTTCCTTTTTCAAATCGAAACCCTTGTTTTCCACAGTAAAATCAAGCATTCACGCTGCACTGCTAACGCAATTATTGCAATTGCCCAGGAAGAATTTCATCCAGATATTAAGAAGTTCTCAATAATATTATTATTTGCACTTAAATAAGTTCTGCAATCTAGGAAGGCATAATGTCTTTTCGTCTGATAATTCGCAGCATTCATTTTACAGAAAGGTTTCTAATTACAGAGCAAAGCTGCCGCCGCTTGCGCTGCCGTACTAAATCGAAGTACGATCGTATTAATTTAGTATAATTTAATTTTAAGTTTTGCCAGTTCTCGTCAATTCGCTTATTCGAATCTGAATTAAAATTTTTGCTTATCGCCAACAGATGAAACATTAAAATTTAAAGATGAAAATGCCGAATGATAATAACTTATATTGTGGGTTTTGGGAATAATTAAAACCGGCGTTTATTTTTTAAAGGAATCCTGACCTAGTTTTTATCAAAACGTAATCGTGATAAAAGTCTGATCGTTTCAGATAACCTTAATTTGAATGGGTCAAAATTTAAAAAGCAATGAGCAATGAGTTATTATTCCTTCTTATGCGTCTTTCTCAGCCCATACACCTATTTGCATCCTTGATTTGTCTCGCCTAATGTCTAATGTTCGTTTGTTTCAATGTTGTACTTATTTCGTTCTAAACTTTTTCCGGTTCAGATCAGATCCAAGATTCAAAATGTCGAATATAGGTCAGTACAGAAACGTTCAAATGCTTTTAAAATGTCGTTCTGTATTGTGTATGTGTGTTCGGTGGTTCTATCCGTTGTGTTGCGTTTTTTCACAAGTTTCAACGCGAACTATTTTTGGAAAAAGCAAACTCTCTCCTATTCGACAGTTTAAATAAGTCTGATTTATACCATTGTTGAAATGGTTAAAATAATAATTAGTTGTTATCATATTCGAAAGATAAAGCGATAAACCAGTTGGTTTTTCCAATTTTTTTTCTGTTTCTTTATCGTTTTCTACTATTCGTTTTTAAATACCTGCAATTTTTTCTACCTGATTGCCAGCTAGATTTGCGGTTATTGTTATCATTTTTCATGACCCCTGTCTCTCACTTTTGCTTTTAAATGTTTTAAATTGTACTACTAAACAGATATTATTATTAAGCCACCAACAAAGGAATCCGAGAGAAAAAAAAATATAAAAGAAATTTATGAGGTTTCCAATGTAAGATATCGGATATGTAGATCCTGTCTGTAAAAGCGTCAAATTCAAATAAGTAAATAAGACACGCCGCGGCTATTTCATAAACTGAATTTTTATTAAAATGACCGCTCCGAATCAACATAAACCCAATATATAACGAGATATTGGGGATTTCATCTTTCCGGAGTCCATTTGAAAAATTTTATTTAGATGCCGCGCCTTATTCCGATATATTGAAATATTATGCGGTTGCGGACGGTGGCCAGGGTTGCCAATGCATAACAAATAGGCTTGGGGATGATCGCACCCCCTCCGGTCCAATATCGGACCGATCCCCCAGGATAAATGAAGGAGGAAATATTTGAGAAACTTTAAATGCCAGCGGCGTACGTATTAAGACCAAACGGAAAAACCATAAACACCTCAGCCACCTTCTAAGGATTTTATGCCCGAAGGGTTATAAAGTAAAGTGTGGAAAATTCAAAATTTATCATTTGCAGTTGATAAAAGCATGCCCGTAAAGTTAACGACAAGCTCTTGTGGGAGAATTATCAGAATTACTTTTGCTCCGTGTTTCCTTACAGCTAATCCTCTAGGTAGAAGAATTTAATTCAATTTTCCCTTTCAAGTTTTATTATATTATATTAATGAACCCGAAAGAATCTAAACTCGAATAGAATCTAAAATTTTCAAGACCTACTAAACCAAACTCGTGCTCTACGCCGCTGGAATAAATGTAAATATGCCCTCATCCTAAGTGACTCTCGGCAGCGCAATAAGCCCTTCTTCTTATGCACGACCCCTTCAAGTGCGTAGAATACGCGGAAAGCTCCATAAGGAGTCAAGAAATTATGACTTGAAATCCAGCATTACAGTTAATATTTAATTGCATTATCAAACATTGATGAAAAAAGAGATTTGTGTGAAAGATTAATAATTTATAAAAATGAAAATATATAATAATAATAATAATTAACAAATATATTCAGTGCTACTGCGGATTTATGAAGATATTTTCACTTTTGGCTCGAGGATCGTTCTTCTGTTTTCGACAGAGAAATTGAGAACGAGAAATCGACTATAATGTTTGTTTTTCAACTAGTATGTCGAAAAACTTCATTAAAAATCAACCCGAAGAAAATGACAATATTTCCATCTTTCCAGTCTGCGATTTATCAAAAAACCAATATAAATTTTGACACATTTTTCAATCAAATATACAAGGGCGCCTTGTCATCTTCAATTGAAAATGTCTCGACATCTGTTGAAGTAACAAATTTGTACACTTCACAACCTAGAATCTAGTGCCATTTAGCCTTGAAGAGTTTAGCACCCCAAAAAAAATATCTATTAAACGGTCGAACGAGTAACATGGGTTGGTTCTATTCTTGAGATGCCATTTTGGTCCTTCGAGTCTGATAGGGTTTTTCAATTAACTTGAAGGTACCACCAACACCGACCAAAATGGTTGATTGGGGCCAATTTACACATGCGGAAATCTGATGTTCACCGAATAGTTCGAAAGCACAAATATGATCCCTACAAAGTTATTTCAGTGCGAGAATTATTTCAGTTTTGCAAAAGCTTGCAAAATATGTGCAATCTAAATAATAATTTAGTAAAAAACATAGTTTTTCCGATGAAGTTCTGCTTGAATGGTTATGTGAATAGACTAAATTGTCGATATTGGGCAACAAAAAATCCGCATTGGATGATAGAGGATCACAGCCAGTACCTCCGAAAAATAAATGAGTGGTGTCGAATAGTGTGAGGAAGAGCAATATGACTATTTTCCCTTGAACAGTCTCTAACTTGACAAGTATATCTAGAATATCTCCAACTTGACGCAATTCCAGCATTGGTGTTGCTATTTCTGATTTCTGATTGATTATTAACAGATTTTCCAGCAAGATGGTCCAGCAAAATAGTGCTGCAAGAGGACCTATTGAATGACCTCCTAAATCACCAGACTCAACACCGCCGCATTTTTCTGATAGGGGTTACCTCAAATCGAAAGGATTTGTTGTCAGGCCAAACAATCTGCAGGAATTGAATAAGGAGAACTGAAAAGAAGTGCGTACCATTTCACTTCGGAAATGGTTGAAAACTTGCATGAAGAGTTTATTGATCGCTTTGATTGAACATTTACTATGATTGTCGTTCTGTTGATGGCGGTAACTTACTTTTGGACCAGTAAAACAAAGCATTGTTTAAACGTTGATACCCTGTAAATTAAAAATGGCTGATTTGCGGACATTTTGTAATAAACATATTTTTGTCATTCATTGCGACCAAATCTGCCAAGCCAAAGTCAGAGCTTATGCAGTCCAGATATAGAAATTTGCAGCAAAAATACACAGTTCTTGTAAAGCGGAAATTAAACAAGAATAAACAGGTAGTTGGGGCGTTTTGTATGATCAGTTTTATGAAGCGTGTACATTTGGGATTCCATATCAGCTCAGATGGCCTAGTGCGGAGCTATACGTGTGTGGAGACGCATCGTGCCAATAAAACTGGAAAAAACTAACGGACATCGCTTAAATGAGCCACCAGTGCATCCATCGTTGGTGCTATCTGGAAAAATAATGGAAACCAAGCCGTATAAGCATAAACAAAACGGGAGGCTTAGCGTCCAGATAGCAGAGCGGCCATTTTTAATAGACGGCGTCGCGAAAAAAAACCGGCCCGCGGCCAATAATGGTGATTTATATCGGACAGAAGCGGTGGGATGTAGATGACTAATGCCCTCTCGCTGCGAGAGGGGGTGATACTTTATTATATTTTTACGGGGAATTTGAATAATACGAATGAACGTAATTGGATGTCGTATTTGCGCACCAAGGAATTTATTGCCGAAATTCGACCGCATTGTTTTTAAGTATTTATTAAATCCTGTAGGGTTACGGGCAGCCCCCCTCGATCTCTAAACAATCGTCCCCAAACTAACAGTCGGAAACGGCCACAGTGTCGCTCGGGTGCCGGCCATCTAAATATCTGAGTGTTGCCTATCTCCTAACCGAAAATTCCCCTAACCCTAACCTCAATGGCATTCGAATCTCCGAAATAGAAAATCAATGTGATTCGGACTGACTCGGCCAGCTCGCTCCTCAGGCGAAAGGGTGAAGCAACCCGCTCGCCACCTTCTCCCCCCGCAGCCTCATTTGAATTTCTAATTAGCAAACCTCCATGCAATTATTGGATTAATGTAAATTACGGCGACGCGTTGTGCTCCGACGGAGGGCCGAAGGGGGACGGGGAGGGGGATAATTAAAATCCGTTGATTAATATGTAAATTTAATAAGATTACAGTTCCAGGAACGAAGCCCAGACAGAGAGAGGGTTTTTGCGACGATTGCGCGAAATTACTACTAGCTTGTATTGGCTCTATTTCAAATAACGACATTTGCATTCAGCAACCTGAAAGTCCAGCAAATGTGGGCTATAAAGGAAGCTCTTTAAACGCTAATACATATTTCATTCCAACAATCATCTCATAATTCTTCCAGCTCTTTAACTCGGAGGTTCTCTATGTAAGCATGAGCACTTTACGTACGAAGACATGAGTACCTAAGGTCGTCTTCTCTTTAGCGTTTGACATCCATTTTTGGACGCGAACATGCGCCTCTTCTAACTCGTATCTCCATTTTTCCTTGTTGTTCGCAGTTTGCATCCAGTTCAGACCTGCTGTTAATTTAAGGTCGACTACGCATCTCATGCAAGCTCGTCCACTAGGTCTTTAATGGTCACCAGGACAGTATTGTTTTCTGCCATTTATCGACATCGCCTCTTGTCACATGTCCATTTTAACGTCGTTGCTTTTTCCACTACGTCGACCACTTCCGCCTTGTCCCTTATCCATTCATTTCTCTTTCTGTCTTTTAGCAACATTCCGAACATTGTCCTCTCCATGGCTCTTTTAGTCGTTTTAAAAATGTTTTTATTTTTTTGGTCATCAGCCAAGTCTGCGCGCCATATGCAATCACCAGCAGGAGTTAAAAACTTTAGTCTTCAGGTAAGTAGGTATTCTTTTGCTCTTTAAAACACAACCCTATCTACCAAAAGAGGTCCATCCTAATTTTGCTATCCTTTTAACTTCTTCTGTTTGACTTTCCTCTCCCAAAGTGATCTTTTGTCCCGAGTATAGGTATTCTTTCACATTTTCTATTTCTATAGTGTTTATTCTTATGCTGCCTACCTCACCACACATTGTTTTAGTTTTATTAAAGTTCATTTTCAGACCGGTCTTACTCGACTCATTGTTTAGTTTTTCTAGCACGTGTTTCAGCTCTTCGAGGCTTGTCGCTATTATTACTACATCGTCGGCATATCGTAGATTTGAGAGATATCTTCGATTTACTTTAATTCCTTTTGTTGACGAAAAGCGCACAATTCAAAGCTGATCTAAGGGCATTCATAAGAATTTTCGCTTTGTGAAAACTGGCTTGAAAACGATTTAAAATATGGTTTCGATCTGGAAATGAAAACACTTCTTTATCTGAAAAATGCGACTGTGCGGATTCTGCGACTTTTTTTCTTCCAGCCCATTTACAGATATAAATACAGTTGAAAAGTGACACTCTGATGCTTTCAAGGATTATTAAAAATGTCCCGCTTTCCACCTGTCAACAATTTCCTTAAGGACAAAGCGAAAAACTTACTTCAAAACTGAACTCAGGGTATTCATAAGAGCGATTATTGAGTGAAAACTGGATAGAAAACTGGTGTAAAAAGATTGCTCCATTTTGAACCCAAGCAACTTCTTTATCTTAAAAATTTTAAATAGGTAGCAATTTTCTCATCTTAACTTAGATTGCGTCGATTGCTACCTCGAAACATACTTGAAAATTTTCACTATCAAGTTTTCTAGGGCCGTTCAGAACTCGGCAGCTTTCCATAACTTAACAATGTCCTTTAAAGGGATAGAGAGAGTTTAGAAGGCAAATATTCCAAAGTCCTCCAACTTGAGATTTCTGTGCTTTTTACGCGGCAGTCGAAATAGAACACTCCAGGTTTCCGAACTTTCCTCTAACAGATCTAAAGACAGATGCAATAACGCCCAATACTTGCAAGACACCAATCCTTATTCACCAAAGGAACGTTCGAGTATTCGGCTTAGACCGAGCTTTGCAGATTTCTAGAACGCTTCATAAAAATGTCTAAGAAAATTTGGAGGCGCAAACTCAAAATCATCTTCCAGAGCGCTAGAAAAATGAAAATATGGATGGAAAAAAAGTGTCAATGTTGAATGTTTGAAGTTTTCTTAAGACTCCTAACCAAAAAAATATCAAAACACCCCTAACAATCTCAATGAGAGTTTCAGCTTGGTCTAATAAACTATACTTGTCTTACAAAATTTTGCTTGAAGTCCAGCGACCTAGTGTTTTGTCCCATGCTTTATATTTCTCAAACTTAGCAAAGTTTTAAAGAGTGAAAAAAATGAAGTACAGATTTAGGCTAATGCAAGAAAGTCAACACAAGTCAATAGATTTACTAGTCTATATCTAGTTCAGAAGTATAGTTCTTCTAAACTATCGACTTAAAATGTTCAATTTCGAATCAATTTACGCATAAGAGGAGTAGAGTAAAGTAAAAAGAAGGTGTAGCAACTTAAAAATCAAAAAAATGGTAAAAAAAGATCACATGAATGAAACGAATGAACGATCACATGAATATAACTCAAATATGCTGAAGGTCCCATGGCAAACATGTATTTAATTTGATTTTAACCGAAACTGAAGACAATAAAAATTAATGAGATCCTTTATTTAGAAACACAATTCCCACTTATCACACAAATGTGGATCTCTACACAATATCTTTCACTTAGGTTCCACTTAAATCGTGCACTGTAAACTCACACGATGAAATAAAAGAAAAAATAATTAAAAATCGATTTCCGCCAACATCGTTTGATATAAGCCTACCATTTCTAGCTGTACTAGTAAAATATTAATCGAGTTGATTCCAATTCTGGTTGCAAAATTATGAAGAAGATAATTATGGGGAAAAAAGTTAGAGACAATTATTAGCTAAATGCTTTGAAACCGATCGATAATGATGTCAGTTATTAAGAATGTATGCTTTACAGTAAAGTCTCCTTAAGAGCCATAGCTTGTGGTTGATGACACAATTATCAGAAAAAGGTGAAACATAAATTACATTTTTTATTTACAACGCTGATGAAAATCACGGCAATTTGAAACTCAAAACATTGACACAATGAGGTGTTTTCTTCGGAACCTACGGTGGTGTTGAACACAGAATATTCTCTCTACATCGCTAAAATAGTTTGCCGTACTTGTGCTTCCCATCGCAGAGTGAAGAGTTCCGTAATTGGAAGTAGAGTTTTGGTAATGCAATTCTATCAGGAAAACATCAAGTAAATCAATCTCAAATTCAGAGAATATTAGTTTGAGCCAAGACTGGTTGCATGTCTCAAGAGCGCTACATCCTCATAAGAATAGATCAACGCAAATAAAACTTTGCCATCAGTTTTTAATGTAAAACTGCCTGCGACTGCTTTATTAGAAAATTCTAAAGAACACGTCAGGCATTTTAATACGACACTTAATTATTTAAAAAACGGTTACGTTCCTCGAATGGCAGGCATTATTAATGTCAGTATTTAGACGTTGAAATGCGCTTCTTTATATTGTTGCTGGATCGTGGAAATTGCTAAGTTGGTTCGGCTAGAACTGTATCGGTTGTTTCCTCAACTGCAAAAAGCTGAAGCTACAATTTTTAAAAGCTCGCTATATTGTAATTTTCGACTTTTCGCTTTATCGGATATTTCGGATTTAGCCACTAGTTTCAGGGGAAGTGCCAAAACCACTAAAAAAAAGCAGCTCGTTAAACATTAACACAATTACCCTCAATAACAGAACGCGGACACCATGGGGGCCAAACAATATAATTTACGGGCGCGGGGCGGCGAGACGGGGCATCGGGACGCGCAAAAAAAGCTATAAATGTATTTCATAATTAGTTAATTATGCAGTATTTGGCCATTAGTGATTGTGATTGCCATTGGCCGAACCGTTGCCAACCGAAAAAATGAATTTTATTAAAAATCAATACATGGGTACATTCGCGTGTGTTTTTAAATTACTGATTGAAGCTGAGAACAGAGGCGTGCGTGCCAATCGCACGACTGAGAAAAAACCCTTTATGCGATAAGCAATGAAGTATTTTGCAAAATGTCAATGGTGCACAACTTTGCGATTTATCGCGTCAAATTTATACTTTGCAAAATGCCGCACATGGATCGACCGGCAAGTTGAAGCAAAAAATGTATTTCTGTTCCCGAAACCGAAAAAAGGCAGCCTGCCTGATTGAGAAGCATCGAGATAATACAGTTTTCAAAAAGCGTTCTGAAATGAAAAATTCATGATTTTTGAGGCAACAAAATTTTCAAAATCTTTTTGAAAAATTCTTGCAGGTTCCCTTTAGGACGCTAAGCTCAATACCCACATACTGTGTATGCAATATAGAGTGTTTTTGATCAATCTGGGTGATCCAGCCCTTAATCGGCGCCACTGAAATGTCCGGTCCACTATAAACGAAAAAAAGCCATGCGCGAAAAAGAGAAGCTGATGCCGCGGACTAATCACAAAGAAAATAAAAAATACGCGGCGGCCGATAACCCCCCCATCGTCCCCCTAGGGGGGGTGGTCGGTCCCTTTGTTCTCCTAACTGATTTTCGAACATATACACACACACGGTAGCGAACTCGGCGGCCGAACAAAAGCTAAAAACCAATAGTCCTTCATTTTCATTTATTTCGCGAACGATTCGAAAGAAGTTTTGTTTTGTATTGAGGCAAAACGAGGGCGAAAATGGGGTAATTTATACCCCGCTGATTAGGTTTTTTCATATAATGTTGTTGCAGATTCGAAAGCATTTTGCTTGGTTGGATATCCATGTTTGGAGGGTTTGGCTGATTATTAAAACACATTAACTGAGCGAATAATGGATGAAAAAATTAAAAGAGAAATGCGTTGAATGTTTGCGACGATTTCAATGGGTCAAAAGGGCAAGAAAATATCAGATTTTTATAAAAACAAACAGTGGAACAAATAAAGACGTGAATTCAAAAACTACTAGGAAACTTTAAAAAACTAATGGAATAGTCAGTCAAATAACAAACAAATGAAGGGTCGTACATGGAAGTATATAGACGATCCGAACAAGAAGCAGGAAACAATTAATATACAGGGTGATCCCCAATTGGTTTTGTTCCTCTGGGGAGGGAAGGTTAGGGTAAGAGATGAAATTGAAAGGCAAATAGAGAAAAGTGTTCTACTCTAATCAGCTGAGAAAAACTCCACGTTCCAAAATTTAGTTTTTCCATTGAGTTCAAAAAGCAATGATATAAACACTTGCTTACTCTCACGACAAAATTTTCATGAGAAAAATGCACAATTTATCACAATAGTGCTCTATTTCAGCTCATAACCTCACTTCACAACATCCGTTTTCATTCCTTATAGCTTGATATCACTCAACTCGCTTGACAGCATATCGCAGCTTCATGTTGAATGAAGATTTCATGGCCACAAAAGTTGATAGAACGACAGAGAAGTAATGTTTCTTCAAACCCTTCAATCAAAAATTCGGGATCAATGAAAATGTTTCAATTGCAGCCCTGTTCACTTTCTTCTGCACCTTCACCTTCACTTTATCAGAAGAATTGACTTGCTTGTAATAAACAACACACCGTGAATTCCGTGCGTTCCTCATGTAGAAAATTCGACATTTTTTAAGTTTTCCTAAGGCAGGAAGACTATATGCATGTTCGACATTTGTTATACATTTAAAATTTTGACGAAAGTATTTTAAAACTAACAGCAACTGGCATCTAACAATATTCAAGTCAACCCCAGTAACACCTTAGTTTTAGTCTTTTTCTTTCAGCCTTTGAAAATACGTGTCTGGCGAATTGAATAGAGCGTTAAGCATAAAAATGATAATATACAGGGCGATAGTTTTTATGGCGTCGAGCTTCATCATAATTTGTTATGTCCGTTTCAGAAACTTGATCTGAATATCTCAAAAGCTGCAAAACTCCACAGATTCGCCTCTTTGAATCTGCATATATAAATTCCAGTACTTTAACAAAATATATTGAAACAACCGAAATATGGGTCAGTCACGCAAAGCTAGGTATCTCTTAATTTGTCCCATAAAAGGTAAAAAGAATTCTCCTCCTGCGATTAATAAGAGAAATATCAGATTCATATTTGTATCAATCAACTTCTAAGTTCCTAAGCTAAACTACTCAGAAAAGCAGATAATTATTCGAAGTCTTCTCAGCAACATAACTTCGATGAAATACATGGTCGTATTGAAGGGCAAAGTCTTCATAATTATGTATGCCACTGTGCACAGTGGCACGGAAATAACATGCAGGGCAAGAAACAAGACAAATTAAGGCCCCGAGCGATATACTTAGTTTAGTTGTGTAATAGAAAATCGATTTGGAAATCGGACAGAAGAGGGGTCGACCAGCCGCCAACTGAGCAAATTACTCGAGGGAAGCAATCATTATTATAATTACTGGATTAATGGGAAAAAGTGTGGTTCTGGCAACGACTGGGCGATTTGAGGGAGACCCAAAATCGAATTCGAATTGTTAATTGAAAAACCCACTAAGCTACATGCTCTTTATTTCCACAGACCATAGAACAATTGCATACGTAATAGGAGCAAAAATACAAAAAAAAAATAAAATAAACACAACAAACCAAAATACACAATTACAACCAAACTATGATTCTATAAGTTGAAATGTTTATTCGCATCTGGCAAAGGGATTATGCTAACTGTGTACGTTCACAAGAAACGCCCGTCATATACCAAAGGATTATGCACAAACGGTCCAAACTAGGACAATGACTATTCTCCCGACTTAAATAACCAAAATCTGATACGTGCTCAAAGCAAACGGCGTTCGATTTCTCCCTCTCTAGTCTCCACAGGCCCCCCCTAACACCTCATCAGTCAGAGTCATTACGAACACAGATAATTAATTACATTTACTCTCCCACCTTCGTAGAATTGCATAACATTAATTTCCCCCGTTCGTCCCTTTCTCGCCGCTTAAACCCCTTTTTGGGTCTTTTGGTTTTACATCAATGTTGCCACGTCAGCTATCGAGGCTAAAATAGCACTTTATTGAAAAGCTGCCATCCAGATGCAAAGCAGAATTTTCCACACAGACTTGTGCACGGTTTGAAAACCGACGGGCGGCCAATCAGGCTGAAAACGTGCAACCGAAAACAGTTGACACAAAAAATTAAACTTGGCAACAGCCTTTCGAACGGGTTACAATCAGCATTTCTCATTATGCGAAGCAGGGAGTCGCGGAGAATAAAGAGACGAATAAATTATAATTCGTAATTGCCTCAGCAGCGGCCGGAAGGGCTTCGAGGGCTGGATAGGTTCCGATGAGAGGGTTTGTGACATACGGACAAATTCATTGTGAAAACACGACATTTGCCTTTACCCAAAACAAACTTTCACCAGCTGAAATCAATCCAAATTGATAATTCGAATTGAATTGAATATGAAAACAACATTTAAAATAATTAATTTAACTTGAAATATACAAATCTGAAATATTTATTGTTTGCGAGCGAGTCAATGCCAGTCTGAGGATGAACAAGAAATTCCTGCAGATTATGATATGCAAAATTACACAACATAAACGCTGTAACAACATTATTTAAGTGAATTCATAATTTGTCAGTGTATGATGCTCATTTCATTATATTGCTCTCTTGGCCTTCTTATTCTCAATTAAATGCCTTCTTTTGGTTTAAATACCGGAGAATGGGACATTTAAGCACAGTATTCAGATAAAGGTTTAAAAATATCGTATCTTAGAAAAATATACAGGGTAGTTCAAGTAAAAACATCTAGTCCTTTTGCCTTTGGCCTTTGCAATGAAGACACAATGTCATTAGTCAAATTGTGAGATAATTTAAAAGTTTTTTTAATTGAAAATTGAATAAAATGGTTTTTTGAAGTGCCGATTTCAAATGGTTGGCACTTCGGAAGAGAGGGCGCTTATAAAAAATGAAACACTTTCGAAATCTAATGTGTTTTTCAAATGCAGCGTCTTTTATTTGCAAAAAATCTGTCTTTTAATGGCTGCGAAGAATATTAGGAGCTGCTTGTTCGGAGGAAGTAATAGTAGGATCAAATTTTGTCTATTATTTATTATCTTGACCTGAAAGTGAACAATTGAAAAAACGATAACACGCAAGAAATTTGAGTAGTACACCAATTGAAAAAAATTAAAAAACGAACCACCACTGAAAAACCGTTCCGATTAAAAAACCACTCTAGAAACGCTGAGTATTTAAATCTATTCTGATGCGAGTCGAAGCTTTAAAAAAATTACAAATACATTTCTAATGATTCTATTTTCCAATTCGCATTGAAAGATTCTTTTGCAAATTGTGAAAATGATTGAAAGGCAATGTCAAATTAATATAGAAGACTTGGGGCACTTTCACACACACGTCTGAAAAAATCTAGCAAAGAACATATGAGACATGGACACAGATTTACGCTTATTTAAGTAAAACTGCAATGATTAATTTGGCAGTTTAAGATCGTCATTCTAAATCATTTTCAATTAATAAGATAAAATGTTGAGAAGGTTTTCACGGTTGGAAGCATCGACGTAAGAAAGCCCCAGAGACGTTGGTCAAAGCGTTCGCCCGCAGTGCCGTACTTACAACCTACAAGACTACCGGATTTATAATTGAAACGCATCAGTCCAGAGTTCGGGAGTTGCCGCCCGTCCGCCGCCCGGAGTCTGACCGGCGGTCTCGGCTCAACTTTAATTAGTTTGTGATGCAAAGGGTCAGCTCTCTACCTGAACTAAGTAAACTGCGAGTTATGAACAGTTAGTTGAGCAGCATGGATTGTAAGTTTGTAATTTCGACCCGTATTATTAGACCGGGTTTATCTCAGATCTTAGAAGAAATTAACCTGCGGATAAACGAGTCTTCGTCTCGACTACGTGCTGCAAATGGTTTTCAATGCCACCGGCTTAGACAAGAGCAATACGAATTTATTGTTTTATAAATGGAAATTAACTAACATTTCTTACAGTTTGCATTAAAAAAACGAAAGATTTAAAAAATTACACAAAAATGCTCAAAAGCTTTAAGTGAATATGAAGAAAAAACGCCCGCGAGCAAAGTGACAAAACTAAAACTCTTGGAAGAATAATGTGTCAACATCCAAGAAAAATAGTTTTGAATAATCCAATCAAATTAAATCAAACAAACTAAAGTATCGCTTACAGTTGAACTCAATAGCATACAAACATTAACAATAACCATGTACTGTTGATTACCCCCTTACATCTAAACGTACATTTAATTATGAACAACCCACTGCTGCACAGATGTTTTCAAAAAGTCATTAGCGACCGACATATTCCGCAATTTACTTTATGTACTCGGTATTAATACCAAGAAAAAATATAGTTCTGTATGCACGCTTGTATGTTTATTATCGCCATATTTTTTAATCTCTTTTTAATACGTTATAGATGGGAGTTAATGTGCTTTTCTTCGTACAATGAATTCAGGTGAACGATGTTATTCATTGGGCAGTTTTCCACAATGTTCTAAACATAGCAACAGCATTTTAGCTCAAGGTCGAAATTACTTTCTCAATTTACCAAATAACCCTTCTTTGGGGAGGCTGCTCGATAATAATTAAAAGAGGGCCTCCATCACGATATAAATCGAATTATAGAAACGCAATTACGCAGCCAGTGGCTGACAAGCTCATTGGTGTCCCGTAGCGTCATGTGGGGGCGCAACGTTCTTCATCAATTAACATAATTACATTTAACCAATATTAAATGGAATTCTATTAAAGTGAGAACTATGCTATCATTTTATGTAGATAAGCATAGAGAAGTATCAGAAGCAAGTTTGAAAGGACATCGACAAAAACAACACAAAAATTAATGAGCTTAATTTAACTCTTTAGGGACAACATGCAAATACATTTATTTACTGTCCGCGAAATGGTTCTTGCTTTTAAGAAAAATATTTTGTTCAACTTGTGAGAGCCCAGACGACTTTGGATGCTTTGGACGCTTCCCAACAATAAGGAACCTTTTAGAAGAAGACAGTGATAAAATAGAAGGAATATCCATTGAAGAATGTGAAACTTTTATTGAAATTACATCCGATCCATAGCTGCAGGAAAATTTTAAATTCTTTATTTTTTATTAAGATCCTCTCCTTATGTGTCAACAAAAAATAAATACCCAAACAGAATAAATGTTGTATCTGACATGAGGATTCCATTTTTATCCAAAAAAACTAATATTAAATATATTTGCCATAATAAAAAGCAGCATCACGCTTTTTTCTGGTTACTTTGGCAATGTTTGGAATATTTTGAAAATTATTGTTTAAAGCAGATGAATTTGTATTAAGAATTGAAAATTATTTGTATTACAAATAAACGGCATTACATTATAACACAGTAAACAGTAGACAATACATTATAACTAATGATTTTATGAGGTAGTTATGTCTCAGTTGGAGCTAAAACAATCTTTTTACCATTAATTGTTTTTTTGTTGCATTAAAACCATAATATTGAAGTAAACCTTGATTTCATTTTCCTTTCATTTATGAAAAAGTTTAAGAAACGCTACTCGCGAAACAGTATACGCAACGTTTAAAGATTCAGAACTCTTTAAGCAATAACATATCCTTATTTATATTTAGATTTGTATGGCCCCTTTTTATTGTAATTATATTTAAATATTATTTAAAGAACTACAATAGTGTATGGCGGGTTAAGATTTAGGCATAGTAATTCGATTCTAACCATATGGGCATTGGCGGTTTCTAACATCCGCGCAACACTCCGGTTCCTCTTCTGAATATTTCGCTGCTTTTATTCCAGCAGCACCGCGTTATTGAGTAGTAGAATAGCATCGGTTGCTTGTCCGTATCGAATTTTTATACGACTTTCTAGTTCACGCCTCGCCGAGTTCAATATTAAAACAATAATAATATTAGGTGTGCAAGAAATTATGTTATTGCGTATTGTATGACATCAGGGGCCGAACGATGCTTCCTAACACCTAAACGGTTCAAAACGGTTTTTGAAATTTAGTTTCCGAATATCGTTTAGCAGCTTTTCAGACAGAATGTGTTGTCCATAGAAGAAATTGAGTATCATTTCCAATTTAAGATTTTGTGAGATTTAATAATTTAATCACACCAGTAGGCAAAAAATGTTAATGAAATGATAGTTTAAATAAATATGACATTTCATTCACAAAACCGTGTTGAAAGCAACGGAAATCGATGACATCAATAATATGTGATCATCATAATATATGCCTTACTCATGACAAATTATGCACAATAAACAAAGCGGAAAATACAAATAAAACTCGAACAATTTGTAGAAATACTTAATGAAGTCAAAGTCGTTATTAATGGCGAAAATTTATTGTTTTATGCGGTGCATGGGTGGAGTTTATGGCATGTAATTACTTTTTTATTGTTTCTTTTTCTAAAGGTTAAGACGTATGAGTTTGTATGTTACCATTTGTCTTGGCTTGGTAATGATTTAAAAATAGATATTTTATTTAAACGTAATTATTTCGCGATTAACGACAAAAACTTTGCGTGTTAAATCCTCTGTTTGGTGGTATGACTTACATGAAAAGTACTTGAAGTCGTTACATTTCTCTTAATGCTTTTATTTTAGATTGAAAACTTTCCAACTTTTAAGCTTCCCTTTACTGCACTTAATTCTTGTAAACATTAAAATAATAGAACGTTTAAAGTCGTTAAATCAACTATTTGTGATATTTAAGCCATATCAGAAAAATCATATATTTTTTAATTGGAATTGCTGAAAACAATGGCATAAACTAAGAATTTTCCATTCTATTCCATTCTGATTAAAACGTTCATGATGTACCGCCGTAATCACTCGTTTATGCATTGAACGTGATGAAGAACGCGAATTAAAAATGGCAGATAAAAATATAATCATTCCAATGGATTTTTTCCAGCTACCCAAAAGTGGGAGGGCCATAGTTCACATCGTCCTCCAAAGCAATAACAATAAAATGTATAAAAATGGAGGATTTTTTACTGGCCCCGCCAGCTCTATTGATCCGATCGGAATTAAAATGCATCAGCTGCATAAAAAAGCACATTTAAAGAGATAATTAAAACATGTAGCGTTTTTTAGCAAATATAATCAGCTTTTTAATGAAATACATTCTGTCCCCAGATAGGCGAGGCAATAGACAAGGATGGAAGAATGTATAGGTACTGATCAAAATTAGGTAACAAACTGTACGAACAAAGACCAAGTTTTCTAAAATGTTTCAAGCTTCAAATGAAGAAGGTTGGAGACACTGAGATGTCTGAGGATAAACAAAAGAAATGCGAACGGCCTCCTCCGAACGAGAAAACCTCCTAAGGTTGAATCCATGGAAGGTGAGACCTTAAAGAGCGCTTACCGTATGGGTGGGAGTATTTGTACGTAAGCGACTCTATCGGGTCACAGCATGATCTGCAGGATGCTGAAAGCAATTAAATCTTCGGGTATATGAGCTCTAAAAATTTCGGTACCTTTACTTGTGTTACGCATGCGGAATGAAATAGTAGAGCGATTCTACCGGCTATCAACGGGGAAACTGCAGGAGCAGCCACTGGTATACTAGAAAGAAGCAGATCTAAGGAAAAATTATCTGAAACGCAGGTACTCTCACTACTTCTTTCCAAGTGGGTATTTGAGGGAAAATTAAGAAAAGAGTGTTGAGGAACCAAAGAGGAAGAGATGCGGGCACAATAAGCAGAAAATACCAAAAGGCTGGATGCTACCTAGGCGCACAGAAAAAGGTTTTAGAGGGTAAACAGTTAGACTGGAGTGCCCCACACTCGAGAGCGTCAGAATAGCGTCAAAAAAGAAAAAAAATCCCGAATCTCATTGATAAATTCGTTTCGTACTTAAACAGCGGAATGCCGAAAGAAATTCTGAATTCGGATATTATATGAAATTTCTAGTATAAAGTCGCTCTCTTTATTATGTATAATATATGTTCGTTTATCTGTAGTTACGTTTAGCAACATTTGTTTTATCTTAAATTAGTATGAATTTTTCAGCATAAAACTGTCTAAATCTTTGTTCCTTCATCATTAACTCTGCATCATTTGCATTTTAAATGAAATAATTCCAAACTCTCAGAGTTTCGTGCGCGTACCCTGTACACGAAAAGGGCCAAAATGAAAAATGCACCTAAAGCGAGACAGACAATGTGAAAAATACAATGGAATTAATTTTGTGCAATTCAGATTAACTTCGTTTGCGAATAGTTCGTATGCACAGGAAAATAATAAAAATAAAACTCCGGAACGATCAGACTTTTTGAAAATATTCGATTACTTCGGCTCGTTTGATGATGACTTTTTCCACCTACATTTTTCTGTTAACAAAAATGCTTAAATTTAAAAAATTAATAGTTGACAATCTAGGCGTTAAGCATATTGAAATTAATCCATTAATTGTGCCAAAATCGGTTAAGTTTTGAGCATTTTCCCAATCCAAAAACCCAACCGAGTTGAAAAAAGTCTAGGAAATGCACCCATTTAAAGGCTGGTTCGTACAATAAACGACGACGAATTAAAACTCGGAAAGTCGTGCAAACAGAACGATGAAATTTGAACCCCTTCGCATCGGCTGAATGAACTCGAACTCACCCTTTCTATAAAATTAATCTCTAAATCTGCATAGTTATTAATAATAATAGAGCATGAATCACCGCATGTGCTGAGCCGGTGGATAATGGGGAAGAAGCAGAAACAAAACGTTTAGGGTGAGAGACCAACTTGTATTAAGTCCCAATGGGGATCAAATGAGTGACACTCGTATTAACTGGATGGTATAGTTCTTTTCGCTAATATTATTCGATAAGTCTTGGCTTTAGTCGTTTAAAATCCAAACAAAGGAGCGAATACGAAACAATTTACTAAACAATTATCCCCAAGTCTCACATAATTGTTATATCTTTACGTCGACCCACATGAAACTCTGAAACTGGACATCAAAGTGGTCTTACAGCCCCCAAGGGCCGGAAAGGGGGGCCAAGGAGGCCGTTGGGCGGATAAAACGACCATCCCCAGGGCTTCTTCAATTCGCAGTTGCCAACTTATCTCTAGAAAACACTGGTTAATTTACAGGGTTGCAATTTGAAAGCCGAGACTAAGCGAACCATGCACACAATAAAGCTCAACTGCTTTGAACGCAAGAGCCAAACTAATTTTGCAGCAAAAAAATATGTATGCAAGCAAAATGATAAATGGTGTGCTTCCAAGTTGAAACGATGGGCCAACAATCAATTACTGGCGAAGAAAGTAAAAGAGAACAAGTTCAACACGTTCAAGAGTGGAAATAGGGAAAAACAAGAACTAATGCATGAAACATTTGGAAAGGTTTTATTTCGCTTTCCACTAATTTGTACGAGGCTCAAAATTCTAAAGTATGTAGTTGAATTTAGATAAAGTGCGGTAAGCGATATTCAAAAAGTCCATATGGTTGCCACTTTTCCCGATTTCAAAACGTTTCTTCAAACATCCTTAAACCCAATGAACCTTAGACTGTTCAAAAAGAATTTCTAACACAATTGATAGAGAAAGATGCAATTTTGGACGACATCCAAATTGCAAAGGTTAAAACTTTTTCAGTTAATTTGTCTGGCGAATTATTCGAAAGGCTTCTCATTTGTATATACAGCAGTTTTAAGACATTTATCAGTAGGACACTCCTATTCCCTCATTGGCGCAGCCACAACACAGAAATAAACTTAATAAATAAAACTGACAATAGTCCAAGAAATTAAAATTTCAAGAAAAGTGATAGCAAGAATTTTTTTTAAATCGGGATACTACCTTAATTTATGAGAAGAATAATCACAATTGTCATAAAATTTCGTGTTAAAATCCTAGTAATAATTAAAAAAATTTATACAAATTAATAATTAGCGGGGTGTTTGAAGTTCATATTCCGACTACTCGTCAATTAGAAAATATGCTACTCAATAAACCTCGATAGGCTAAGGCTGTTACATTAACGGTAATTGTCCAAGAATGTCGTACAAACAAACTTAACCTATATCAAAATTCTAGACGATAATTAAACAACGTATACTATAATTTAAATGTATAAAATGTTTCATGTAGATTACAGGGAAAATGCTGTGGCAATGTATGTAATTAATATCAAATTAAACACGTTCTCAGATTGGAAATAGTTGAGTTGCAATGAAACGATTTCAGTTGCATGAAATTTTTATTCATTAATATTCCATTACCGACATTATGAGGGTTTAGAGAGGATTTGTATCGAAAATTGCGCGTTTCTGTGTTCTTGAAGTGTTGCCTTGAATAAAGAAATTGCTGGATTGGCGCAAATGTTTTTAAAAAATCCATCGATTTGCTTGCATGCAGAAAAAGTTAAAAACTACAAATTGCCGTTAACGAGCTGCGATAATTTAGCACCTCTCTAATCGGATATACCCTACTTGCGCCAAGTCTTTGCCTTTCTACGGCGTATTAACTCTAAGGTAAATTATCTCATACGTTAATTAAATAATTAAAATCTAATAGTAATTATATGACCAAATCAGATTTCTAATTTCATCATAGCTTACATTAGGCTCGGCGAATGCATTAATAATTATTATTGTCAGTCGTGCTTTTATTGTTAAATAAATAAGCGAACTAAGGCTGACTAATGCGCTATTTGTTTGATACAAATTTAAAGATCGGATATTTTAATTGGAGAAAATTGAACTGGCTAAATGATGATCAGTATCTGACGATTGATAGAAATATACATTTAGCGTGTTTTTCTTATCGCCATTAGCATTTGATTGGCATGTTTCGATATTACTCCAAGCAACAAGATAAAGCTATAAATTAATAAATTGAATTGAAATTGTTGATCTACTCTACAAAACGTTGGTACATTCATCGTTGCGGCAAACTGATGAATTAAAATTCATATTATCAAACCATAAAACCACAATACACGAGCCATAAACCTTTACAATTAATATTTATTTACCCATCAACATATTTCTGCAAATAATAAAAACGCCAGTTTGCGCATTAGCACACAGAAGGTATATAAAATAACTTATAGCCGGATCGCATGTTCTCAACCTACTTATTAAGCCCAGATAAGAACTGGAGATTTTAAAGTTCTACCATTCCTTTGTAAGTTTTCTTTTGATGTTTGATGCGATATCGCAGACATTAACAATAATTTGCCCTTTAATTATACTCAGAATCAGAATGTTTAGATACTTAGTTGATTTTTCAAACAAGGAATTAACGATTCAGGTGTTGATTCGTTTTTCTTTAACGATGCTTATAATATATACAGTATGGCAGATGTAACTGTATGTAATAACTAACTTACTTATGAAAGTTAAACTGTGTCTTCAGTTTTTACTTCCGGGTCATTATCGAAAAAGTGTAATGCTATTAATTAACTAATATAAACAGTACGCAAGGATAACTTTTTTCAACAATCTGAAAGAATACCCTGCTGTATACTTTGGACAGTTGAGGATTGTTGGATATATTTGCCAACCAAATTGTTGTGATAAAGATCTTTTTTTAAATATTAGCAGTCAAAATGAGTATGTAAGCCGATTTCCATCATACGCATTTCATTCTCTAAACCGACAATAATATTTCTTCTTTTGGCATTCTACACAAGAATTACCATGCATCAGAGAAATGCAATTCTAAAGATCGAAGCGCCTCAAAAAAAACCTACAATCTTTAAACAAACGGAAACAAACAACCAGATAGAAAAGAAAATATTGCCAAATTTTACAAGTAAAACAGGATTGTTCGTCAGGTTCAGAATTACGAGCAAAGAAAGTATGAAATCAAAGCCCAAATATTTAAAAGCTCTAGCTCGGAAAGAAAAAACCTTCTTAAGTGGGTGTAAGAAAATAACAAGATTTATCGCTTCAAGACTTACTGCATCTTCTTGGATAATTTTCTAAATCCTTGCAATTTTTACACAAAAAAATATTTAAGATTTCCTCCATTTAGTTACAATACTTTTTAGATTCATCCTTTTACAGAGTGTCCATAAGTGCCGAAATACTTCGTTTGCATCTAAATGGTTAGAGATAGGCAAAAAATAAAAATTCCGTACTCCTTTAGCTTTGGGATCTACATAGGCTAAAATTATTTTCAAGTCTACAGTGTGTCTCACACACATCCAAATTTTCTCCTCATTTCTGAATGCATTAAATTTGCAGTCATTTGAAATCTCATAGTAAATCTAATGCGGCATTTACATTATTTTGCGAAAAGTACTCTAGCAATGGGTACTTTAAACATGCTTTTTCTACGATTTTTATAGGAAGAAATGGGCTTTAATTTCTTACATCAAAGTTTCATTAGCTTCTACTCATCGTCACATTTAGAAGCATTAAGTTTTTGAGATTTATCTAATTTCAAATAGAAAAACCGAGGTTTGGAACCATTTTCAAACCGCTTCACTCGGCACAAAACAATACTACCTTCTTTGATAGCTTGAATATTTTTTTGTTCAAAAATTACTGCTAAACTTACCTCATCTTTTATTGATAGGTTGGTGGGTACCGAAGGGGTGTGCATTGGCATAGGGGGGGCCCCAGAGGGACCCAACATTTCACCGCTGTCTTCCTCCACGCTGCCTTCTGCCATGTCAGCCTCGCATCCTGATTCGTCTGAAACAAAAATAACATTTTTTTCGACTTCCATTTGGCGAAAAACATTCGCGATTGTAATTGAGGTGCTAGCTTTAAGTCTGGTGCTCGTCTAGCCTAATACGATTATCTGCACCGATTGCCAACTGCTGAAATTATCCTGCTAGGTGGTGGTCTGCAATCATTCAACGGAGCATTGAATAAAACCGGTCATTTCGTGGTAGTTTTTCCATGCAATTTACCCGCTCCTAGCTGATGTCTAATTTTTTTCTTCCCTCTTTCCACTAAGATTCGCTAATTGGACCTGACTGGAGAAAGCTGGGCCAAGTTCAAGGACGCAATTTCCACGGAAATTTTTTGCATCGTCTTATCTTTTGTGCGTCTCGTTGCGACTTTGGAAATGGTTTTCGTGCCTTCACAATTACTACTCCACATTAGAGCGATACTTAAATTGCGGCCGTTCACCCAACGCCCAAAATTCTAATTAATATGCACACAATCACGCTGGAGCCAATTCATTTAAAATTAGAACAAAGTCGTTCTCCCTCGCTTTTTTATGATTAAATTACCCTTGAAAAGAGTCGTGCGTCCCGCCTAAAGAATCAAAATTGTGCGTGATCGAAACAAAGGCACAGGCCCAGAAAAAAATGGTTTTGAATGAAGAGAGGCAGGACTCTCCAGGCAGGGGTCGGCTTCAGTGTGAAGTGCGATGATTATGTTCATTAAAGTCAGCTGGCTTTGTTTTTTGGCGAGGGGACTTTTCAATCGCACATGCTGGGGTTTGGGAAAATGTTCAGTAAAATTAGATGTTGCCTTCAAATTAATTTCTACTTATTTTCTTAATTAGAAACACAAGCCAATTATTATTTGCTAATTTTAGTGAAAATCAGCAACACGTTTCAAACCGAGTGCCTGGTGGATCGTATTGCAACTGGTTGAATTGAGCAGGTTATTAATTATCTACGGGAGGATTCTTTAAGGCAACTAAATCTGGTTACCAAACTGCAATCTGTTGTAATTTCGTGTACTTATTTTAGAATTGGAATGTCAATTACTCTTTTGGATATTTTTTTGTTGAAGTTGAAGCCAGAAGAGTCATAGAGCGAAAATAGTTCAGAATATCAAAGAAAACAATTACCAGAGCTACTAATCTAAAAAGCAATGTAAAAAGACGAAAAGTATTGAACCGAAAAAAATGAAGGGAAGACCACCTGAAGAAATACAATTACATTCTCATACAAGTATGCGAAATATGAATTAAAATTAAAAGTATATTTGGTGTATACAAAATATGTCATTTTTATTTCGATTATCGATTAGTCATTGATATGTTGTGAATTGATGAACGTCTGTCGCTTCCCATCCTGACCACTTTAAGCAAAATGCCTCGAATTCTACATCATTTTCATCGCGATGAAGCATTCTTCGAATCCACTGAATTCAAAAAAGGCACGTAATGAAATTTTGATTTTTGACGGAAAATACTTTTATAAGGGTCGAGGTCGAAAAGCAAGGAATGCAAGACGTTACTTAAACAAACTGCTTGTAGCTTCAAATTCGAAATAATCGAAATTTTTGGCCCCTTTTAGGAGGTTTTTGATAGTTCACATTTTTCAACCGGCGATATATTTCTTATTATTGACTGAAACATGTTATAAAGGTATGTTGGGTGTTTCTTAGCTCGCAAGCAATCCACTGAACTCAAAAAACACACATGTGAAATTTTGATTTTTGACTGAAAATTTCATAAGGGTTGAGGTCGATTTATTCGAAAAATATGTATCTATCATTTTCATAGCAATAAAGCGAGTAATACAAGTCTTAATTAAAACACCAGCTAGGAGCTTCACATCGAAATTTATATACGTATACCTACACTTGAGGATAATCAGGTGTGGTTGTGATTATTTTTCTGGATATCTTCAAAGGAAATTTCAATCACTAAAAATCGTGTTAAAGTTGGCATATCTGATATGAGGTTTGCCTCTAAATTAGTACACCTGGATAAATGCTTCTATAGCTCGCTTCTTCAGTTTGTAGAAAGTGCATTGATGAGAAAACAATCCATCTATCTGTGAGTTTCCCATTAGCGGATTGTGACCAAATAATCCGGCTTTTAAACAAATGCAGAAAAATATTTTCTTGAAGCAAAAAGGCAATTTCTAGTCTCTCGTCATAGGATCCCGCGACCTTGTAGCGTCGCGGCGCATTTTGAAAAGCGAAAGTGCACGTGCCGTCGCGCCGCCACGTGAGAAAGGTTAGGGTCGTAACGAGCCGAAAGAAATTCTCCACGCTTTTTTGCCGTCGCCTCTTCCTCCAGGCTGTTGCCATTCTGGCCTCATTTCTTGGCGAGTTGCCCAGTAAAGCCGAAAGCTCCGGCTTGAATAAAACTCGGCAAAGTTTCCACATTCATTTTATTCTTGGGCTTATTGCGACCAGAAACCTCTATAAGGTGGAACTTGTTCCTAATTCGGTCGTACCTGGTAATTGGCAGCAACGCCAAAGTGGCACCAAAAAATCGGCAAATTAAGCGCAACAATGACTAAAGAGTTGTGTATTCCATTCGACGCACCCACACAAACGGCGCCGCTTTAAATAAAATGCCCACATTAGAGATTTATAGCTCAAACACAATAAATATTCAATAAATTTAAGTTTAGAACTTGACAAAAAATATATATATTTTTTTAAATTGTCACACGCATTTGAAGCTAATTTTTGAGGACTAATTTCTAATACCTGATCGAGGATTAATTTTCGAAAATTTCTTCAGTAAGAGTGCTTTACTTTACTTTACTTACTTAGCTTAATCAAGGTCTTGTACATTTTAAAATGAATTACCTGAAAAGTGGTTGAAATGAAGAATCAAGCTCGATTAATTATTACATTTTTCAGGGTTTTAAAAAGTCTGCCATCCAAAAACGATGCCTAATCTGAACCGAATCAAAGGTTCTTGTTAGAAAAGCTTCTGCCTTCAAATTTTCCCTACTTACTTGTAATTTTAAAAACTTCTTTAGCGACGGATTCATATTTATATGGAATCACGCTCTGATTTGTTCCACACGAAGACAATAAAAGCAAACAAACTTAACTATTATTGAAATGCACACAATAAAACTAATAAATTCGCATTTCTCTTGATAAAGAAAAAACTGTTGACGAATGTCAGGAAAAACTACACTTCATGCATTGCAGATGATTAAATTAACTGCACTGTTAACCCTGTAGTGTCGGCTTAAACCAAAGCCATGAACAGAATTAATAAACATTAGCATTTAGCATCCATTTCCCCTATCATTTCCCTTCTGTTCAACTTCAGAATTTTTTCCGACTTCCGAACAACATTTATGGTTTCCAACACTCTTGCTGTAGCTCTCTCATCGACTTAACAAAGACAGAAATAGAGCCCCGGTAATGAGATAAAAAATATGCTAATTAAATATGATTAATGGAGATAATTAAGCGAACCGAATCATGGAAATTTCGGTCGGGCGGCTTAATGATTTTTCAGCTAATGATTTAGTCGGCGGAATACGACACAAAGTATTGAATTTTGTTTCTTTGCCGCGTCACGGATGTAGGAAGTCGATGAATAACACCGATTAAAATAGAAATAATTCACTGTTTCATGCAATTGACGGTTTCATTATGGCACGTTTATAACTCATGGGAAAGTTGATGCCGATATTTCGCAATAAAACCGAAAATTAAACTCTGATGTAAAGGACATCAAATAATAGTTGGGTAATATAGACACATTGAAAGCTGGTGAGATTTTTTTTCCAGTTACGCCCTGAAACCCCGAACAACTCATCAGTTTCAAAAACAAAAACTTGCCAGACAACTTAAAATTCAGTAAAAACCATTCGACTCCGTTTGGCAGTTTGTAAAAATCCTCATTTTGATTGCAATTGTCATAAAACATTACCACAGAAAATTAAAAGGTCGATCCTTCGAGTTAATGAAATATTCATAATCCACTTCAGCATACTAATGGCATACCTTTCAAATGCTCCAGAAACAAACACTTCGGCTGAAATATTCAGTATCGTTTTCTGATTTCACTTGGCCATTACACGATCAACGCATATTCATTTGCAGTGATTACCTTTTATCTACTTTCACGATACGTTTGATCAAATTAGATGATTTTAACGACATAAACAACCGGGCAAATAAGGAAATTATAATTACGAACGAGTCGCTTCGTTCTCGCAGGATTATCATTACGTAGCCAGTACCTAATTACTCTGCATTTTCCGGGGGCAAAAATCGGGTGTAACAATGCGTGACATTAGCAAATTTATGAATGCTAGTAGATAATCCTTATTATTAATGCGGCAATATGTTTAAGGAAAGCGCAATATCCATAAAGCTTTAATAAAAATACAGGAAGTCATTTTGTTTTCATTTGCAGTCTCTTCAACACAATACAGTGTAAGCTGACTTAAAGTCGTGAAGAGCCTTGGAACCGTTGTTTTTTCATGAATAAAACAGTTTTCTGGGTTTTTGCTGTTCCCTTAGCTTGATTTTCAATGACTTCCTGAATGACCAGTCATCCGATTTGCCAAGATGCTAATCAAAATTAATAATCCAGCTCAAGCAGTTAAGGCCTTTTATGACCAAGCGATTGTTAAAAATGCTGCGATGTAATTATTTCGGAAATTAATTTTTCTCATTACTTTCCCATTACTATCAGCTTAAGCATTTCTTTTCATAATTGGATTTCAGAACAAAACTTGTCCTCGAAAATAGAAAACTGCAGTGGTATACATAGTGCTTTTTTCAACACAATTTTTTAAGAAACGATTTTACTACGATACTACGAATAAAATAATTACTCTAAAATAGGGAAAAATTATATCTAATCTTTAGAATGAAGGTTTTAGAATCATTCTTTTTGGTGTATTTTCTCTGTTTTTGGTTTGCTTTTACTGTTAGTTGTCCATGAATGCCGTGAAAATTGTCCAGAGGAGGACAAGTAAAAATAATTTAACTTTTAATTAGAAAAATAAGTCAAAGTTTATAAGTCGAACTTTGGAAACATCAGGCTTATATGCGTTGCGACAAAATGACTGAAAATATAAAAAACGAACGGAAAACAAGTAAATACGATTTCAATTTAAATCACTTTATAGACAGAGTGTGATCATCAGTTTAGCAAACTATTACAATAAATTCTATGATCATAAATAAAAGTGTGGCAAACGAACCAAAAAAAGTCTGAAAATGCTTTGTTGCATAAGTTTGGGGTGAAATTTATAATATAACTGAAATATGTAGAAACTATTTAAATTTGATAAGTTAATGTTAAATGGAACATTTTTTAAAAACGCCGATAAAAATTTTAATCGAAAACAGGGCATCCGGACTAAAAATGTACAAAATATTAATTATCTGTAAATACTGTGAACATTCTACTAAAATATATAAAAGAAACGATTAGAAAAGTGAAAAGTAGAATTTTTTTAAAACCTAAGCCCTCAAACGATTATTAAGTCATAAAAAACGGTGTCAATGTTATTTGTAGAAACATATAACTTTTAACAACTTTCCACCTACTCGTTTCGAATGAACTTATACATTTGGAATCTTTAATAGCAAATAATTTCGGAACGAAGCATTTTCAAACTTTTAACGAAATATTTATCTGCCTTACCAACATAACAGTATTTTAATCGCAGACTACACTCTAAGCGCTTTCTAAGCGAATCAGGAGACTGACTTGAAAAATTAAGTTTAATTTAAGTTCATATAAAGCTAAAAAATCTTAAAAAGGTAAACAGCAATTTTAAACCAAAATGTCTATATTTCTATGAACTCTCTGTATAATCCTTTAAACTATCTATTAACTATCTATTAATCTAAATGGATCAGTGCTTGTTAACTTTATTAATGAGCTCCAAAAGGAAAAAGTCACTTGATCAGAGCAAAAAACTCAGTAAATTCTTCAATTTAAATCCTTCTATTCCACATAGGAATCCCAACAAATAATCCCCTTATCCTCAAACAAAGCGATGTTCAACAGTTAACATTCTTCCGAGTGATAGCGCCTTTTTTGAAGCGAAACAGGGCAAAAAGTTGAAAATAAAAAGTGGCGCGAGACCGCTGTCAACTCCGATATTAAGTATGAGCTAAAGCGAAAGATCGAGATAATCCTCGACTTGAAAAGCTATGAAAGTGCGCTTCGCACCTCCGAACGTTCGGGCAAAGAGGGCAAAGAAAACCAACCCGGATCAGTTAGCTTTTAGGATGAGAGAGGAGGAGAGTCGGGTAATTTACCGCTGAATAGAGAGCAGAAGACTTTATTTATTTTTACCTGATGATGAGGGATTTTTGTTGGGTTTCGCGGCCGGAAAGGGATTTTCGCGCTGGTTTCATATCAATGAAAATTTATAAATGAAAAAAGATGTTTGTGAATCATTAATCAGGCAAATTTATATGGAATGGCATTCGTAAGTATTTTATAAAACCAGACGAAAAGCGATAATTTCGACTGAATAAAGTCTCCCAACTAAAGTAATGCTGGCCGCGAGATCCGATAATAGGCCCCTAGTTTTCCCCTTCATTGGATTTTCCTTGAAATCGGCGTTTTAGCGATTCGAGCCAACTCTTCTCCGAGGAATTTTATTTGATAAACTTCCCGTAAGTCCATTTGCGGTGTGTCTTTTAAATTCTTCCAAACAATTTGCCGCGCGAACGTTCCCGCAAATAAAACCAACAAATTTAATTAATTTAACAAGCAAATCACAAATTATTGAAATACATTCGGGATTTCAAACTTTGCGTTTAAGTGCGTCAATTTTAACAATTCCCGGATAAAAATGGGGCATTTTCTAAATAAATTTAATGACAATCAATGACAAAAAAAACAACAGTATTTAGTATAAATTTAGTGTAGAATGAATGTAATTCTCGATAGATATGGCGAGCCTGGGAACTATCAAATGAAACTAAATACCTCGAAATATTAACTGTATTAATATTAAACACGTTAACCGTGATGTAACCACGTCCGAAACTAGCAGCACTCCCATAATTTCGATTGCGCCTCAAATATATTCTTCTCGCTTTTTCTTACAATAATACAGGCAATAAACAAGCCCGCTTGCAATAAACATAATTACAAAATAACATTATTCGAATCTGAATTGTATACAAAGTGTTCTAAATAAAGAATGATTCATTATAGTAATATTAAAGGCGTTAGCTACGTTTGTTTCGCTTGCTTCTCATCAGTTTTATCTTTAGTATTAGAACTTTAAGCAATTTATTTAACATGAAAAAAATTGCCAATTAAGGTCTATTGGAAGAACGCAGTTTACAACCGTGGCGAAAATTCGAGATATCTATGATAGAGTTAATAAACCTTTTTGTAGGTTGTCTCCTTCGTATTTAAACATTTCGTTTGCGGGGCTTTTTAATATGCTTCAACTATCTATCGTCTTGTCTGTCAATTCTATAGCGTTGCCTTCTTCTTAGTTTTCTATTAATTTAATCTATTAAAATTTTTATTATTTAAAATTAATCTATTAAAACTAAAAAATAACTATGAAACCCTATTCTCATGAAACATCCATATCCTTAATGGGGCACCCTGTGCACAGCAGACATTTTATCACTTTATTAAAAATCATCATGTAAGACAGATGATTGCTTCTTAAGAATCCTTAATCCAATATTGTGTTTTAATTGACCGTAACCAAAATAGCGAGTTAGTTGTATTCAAAAAGAATAAACTGGGTCACGACTGATTTAACCCGATAACTGTGAAGTAAACCGATCCATTCTACAGTGTTATGGTTATTGTTGTATGCTAATTTGGATTACGTACTTTCTTTGATTGTCGTTAACAATGTTGACATAATTTCAACTTAACTAGGGTTAAGTAGGATAAATTGGGAATGAATAAAATTGCTTGAACAGCTTTGGCACGATAAGAAAGAATTAAATAAGTAGTACACAATAATATGCAAAAATTTCTAGCTCAAGCAGCAGCTTGAGTTAAGTTAATCGAAATGGCAAGCAAATAATCCGTTAAGCCCATTGCGGTTTTCGATATTTGCCAAATATTGCCATGTGATCGTGCATAATATTTGCTATCAACAGACACTTTAAATAGCTATTATTTCCCTTTTAACTCCATTATTTATGCAAAATTTCCTCTAATACACGATTTAACCGTAGCGTTCGCGCATAATTATTTACGATTTGTTTTGATATTATATTTATCGTTAACAGCTTGAAATCACGAATTTGATCGTTGTTAATAAGTCGACTATTATGACTTTCAATGTTACCCAAATCAATTATTTTAGGTTGGCTAAAATGGTGGTTTTAATTACATACCGAATTTTGACTGAATGGCGTATTTAGAGCAACAAAAAATCATTGAGCAACCAATCGGTTACGCAAAAAATGTATGCCGATTATACGGTTTGCATTAGTCGAAAACTATCCCCTAATGCACAAATGGTCCGAACCGGTTATTAGTTTCAAATTATATTTAGACATTAGACCACTTATATAATAAATTGAACAAATTTGTTAACAGCCTGTTCCGCGTTAAAGCATTAGCAAGAAATTACCGAAACAAACTCTGCATTATTATAACAAATTTGACTAATAAATCGCTGAGGGAAAATTGAACAGGTTGCCCAGTCGATTTGAGTCCCAAATAATATGTTAAATTACATGCATATATTCGGTGGTTTCACTTGTGCTTCGTAAATAGGTGATATTTAGCTTTGGGTGCCATACATGGATCTGTTTCAACGCGATCTTTAAGATATTTTTTTATTAATTAACAAATTCATAACTAACGATTTACTCAATCTGAGGATTAATTTAGACCAATATAGCTTGGACGATAGACGTAGCAAAAGCAGAAAATACTGTTTACACTACTTATTATTGAAATACAAATCCATGACGAATAATCTAAATATAAATCCCAAAAATATTTTAATTCCTCCACTAATTCGTCTGTTTCATTAACGTTAACAGCTCGGTTAATAATAAGACTTGATTCATGGAAAATTGTGCAAATTGCCATGTCATAATCAGATGTTATTCTTAAATTGACCGCAATTACTTTACTGTGTCATGTTTCCTATAATACTTGGACTGTTAACATTGTCACAATATATGCAATCATTAGGTGGTTTACCTTAGTTGGATAAAGTGTTTGGTAAATGAACTGGATATTCTGGGAAACCACACTTTTTGAGTGTACAGAGTGTTCGGAAATTCATTTGCCATGAAAATAGGATTTTTTATTGTATTCCATACGAGATTAGTGGCATCAAATTTGGGGTGCGGGATTCATGAGGACAAAGAAATTAAGTGCAGTTCTTCCCCTTTTAAAGTTGAGCAAAAAAAATTATTTTTTATCATTATCGTCTTCTTCGTCCTTCTCTATTTTCAGCCTGTTCCTTCTTCATCCTATTGCCTACTATTTGATCAGGTCCTTCACTTGAAGAATTGTGGCGTGATGTGTTATGAGAGTTCATTCTGCCAATTCGTTAATTCGCGTCTGTCTGGTATCTTATATTTTCACTTCTTTCCCTGACCAAGAGTGTGGACCAAAAGAGGAAGTTGTGGACACACTTGTAGAAATCAAATGAAACTCTGATGTATGTAGTGGCATGTTTAATGTTTATACATCATTTTATGTATGTCCACTTTTCTTTCTTTTGTCTCTACTTTGAGTTTATATCTAATTGTATCTTTTGAGGTTGCCATTTATTCATATTTAAACGCGGATATATCCATGTCTCCTATTTTTTTGTGTAGATCGTCTTGGTTTTCAGAAATTAAGACTGCGTCGTCTGCGTAACACAGGAGATATTATTGTGTGACTATGACAAAAAACGACTTCTTGGTCTTTCATTCCGCATTCTTGCATCGTTCATCTTAATCTGCATCTAAGAAGATAC
Organism: Dendroctonus valens; assembly: GCA_024550625.1. Lineage (NCBI taxonomy): Eukaryota > Metazoa > Arthropoda > Insecta > Coleoptera > Curculionidae > Dendroctonus > Dendroctonus valens. The sequence continues at coordinate 259,312 of JAJTJO010000867.1, read as the reverse complement.
AGGGAAGGAACTAAAGGATCTCCCTGTCATATACATTTATCCATTGCCTGATGAGCCTGAATTTTGTTGACTGTTTGCAAGTTTTCTATGGGTTTAAAGGGTTATTTGTGATTAGTCTCTCATAGGGAAGGTGAAGTAGATCCTACAATTATGTACTGTACACTATCGAAGGCGTTTTACAGATCTTCAAATCACACATGCAAATTTACTAAATTATATCGATTTTTCCTTATCACCGAAACTGCATCGGGTCAAAATCTGTATCATTGTTGTTCATCGTTCGGGAGGATAAAAACTGTTTACTTTGTTGCTGATGCCTTTGGTAGTGCGTTTTAATGATTGCTCTATATTTTTCTGATTATTTTCATTTGTCTGATAATCTCTGCTGATTAGGAATGTTTTTCTGTAGGATTGTTAGGCAGTGTAATAATTTGTAATAAATGTAATAAAATATAGAATCGCTGTCAATACAAAATACAATTTGTATAACAAAAACTGAGCATTTGCAAACCTTTGTTCTTATGAAAAATGTTATTTTCGGTTAAGGAATATGTAAATTTCCGGATTTTCTTTACACTTTGACAAAAAACTGTCCTAAGAAATATTTTCGGATTCCTGGATCATCACTGATAAGATAAACATGCACTTAAAAGGATTGTATATTAATGAAACGAGTTGAATTTTTTCCTAGACAACCAAACCGAAACCATAATTCAAAGATCTGTTGAAGCGCTACGCAACTATAAAAAACATAGAACTCAGTTACGTCACTTGCCATCAAGATAAATCGGCTTAGCACTTAAAACACCTCGGTATAACAATCAAATTACGGCGTCGAATTTTCCGAGTCATCTTTTTTAATGTGTTAACACGGAGGATAACAATTAAAATTACAATCCTTTATTTGAGAGGGCATGGGCAGTTCACCAGTCGAAATTCTTAGCGATTGTCGGAGCCTGATTTATGTCGTTTATCTAAATGAAATTTCTACGCTTTCGAAAGTTTCACTACTATAGTGACGAACGATTATAGGTATTTACAGTACAAGGCGATTCATCAAACAATCCGGACGTTTGTTATAAAGAAAACCCGCGATTTCAAGCTTAGATGCTCGATCACCATCCGAAATGTTTCCTTTCGATGTTGCCATCATAACAAACAATACGCTCCAAACAATAATTAATATCACCGATTTGACTAATTACTAAAATAATAAAAATTAATGGTGGCAATATTGCGAAACGCTGCCGCGCACCAAATGGCATATATCAAGATTCCAAACGCCTGATTTATTTAAACAGATAATCTTTCTTTTTTCGATGATTGTTTATTAGCAAGGAGAGCTATTATTAATTAGTTTTATTGTATCTATAAATAAATATGAAAAATGTGCGTGGGCTAACATTATGACTAATAAAGTATACCTTTATTGTTTTGACCATACCAACGGACATTCACAGTCTTGGCTTTGTTACGCAATTTTCGCGCGTTTTAATTGAATCATTTTATATCTTTCTTTGAAGTTTCAACTTCAACAAAAACAACAACTTTCTCATTATTCAACAAGTTCTGAATTGGTGATGAACGCCTATTTTTACATTAGAGTTAAGTTTGGAAAAATTGAAATAAACTGAGAAACTCTAAGCCTGCACTTTAAGAGGATTATAAAAGCAGCTCAGACATTAGAAGCTATGTTTCCAAGAGATTTTCTAAGGAGAGCCCTCCAAGGTTTCATTTGGACTTTTGGTCCTTTTTTCTCAACGTAGACTCAAAGACTCCAGAAGGACAAAACCAGTAAATTTTTACAAAATCGGTAATAGTATTTGTTTTTACACTTGCGTATTTAAACTTGTTTTCTGCAGTTGTGAAACTTTCCTTTGCCAAAAATAATTCTCGCATGTGGTCTTATAGTTTAAAGTCTTAAAGCTTTCCATTTTGTTAACAAGAATCAAGAACAACTAAAAATATTCTTTATTAAAATATTTGTGGATTCTTGTAATGTTTACACTAAATGTTCTGCATAGACGAATATGAAGTAAGATTACAGTTATGTCTTTGGGCCAAAGACTACTGAAATGATCATTAACGTTTATATTAATCTGAAAACAGTGCAGGAAAATAATTAATAAAATGGTAGAAATGTTCTAAGCAGTAAACTACTTAAGCAAACATAATTTAATTCGTTTATGCCGTAACCGTAATTAGTTTTGGTAATGATATGATCTAATTCCCGCCGTTAATTCAACTTAATACTTTTTCCAATTTCCTCCGCACCTAATTACCCAAAAATTAGAAATCATCATTATTACGTAAATTGGGTAATTACCATGGCGAATCGGTAAATTTGACTGGCCAACTCTAACAAGCGAAAGAAATTTAATTAACTTATTCATAGCTTAATCTAAATATATTTATAATTACCAACGTAGGAAAATAATAGATGTTATTTAGCAGTTTTAGACTTTTGAAATCCTTATAGGTTTAAATAATGCGGAAACTATTTACTGTGTTCAGTTCAGCCAGTACAGATGAGCTGAAATTGAATTCAAATTCTTGTTACATACTGCTTGGTTGCTTAGCAGTACACATTTTCCGGTAGCTATATTTAAATACGATCAAAATCCGCTGGTAATTACCAAGAAACATAATTAAGGCTAAAGATCGTTATCGGCAAACGTCGAAAAACGCGATACGTTCATTATTAAAAATTAGTAAAAGCTCACGTTGTTCCAAAATCTTTTCAGAATGAATTTCAACTTGCCGAAAATCTGCCGCTGAATAATTATCCAAATCAAATATAATGAGGCATAATTATGGTTGCTTTAGTAACGATAATGACTAGGAAATGCTAGTAAGTACTATAACTGAGGTATTACAATAGAAAATCACATTATAATCAATTTAAAACGCATTAATGAAAAGGGCCAGAAATGAAAAACATGCAAAGGAAATTCTCTTAAAAAATGCGACTTTAAACATTTGTATTCATTTTTTCTGCAGACTGTAGCAGAGCGTTGACGTTATTGACAAAAAAAGGTTAAACTGATGCTAAAATAACGCCGGTTTTTTCTTGTAACCTTAATCTAAAGAAGCAGACTTTTCGAGGAATGTATACTTGAAAAACGTCTCAAAAACTCTTCAAATATGAATGAATAGAATGAAAAATACGGTTTATATGTGCCTGGGCACTTTTTCAGAGCTTTTATAGATAGTGCAGCGAAACAACTGGCTTTGATTGTAAAATATATAATTTTTATGTGTGATAGTTGGGCTAAAAGAAATGTTCTCCCATTCTCCTCTCTAAATCTTATCTTCTTTGCATGAATAAAGTGGCACACATAAACGATCGCGTACTTTGACCTAAACAAACACATTTTTTGAGTTTAGATTCGCAAAAGGTTCAATTATTTTTCAAAAACGCATGAAATATAATTAGATGCGCGTCAGCACATTTTCAGAGCTTTAATATTTCAGCCAAACATTGCTAGTAAAAGACACTTTTACACGTGAATAGTTGGCCTATAAGAAATGCTCTCATATTCTCCTCCATAAATCCTGTCTGCTTTACATGGGAATTTTTTTCAGCTCCAAAATCCAATAATTGGAACATTAAAGTCGATTTAGTTGTTTCAGTGTTGGGAAGTTTATTTTAAAAGATTGCAAGGTTTGCTGCTTAATGGCCTATTGATGGTGCGGAGATATCAACAGCCGACTCAGACAGCACCCCGGACTCAATTTAAGGAATGTTTTTTTCGGTAATATGAGCGAAATGTGAAAAAGTGTATTTAACACTTGAAGAAAAATACTCCAGCGATCGTTTTTGATGAATAGGACTTTTTGACGAATATTTCATTGAGTTCAAAGTTAAGTACGCTCTTTTGAGATGATTCGACTATTCAAAAAATTTGTGCTTGTTCGGCATATGGCACTCGAGTATTTGTGACGCAACGAAAATTAGTGCATTTTTCTCATGCTAGTACCGGAACAATGTAACATACGTGTAATTTTGGTGTAATTTATTAATTAGAGCTCGAAATAAAATGTCTTTTAGTCATCTAACGTGAGTGAATCGTCGTATTGCATCCCCATTCTGGCCAATTTAATAAAGTCGGTTTCCTTGAGAAATTGCGAAGTACAATATTTGCAGATTTGTTCAAACTTAAGCGACATAACGTAACGAATTTTGCTTTGCCTTTTCACACGCTGTTGAGCGACTTATTACCCGATTTTAGATAATTTATTTTCGAACTACCTATTTTGTAGTTTTAACTAATTAATCAACTTCAGCTGTAGAAGAAGAGTGTGATAATACAGGTACGGTCTGGGTAAAGTTGGAAAAAGAAATATTTTAATTTAAAAGTTAAAAAACAAATATTTCTCCATTGCCTGAATTTGAAAGATAAAGCCTTAGAAAGCACGTGTTTGCACATTTTCCAACCGCAACTCCTCTTATATTGGAAACTTTAGAGCTTCCAATAGCAAGCAGTTTTAGCACTATTCCGCGATGTTTTTGGATGCATTATTTAGGCGAAAAGACATTTGAGAAAACATGAAAAAGCGGTAACTTCAGTGCAGAACTCAACAGCTGTTATATCAACACACCAATCGCCTTACCTGAGTTTCCTAAAGTATTCTGGGCAACAATTGCGTACCAATCTCGTAAATATTCCGCCGTTTTTGATGATTCAACTCGATTTTTCAAATGAAAAGTCTCTGCATGGCAGTTGTTTTCCTCTTCAATAAAAAAGTATTTTTTCACTAGATTTCGATTTGTTTCTCTAATTGTCTGACGTCTCCTCACTCTTTCTATTCTAAATGTTTAACAATTCTTAATGATGGTGCCACTGTCGCTAAATTGAACTGTTTTTCGATCTATTTAACCTTCGGTTAATTATGCTTAAATAGTTAATATATTGTCCGATATGCCCGCGGCATTATTTAACGATGTAACAATGATTTGAAAACGCACTGGCACGCTTTTGCGATTATCTCAACATCCCGACATGGTTAATTTTATTTTTGCTTTTGAGTCAGAGTTTTTCATCAAACCAGTACGGAAAGTTGCAATCGCTTCTCTTGTAAGCTGTGTCCAAGAAAGACACTGTCGGGTAACCACCGCTAAACACTCGATTCTTGTTAAATCATCAGGTGCAGCACTATTTCATTATCATCGGCAAGATTTTTCTGGAAAAACCATCATCAATTTGAAAAATGATTTCGCGCCTTCGCGTATATTTGAAAACATGTGACTATCGCCGTGGCTCGGTGGCTGCTACGCTCTCAATTGGCAAGCCGCGATAAAACAACTAACTGAAACAACTGCCGGTCGCCGTCGCGGGCCGCTCTTCGCTTGTTTCGCGACTTACCCCTTGTGGTGCGGGTGGGAAGGGGGTAAGTCGCACCCCCCGAGTATCCCCCCGCCCCCCTTTATCAGGGCCACGCATGAGCAAGAATTGTAATTAGATTCGAATGTCCAGTTTCGTATTTTAGGTGGCCGATGGGGGGTGGGTTTACAGCTGGGGGGAGGTCGACGATTGAGCGGTGGCGACGCGCAAGGGGAGGCTATTTATGAATTATTGCGGATTTGACTATGCTAAGGAGCGAGGGGAGATGATTGCTTGAACGGTCCGTTCGAGATGTATTCGAATTGCAATTGAGTCATTAACTGAGTGGGATTCAATTATAATCAGCGAACATTTAAAGAGGTCCTTTAAAAAAAATCTGTTATTTGATAATTTTTTTCCAAACAACTTTTTGGGAGATTAGTTCTGGCTGATCTAATGAGTCCCTTTCTTCACTTCTGATGTGGTTTTCCGGCCACCAGAGCCTAACTTCTAATCAATTCACTCCTCCATTGCTCAAGGGAATAAAGCGCATATAGGTGGTGATTCAAAATTGGCGTCATTCCTATGGAAGTACCAAAGAAATACAAAAAGTGATTCTCACAAAATCTGCGATATTCGTTAAAAGCTAAATTGAGAAAAAAGGTAATTTGAGTTTAATGGTGAAAAGTGGTACCTAAATACAAAAGTTGTTTATTATCACTCAGATTTTGCAAAACTGAAATTAAAATAAAAAAATAAAAGTCATAAATGTCAACAATTGACATTAAGTCACTTTTTTTAAATATGAACACCCTATGTATTTGTCGACAGATCGATAGGATTTCCGTTCCTAATTTCAGAAATATAATCAGGGTGATTCACTAAGAATGGGACCAGAAGAAGTTATATTGAGAGTTACTGAAAATGCAACGATAATAATTACTCGTCTTTCAAGTACTGCAACCGGCGTAACTCAGCACCCGGTTTGGAGAATTCTGAAAACGAAAAACTATGTCCATTTTGCTCATATCCACTCCTGTGCAAAATTTGTTGCCGCAAGATCCTCCGGCTCGTTTACTTTTTGCCTATTTTCTACAAGATCAGCAAACAATAAAAATGTGGTTTATGCAATATGGAGATCGTTGGATTGGCCGTGGGAGCGTTATTGCTTGGCCTCCCAGAAGTCCACACTTCAATCCTCTGGATTTTTCAATTTAGCTCGAATGAAAGATAGAGTTTTCAAATATCCTATTGGATCGCGTGAACAATTGTGGCAAAGAATACAAGTAGGTATACAAGTCGCAGCCAACGAAATCAGAGCCAATCCCAATTAGGCTCCCAATTGTTAACTGTATCCACTATTCTAAGGCGTAAATCATGAATATGTGTAACTGGCCATAAACAATATTCTTTAAATAACTCCAGAGAAAACATTCAGGAGGCGTTAAATCGGGGCTATTTGGCGGCCATGGAATAAGACCAGCTCGTCCGATCGTGATATAAAATCTTCATTAACAAATGTTTTTTTTCTACATTCTTAAATGTGTTTCGAGATCGCACACATTGCTAGGGTTCCAGCGCAGTATATTCTTCTCTGGCGGAAAATGTATTTTTTTGTTTTGATAGAATAAACGCAAAATATCGCATTGTTCGTGGCAAGAATAAGACACGTTACGTCTTCCAAGTTTTTATTTTAAATTGAGGGGTTAAACTTTAATATTTACCACGTTTAACAATTTTTTGAAATAAAAGACCTAGGGGGTTCAACTTTGGAGCTCCAGCTGCTCTGTAAGTAACCTTCAGCAAACCCTTGTGCAAACATGCCGAATTCCCAATTTAAAGAACAATTTATGGTAGATTATTATGAAAACTTCTCTCCCCCTATTAGGCTGACTAAGGAACCAATGCAAGATGTAAAACAAGATCCAGATACTTGATACTACAGGAATATTTGAAAACCCTCTAACGAAATAATCACAGAAAAAAAAATAACTAAACTTCGGATTAGAATAAGGAAGTAAGAGTATTCAGACAAGGACAGGTGGACACAATTGATAAAAACTTAGCGGACGCACAAACAGAAGAACATGAAGAATTAGGACACGTTGGGAAATCGCTGATCAAACCCCACAATTGCATCTTATGAACTGTTCATTCTAATATCATATTAGAGTGAATGAATGACTCTCGATCTGGCTTGATTACGTCTAAAAGAAGACTCTTAGTATTTTCGGAGAGATTCTGATTTCCTGCTAATATCGTATGTAAAATGTCCTCCAAGTGCTTGAGTTGGCGGGGCAGCGGTGAAAATAGCGCCCCAGTCGTAAATTACAGCGGTGGCGGTTTCGCGCTACGATCAGGCCGCGCAATTAACATAATATATTATGACTAAGCTGGAACTGAAAATTAGTCGGATTGTGCTGACGTGACCCTTCCGTTCAATCGTAGGCGGCCAAGTGCAGAACAGAATAACACATTGGCGTGCCACACAGCACTCACCCTCACACAAAATAAACGAATCGTCTGCCAAAAGTGTGAGAGGTGTGTTTTTCTAACCACTAATCACCAAAACTAGTTTCGAGCTCTTACTTAGTCATATCAATTGCTCTTATTTCTTGCATTTTCAACTTTTGGTCACCCACTTCGAAATACCACCCCATCCCATCAGTGGATGGTGGTCGCTCAAAAGATTCTGTTCCTACTAAGTTCTTTTCACATAAAAAAATGGCAAATGTATCCCCCTTCAACCAGTTGTGCATCGCAATTGAAAATGGATGTGGCAGATCCTATAAGCGAAACATTATCTTTCAACAAACGCCGGTTGAAAATGACCCTATTCTATCACAATACTGGACAAGATAAATGTTGTTGATCACAAAGTGTTACGACACTGCACCGAAACATCTGAAAGGGAAGAACAATTTAAATTTAGTTGCAGGAGCGCCTTCTGTTACTCCATACACGCAATCCGAATCATTAAAACCTGTTTTCTACTTCTATTGAAAAATTCGTTTTCATTATTAGCGATGTTATAATATCCTAATTATAGGAATATAGCTTGCAAAGAAGTTTGTCGGTTTGTAAAATCTACAGAAAAATTAAAACGGAATTTCTATACCTTGTTGGCTTTGACTGAGGAGTTAATATGGAAAATGCCGAGAATTCCACTTTCAAGCCGCCAAGCGACTCGCTAAAAGTTTGGGTAAGCGACGAACTGTGCCAATATAGAGCAAATGTTTAGATGATATCGTTATAGGGCTGTTTGAAAACCTCATTTGTCATAAATCTACCAGGCACAACATTATATTATAAGCCTCCAAAAAACTCGATTAAAAATCTCATGCAATGCCTGCGTCCGCGATTTTTAATTAAAAGGGTTACAAACCCATAATAAGCTGTTTTTGCACGAGCAGAAACATCCATCACTGTCCCCCCGTTGCCCCCCGAAAAAATAATATAAAATTTAATTATAGGCTACTTAAAATTAATGGGCGCAGAGCGACCGAATTAACATAAGAGCATTTGCATTTAGATTGCGCTTACACCATTATATGATGGAAATCATTCCAGTACGATCATTGCCGCTTCTAAAACGGAAAAAGGGCTACTTTGTACCGATTTGTCATCTGACTGACGATGGATTTGGTTAAGCAAAAATATTTCAATTACTGACCTGCTCGACCAAATACTTTTCAACGTAAGCGCGCAACGAGTGGAAGTTCAATGGATCATAATCCACAAACTTGTGTTCACTTTCCTAGTGGAAAGATGTAGCTCGAAAACACTTAAAGGTCGCAATCAATACATGTCGAATGTATCGATTTTTGAAGGAATTTTTTCAAAAAAACACCAATTTCTAGGTACAGCAAAGCTCCGATCGTTGAAAAATTTTAATTTTTTAAAAAGTTTTCTTCAACGAAATTCGAAGCTGTTTGATAGAAAAGCCGCATTGACGGGTTACCGATTAGTAAGTCTTCTTCCAAGAGTCAGAGGATAATTTTTTTAAATCTAAATTTTGATTTTTATCGCAACTAAAATAAATTGCAAACAAATATACAGTGATTTGCAAATGTATTGCATATAATTATTTTAACCCAGGCATAATTAAGCCTGTATAACTGTATGCAGCATTACTTGAAATTAAACGTGTATGAGTTCAAAACAACTCACGTTAGAGTCAATTCACACACAAAGAATCAACTTTAGTAGATGAAAAATTGATTAAACGTTATTGGTATGATTTAGAACAGCACAAAGTTTTTGCTGAGAATATCCATTACAAACCTATAAGGTTAAATGTAACATTGATAAATTTTTACGAAGATTACGAAGCAATCACCCGTCCTCACTTCCTGCGTGCACCAAAGAAAAATGCTCAAGAATCTCTGACAGACACAGAAAACAAAGCAAATTACACACAAATGCAGTGCCATGTTCAAGAAGAAGGTAAAAAATGTACTGAAACCTGCTTATTCTCAATCCTTCCCACTACAATAACTGATCAAATCCTGAACTAACTTTCCATCTAGAAATAATGTAAAACTCTTCCCGATCAAATCTCTATTCCACTACTTAGCCAATCTTAAACTTTTTTATATCAGCTACAGTTAATAACCATCTTAAACATCTTGATCCGGATCCGGAAAAAGTTGTAGACGAATTTCTAAACTGTAACAAATTTATGTAAGAAGCAAACTGATATAGTAGAATAACAAAGTGGCGCTGTTTCCCAAGTTGCGATTTAGTTTTCTGCAAATATATCATTTGTCAGCAAGAGATTTTGCCAGAAAAAAGCTAATTTTGCCTTACTGTTTGTCTATTATTGTAAATCTACATGAATAAAAATCATTGTTCTTGTGTGGTTGTGCTGCAAGGCAAACTGTTTGCCACGCCAATGCGTTCCATTTACTCAAAGACAAATCTAATAACTTAAATGACATTATGTAAAAGGCTGTTTAATATGCAAGCCAATATAGCTCAGTAATCCGTCTTTGTAATTAAATACGGTACCGATGTAAATTTTAATATTTTGCAAACGAATTTGAAAAATTTCATTTCGACATTAAGCTTCTAATTTCAAAAAATGGCTATTTTGCGGTTTAAGCTCCTCGCCTCGCATAATGGCGAGACAACCCTTTTTTTCTTCGCGAAACAATTAGTATTTTTAATATCATTTAAATCAGTTTTATGTAAATTGCCCGCTTCTCTACAGGACAGATTTTTTTGTCGTTTGGGCCTTCATGAATATCATTAGCGTACACTCCAATATCGTAACGACATTCAAATTCCAATGCCAATAATAAATCGTATTAATGCATGGTTCCAGATGTATTATTTATTAATGACTAAATCTGGAAGCGTATTTGTGTCTGGAACAGTGACTGGCAACATTGCAATTTACGTCCCATCTTGGATGTTTATGAGATCTGCAACTGACTGATGCGCGGCTCTGATTTAACCAGCACATGAATAAGTAGATATTATTACGTTAAGGTGTGTCCTACAGGGTGATTTGAAATTCACTTCATTCTCCTGAGGGACTATTTGCGAAAAAACTGAATCGGAGATTAGGCAACAGTGTAACTTTTGCATCTGGATGAAAATCCAAAATGTCTAGTCTAGTCCAAAAAGCCTAGTGGTTTCTAAATATATAGGAAAACAATGTACCTAACGTACATGATATTTAAATAGCGCAATAAATAGCGACACGATAGATATTCCGAAAGCACACTGATAGTTAAGAACGAGAAAATGGCTGTGGAATATAAAAAGTACCTAAACCTTCGCATTAGAAAACATCTTTTTCAGCCCAAACTTATCTATGATTCTATTAAATTCTTGTCAATCTAGAACCACTTCAAATATTAAAGATTTATGTTCGATTTTCAATTTCGTTATGTGCATTTTTGGTAATATTATTAAATTAATATTATTCACGCCTGCCATTGCAGATTTTATTTTTCAATATACAAAATATACAAAAAGTAATTTGAGGGAGGATTGAGCAAAGCTTTAATTTTTTTTTGATAGGAACATCTGCTAAAGTGTGAAATTATCGAATATAAAATGGTACTATTTTAAAACAATTGTTACTAACAAAGTTGTAGTTAGAATTTTCTGTTCACGCCATCAAATGTAAACATCAACGTAAATCAATTAAATGTACAAAATTTTTCCAACAATTAAATCGGCAACACAATTTTTTCGATTTTGGTCCTTCGAGCCGGATGCCATTGACTAATTAAATCAAGAAACTAAGTAATAGCGGTCTATTCAATTATCCCCAGCAATTAAACCAGCAAAATAATGTTTTCTCACAATCTGGATAATTTAAATAGTTTTTTTTTAAAGTAGAATAAACGATTGGGAGCAATGGGAAGTACAAAAAACTACAGACAAACCATAAACAAACTCCTTAACAGCACACAGCAGACGCAGAAATGGCAAAAGTAATGAATACGTTTAAATCAAGCTGCTGGCGTATAAACCACAATACTCTGTAACCAATTATATTGATTCTGTTAAAAATATTTTTAATGTTTCCTTACTCCCTAAAGCTAAATAAGGTTCATTCGATATCAGCAGGTTGATTGTTAACGTCCCACATAACGAAACCGTATCCATTATTAGGAGTTAAATATAAGTAAAAATTGTTTTTATTGCAAACTTACTTTACAAATCGATACGGACATTAATTGGGTTCATACAAAGAAACTGGTAGGTGACTAAAAACGAGGAAGTTAAATTGAGGAAAATTTTTAAAACGCAGATACATAAAAGCTTAATGTGAGAAAATAAGTATTGGTTTGTTTGAAGCTTAATTGCAACCTTCAGATCAAGAAGCAATTATTTCCAGTCAGTCCAGCTATGAACGATGGAAGTTGATAGTTTGATACTCATTTTCATTTTCCGATATTTCTCGCCAAAACCGATTCTCATTATCCTCGGGCCCTTAAGGATTCAACTGTGCCGGTATTAAAGGAATAACGGACTAAATTCGGCACTGCTGCCGAAATCAGCATAATAAAACATCGAAAATTCCATAATTTTGAATAACAATAATTACAAAGGAGCGATAATTGCCGAGATAGGCCGCGTACCGCCTTAATGTATTCCGGGCCTAATTTAAACTTCTATTTGACTTCTGCATAACAGACAATCGAAGAAATGACTGTTACTTTGGGCGAGGCGTTTTAATTCGACTTACAGTTTCGAACTAATTAAAACAAAAATAATTTCAGTAATGCGAGCAATCGACAAAATAAAAAATTAAACTGTTTTAAATGGATTAATATTATCAAATTAATATACATTAACATACATCGAGACGGATTCAATTAGCAAAGAAATAAATTTTAAGATAAATCACAACAAGCAAAATAAATGCGAAAGTGAAAAAAAACTTAAAAAAATTAAAACTTATTGGTTTAGGTGAACGAGTTGGCCCCCTTAAGTCGAAGTTCTTAATTGCGCTTAATTTACTAATCGCTATTCAAGTTCGAGGAAAAAAGTTTCCTTACCGAGCACGAAAGGGTGCGTTTGTTTAATGCAAATTAGGGACACAATAGAGACAAAAACAATTTTGAGCATAACTGCGCATTTAAAATAACCAATACAGACGTTGGGTTTTGGATTTTATTGGAATATTCTGAGATAGTTATTTGGTAAATGAATAATGATTTGTCGCTAAAACAACAGACTAGATGTGGAATTCTAATTATCGATTATAATTGGATTACTTGTTCGTTCAGTCGCAGTTCGAAACAATAATTTGATTTAAAAAACACGAATCCGATAGAAAAACTCCAAAATGTGAAATTAAAAATAAAAATTTTACAATATTCAATTTTTATAACTCCGGTAAAATACAATTTAATATCGGAATTTCTCCCAAATGCCTCGTTTTTTATTAATGGAATAATTAAAGAGATTTACTTTTTTCGAATAAAAATTAATGGATTTTACATGCAAAATATAAAAAACTCGCTCTGCAATAATGCTCATATATGCGCGTCCGCTTTTTTTTATTTTGCATATAGAATAAACTGCCTAAAATATTAATTAAGGTTTTATTCGGATTGCGACCGCCCCCCGAATGCCGTTTTTTGATTGGTCACTCTAATATTGATAGAAAAATTCTATTCATTAAAGAATTTTATACTAACGAGTGAAACGGAAATATATGAGGTTTTCTCATTAAAAAATGTATCGCCCAATGTGCAACGAACGCTTGGAATGTCTGACGGAAGATGCACCTTCAATACCCCAATATCCACCACTTAAGAAGATTTATGTTAAAGATTTCAACACGGACACATACAGATGTTTTCAGATAAATACATAAACCCTTAGAAGTTAATTTTTCTAACAAAGTTGAAGGTATTTGCGCATATAGAATTTTCTTCAAAAAATGCCCCTATTCTGAGCGTTCTTCACACACACTTGTCTAGGTTGAACACTTTCTCAACTTCGCAGGAATACGTATAGGACACAATTGTGAGAATCAATTCAGACTTAAAAATAGACTGGCACTAGCAAAAGTAGACACTTGAAGAAAAAGGCAGTGAGACCAACAAAATTAAAAGAAGAAAAGTCAAGAAAGAATGTTAGAAAATACCTATTTTCCCACGAAAAAAACCAAACAGTCACGGATAAATTAAATATTAAAAACACAATATGCATAGTAAGCTAAACAGTGCTGTGAAAAACAAATTACCTAGTTCTTGGAGCAGGATTGGATTATTCATTAAGCAGATTTAATGCAGTTTGTAATGGGCAATTTTAATGGTGACCATCTTAAGCTGCCTACACTTTTAAATATTAAAATTGAAAATACTCGTTTTCCTACTAGACAGGGGAAATAAATCACGTTTTATGACTGCCGGCATCTAAATGGCATTTGAGTTTTTTGCAATTTTCGAGTACCTTAAACTATTAATTACAGCTTTAGAAGTATGTACTGACATTTTAGCATACCGTTTTGTTCATATAAATGTAAATTGTCTTTGAAGCAAGTTTCGACGTGATCAGTTTACTAGAGAAATTGCTGACTGATAAAATTTTAATAAATTAGTGCTTCAAGTACTAACAGTTTCGTTCACAAGACAAGTTATGAACGCAGTTTTTCCTTAATCCCAAATAATAAAAAACATTTTTGTTGTTTGATATTTTCAATATTGTTCTTCTAATAGATAATGCGGAAGCTAAACTTATTAACCGATTTTCTTGCAAAGCAGGGTTTAAGAAAATATACTTAATTAATGTGTGTTCGGTTTAAAAAATATCAATAGTATTACGGAGTATTTGTTAAATTAGCGCTAATTTCTATAACATGAAGATCTAAAGGAACTAAAGAATTGATATTCTTGATAACATTGCTGTGCCTTTAGTTTTCATAATAAGTTAGTCAGCTCTTAATGAAATACAAATTAAATTCAATATAAAATAAAATGTTATTTAAATTTAAACAACACTTCCTTCAACATATTTAAAATATTATTCGCTGCAACCCATGTGCAGTTCAATGACGAATTTCGCCCAGATAACGTACATTATGTAAAAAGTCAGCAATTTTAATTGCCCACGATGTGGTAATAAGGATTAATTTGCAGAAACAATGATTAACATATTTAATCAGAACGCATTAAAAGGTGCATTTTACGGTTTTTTTTGTGTTCAGGTTAAGAAGAAATTCTTGTTCGCGCAGTAAATTTCTTTGCCAATTCTAATGCATAGTTCATGTAGTTATTCGACGCCGCACCCATTTCAAGTGCTAATTGTATTTATAATATCCGTTAATCAAGTGAAAAATTATAATCATTTAATTACCTAAGGTATTGCTAATGATATTTTGGTCATTAGAGGTGTTCATGTTTCGCATTTTCTACAAGGACATTAGATATATTATACTCATATAAAAAAGTGAATTATAAATCAATAGGTGAATACGAACCAAAAATAGTCACTTACTGATTAAAAAAAAACTGCGAAATATCACGGGACACATTAGTGAGTCCTTAATGGGATGGGAGATGGAAAATGAAGAGCCAACCGGAATTGGATGGAAATATGATTACGCGGGATCGCATCGAAAAAGTCCCTCGCTGACCGAGAGCAGCAACAGCAGAAAAACAGAGGGAATTTGACTGTGGAAAATAATAAAAATTGGACGATGGACTTTGAATTATGTAGCAATGCGAAACTGGTTGTCTTTTCACCATTGGTGCCTAATAGAGCGAACATTCCAACAAAAATTCAATGTTGTTTTTTTTTCATGAACAACTCCAGAACATATTTATTGGATCGTTATTGTTTACCATTGGCTCTAAAAATATCGTCTTTCAAGGCAGAGAAAAAGTGAAAAGGAAAATTTTCACCGTTATCAAGAGCATTCAAATGAAACTACACAATAATGTACCATGTGATGGTGTAGTTAAACTGATGAAATTTAAAGACAGAGTGAAGTAGAAAAAACATCTACAACTTTTAAAAATGTTCAAAACAGAAGCAGAAGAAAAATTAAGGAAAACATTTGTGAAGAACCAAACCTCCAATTTTTAAACGCGGTTTCTAAATTGCTCCATTTTTTGGTTCTTCTGCCAAACTATTTTAATGCTCTAAATTTCAAGCGACAAACTGCTAGTAACTGCAGAACTAGAAGAATAAGCAACCGAAGCCCATCTGCGGCAGTAAAAGAGATTTCTATTAAAATAATTATTAAAATTCAGGATCTTCGCAGAGTTTGAATCTAGTGGTAAAATTATTTAATGAAACGAAGCAAATTTTGAATTTGAAGAATGGAGGACTAAGACAATAAAATCCATATTTAGTATACGCTGATTTGATTCCCTCCTCGAAATCTCGACTCCCTTAACAACAAAAGATGATCATTAAAATCGTGTAGGCGAAGCTTGATGTTAAATATCGTCATTATTTAGGAAAGAAGCAACTTAATAAAACCTACAGAAACAGTTCCTTCTGAGTGAAAAAAAAATCATTCTGATCATCCCTTATCCACTACAGTCCAGGTTACGTATATGGGTCATTTATCCAAAAATAAACTCAGTTTTTCCTATGGAATCGCATACAAAAACCTAATTTATTAATTCGACATGGATGGTTGGTGGAAATTGTTCCTGTTTCCAGCACATTCAACATACAGCGGAGAAATTCGCGGCTGCTTATCATACATATGCAACGGTGGAACGTATCTCCGCCAGTGGACGGCCTGCATATGAGGGTGGGCTGTAGGGCTGTAGAGGTGTCTGGAACGGGAGACGGTCCATAATTTATTTGCGAAATAAAAACGGCCGAAGCAGGGGCTAATTATTCAAACGCGGCCTGAATTTCCTGATAGCTCGCACGGGAATTGATGGAACAACGGTCCGAATTGAAAAAAACGACGAATTTCTGAATATTAATACTAAATAAACAATGCTGTGTCTTTCACATTATTTTTCTCTGTTTTCTATTTTAGTTTTTCAAAAATAATCTACACTGCACACGAAAGTACCTACTACATTCACGTTGCTAAATCGTTATGTTCTGAATCTGCAATTGTTGGGTTCTTTGAGGCTATGGAACTAAGGGATTCCCAAATATGACTTCCAACTTTTAGCTTACCTACTAAAACTGAAAAGTTCAGAAATTCAAAACACTGAGGAATGCTTTTTTAGAAGTGGTTTATGGGTGACGTGGTGACATTTAATGGTCAGAAGCGTCTAGACAAACCCGAACACTCTAAACATTTAAAATTTGATAAAAAATCAAGTATTTTGAATTCAGTATACTCGTATTTTTGTGAAAACATTTCAATGTGGACCTAATTTTATGTTAAATAAAACATGCCAGCGGAAGTATTTAATAAGACAAAGATCAAAGAAGGAATAATTAGAAATTTACTAGTTATTTTAAACACAAAGAATTGAAACACTAAGTGCATATTTATTCACTGTTTTAATCACTACGTGGATAATGAAAGCAAAATTGTAAAAAAAACCTTCAAAATTAGAAAAAACAATATTTTAGAGAGGCACTAATAAGGGCCTTAAAATTCGTAAAACCATCTTCTTATGAAAATTTGTTAATAAAAAGGACGCAAAAGTAAACCCTACAAAATAAATGTAACACTTTTTACAAAATATCTCTTGAATTCCGAAAAGCTAAATTTTTCTCCATCGAAAAGCGTATCTTTGCCCTAATTTAACCGGCTTAGTTCCCAGACTTAAGGAATCTGAACTTGTACAACTTTATTGTCTCCTCGCTTCATACTGATAAAATTTCTCAGTCTTAACTACTTTAATAAACAAAACTGGTGAGCTTTTCGGGCTTTTGGGGCGTCGTGGAAATCAATTTCTGCCACCTCTGAAGATACAAACCACTCGTGCCTGCGAATATCATGAAGAAATTATTTTCCATTATTCCCTAAACTGCCGAAAGTCTCACCAGTTTTAAACAGCTAAATTATAAACTATGTGTCTTCAAACTAAAGAGAAAAATGTCTATTATCAGTATGCACGAGCAATTAGATCGCCATAGAGAAAAAAAAATAAACAGAAGCTTTTGTCAAATACCGAAATGAACAAACGGAATGATTTTTATTGGGAATTTTTACGGGGGTAATTGAAGTTTGGCAATTTCGGAGAGACCGCACTTTAAATGAAACATCGAGTGCGCCTTTTTCCCGCAAAAACGCATTAAAATCGGACAAAATGTAAATGAAAATTCAACCGCAGAAACGAATGGCCAAGTCAAATCATCAAGCACAATAAAAACTCTTTCGTCGACTAGCTGTGCTGTTTTTCACATTCCCGTATTTTTTGTCAACTACATCGATGATAAACATTTTGCAGTTGAAAAAGCGATTATCTGATTGGCTTATAAGTTATGAAGAATTGAAAAAAGCACGAAATATTTTCCATTATTTTACTACTGCTTTTACTACATGTAACATGTAACTGCTAATGTTCTTCATTCTGTTCCTGTCACGATAAGAAAAAAACGCGTTATTTCAAAAAACAATAATTAATAAACTAAAAATAAATATGAATTTTTCTATAGTTCCAGATCACTGGCTACAGTAGGAAAAACATTTCGAAATCATGCCTTCTCATGAAAAAATTCAGATGAATGACCGTACAATATTTCACTTTACTAGTTGAATATTCACTCTAATATACGTTAATGTAGGTTCAATAAAATGCAAGTAATGTAAAAACAGTGGTTATTAATAATCATTGCATCGATTAAATAGATTTACTTCTCGCTTTAGTTTATATGCATTCAAATTAACAATAATTATACTAATTTCAAAACAGAAAAAACTAGATCGGTGTGTCTTATGTGAAACACAAACAGCATTTGATTAGGTATAATTAATATTACTCCGCAACATTAGCTCGCGTTTTAGCCTGGAACGTTTTATTGTGAAACCAAATACCACGGAGAAGGCAATAAGTTGCCTTCAAAGTATTAAGAAATTATGGGAAAAAATGACAAGTTACATTAAACATCAATTATTACGTACTGCTATTCTGCAGGTAAATTATACCAAACTAGTAAACTGATTTGATTAATTATTTTCTAGCAACAGAAGCGAAACATCGCTAAATGTATAGTAACTTGATTAACAAAGTTTCCAAAAAACCCCCTTTTAATCAAAATTACTGCATAATGTAATTATTCAGATTTAAGAAATTACGATGCAGCAAATTGAAAATTTGCTAAAACTCCTTTATTAAATACGTGGGCTCAAATGCAATTTTGAGTCGAATCACGAAGGTGGGGCAACAGTGCATAACTCAACGACCCAATAAATCTAAAAATATGAGAAAACAATATTTCTTCAAAGCGGATCATTAATATAAAGCGGTAAGTATAGCTTATCTTCGACTCAGCTCCATTTCAGGAGTTCCCTTAATTAATAATTAAAAAGTTGCCCGTGCATGTAGCGCAAGATGGGCGGATCATAAGGTGGAATTATGTATTAACACACATTTTCATGTACAAGCGATTTTAGCTAAATGTGAATTAATTACTGTTTGCAGTCCCGGTTGCAATCCATTCGCCTCGTACAATATTTTAAAAGTACCTCTGTTTGAGGAATACTTCCCAGCTTAAAGTTAGTAAAGAAGTAAACTAATTAAAAAATTAACCCATTTAATAACCCCATGCTTCAGAAATTACGACTTTTAGTCCTTTTAACACTCCCATTTTTCCTTTTAGCTTAATAATGTCATTTATAAAGGTAATAAATAATAATATTTTATTTAGACTCCCTCCTTATCGAAGGCTAGTTCGGGATGTAAACGCTTCTCAGATCGTCGTCGTAATGGTTGCTGACTGCTTCATCTAATTTTTTCCTCTGTATCGAATCAATGAATTCTTGTTTTGCTCTGTATTTTCGAGTTTCATCTTTGCTGTATTTTTTTTGTAATATACTTAAATGGAATTTTTTCCTATTCCTACGTTTTAGTTCTACTGTAGGACAGCTTCTGGTCACATTTACTATTTCTAGCTGTTCTTTCTGACTTTTTTTCATTGCTTCAGTTTAAAGTGCATTGCACGTTGTGTTCCATTTTTATATAATTTACAACCTTCTGCATATTTGCCTGATTCTTTCACACTTCTTTCCTCATTTTCATGTGCGTTTAACTTTTCGTTACCACCACTCTGTCTGTTTCTTCTAGCTTATGTTTCCGTAGGTTTACATAATGTTTTCATCACTAGTTTTAAAGATTCGTCCTCCTTTCTTTTTAGTTTCTATTATCCCTGGTCTATATAAATTGTTCTTCTGAAAGTAAAGCTTTTAACTTGTAAAGCTTTTAACTGTAAAACTCTTGTAAAGCTTTTAACATTCCACGTTCCAATATTCGAAAAAGTAAGCATTTTATCATAATTCATCCCTGGTTTTTGAATTGTTTCATCTAATTTGTATTTTTGTATTGAATCAATTATTCGAGATTACCATTTCCATTCTAGAAGTTCTTGAAAGTGTTCTGTGCAACGTTTAGCTATTGATTTCTGTTCAATTAGCATATTTCCACTTTGGACTTTCCGCCATTTGTTCTTTGCTTGTTATCCTTATGTGTAGGACAGCATTTTCTTCCCTTTGTTACTTCTGCCAGTTATTTTTTATTATTTTCTTTGCTGCTGCTCCAAGTGTCTTAAACTTTTTTTCCTATTCATATAAATCTATCCCTTTTTGCCTACTGCATACATAACGTTACTGCATACATAATGTTTTATTCCGTAGTTTTAAAAAGTCCTTTTAGTTTCTATTATTCCCAATAAAATTGATATTTCCCTGTGAAGTTTGTAACGTCCCTCCTCCTTCTATTCCAATATGAAAATTTACTTTCATTCGCTTTATTTTTATTCTGTTTTTACTTTTCGCCTCTACAAATGTTTTCAAAACAACTACTGAAAATGATAATTTACACTAAAGATTACGATTTATCATGTTGTTAGTGCGTTCATGGATACAGTTAAACTTCCTTAAAGTGTTCAACTTGAATAACTCCTACAGTCAGAGCTTATGCCATTAAGTTCTAAATACACTAATACTATATCTCACTAGATTCTGTGAGCGATAATCATAAATTGCAATCAAGATTAATCGCGATATGCCCATTAGTCTCAAGCATTAATAGCCAATCTGAAAATCCAGAAAATAGTCACTTGTTTGAATCTTTGATAGCTTATTCAGCGGCGTAAACAGATACAGAGATGTGAAGGAATTTCATTATTCAATGACTGAAAATGATGCGACACGCCTTGCAAAGATAAATATCGGAAAATTAGAAATAATGCATACAAATATTTTAAAAATGTGTATAAATATTGCACAATTTTAATTCTTGAGTGAAAAGCATTGAATGATGCAGAACATTTTATTTGCGTCTAATTTCAAAAAACAAAATAGAACAATATAACAAAACTAATAAATTACAAGACAAATATCATGGTCAGTCATAAATGGTTCAAAACCATTAAGCCTACACCCCTCTCAGCCTTATCAAAAACCGATAAATACATAAGATAATCTAATAAATAGTTGAAGTAGACCCAATAAACTGGCGTGAGAAAAAAAAACGAAACCGTTAAAAAGTTTGATGTTTTATATGGGGATAATTAAAGTAATAACTTTCAGAACGAGCTCGGTTTAATTTCTATTGCTGATCGGATAATTGAATTTAGACCCATTTATACGCACCGCGCAGAGTTGGGAATATATTAGTATCATTACGATTATAAAAAATATATATTAAGAGTTTTGGGAATTAATCGTTAATTTTCTGAGCTGAATGGTTAAGAAACAAAACTTTGTTTCCTTGCCTAGTTTGGCATGGAATATAACAACATATAGGCGCTTGTTAATGCTGATTTTGCAACAGATTCTTGGGTGGGAAATTGATCGTTGTTTGAGTAAAATATGACCAAAGTTATAGTTGATAGATTATTAAAGTTGAAACATTTTAGTTTCTGTGGATTAATTTCAAGTGGAGTTTCGTGAATGGTGAAAATTTAGTTAGAAATTATACAAACAATTTTCAATCGTAAACTATTAAAGAAAAGAACACCACTAAAGCCATATATAATATAAAATCGATAATCAAACCAGGAGAGAGCCTAAACACGTTGAGTAAATTTCCATCAAAACCAACATTAAAACGCTAAAATAAAGTTAACTGGCAAAATCTCCATGCTCTTGATATTTCTGGGACAACTTACGGCTTGGAAAATCGGGGTATCTTGTGCGAAACATGAACTGAAAGTGTCACAAAGCTAACGATTTAGTGGCACCTGGACACGGTAATGAAAAATTATGATTATTGCCTTTTAATTTAAATAGAGGAAATAGACGAATAATAATTAATCTCTGTTGAGGAGGAATAATATAAAACATGGACATGATCATTGTAGGACATCACATGTGGTGAAACTAATTGGCATGAATTCGAGCAACTAAAAATAAAACAAAAAATCTAACTTGAGAAAATTTAAGTAAATAAAAATTCATACAAACAGAAAGTAAGAAACATGTGGCTGTTGATATTTTGTCGGCTGACACCTTCTGAGATGATGAAAGAGGCACGAAAGGTTTTACCTTCTAAAGTTGTATGTAAAATGTGCTGCTGCAAATAAAAATTAATACTGATAAAAACAATTATCGAATAAATTAAAACAATAATGCAATATATTTGATAAGGAAACCAAGGATCAACAAAAATATATTCGACGTAGATGAAACAAAAATCTCAAGATCATGCAGCTGATTAATGGCTATGGTTCGATTTGGAATTGATCGACTGTCGCACGTTAATTATTACAGATCGACTGACATATTCAATTTAAAATTATAATTATCATGGAGTCGGATAATTAGGAAATGCGTTTCACTCGACACATAACTGTCCGATCCGGTAAAAATACATTAACGAGACGGTTTTTCGCACGTATGTTAATAACAAATCTATGTGCCCAGATTGCAATTAAATTGATACGACTTTCTACATATGCATACTCGGCATTAGGTGTGTTTGCATAATATTAAGTTCCACTTCATGTTTACAAATATATTATTTACATTAAAAAGGATTTTCTTGTAATTTCGATTAATGAAACATGCACAGCTGTATTAGGGCTTACATAAAACTTCAGTTAAAAAGAATTTTAAATTAGCTGCCGGACTTGCAGAAATGTAAAGAAGGTATAAATTGACCTTTAACAGTCAACTAGAATGTTTAAAATTTCTGATTGCAATACACATTTACTATTCAAGCTTCAGTTTAAGTGGACGCAGAATATAAGAATAATCAAATTGCAAACACGTCGCCTGCGAATGCATTGTTTAAATATATAACTGGTGATTATACAGAGTGTCTCAGATAGTTATAATAAACAATATTCAGCCCAAATACAGTAAAAAGTTTTACTTAATGTAAACATGTTTTGTGTTTCGTACAATTTTAACCTGCAATAAAATAGAAACTGTGGACAATAATATAGCAAAAGGTTTATAATCCCTCAAGCAATTGGCAACTGTTTACTGTAATTTTTGTCACAGTTGTATGTTTCCTTTTTCCCAACTCAGCTACAATAAAAGTACCCACTTTAGCCATCTGAGTCTAAGTCAGAACCGCTTAGTAAATGTTATAGCTACCGAGACTGGAAATTAAAAGTCGCCCGAAGCGATTATAAACTTTCGAATTAACCAGCTTCTTTAATGACTTATGTTTACATAATATTTTGTTTAGCATAATTTAAGGTCGTTACTTTTTTTCCGTGGAATTCCTGCAGATTGGAATACTGCGATATTGAGCAGCCCAACAATTATCGTGTCAGAAATCTTTGATTAATACTTTGTAATTTTTGCCATAAAATCAGGTCAGTTAATAAGTATGCTAGGTAATTATTTTTTCGGTCGGCACAATCTCAGATTACCCTCAAATTATGTTACGTTCTCGTTTGACCCTTTGCTTAATTATGGGATTTCGGTGTTTTAGGAAATAAGTTATGGTTGCCGATTATTAAAATTGACGCCATTAATTCCAACCGTTCATTCATTCTGGCTAATTGTAAATTATTTTCAAGTAGACATTCTCACTGCGGTCCCAACATTGACCTAATTTTACCAGTTTAAATTGCAGTTGAACAATATGAAATCAGAAGAGTTGAGCTATGTGATATGTAAGACGTTTTCCTGAAAAAAAATTTTGAATGTCAATGCTGGTGGATCTCACCACCTTCAAATTTTGCTTTTTAAACCTTACAAAACCGTGTTTTTTTGTTGGAGACAATATTATATATTTATTTCCAAAAACGCATCTATGAATTAAGGTTTTGCCTTTTTCTCCGATTTCTATTGCGCTGCATAATTAAACCAACAGATTTGATCAAATTATTTTGTTATTCCAATTATTTTAAGGATTAAGATTTGTCTCTATTATCTAGGAATTTTTAATCTTTATATTTTTTCTACTATTCGTTTCCTGTTTCAGTTCGTGCCTTTGTCCTAGTTCCTCAACTCCAAATTCTTGCAGTTTAAACTAACCCAAATTAACCTAAACTAACCCAAACTAACCGAAACTGACCCATACTAACCCAAACTACGACCAAAAAGTCCGCAAATGTAAATAAATAGAGTTAGTATCGATGTCTCATAAACTAAAAGTGCCATTTGGTAAATGTAATAACAATGCTGTAAAAACTAATAAAATGTTGAGCAAATTTTTTTGGGAACCCTTATTTTTCGATTTATTTCGGTACTATTTGTTTTCAATATTTCCGAAACGGAATAAAATGCGAAAACAGTTTTCCGATCTTAACTTGTCATCAAATTTCCCAAGTTTTGTCTGCTTTAAGAAAACTGGTAACTCTTACGACTTAAAAAATAACAATAGTGGCTACTAGTACTTGGGCCATCCTGTATAACGTAAATTATGAAACCAGTGGTTCATATTTCGTGTTAAAGATCACATATTAAACAGACCAAAAAATTGCAAAAACGTTAAAAACCCTCTGTTTGCATCTTTCCTCTCAGAATTGAGAAAACTTCTAGAAAACTTTCCAACCGCTTGTCTGTGAGCAACATTATATGAGTTTTCGTAACTAAAAAGATCAAAATAAGTAACAACCAGTGTCGCAAACAAACACATTTTGTGAATTTTCCTTTGCACTCACCAATAATAAAGCGATTGCAAGCGAATGTCGTTCGAGGCAAATATGTGCATCAAACATTGATACTTTCCGCAATTAAAATAAAATATGCATTTTTATATTTATTTTACAGGTTATGATGGCCAAACAGCCGCGCAACGTAATCAAATATCGTATTGTTTCTTTGCATTTGTTGCAGCAAAATATTTGTAATAAATTATTTTTATTCAATTAAAAATGGAAAAAACGCATTTCGGCGACCGGATCCGGGGCCCGCCCCATCGATATTTAATTAAAAATTCGTTTTGCCCGCTAGGATAAAAAAACATTTAAATAATTTTTACCGAGCGCAAATGTTCAACAATACATGTTAATTTTAAATTGAAACTGAATATCCAAATAAAAATATGCTTAAGCGTATTTATAATTAATTTTTTTTCCGATGCAGCGGCCGAGCAATTTTTTCCACGTACGTAAAAAAATAATAAAATTTGCGTTTTCCGAATATATTCATAAAAAAATAAAATTGTACATTGTATCGGAAGTAAAAACCATTCGTTTTATGTATTTTTTATCAAAGCCGCATTCATTTGCAATAACGCTATAAAAAGCTTAGTACTCCAATCGAAGTTGATACTTCAATAGTTTCATATATGGCTGCTTCTCTTCAAATATATGCATTTTTAAAGAGTTTAAATGTGCCTAAAGGCGAAATATTGCAGCCCTGAATATGTCTAATAGATAATAAGTAGTAGAGTTTGGTTTGTTCAAATATTTAATCCCAAAAACGGGAACAAAAACTAAAACAAAAAATAGGTTTGAGTAATATTGACTAAAACCATTCTACAGTTGAGAAAATATTGATGTCTAGAAACCAAAGAAAAAGTGTAGAATAAGAAAGAAATCATAATTTGACCTGGAAACATATCATGATTTAGTTGTAACCCAAGTGAAATATGTTTCCATAAACCCTTTCCATAAACCCCAAAATCTAGCCGACGATTCATTTCAGTCCAATCATCCAGGACTATCAATGCAAAAAAATGCAATTACAAATAAAATGCGCCCACTACGAAAAAAAATAACGGAAAAACGCATCAGAAAATAAAAAAACGAGCGCGCTTAATTTCGATATGCATCATTTTTATATAAAAAATGTCTGCAGCGAAAATAAATATTCATCTGTAAATAATGTATATATGGGCCCGGGAAAGTCATAACTACATATAACAATAAATCTGTACACATTAAAAATTAAAAAAAGGGAAAAAACCAATCGGCATTAACCAATAGGTCCCCGCTGCTGCATCGGGATAGGGGGTGGTTGACGATCGGAATGAAAAAATATGGGAAAAAAGGGCAAATTAGTCAGAGGTGTAATGCCACTTTTCGTTGCCGTTAAAAACTATTATTTTATATAAAAAAACAGATGCTGATAGCTGAAGTGACTAAATAGATTCACGATATTTGTTTGAGGCATTGAGGTATTGATGCTTGAGTTGTTGAAAACAACTTGAGACATTGAGTCTTTAAGATTTTAAACTGGATTCTGCCTTATTCTTGAAAGTCCTTCAAATGTTCTTCTTTCAGAGTCTACTACCAAAAGGAAAATTTAATTGAACTATCCGCAATTGAACAGAACTAAGTTTTTAAATAAACCACGAAACTGAAAAATATTTTTATTGGTTAGCGCAACAACTTGCCAAAAGTTGCCAAATTGAAACACTTGCAGGTATTTTAATGTACAAAACCAGGATTGAACCGAAATGGAAAAGACTGAAAATATCATAACATTTCAATCAACTATTAAAACTATATAAAGAAACGTGCAAATAGACCAATATGAAATTAATGATGATAAACAACGTTTGTTCTTAGAGCGATTTATACCCTCGCACTAAGACGACCAGTGTCCAGTAAACCGTTGATGCACCACCCCTCGGGCAGTCCAAACAAAAATTTTTAAATCCGATATATCGGCGTAGTCTGTTCGTTTTCTATGGGCCCGTCTCTTTTCAATCACTAATCTACAGCGTGCATTGCCTTATTGATTCAGCGACGTACCTTTTGTACTTTTTGCCGTTGAAAAACAATGTTTTTCCCCGATTTTTCGACGTACGAATCATTTTCGAGATAATGCATAGAACAAATGAAGGGTTTTCGAAGGATTAGAGTTTCTACTGTATTGTTCGATGCAATTTACCGAATTTTACCGATTGTTAGTCGCATTTGACGAATGGCACTGATCAAGCAAAAAACGAAATACTGCTCAGGACCTCATCTCTTTAAATCTTTTTGAAACAAAACAACACATTTTTTTATTTTGAAAAAAAAATATATGGTGTCTCGTAAGAGAAACACTTTTCAAATTAAATTTTCCTCGATTTATTTGACGCGATGGTCTCCTTTTGTACCTAATCTGTAATATTGAAATTTCATTTCTCAAATGAAAAAACAATTTTTAACGGGGCAAATTGTCTAGTAAAACCTCTATCTAGTGGTAGAAGAACAAGCGCTATATCTCAAATGGTTCTTGAGATATGACAAAAACGGCGGAGTCATATTTGAACCGATGGCCCAACTTTATGAAAACTGCGTAAAAATAAAAATTTTGTTAAAATTTTACATTTTAGCAGGCGGGACTTGCAATAAATTTAAACAAGTGTGAATACTTAGCAGCAGGCTTGCTATAACGAATGTAAGGATCTCGAACTGGAAAACGATGTGATTAAGAGAGCGCAATAGATGGCCAAGGAAAATACTAGAACGGAGTCCGCCGATAAAAAGAAAGAGGGGAAAATCAAGAAGCTCGAAGAATGACGTGCACTGAAATCAAGGAACTTAAACGAGGAAATGAGTTACGAAAAAAAATGTGGAAACTGGGTACGGAGAGACGACGACAGCCGTTGAAATCCGGACATATAGATAGATATGGCCAAAAAGACATCGTCATTTTTAAGCCCGATGGTCCGAGTACGCCAAAGCCGCAAAAAGCTAAAAAATTCTTTGAATTTTTGCATTTTGTGTAAAAACGGCCTCTACTTCTCAAGTGATCTATCACTTTGCAAGCGTGATATTTAATTCTCTTTTCAGTAGTGTTGAAATAAGCGCGCTGAGTTAATTTAAACATTATCTGTATGTTTGAAAAAAATTCTCAATGTATCTAATGTCTCGATACAGATTCTGTTAAATCAAGAAGTTTCCAGCTTTGAATGTGATACATTTCTGTGCTTGAAGAAGTTGCCAAATACTTTCTTGCATTCGGCGACGAAATCCGTTCTTCATATTCAAAATGAATTGTAATTAGCCCCCTTATGCCCGAATGCAACACCCCAGGTCCCTCCGTTTTCCGATATCAGCTCTCGATTGATGCAGCAGTCACGTAATTAGGTAATTAAAATTGGGAGTCGCGTCGCCCCGGCCAGAAACTCAATTAGCAATTAAACGTAACATTTTCTCTAATTACCCCACTCGATCTCAGCTATAGGGCTAATTATGCCGTCAGAATTACACACTCGATGCGCGGTCGATGTGGAGGAAATTGTAAGGTCTTCAACAAACACTCCATCGAGCAGTGGTTCATTATATCCGCAAACTCATTCGAAACGAGAAATATTGCATTCTGCAGTTGCTACTAATTCCATGGGCCGAACAGTTTCCAGCGAAGAAAATTCTGTTTGCTTCAGCTATTGCAGCTCGAATGGTTAAACAATACCGTCACGATTCCTACAATTAATATCCAATATTCGGGGCATCACGTAATGTCGTCAAGGGCCGGAGGGGGGCAAGGGGACCAGGAGATTCCCCAACACACAGTTCGATGTTTCGGCAAGGGCTGTATGCTAAACATCCCCGCATTACAGCCTTGCATAAATTCATTTCATTACGACGCCGGGGCCAAATATTGCCGCGCGCGGCATTCTCTCGACTCATGCATATGAATGAATTCATTATATTAAAGCCTTTTCAATGTATAATTTACTTTTGCGTGAGTCACTTCTGTCTCTGTCTTGCTTATTAGGGAAATATTATAATTACGTCTTTCGAGATGATGAAGGGGTTAGTCCAGAGCACAGGGCTGGATCCGATATTACAATCACAATAATTCGGAAACGAGAATAAAGATTCATTTAACCTCAGTAAATTACTTGCCAATTTTTAAAAGACTGAAGCGAACTACTTCAATTTTAAATATTTAGCTTTCTTTCTTCAGTATTTCCATTAGTCGAAAAGTTACATTCTTCCGAAAGTACTGCCAATTGACGAGAAACGACAATGACAATGGCGTTGATTTTATCGTAATTCAAAACAGGGATTAATTAAGTGACTGAGATGTTCTCTAAGATTTGCATACGGTACTGTCCTAATTTAAAAGGGCCCTAAGCAGGAGCCCTTCTCGCGATGAGTGCACGGATTAGCAATCGGCCTGCCGGCCGGGTGGAACAGGAATATTATGCTAAACAGCCTGGCCCAACTTTAAATTTTATTTGAACGATTCCGTATAATTAAGATAGTTTACAAAAAGGAAATGGCTGCTGCTCGGAATTAGCTTTAAATCAGCATCTGGATGCTTTAATTATTGAAGCTCGACTATACCGGTACAGAGAGGAAATAGTAAATTGCATAAATTCCGATAAAAATCGCATCGGCTTAAAACACCAATGAAAAGCAGTTGAAGCTTTAAGATTTTCCGTTGATTTTGAATGCACTTGTGATTTTTTGCTACTTTACATAGAGTTTTTGAACCTCTATACAAAAAACGTACTTCCGGCTGCAAAACAGCAGAATTCAGCAAAAAAGATTGGAGCGTCTGATCATTCGTTTACTTTAAATGTACATATTCTTCACTATTAAATATGATGTGGAAAATACCATTTATAGATTGAAAGTACAATTTAGTGGAAAAATCAAATATTCACGTCTAATCTCGAGAATATAAGCAATATAATTTACTTCAAAGCAAAAATATAACTTTGAAAGCCGTAGTCTTCAAATTTGATGAATATTTTTACTGTTTACCATTGCATTAGGTATACTTGAATCATTTGCCGCAACTTCGTAAGGGTGTATTTTTTTTCAGAACGTTTTTATAAAAACACATTTTTAAGAAATAGGAAGTAGGTACAAGTTCGTTCATATCCATTAAAATATCACCTCTGTTGTAGCAGGTATAACCGAAAAAACAGGCTTTTTTAAAACTTCCAAACTCGAAAAATTTGTGTTAGTACAACCGAAAACTTGACCCATTTTTAATGCATACCTTAAATATACCCTAACTTTTGACTGTGAATATTTTCGCAAACATTAATCCCATTTGAATAATTTTTTATCGAATCAAAACTCTATTCGTGTACTAAGTTTGAGTTATAAGATAAGCTAAAAAATGAAATAAACAGTAAAAATACAAGTACAGGGTGTTTAAATGGTGTCATGTTTTCTTGGTCAGAGTTTAAATCCGTCTGCGGGCAATATCAGGTAGCGCAGACAGAAAAAAAGTATACGATGTGCTAACCTCATGTCTAATCGACAGCTCTGCATTAAGCTCAAAAAGTACACATGTAAAAATTCCATTTCGGCCGAAACGTTCAACTGCTGGTGGCAATGGATTGAATTTTCTCCAAAAAGACAAAGAACTCAAAGTACCTTAAATTCTACATCGTTTTCGTCGCAAGATAGAAGAAAACCCGCTGGGAAACACATCATTATGCCCTTCATATCCGAGATTATCAAAAATATTGGTCAGCTTTAAGCCATTTTTTAGCGTTCACGGTCATTAACCGACAATATCTTTCTTACTATAGGCTCAAACACTACATAGGCATACAAAAAAATTAAGAGAAGAAAAAATGAAAATAAATTAAGGCAAGTAGCATTTAACTCTTCTGAAACGAAGTCTTGACTGTTCAAACAAATAAGCGTTATAGGCGTGAGTAAAATTAATTTAGTAAATTGCAGTTTAAATAGATATAGATTTACTTTCTTCAATTGACCACCTTTCTCCTTAACCAGTTTTTAAAATATTTAAAAAATCAAGCTAAATACCTGACTAGCCGTTTTTATAAGCATCATCTAGAGGCAGACAGTGAATTATTAGCCAGCAGAGCCCATAACCCTTTATCACTAACCTTTCTGTCAATAATAAAAATCCAGGTGGGGTTTTAGAGAGATAGAGACGCGCACAAATTGTGGGAGTTATAAATAACTTGACCATAGCGCGGCCCTAAGCCTGACTGTTTGTTATTTTTCATTTTCCAAAATCCGCATTCTCTGGCGGCATAATTCAGTTGGTTGGCTCATATCTAGTTTCCTGCGAGCTGGCTTTTTGCGATCCGTATAGTGCAATGATGCATCACTCAATATTGGAGGCTATTAATGACCCAATAGTAAAAAAGAAGACGACATTTATAAAGCTCGGGACGCAGAGCCGATGCCATTCGATATTAAATGTCGCATATGCAACTTTCAAAAAATATTGATGGTCGCTTTAAAGGTGAAGTGCACCAAACTTACCATGGTCTCGGAAAAAGAATGTCTTTTCACTGATCCCATCAACTGGTGCTGTTGGTTGTTTTCCGTTTTCTTTTAACGGACCCCGCCGCTTCAAGTGGTTTATTCTCCTGTGTAATTTGCGCCTTTGCGTCAACCAGTTTTTTCTGGAAATCAAAAACAAGTCTCAATTGACTCAGAGTACTTAATAACTTAATAAATTTTTACTTTTCAATTAATAGAAGAAATGGGCGGCTCTAGAATAGTAAAATTGGTTGAGTAAAGAGAAACTTCTCACATAATAATAAGCACATATTGAAGGGGGAAAAACTAAAATTTGAATATTTGGAGTTGAGGCGACGAATATGAAGTAACTTAAACTGTAAAAAAACTAATTAAACTGTAAAAAAATATTAATCAAATCTAAAAGTTTGCTGGTTGTTGCAATACACAGTTCGATTGATTAACAATAAAAAAATAAGACCTGTAGATACCTACTTAAAGCCAAATGATCAACATCTCTTTGTCACTGTATTCCACCATTCGAAAAAAGGAAGATTTAAGAATCGAGAGGATTTAAGCCAGGAGTTACAGATAACCAAGCAAGAACGCAAAGCATATGCTCCTACTTAACTAAAGTGAAACTGCAATTCATTCGGATAGATTTTGAGGAAATAAAATAAATTGCGTTATAAGAACTTTGTGTTAAAACCATGTGGACTCTCAGAATCCCACAAATCACTATTCGCCGCCTAATCCATAGATAAGAGTAATAGTAGTAGTAAATATCTTTATTAGTAATACCATAGAAAAGATTTTCTTCAAAAAAGTACAATGGATTGTTTGCTCTTCAAGAAATTAAGCAAAACGTAGACGAAGATGAAAATCGTAATAGCGATAGTGAGGCAACACATTTTATACAGGAATTAAATGAAAATATAAAAAGGCTTCTCATTAAAATGTCGCAATCGTGGCGCTCTTTAAAACAGATTCAACACCCTGTATTTCCGAAACTTGTGCAAGTGTTTCAAGCATCACTCAAGTATCTTCAACTTTCGTATTTCTTGCTGTTTAAAGAATCACTCTGTATATTTAATAGTGGCTACTTAGTGCACATTTTGCAACATTGTCATTTGAAACAATTATATTAATGTCTTGGCTAAATTATTGAGGCTACTAAAATAGAAACGTCTCAGAATACAATATTACTTTAATATGTCGCTTATTATTTCATTGGAAATGTCATTTCGGGAAAACCGCATCAAATAATAGATATTATTTTGCAATTGATAGCTACTAATATTCAATAATAAATTACATCGATTTTGTACTTACTGATGCTAACACATAATTAGGGAATATAATTTATTTATTACTTTGGAAAATTCCAGAAATCTTACATGGCTTGATGGATGCCTATCATGACCACGTTTAAGTGAAATGTTATTGCCAGAGTTATAAATATTAAAGTTAATAGATCATAAAGTACTAAAATTAGGGAAGTGGATTATTTGAAAAGCTCCCAAAAAATAATTAATTCTAAAAAATTCTACAATTTCTTACCAAAGATTCATTTCTCCGCACCAGCAATTTAACATCATCTGCAGTAACCATTGAGCGTCTGGCGTGCCTGAAACAATCACATGAATCAGAATCAACCAAAGAAAAAAAAATTCCAATAAAATGACTTACTTGGCAAAAGCTTCCAGATCTGCACCATACAGTGACAGTTTCTTGTAGGTCAGCTCTGCAATCAGATCCAATGCATGTGTTTCGAACTTCAAGCCTAATTGATCGCCTACTTCGCCGGTTATTTTCTTGGAGTATGTGTAGATATGTTGTTTTATTTGCTAGAAATATTTTTTTAATTCAAATCTACTAAACTAAGCAAATTAATATAAACTAACAATGAAACAATTAGCAGTTACACCTACTCATAAGTGCAAAAGTAACAGGATACTTTAAAATGCAATGAAATGACGTTCTTTAAGTAAAAAATATATTTTTCTGCTTACAAACTAAATCTAGAATAATTGTGGAATTATTATGGATTCCAAGTAGCTAGAAATGATCATTTGCTTTATTTTTGTTTGTTTATCAGGTTCCAGAGTTCGAAGTTAACGATATACCCACCTTATAGATAATGCCTTTACCACAGCTTATATATCATATGATATATAAGCTGTGCCTCTACTGACAACACTTATTAGCGTTCTTTCTTGTGGAAATGAGGCTTTCGACCACTTTTCACTCATTGAAATTCACTACTTTTTTATAAAATCCTAGAGAACGCCATAACGTCCACGGTGTCTTTCACACCAATTTCAGGGCATCGCAGTTCGAAAATGTTAATGTTTTCCAAATTTATATTTTGCCTGTACCTATGTACTTGATTTCTCTTAGGCACATTTTGTAGATATTTCGGTTAGTTTCGATTCGTCGAAGTTTTTCTTAATTTTACTTGGTATTGATTAATAACTTTTTTTATAATGTAAAGCAGTTATTTTCCGGAAAACGCGAATTTAGCAACAATTTATAAAGTAATGATTCATATTAGATGTTAAAAGTACAAACTAAGATGGCGCCCTTGGTTATCTTATGGAAACGCAGCAGTGAATTTCAATGCGTAAAAGTGGTTGAAAGCTGCAATCTTGTTAACTTCAAAAGCGTAGGTCTAATAAACTAGAAAATTTCTTACTTTGATCGAGAAATACAGTATACCCACATAATTATTAATATCTACATAAACATAATAAACAAAGTGTTCTTACCTGGTCCGTGCTCATTTTAAATGAGTGAAAACGTTAAACCAGCCAGTCAAAATTCTAACCTGAAGAAGTTATTACTTGCTGATACTGGACCTCTAAGAATTTAAGTCAAAAATTTCTAATTAACAACGTTTTGATTATCTGCAAAAAATACCATTGTTCATTTGGACAATTTAGAGTACGGAATAATTAACAATCTATAAGCAAATCAGAAATTGATATCAGATGAAGTTCCCGGAATTTCTAACAACAGCTGACAAGAATCAACAACAGTTTCGTTCTGGATTTCTTCGCATTAAGGCGAGGGAGAAGTTGCGATACGTAAAAACTCTTTTTAACCGAAAATGTTAAGTTTTACATACCGTTTCAAGAAGCAATAATTTTTGTAGAAGCAAAACACTTAAAATTAAGACATTTTCACTAAAACTTGACGTTGATTGATTGATATTGGTTGTCGTATTTTATTGCAAAATTCCTGTAAACCTTACCGTTAGTTCGGTTCAGTCATTGCCTCATAGATGTCAGGATATGTATCATCGCTCCAATTCCTGCATTTTAAATAACGGACTTAATTAAAACTTCTAGCCAGAAGTGCTTCTAAATTTGAAACAAATTTATAATATTTACTTTTTTAAAAAGGAAATAAATTTAATTGAAATTTGGACGTTATTTAAATTTCAATCGAACATCTTCTCAAGTTGCTGTCTTTGATCATTGAAGGCAGCCAAAAATTAACTAGTGAAGTGAGATTCTAAGAAAAATAAAAAGCGGTTTAAAAAATTTATCAAGAATTTCTTTATATTTTTCAGTCCAGTGGGCGCCTGAACAAAAAATGTTTTTATTTCTAAAAGCTGATAACCAGTTCAGTTCTCAATTTATGTAAGAATTCTTACATGGTTAAACAGACAAGCAGTTTATTTCAATTTTGCTAATGAAATTATTAATATATGTTGGTGTTGCTTTGAGGATTTGTTCATTAAAATAGTCTTGTAACATTAGAAGAGTGTTATTTAATGCTTAAAAAAAGAGAAAAAACATTTTTCGAGCATTCCGATGGAAAATTCTTTAGCGCGCAAAAAAAGATTATAAATATTACATGACTGAAGTACAATACTAACAATGGTTTTGACGCAGCAAAATTTATTGTTTGAATTTAATTTTTAAAAAAAATTTTAAGCTTGTTTACTTGATATAAGGGAAAAATAATTTTTTTATAGGCTTATATTGTTCTGATATCACAATTACAAGATTATGTTTTCAAACTCTACGAAAAGGATTCTTAATCTACCAGAATTCTTCAAAATCTTTCGCAGTTTCAGTTTTACTCTCTCGCTACAGAAATACCTACTCAGTTTTTAGAGTTTGATATATTTCTTACATTTTCTTGTCGCCTTTCCTGACTTCTATCTGTAAACTTACAAACACATACAGAAAATAAAAAAATCTGCTTAAAGGGCGGCAAAAGTTCTATCGTTGTAACCCCAAAAATTACACCCCCTATTGAACTCGATTACCTCTCAATTTCCCCAATCGGATGAACTCCGCCTTAGGGGATGT
This sequence comes from Dendroctonus valens, assembly GCA_024550625.1. Lineage (NCBI taxonomy): Eukaryota > Metazoa > Arthropoda > Insecta > Coleoptera > Curculionidae > Dendroctonus > Dendroctonus valens. Next base: position 223,518 of record JAJTJO010000867.1, on the reverse strand, counting down.
ATTCCATGCAATTATAGTCCTATTAAGTACCTGTTAGAAAATGCAAGTGCCCATTTGCTACCCCTTTTCCTCTGTATCGTGCTGTTGATTCGATTTATTTTATAATGGAAGATAACACGTATGTAAAGAACTTTCAAATTGGGGAACAAACCAAACGAACGCACCATATTGGGAATCGTTTATTACAAAAACACTTGGAATCTTAACATCTACAATGGTACAATCATCAATATCACGACCACGAATATTTGCCTAATTTGAGCTAAAATTATATAAATGTAGTAGCTAACAGCAGTAGAAAAATCGTAGAAAATGTTTATAGTTTACAAAAAGTGTGACTCTAAGACTAAGTTATGGATTATTAGGGAAATTATCCATTTTGCGGCAGAAGTTCTCCATATTTTTGCTGAACTGGAGTCACTGTCATCTATAACAAAAAAATGGTACTAAATTAATTGTAATAATACATTATGCGAAAATACACAAAACAAACGGTTAACTGTATAAGTAAGTACATGTTTGGAATTTGACCTAAGATTAGGAACTTGAGGCTACTGGCATTTTGCAGTGCCATTTTACATAGATAGGCTTTTCTGAGCTAATTTATGTCTTTTTAGTTCTATGTTTCCATGCTTTCTGAATTAATTTAAAATAATTGTCATTGTTTTAAACGACACGACTTTGCAGTGGAAAGTCTATCGGAAGTGACCTGGTTAATAAGCAGATTGTTATCACTCAGTACAAAACAAACGTTTGTATCTACTTACCCACTGCATTTATAAATTTGTAAGTGGTTAAATGTACGTACCTTCGTAATAAATAGCCTCCTTTCGAACGGTGTAATTAGTAAGAGCGACATGTAATTCGCATAAAATTACGGTACCATCTATAAGACTGTCTGAGCTTATGGCTATTTCCACGTCGAATAGTCCACTTGGGGTTTCTTGGTACTTTAAGGTAACGTTCTCAATTTCACTGCAAAAAGTTTAATATCATTCATATTTCAAATAGGAACCAACAATTTGCTTACCTGTTGTTCAAATACAATCGCATTTCGGGCTTGGGGTAAACTTGCTCGGCATAGCATAGAATTTTCGAGTCTCTTTCACTGTGGTACCATACTGGAGGGTACTTTAGTTCCAGTGACTTTTCTGGAACTGAAAAATCCTATTTAAATAATTTGCAATATTGTTCCTAAAATTAGTGGTTAGCTTATGGTGCCGCGTAAAAAAGCAATACACATACGTTTATATTTAAATTATATTAATATACAAGGTGCCCCGTAAACATGTTTACTGCAGTGATCAAAATGGTATTGCGAAATTCTTGGACTCAAAAGAAAAGCTCCATAACAACGTTGCATTTCATGTCTCTTTTATGTTTTAATGTTATTTATGTAATAGTTTGTCAAAATCTTAAAAACAACGGAGTTTCGAACGAACGAACGCATACATCAATCATTTTATTTAAAGTTTCAACTAAAAAATTGATGACTTCTAAAGCTTGAAGGTCTATTAAGATATCTGCTCGCTTTCAAATACACTACATTGTTTCAATTAACCAATACTTTCAGATCATTATATTTTGAATACCAAAGAACTTTTGTATTTTTGTATTTTAACGCATTTTATTTCAAGCCTTTCTATCTGGGAAAAACTTGAAAATACAGCGCAATACATTTTTTAAGTATGTTTTTATGGGACAAACATTAAGTATGTTTTAAGCATATTTAGTGGTGTATTTAATATATTTAGTATATTTTAAAGTCGATAATCAAGTACCCTGTTTTATAATTCTAATTTATAATTAAAAACCCAAGGGCATTAGCGAGTGCAGTGATGGATTAAGACTCTTGCGGGTCTCAAGCTCTAAATATTTTTGGGACTCGAGGTATCGCGATTTCGAGAAAGTCCTGTATGTCTAAGAAACCATAATTTTTCAAGTAGACTCACGCAACATTGGCAAAAATATTGAATATTTACACAGTTCTTAGAACTTTCTATTTATTTTACCAATTATATCATTTATCTTGTATGAATAAGCGCAAAGCAAAATACATCATTGAAAATATTCTTCCGATAAAGCATATTAATTTATAGTCGATTATAAATTTGATTCGTGATTTCCGCCTCATTAATTCAACAGATTAATTACTTTCCCAAAGCACGTTAACAAATTAATTTGATACAATCATAAATTATCGGATCAATATCGTTTTTTCTTCAATTTTATCTAACTTATGTTTTACTAATTAAATAAAATACACATTATGATCGGGTGATATCAATTGCTAACATAAACCAAAATAGCGCATTGCAACATAGGACAATAATAAACATTGACTAATGTTTATAACAATTTGGTGCGTTCCCAATGGGGATCTCAAACGGATTCAGTCAAATCAACTACATTTTGCTATCATTGCTAAATCAAATAAAAAAAATATTTTCGTCACTAAACTGAAATAAATCACCAAAATCGACCAAAAACTCCCAAAAATCTAGTATTAATTTATACTTTTATAAGCTTAGGAAAATATTGGTAACCTCCATGGAAACGTTTCCGCCCTACGGTTGCCGTACGTTTCACAACATGGCAACATCGGTTTCTGCACATTTCCTATAATCCTAGGGTAATACTCGTCCCAGCTGTAAACTGTTACTTTGACAGTGCAGTTGTGATTTTTCACGTTTATTTATTTTTTGATATTAGTGATTTGTGGATGGTTTTATGTGAGAATGTTGTGCTAAAAGAAGTGGTAAACAGGGGAAGAGAATAGGTGGATTTCTCGGGCAAACTACAGTCTTGTGTAAGTAAAGAGGTTAAATGGTAATTAAGGTTACATTTTGCTATGGAGGGTTTGTTTGGTTGAAGATTTTTTCGTTATAGATTAGATGAAATCTATGAAATTTAGGCAAATACCAGGGGCAGGCTATTTATGCAACTACTAGTCTAACTAATGTTTTTGAAAGTCCATTAAATTATTTTCCAATTTTCTTTTTTAAATAACTTCTTTAGCTGCTCAAAATCAGCTACTTTAAAAAATCCTCAATAGATATCCAGTTATAGAATCCCCACCACACTCTCATTTTACAAACTTCTATGTGAACACCGTATACTAGTGTCATGATTTCCTGCTTAAATGTCCTGTTTTGCCCAAGAAATTGAAGAAATAGTTCAAGTCTCTTGCTTTGATTTGCTTCCCAGTTGTACTAAGCCATACCCAATAGTAAGAATTTAAATCAATTAGAGCCGTCTTAACTAGCAGCTCTATTTACTATTTCTAATAGAAATTTTGCGAGGCTTACACTAGTAGCCAGCTTTAGAGCGTAAATTTCAAAATATTGGCTCCAGCGCTTTAATTATTCACCATAAATGATAGATTCATTGACTAAATGATCGTTATTAATTATCGTAATGATAATTATTAAGTCGAATTAAGTATATGTAAACATATCACTAGTAATAGGTACTGTGTAAACTGCATTATTCAGAAATTCCCATCCCACTTGCTCTTATCTGCATTATTACTAATCTATTAAAAATCAACACCTAGATTCAATCAGTAAACCAAATTTAATATATCCAGCTTAAGAGAAAACTTCTTCTAAGATTTTTTAAAATTTTACTTCTTCTCGACACTCAATAATTTACATTATATTCTTTTAATTGGAAGCAGTTCATTTGATTAAAATATATACAAATTTTAAGGGGATTCACCCCAAACTCTGACAAGTCGAATAGTTAGATAAAGTTACTTTGAAGCATAATCGGAAACTTTTTCTAAAACTACATAGTTTTTAATTGAAAACGTGCGCCTGGAGTTTTTTGAAAATTCAATCGTTTGTTAATACATTGAAATTTCCAGTTCTGTCGCTCTCCAGAGTGAGTTTGATTAGTTAACGAGTTTTTGAAAGGACGACGCCTGCACCTTGGCCAGTTTTTTAACTTTTTGGAAGAATAAAATCTATTTGATTTAAGGTGTAGAATATTCCCTGAAAATCTCACAGAATAATTTTAAACAGCTGATTAAAAGTCGGTCGATTTCGTCATGTACATGTTTTGGAAATTTCAAATTACTCGAAAACTACTGACTTTAAAAATGTTTGAAGACGTATTTTTTTAGAAAGCGCACTTGTATGAGTCGTTACCTCTGCTAATTAATCCTTTTTGAACATAGTGTATGCTATTTTCGTAATGTTTTGGGTGTAGAATTGAACCACCCTGCATAAGAGAGAAAACGTTTTTCAATGAAGCAAGTTTACAAATGTTTTTTCAAAGTTATTTTTTTTTCCTATCATCTTTGCAAAGCGATATCTCCCTAATAATTGATGCTTGCATCATGTCAGCTAAAATACCAAACTGCCCTCTATTTTTAACAAACAATGACTCTCCGAATTTATTTGCTTCCATTTAAAACATCCTGTAAAGGAACCTTTCACATCATTTTAAGTGGACCGGTTATAAAATCCTTGCCTAAGAGTTGGTCAATGTTTTTAAAACACCCTGTACTTATGACGTGTTTTTATTGATATTTTTTAATTTTATTTCGTAACGAATTTTTTCCAGTCGCCCTGTATGTGTCAACCTATTCCAGGTGATTTGTTTTGTATAAACTTTGAATTTTTTTGTTTTGCAGTTGATCTTTCTGATAATGTCGCCTAATTTCGTTGGAAGATTCTTCATAGAACTGGTTCTAATGCAACAGTTACTTGTGTAATATAAATATGAGTACTACAAAACGATTGATTGAACTCGAAGAGGTCGGACGTGAACGGGTTTGAATAAATTCGGCAGTTCAAACTTGTAAACCTGTTGTTGACTACTTAATTTTGAAACGAATCGATTCTTATTTTTTGATTAACAAAAAAAACTTTTTTATTATCGATCAATCGAATATCGGTCCTAAATCGTCTTAAAAACTGGGTTGTTGGATACAACAATTTTACAAAGGTGCATCTAAAATTTAAATGTGTATGTTCAACGTCTACAATCATGACATTTTCTTCTGAAATAAGAAAGCTGGAATAGCTTTTTTTTCCATTAAAGTAACGACTAGTTAGTCAATATAATTAGATTCGCATTATATAATTTGAATTTCTACGCTTTTAAATGTCAGTCTGACTCGCGGTATCGCCAATTATTAATTAATTATGGCACTGAACTTTCTGTGCAGCCAAATTAACTCGGTAAGTACATACTATAATACTAAGTAAATGTGTGTTATTGGTTTGCGTTCATTAAACATTCATTGGTCTTTTAAGTTTATATTATATCCATGTTTTGTATTTGTCGTTTTTTATAACAAAATTTTACTGTTGGTCACGCCATTATGGGGTTGAAGTTAACCGATTGAAGTGAAATATTGGAATTACTTTTTGAATAAACTTTCATCTTGAAGAACAGCGTAATACCACAATTTTCGATAAAAACAAGACATATCGACGAAAGATTTCAATAAGTTTACATCATATTTATTATGCATAAACGTATAAACAACCTAATATCAAGTTGATGAAAAGATGACAATGAAAGAGTGCGGAAATTGCTTATTAGCAAAATTTTCCGTTTAATAGTAGCGTAAACTTATGTGGTTTTGCCTTTTTAACTGTAACGATATTTTGCTTAAAATAAAATTGCTTGCAACTTTTCTATTCGACTTTTTCCTCCAAGATTGATATTTTGGGAGCCAGGGGAGGTTTAAATTTCTGCAAAAAAATCCAGTTTTTACTAGCATCGAAAAGTCACCCTGTATACAAGTCATCTGATACAAATCTTTGTTCGAAAAATCAACTGGTTTCTACCCGAAACCCAAAGTAGCTGTATATTTATAAATTGTTTTCAATCAATTTTTTTCCTCCCATCAAGTGCATAATTATTAGTGGTTTATTTCCAATCAAATCTATAAACAGTGGACGTTATTGGACATCACTTAAATGACCTTGTTGCATACCGCGCAATTTACTTTTGCATCGCAAATCGAGATTTTATTTAATTAACATAAAAAAGGACTGTTAATTCGTTATTCTAATTAAAAATGGTTCAAATAAAACGTGACACCGCTAGTGCAGTGGGCCAGTGAAGTGAAAAAATGGATGCGTTAAAGTTTATTTAATTGTCCAGTGGTTTTAAGGTGAATGTGGGTATCAGTGTATTCTAATTGTTACTTTGCAACCCGATTTTAATCAATGGCAGTTTAAGTGTTACACCTATATTTTGAGTCGTTTTCTATGTAAACTCTCATATCTAAGAGTACATCTTGTTTGAGATTGATGAAAATTCTAAAGTTTGGGGTCAATTGGCGTTTTTTTTGTCTGAAATTCTTAAACAATTATCTTGCAAGCGTTTTGAATTAATAAATGTTTGCAATCAAATATTCAGTCAAATATTAATTTTAACCAAATCAAATAGAAAGCTGAGAAACCTGGTGACGAAGATCTTCAATTAACTCTGGTTTCGAATCATAATTTTTACTTTTTACTGGCAACAAAAACGGGTAGTTACGTAAGTGGGTTAGCGGTCCATCTTATTTCAAGTGGAAAATATTTCCGCTATGGTTATTGTCGTTTTCTATTATTTGCGTAATTAATGGCTCTAATGCATTTTCTACTAGAATTAGAATCTCTATCAGCATACATAGTTAATAATGCATTCAAGTACGATATTTTCCACAGCTCTTAAAGGTAGTTAATTTAATTATTGCATAAAAAAGACTCAGGCTGCATAGATAATTATAGGCCAATAAGTTTGCTTCCCAGTTTTTCTATAAGCATGAGATTAATTAAATTGTATTTGTAAGATGTCCCGGCATGGTTTGATTAACGGAAAATCAACTCAAACAGCCATATTTTAACTTATGAAAAAAGTAATGTATTATGTAGATAAGATGCCGCTAGATGGATAATGTTAATAGGGAAATTAATTTAATGTTCATTAGGAAAATAGGGAATAGGAGCAAATGTAAACAGATGCTATAAACGTTATAATTGCAACCGGGAAAATTTTTACGGGAATCTCCATTGGAATCGGAAATTTGCTTAAGTAATGAAAATAATACGCTTACGTAATATTTGGGGCAATCGGGAAAATAAACAAGTTAACTACTCCGCCTGCAGTTAAATGAACCTACCAAAATAAAAACAGCTGCACCTGATCTGTCCATTCATGAGATGATAGTGGCAGAACCAGAGAAACCTGAATTTCGACTTTCAGGCGTTTTAGAATCACCAAACAGTTTAGAAACAGATGCAGAAACTTTCTCGGATGAAGAATATAATTTTTATCAAGAGGACCGCCAGAGTTCCAAGACTGAGACAATGAGATTGATTGATGATTGGTTCCTAACTTCTTATATTTTATTTATGTTGTACGAGCATTAGCCAAAATGTGTTTTTTTTTTCAAAGAAATGTGTTTAATTTTTCTTGCAAATATAAATTAAAGTTGATGTTCTTTTCTATAAAATTCCCAGGAATTTACCCACCACATATTCGTTATCAAAATATAAAGGTCATGAGAAATGGAAAAACTGATCAATTAAGCTAATTGATTCTACAAACGTGTTTAAACCAGAAACGAAAAAAATTATATTAGAAAAAGAAGCACAATACTTTTTGCAAATATCCAACTTTCTATCATAATTAACGAGTTCATAGATTTTTATTTTGGATGAATCAATTCTCAAAATTAATACGATTATATTCACTTTTTATCATAATGGCAAATTATCGTGAGAATACATAGAAGAAACAACACATTCTACTACAAAAAGACACTACTAAAAGTGGCATACAAACAAAATTTTAGCTGGAACTGATTAGTTTTTCAGAAAGGAAAAAAATTAATTTTTTACATCGGCCTAAAAGACCGATAAACTCATCAGTTTCAAACAATGACAAATCAAATTTAAAATCAGAATTGTATCGCATTATCTTGTTTAAAAAACACCTGTTCATTGTAACTTTACAAGACTGAGTGTTGTTTATACATTTTTCCGGGATAAGTCATAAATACGTGTGTAGTAATACCTTTTTGTTGGGCAATCCAGAATATTTACAGTTGTATGTACGGTAAATTCCATCTTTAATAACCCAGTTATAAACTGTTTATTATTATTTCGAACCCAGAGATTATCTTTTACTTTTATCAATGTAAATAATACGAGTGGATAAAGCTTGTTCCAATTAGAACAAAGTCAAATAGTCGGCTTAGTAGATTTTTTTGTAAAGTATGATTCAATGTACCTGAGTCATTTATCTAGGGTGATTTGGTTAAAGCTTGCAAATATTTGAGCAGTTGATGAGTGGAATAATTTAGATAGCATTTCAAGTTTGTAAAGTGCTGTAAGCGCTCAAGATTGTTACTTGGAAAATCCACCACATTCAATTTCTGCTGGTACTTTGTGTGTTTTATTGCACCTACTTAAGGACTTTGAGCATTATCTGCATTCCTCGACTTTATGAATGGATTTACTGTTTTGTGCAAAAGCCAAATTTCCAAGCTATGATCTATATTTAATAATCTGGCTTTAACCCAATTCGAAGTATGTCCAAGTTTCAGCCGATTGCTTGTATAAATCAGGATGAAGCTAAGCGCGTATTTCGACACAAACACATTGTGAACATGGAAAACAGTCGTGAATATTTCCTTTCGATTCGTTTTATGTAAGCAATTGAGTGTGGTGTGAGGCTGTAAATTGATCGCACAAGTACCTATTGACTGAACAAAGAAAACGTTTATTTTCGGATTTGTATATTTTCGCTTTATTTTCATTGCAGGTAACTATGGTTTGAACGCAACCAACTGAAATCAGCTCCAAATCATATGTCTTTGCTGTTTTTCAAGTTCTTCCAAAAGACTTCTAGGAACCAAATTCTATTCCAAAATCTGATCATATTTTGTATCAAACTTTTACCTTCACACCAATGTTACATCATTAATGGACTGATTTTATATAATAAGAAACTACAATAGAAAAATGACTGATAATTTAAAAAATTACGGAGGCAGCAGGCTCTTGGAGGGTCTGAGTGGCTACACCAGTTTGCACTTGGACCAGCTGAATTTTTTGGTATCGCAACTTGTCGCCTTGACTATTGCTGCCCTGTATAGGTAAGCATTTATTTAGCAGAATTATTGGAAATTTGCTAATATGTTTTTTTTTACGCAGAACGCTGTTGGGACCGGCGAAAGTTAGCCCTAAAGTTCGACACGTTTTTGGACTTTTGTTTGGATTATGGATGTCGTATTTTTGCTTCGGCTATCAAGCTCTACATCTTGCAGGATTGCCGTCGGTTTGTTATCTGGTAGGTTTTTTAAATCCTGTTGTTTGGTAAATGTATTATTAACACTTCAAGTACGCAGCTTAGATAAGCTTGTTTATGTACTGGTTTGCTATTATTTTTCCGGCTAAAAAGCTATTAATATACATTAATCGGGAGTCAAGAATACTTTTCACTGTAAAATTAACAATTAAGTTGACCTAAATTACCCCCGTTTTTTATTGTTCTTAGGTGATTTTGACGCAAAATCCATCCATCATGCACGGCGCAGTTCTTTTCACTGCCATCTTATACCTTTCAATTATACATCTGTACAGGCAACTGTTTGATGACAGTTCCTTCGGCTTGGACATAAGTGGGCCATTAATGGTGATTACGCAAAAGGTGACCAGTTTGGCATTCAGTTTGCACGATGGTATGGCGAAGAACGACGAAAACTTAACGGAAACTCAGCGACATTACGCTTTGAAAAAGGTTCCTAATTTGCTGGAATTTTTTAGGTAAGAATCCAAATCATAAAAGATGGCATCAATGTCAAGTTTTTTTGGTTTTTTCCATTAAATGGATTATTTTTTATGTTAAATCCATATCTTAAATAAACTGCGGTCCGATAGCTAACCTTTCCAAGTTCCCAGCCCATGCATTCAGTGACTAAGTCACTTCTTGTTTCTGTCTTTCAGCCAGAGTTACTGGAGCCTTTGGCTTTGCAATTTTCGTTTTTCCGCGATGCATTCATGCCCTATTTCTTTCCTGTTTTTTGGTGCTTTTTACTTTCGCCAGTGCTCTTTAATGTGCATAATTCTAATGCATAATTTTAGCAACTGCTTTTTCAAAATGTTTCTTTGTTATGTTTTGAAAACACATTTGGCCGTCTTTATTTTAATCCATCCTGCATACTACAAAACACCAACAGAAATTCCTTAGAACACATGTTATATTGAAACAGGGTTTTACACTGGGCGGACAAATGTTCGGTTGCTTGATGACCCTATTTAAAATCTGAGTTAATTACCTTCGCAGTAACGAACATACTTTGAGCAAAGTGTTGCTGTCTGCTCATTTTAATAGAAACATGTTATTTTTTCAGTTATAGCTTAATGTTTCCATCACTCATGGCCGGTCCAGCTATGTTCTACAAAGACTACATCGAGTTCATTGAAGGAAACGCATTAATGGACTACAAAAAGTCAACGCCGTCCTCTAAGTTAGTGGTAGTTCGCGAGCCGAACTTAATGAAAGTTGTGTTCAAGAAACTGGCCTTAGCAATAGTTTGCGCTTTAGTATTCGTGCTATTTCTTCCACGGTTTCCCATAACACGATTGAAAGACGAGGATTTTATCAATAACACGACATTCACCTATAAGTTTTGGTATTTGACTGTTGCCACCTCGTTAGTGAGAGCCAAGTATTACTTCGCCTGGACTCTGGCAGATGCGATTTGCAATAACGCCGGAATGGGATGGGATGGAAGTTCCTGGAGCCGCTATACCAATGTTGATATTTTCCAGTTCGAATTGGGAACTAGTCTGAAGGAGAGCATTGAAGCCTGGAATAAGGGCACAAACCAGTGGCTCCGCTTTATAGTGTACAAGAGATCGAGCAGCTATTCGACTTTAACAACATTCGCGTTGAGCGCAATTTGGCATGGTTTTTACCCTGGTTACTACATCACATTCTTAAGTGGGGCTTTGTTCACATTCGCTTCCAGAACTATGCATCGACATCTCAGGCCCCACTTTATGTATTCTAGCGAGTCGAAAGTATTATACAACATTATCACTTTTGCCGCGACCAGACTGGTCATGGTTTATATTACTTTTCCGTTTGTTTTATTGGAATTTTACGGCAGCTTGCTTATCTATCACAAACTGTACTGGGTGTTCCACATTTTCGCCTGTCTCACTCTTTGGATGGTACCTCAACTTCTTCCTAAAGATAAAACGGGGGAAATGATTCAGAAAAACGGCATTGCCATAGCATTGAGCAAGGCTGGCCCGTATTCAGAAGCCGTTGGCAAAATTGACTGATTTTATATATTAACTTTTTCTATGTATTAAAATAAAATGCTGACAGATACCTCGAATATATATAATCTGCCAGAATGGGGTTTTATAACAAATCTTCCGAAATGTCTGCTTTAGTTTTCCAACTTAAAGTCCGTCTTCCACTATTGCTTTGGTGCTAAACATTTTGAAGGAGTTTTGTTAATTTTTGCGATTTTCAGTGTTTTAGCAAATCAATGTAGATTCCTTTAGAGACAAAAGTTTTCAATTAAAAGCTACATCGAATATTTAACGCGTATGTTTTGATATTAACCACACCTGAAGAGAAACCCGCTATTGCGATCGGAATTATTTCTTTTACAGTTTAGTGATGATCGTAGGTTTGAGGTTTGGGTTTAATCTATCAATAACAACGTTTTAATGTTACTAAAGCGGTGCTTTTTGTAAAAAAAAACTGGGTTTAGCGAGTGCCTTGTTTGTATGAAGTGAAGTTCAAATGAAGACGAGCGACCTGACTAGTTTAAATCGAATGTACATACACAAGAAATTGTCTGAAACAACAAGGTATTTATTTTATACTGTAAATGACCAAAAGACACATTAAAGCACGCACCAACTTTACTTCATAAGATAATCTACTTATTGATTGATATTGATATATACCTACTTATATATTTTGTTCCAAATGTACGTTGATCAAAGAAGGGAAATGCTACTGCGATTTTTTTTTGATATATTGTAAATACTAAATGTCTAGATTTATATGAAATGTTTCTAACTTTTTGTTATACATTAAAAATGCTTTAATATAAAAAACAGTGTCGTTTTATTCGAGTGACTTACCGAAAACCAGCATTCGTTTAGTTTGAGTGTCTTCGCTACTAAACGTTGAGACCGAGCACGTGAAGTTTCCAGCCAGTTCAGGACTGAGCTGGATAATTTTTAAAGCCCTGTGGACCATGTAGCGATCTTCAGATGCCCTGAATGTCAGATCTAGACGGCCTTTGAGAATACCTTAAAGGGATTTGGTTAATTTAAATGCAAAGTAATTGAAGATGGTGAAAATTGGTTGAATGTGTGCTGGGAAAGATGCCTTTGATGGACTTGAAAATATCTGGATTTGGTTTTTAAAAATTAAGTGATAATGCAGCTTTCGTGACTTTAGGACATAAAAAATTTAAGTTGTTTATTAAGTATATGATTTATTAGCGAAAAATGCATTTTTAAACATTTTACGAGGTATTCGACTATGCGATAGATACTTCAATAGAAATGCCGTAAATTTTTAATTTCAGATATATCTAGAAGGAATACCTCTAGAGAATTCTACTAAGAGGCTCGTTTTGCATTAAAAATGTGTACAGGAAGAAATATGGAGACAAATATATTTTTTTAACAAAGCCATAAAAATGTACCTTCGAAAAATATGAAAATGTCCTCAGGTTAACTTCGACACTTTTTACTTCCCAAACTGTCCACTTTTGAATTCTCTATATTATCAGTCCTCATTTAAATGTACTCGACAGTATTTTATTTGTTAAATACGTATATTTTATATCTTCAAAATCTCCGTGTATCGAGTGAAAATTAGATGGCTCACAAAGACAAAAATTCACAATCTACTACTAATAATCCGATTTGAGTAAGGAACGTCTCACCTAACTCTTGAGGTTTGGCATCAGGAATCCACTGATAAACCGGATAAAGTCGTTCATTAAAAAACCACTTAACCACCAATCCTTCGTCCTTTGGGAATTCTAAGGAATAGTCGCAGTCCAGAATAATGGGCGATGCTGCCGGCGATGCTATTTCTGGCACAATAAGTTGATTGATTTTGACACAGGATATTTTCAGTATGCCTAAAAGGAAGTTAATTCGTTTAATTTTCTTAGAAGTTCGTCAAATAAACTTTTTAAATTTGTTTTACGGCTAATTTTCTTCTGTTAATGTTTTTTTTTATGACTCTAGCTTTATTTTCTTTAAATAATTCTCTCAAGTTTATAATAAAAAGACTCTAAAATGTTGAATGTTTTTTCAAATCTCTATAGCTTGACTATTTGTATTTTCGTTATTTCTATTTCGCTTTTACGGAATAAGTCAACATAGAGCTGGAAAAAGCAGTATTTTGAATGTAGCTATTTTACAATTTCAACTTTTGCCTGCAGACTGTTATAAATTAAATAGACAATCATTTATGATGTACAAATCGAATTTACTGTATTTGAGAAAACTTACTTTTTTGTAATAAAAGTAAAAATATTTGTTTTACACTTTAGGAAATTTTTCTTCTCTCCAAACCCATACTAACTTTCCCTTATCACCTATAATATTCGCTTACCTTCACAAAACAATAACAAAAAGCGAACAGAAAAAGTCAATTGCAAGTAGCCAAACTCCATTGAATTATGATAAATTAACATTACACCTTTCTGCTACTTTCACTAATCACTTCGGCGTAAATAAAACCTACAAAAATCATATTTCTCCAATTAAAAGTGCGCGCAACTTTTTTTTAAGACAGACCCGTGTCGACGCTTGTACATTTGCTCAGACAGGGCGTCGCGACGACACTAACCTTTCAATGAAACCTTGCGTTCGGAAAGGGTTTAAGGCGCATGAAATGTGTTAATTGGTTAAGGGTAAATGCGTTTAAAATTACCATCGCATATGATAATTGCGTATAGTAATAAGCTCCAATAGAAGCTTGTTTTTAAACTAATTCTTTTGTATAGAGAATATCCAAATTAAGTCGAATTTGCTATTGGTATTCTTTTCATTAGTGTCGATAGAGCATTGACAGAAGCGGAAAAAAATCTATTTTTCCGCAACTTATTAGAGTGGAAACTGAAAAATTTCCACTTACAGACTATGTTCGCAGATAATAGTGTTACACAATAGAGAAGGAAGCAAAAATGTACGGAAAATTTTATATTTTTAAGCATTGAACACTTTCAAAATTCACATTAGTCCCACCGGAGATATTTCCACAATCCACTCCAATCCGAATCCATCCTTTACTTTTCCAAATGACTTTCTTTTGTTTGAAAACCCTTTGATGTAGCCGCGGCGCTGAGACGCACCTTCAGAAGGAAAGCGACCGTTCGTGTGTGTTCTCTGCATTTTTTCTTTAATTAGGCCTTTGGCAAAGGATTTTCAACTCCATCTGAGTGGCTTTTTAAACTGCAATGCCGGCCGCTGTTCGTTCTTTAGTGCCTTCAATATCAAAGAGAAGAGAGGTGCAATTTTTTCCGAAGGCACAAAGGTACATTATATGGATCAAAAGGAATTCTGGATAATGCGCTCGAATTTCCCGGCAGCTGATTATGAAAGTACACATGCTAGATTCGCATAACTAGTTGCAAAGCAGCAGGAAACTTCTATGGTGCCATGGACTTTTTCTAGATCGTTGAGGTCACCCTCACTTACTACTGATTTATCGAGGAAAAAGCTTATTAGGCGATGTTTAATTGGCAGAGTGCGGCTCGCCTAATAAACGAGAAACGGGCGTCTTGGCGCCGCGAAAAAACAAAAGAACCACTCGACTGGAGCAGGAAACAAAACACCATCGGCGGTTTCCAATCCAGATCAAAGGCTCCTAGATCAAAGAGAACGGGGTGTAATTGGTAATTAGGGTGGCAGACGCGACAAGAGTCTGTCAAGGGACATGAAACAACCCGTTGGAGTCAGAGACGGTGTGAAAAAAAATGGATAAAATGGAAACTTTTTCTAAGCGAGTTATCATTTGAGAAAACTTTGAGTGGCTTTAACTGTCTTACTGGGCTTAACTAGTGTTGATGGGAAATTCAGTACATTTAAAGACAAATTTGTTTGAAGAAGAAGAGATTGGTCTTGGTCTTAATGTTGCAAGAAAAACAAAAAAGTAAGAGTCTTGCGACACTCGCATGATAAGAAAACGGTATTTTTACGGTATTATTATTATTGTTATTAGTGAATTAATTTTATTTCATTGAACGCCTTATTTACAGTTAAGACTTGCAAGACCAAGACTGTATTGGTTTTCGTAAAAAATCGACGGATTTGGGAAACATTTTTTAAGTTTTATTAAGTGTGAAGAAAGATTTTATGTTAAATTGTTTATTTACAGGATTTATTCTATTCTTTTTAATGGCTTTCATTTATTTAATTTGATGCTCGTTTCTTTTGCTGTTAGCTTGACTTTGGTAATGTCGATGGCAGCATGAAAAATACTGATAGATTTTGGTTAAAATATGTTCCATTTGCATTATCTTTCATATTAAATTCATGTTCGATTCCTCATCAGGTGTCAAACTAAGCAAACAAATCGTCTGTTCATCTGTATGTATCCATATCTTTTTTTGTATGTATGATAATGAGGATTATGAATTATAAAATTGAAAAAAAAGTCTAATTGCAAATTTCCATAAACGTCTGTAACTATTGTAACTATTTTTGCTTTTCTAAAGATTAACTTGTGGAAATCCCTGACACTCACATAAGTCCAATTTAGGCGATGTAAAGGTCGAAAAGTTGAACATTTCACAGTTATTACGTTTTTCTTCTGCCAATCAGTGTCTCAGTTATGTCGCTGTATTAGAAACGTGTCAAAAGTAAAAGACGAAGACTGCAGAAGGAAAACGTGACTGGAAATGATAAGGGAACATCTCGAGAGTGGAAACATCAAGGATATAATGAAACATTTTTATTGCAATTGCTATGTAGTAATGAGCACAACGAAAGCCGATAAAAGAGGTGGGTCACATTTGATGGCCATGTTTTTCCCATAAAGATAGGTTTTTTTTATAATCCACCTTATCCACCCCCTCGAATATTCTACGAAAATTCTTTTATAATGGCCATTAAGGCGACGGCTATAGAGATAAACTGCAAACCGACTGGGATGTATCAGTTTTTCTGGTATGAATTTTAGTGAAAAAAGTCTAAACACACTAAATTTTACAATTCTCCACTGTTCTCACCGAAATCATTTTTTTAGCGGATATTGGTGCAATTTTATGGAATTCTGTGCGAAAAAGTGTGAAAATTGAGCAACATTGAAAGCTTCGTAACAGAGACAAAAATAGTTTTTCCCCAGTTATATTATGTAACTTGCTCGAAAATATTTTTTCTTTTCTTTTCAATTCAATTGCTGAATGTAATACTTTTTTAATGTTCTTCGCTGTTTCAATTTTTCCTTCCTTCAATCAACAGTAACTAATGCTTATACATTGTTTATTCAATTATTAATGCATAACTTTAAAATGTGCAGTTTGAGCATTCATTGTAATTGAAAAAAATAACAAGTATATAAAAAAATGTGCTTTAGACCAAAGATATTATCATGACTACGAAACTGCAGCTAAACTTCTGGATTAAAATAGTTAAAACAAGTAGCCATTGTTAAAATTTGTATTTTATTTAACACATCAAACCATTCATTTCAAACTTTCACCGCTCTAAGGGCATAAATTTCGAAATGCACCTGTTCGTATCTGGGCTACCCGATGTTCAAAGGGGCGCGACTTCTCATAAGATTTTTCGGTGGTGTATAAAAACGATTATTAATCACCCCTTAAGGGATCTTCAAGGTCGGGTTTCTTTACGGTTTTTTTTTAAATTAATTCAGAATATGTAACGGTATATCTTGTAGCCAGGCTTTATAAATTATAATAAGGGACTTCCTTAGCTTTTTTACGAATATATTCATGCTGCCATGATGTGTGATGTTTTTCTCCCATGGATTCTTTCAAGGAAAGTGAAAAATATATACGAAACTTACTTGTATTTTTAGGTGAGTACCAGTGTTTTATTTTGAAATATATATTTTTTAAAGTAAATTTTCTCGTGGGAAGATAAATAGTTGAATTTTGTGTTGGTTATTAAGGTTTATTATTTCCTTATTAGTTTGTTTTGTTTGTTAATAAATTGGTTTTCTGTGTTTTATTTTCTTTTTTTGAAAAGCAATTGATTTATAATTAATATTTTGAGTTATTAATTATTGGTATTCAATTTTTCTTCTTCGATACAAGTGATCTTAAAAATCATGTAAAATACTTACACTGAAAATGCGGAATTTTGTAGTTAATAGATTTTATATGGTTGAGGCTAATTTATGTTTATAAAACATTTTTGTTGAGTGTTTTGCCTCAAAAATTGTTGTGCTTTAAATTTTTGAGGAAATTCTGTCTTTTTTGAAAAAAGAATCATTTTGAAGCGAAAACGGTTTCAAAAATAATGTAGTTTATTTCATTAGCAAAGAGTTTGTTCGTTTTTTCTTCATTTTGTTATATTTAGCTCAATTTTATTGGGAATCATTCTGAGAACTTAAACGATGATTTATTTACATCTTTTTAGCTCCATAAGTTACCTGAGATGTGGCACTGGAAAATAAATAGGCTATAAATGAATAACAAAAAAATAATATTCTGTTTCTTTCGAACAATTTTCAGCCCCAAATTTGAAATGTTTTTCTACAAACGACCGTGATCGGAAACAAGAATTAGAACTCGATTTTTTTTTAATTTTTTAAACCTGCCAAGTTATGTTACCTTTTTTTGAACACTAATAACCCAAAAAGTTCTCTTGGGAATCAAACATTCTTTATTGATTTTCAAACTCTTCAAACAAGCCAGTTTAATTAATCATTAAAAAAAAATAAGCCCTTTTATCTGAAAAAAAACGCCGCCCTATGAACTGGGTTAATTACATCTCTAAGGATGAATTCAAAGCAAAAGATCAAGGTTCTATTCCCACCCTTATTTGCAGGTCAGTTTCATGAGAGACTGGGCTCGAAAACGAAATCGTTTAGTTGAAAATAAAAGTCGGCTAATTACAAAGGAAAGGGAACGGTTACTTTTTCTCAGCCCTTGAGAGGGTACAAAGGGATGCAACTGGATGGTCCAGGTATAAGGTTTTTAGATGAATAGTTCGCCACACGAGTCACACGCTTATTCCATGGTTTTGAGGGTTTCCGACCCTTTGGTAACCGACTGTTTGGTAAATTTATGTGTCAATAGTAAAGGGTTATTTAACTCGACTATCGAATTTCTATGTAATAATGTGGGAAGACTTCAATTTTTTAAATTCTTCCAAACTGGCATGTTCAGTCATGTAAATTAGTATAATTTTCATTCCCTGGTAGACGTCAAGAGTTGACCTGAACAAAGAAAGAACTTTATGTTTAGGAGGACGAATTTTGTTAAAAGAGCTGCCGGATTTTCTCACGTATTATGTCCATGGCACTTAAAATTCAAATTTTTGGGGTGCAACCTGTCATGCATATGATTTCAGTGTGACTTTCGTTTTACGGCATTTGGAATTTCTTCAAAAATAGCATTTGAAATGACAATATATAGTATTACATTTTTTTCAGTTTTTATTAAGGACAGATTTCTTCTGTGATTGATGGAATTCGAACTTTTTTGACCTCAGTGCTTTTCAAATTAGTACAAATAAATTCTACATTTTCTAAAATGTTCTATGCAAGACTCAAATCTACTTGTTCAAAGCTTCAATTTTCAACTCACTAAAGTCAACAGGTAGACATCGTAATGAAAAACTAAACTTTTTAATAAAAAGAACGCCAATTCTGTTCTTCTCAAAACGATTTAAAAATTATCTTTTCTGGCCTGAAAGCTTTTGCACCCTCCCGAAAACTTTCCGGGTGGCATGTCTTATCAACGATTTTATTTTACGGCCGAATTGTCCCAGTTATTTACCTTGTAATAGATGCAAAGTGGTGGTAAAGTGGTTATCACCGCCTCAAATTAAGTCCTAACTGACTTCGAAATTGATTTTTCAACTGTTCCAGGGGCCCAGTAATTGGATTGTGGGAATCTGAATTTTTATTTTATTTGCTCACGAATATTATATTAAATTAAATCCACAGTATCCAAGGGTAAAACTGATCTTTTTTGTGTTGAAAACAAAGAGCAAAGAACATGAAAAATACAAAGAAACACAACTTTTCAAAATGGGGATATCAGAAGTTCTTCCACGAATTCCTAAATAAAACACTGACTTCACTAAAAACCAGAAAGACACGAAAGAGAGTATCAAAAGTTCATATATTTTTTGTTAAATGTATATTTTTTAATAACAGTTTCAATATAAAAAAGTACTTCACACGCTTCAACTCAAGAAGATAAAACAACCCGGTATAAAGCGAGATTTTTTTTCGAACAACAAATTGAAAAAAGGCAATGAGGCAAAATGCATTGCAATGCATGCAAAAGCAAAAAAAATTTTTAACTTTAACGGTTTATTAATCCTTCATGACTACCCCTACTTACTTTTAATTTTACTACTTTGTAACTGTACAAGTTTCATAGAAAATACCCTAATTAGATTGCGATTATCTATTTTATTTGCTTGGCAAATAATATCATTTTTAGCCTAAGACTGGCACTTGCACGGGTGCCTTTGTGTCGAAACCTAATTTTACAAAAAAACATGCAAAGGTATTTACGTGCAATTATTTAAAAGAAAATTAGAAAAATAGGTGAAATTATTGCGCTTAAGTAGTAACTATACGTATTTAAAGCTTTCATTTCCTATCACCATTTCATTGATTTGAGAAAACCTTGATCAAGGTATCTGATTTAGGCCGCTCTTGCTTGAAGATTAGGCTTCTTCACCAAGGTCTCCACATATCGTCCCGCTGTTCATTGTTCCGAGCCTCAGCCAATGGCTCCAGTAAGTTTTCTCTTTGCAACGGCGCTTCCTGCTCTTCTTCGTTAAACACTGACGAAGAACTGCGATCCGTTTCCTCTTCAGAGGCAGATTGATGGTCCAAAATGGGCCCCACATAGGTGGCTGTTGGCACTACATGATGAGCAGTCTTTATTATTTTACTGGGCCTCATAAAACTTTCGTTGGCTGCAAATGGGAAAACTTCCGGATGTTGGATCATTTCCGAGTAGACTCTTTTTGTGCCACGCACATTGAATTGATTTTCCTCCAGTCGAATTGAGTCCTCTTTCTGCTGCGCCTGCTTGAATCGCTCTCCTCGATTGGTTATCACACACAACGGTTCGGAAAGTTTCCTTATAACACTCGTATGCTCCACCATCTTCTTTTCCTTATCTAACGGCTTGTGGATCGGAAACTTAATGGTCTTAACTTCCATGGGGGCACTGAAGTGTTTCTCCACGTTGCTAACAGTGGAAGTGATTTGAGGCACTTGGTGGTCGCCTCCAGGGTATCCAGGTTTGGGTCTGGGTATCGGTCGGAAACCCTTAGAAGAATCAGCTTTTGGAGGCACTTCAACCGGGCTCAATGGAGGACTGAGAATTCTTGGAGGATCACCCGATTGAGGCGTGACTGCCACAAAAGCGCTGGGACGGTTTGGAAGAGAAAGCGAAGGAAAATATGATAAGTTTGAGGAATTGGGTACTAAGAGAGCCAACTCACCAGTGGACAGTCTGGAAAAGATAAAATGAAATCTGTAGGTGGGTAGTTATAATCGTAATTAGAAAGTGTCTTCAAAACTTGCTGCTTTGCCCCAATATGATATAAAGCAGGACCTTGTAGTTCAACAGAGTTTGACCTTCATGTATATATAGAGTATGGTACGTATGAAAAAGGAAAAAAATAAAGATATGGAAGTTTGTGAGAGTACTTTTGAGTCACCTTGTATAAAAGAACAATTATACACTACAAAGACCTCGCAAATAATGCACACATTGAAAATTAAAACAGTGAGAACCATTTGAGGAAAAATATCTTCGATAGAATATGAAGTGAAGACCTCATGTCGGTTTTATACTACGCACTTTTCCCCGATTTATTGCACACTAAATTGGTCGATTTATTGAAGGTCACCACATTGTATCTGTTTCGTTAAGCTGAGAAAATTGGAAATAAAGAACAAAAGATTAACGTTGTTTCCAGAGAAAGGCGCTAAGAAGATTTAGGTTGATTGCATTACTTACCGGCTAGGAATCAGTTGAATTCCCTGAGGAATTTGGACACGTGGATTATTGTTTTGGTCTCCAGTTCCTCCTTTAAATTGCGCGCTCTGATTTGCACTTGCAAAAAAATCATTTGAATGCAAAAGCGGCACAGTAGCTACAGTTGAAACGAAAGGTGGTACTTTGTTTAGATCCGACATGCATTTTTGCAGATGATCCGTCACTCTGTCCCGAATTCCGGTATCCACGCTATCAGAGTTGCTGATGAATCTGAAAAAATTCACTTTATAGTGGCGATTGATTTTTTTTTGTAATCCTTACCTGTTGATTTCAGAGGCGCAATCAGTGAATCCATTCTTAAATTTCCGAATGACTGTTGGGTCTCTGGCAGCGGCTAAGGCAATTTGCTTTTGCTGGATATTCTGAAGATGATGTACAGCCATTTCCAGAATATCCGCTTTTTCGAGTTTAGTATGACGGCTGGGCTGAAATGGGGTCAAATGTTAATAAACCTTTTTTGATTTTTATCTACGAAAATTGAATCATCTATGAAGGCGGAACTTACGTCTTGATTCTTTGCTTCTAGTAGTAAATTCTTGATTTCATTCAAGCAGTGGTTGATTCTGGCTCGTCGCCGCTTTTCCATAATGGGCTTATGACTTTTGCGAAGTTCAGCCCTTGACAGGGTGTTTGCTTGTGGTTCTTGCAAATCCGAAGATTGAAACTCATTGTCACTTAGCGGCATTGCAGTTTCTTAAAAAGTTCTTGACAATGACAATAATTTTTTTAGTTTTCACTTTAAACTCACGGGTCTTCGCTTACAATGGAAATCAACTGCGCTCACCAATCAATCACTTTTCACCCAAAAATTCGTTAAACGAAATCGCGCGGTTTGCTCAACTGGGATTCAACACGAAACTGACATCCGATAATCGATTCCCCAGTGGAAGGATCTTCGATCCAATTGCATTGGTCACTAATGCTCAAATGAAGACCCATTTTTCTCAACTTCCGATGTACATTCCGATACAGCGTGGGAACCTACCCCTACCCCATAACCCATATCCTCTCTCTCACACTTGCATTATGAACTAGTGCCTTTTTGGCTCCGTTTTACCAGGGTTGTTCCAAACAGTTCTGCAATCTTTACCGAAATGCACGAAAAGTCATTTTCCTTCCAGAAAGCTTCAAATTTAAGTTTTATCAAATCAAGGAAAGTCAGAATAAAAGTGTGAAAACGTATGAAATGACGAGTGTAAATTATCGCCGAGAAAATCTGTTTATTTCTTTGTCCATCTTTTTTTCATCACTTCTTTCAAGTATGTTTGTATAGCGGGTTTGGGCATGCATTAAAATATTTTTTTATTCTCTAAAAATTTATTCGTATTGCATATTCTTACACATGAAACGTATACGTTTCTACTCTTATTACTTATTACTCCTAAATTTTCCTCTTCTACTTTTTCTTTTTGGTTGAAACTTGCAATTTTTTGCTCTAAATAGTATACAATTTATAGATAGCTCTATTTAGGGACCGTGGCTTTGTACCAAAACAAAAGAGGGAATCTAGAAAGAAATTGAGGGTCTTTGGTAATATGTCGTGCTTGCTTATCTTCTCTGGAAAGTTGAAGATCTAGATGAAACAGATCTAGTATATACGTTCTTCTATTTGTAATCTTGAAGCAGAAAGTCCCAAAATAGCAATAACTAAATGTTTTCGAAAGAAGTTGTTCATAGAGGAACTTCATAGAGCTTTAAAGAAGAAGAAGGTAGTAAGATAAATTAAAAACAACCAGTTTTAGACGATTTGACTTTGAAAGAAAACGAACAAGACAAATTGCGTTAAACATGT
The DNA here is from genome assembly GCA_024550625.1 of Dendroctonus valens. Lineage (NCBI taxonomy): Eukaryota > Metazoa > Arthropoda > Insecta > Coleoptera > Curculionidae > Dendroctonus > Dendroctonus valens. The sequence continues at coordinate 200,494 of JAJTJO010000867.1, read as the reverse complement.
ACAAAATAAATCAATCCTGAAATTAAAATGCAAAGAATCAACGACAAATTTTAAAGGATACTGTATTATATAAAAAATACAAAAAGAGTAAAACTCATCGAAAGACTCAATAATCTTATTGAATATATTACAGTAACCCCAGTAAGTGAACATCAAAAGTATCTTCCGTAGTTTTTTTCATTCCCAAGTGGGTTTTCATGAGAAATTGCAACAATACGATCAGTTTTGAGCATACCCAGGTATGTGATGGTATCGTATGGGGCGCCCCGTGAGAAATACCCATACGGTGACCCGCGACGTGCGATCAGTTCCCACGTACAGGGTTGTAACAGGTATAGTAACTGTACTCTGGTTGTTGTGTATACCAAGGGAAAATTAGACCGAATGAGATGGTTTTTGTTGCCGATGAATCGATCGAGATAAGTAGACTTTTGTGCATTCATGCAGTGGCGTCGATGGCCATTTATTTCAAATCAACTACTGGATTGACAAAAGAAGCAGGAACCTGCATTTCTGCACACATTTTTAAGTGTTATTTATACATCTGAAAGTGTCCTATCGAATGTACAAGTTTAGCAAATGTATAATAATTTTTTAACAAAGTTTATAAGGTTTCTAGAATTTGTTTAACAAACAGGGTCGAATCGGGTTTGTATTTTCGGTTTTTTCACCGAGATGGTTTCAAAGCAAAGTACTTTTGCTCCTATCATTGAACCAGCGCAGATATGACGAGGAAACCAACTAATTTTCTGCACTCAGATTGTGTAATATATCTCTCGTTAAGTCACATTTCATCTTTCTAAGTATTTTTCAACATGCGATAAAGAACAAGTAAACATCATACCCGAATGCATGATCTGCTTCTTCAGACACCAAAAAAACCAACTAACTGAAGAAGAACAATTTCTCTAATTTAGAGAGAAAAACTCAAGAATTGCCCTTGAAGAAATAGCAATCGTAATGAAGAAAAGTAATATCTCCGTTATAAACATGATTCTCCAAGTTGAAGCTAAACGTAGTTAGCCCAAACTAACCGAAACTAAATATCGACTATTTAGAATGTCTTTTCATTAATAGTCCACCTGTTGATAAGTTTAGTTTCCAACTAAAAAAAAACATCATCACAGTCCTACTGGCAGGGAGGCCGCTTTGTGTTCTACACGTTGATAATTACTCCTCTTTATCAAAGAGATCCACTTCTTTTTGTTGTCTTTTCCCATATTAAAAACTTATCTACCTGGCCTCCATCGGATGAAGGACTTGTCCTTATTTACCGCTTTTCTCACTCCCACCCTCTACTTAAGTGAGTGCAAACAAGACCATTATGAGAACTATTTCATTTTTTGGCCACATCCGCTCCAAGACACACGCCGAAGATTGTGGTCGAAGCATCTTAGGAAGTCGCATAGGCGTGCATGAGCCGTTTCTGCCTTTGTGTTAAATAAATCAATTCAATTTATTGATTTAAATAGGCTCTATTACCCCTCTTAAAGCGGAGCTGAGTAAATCAATCACCCTATATATTATTCGATAATAGAACGGAAACAAAGCGGGCAGACAAGCAAATATTGAAGGTGGCTACTACAAAACCAACATGGAAGAGTGCCATTAAAAAAACCAAATCTGTAAACTGTTTGAATACACTCGAAGCTCTGTTTGACCAAGCTTTTAAACCCTGGCATTAGCATGAGCGTAGAGCTTAATTGGAGCCAGTAAAGGAATTTAATTAGGTACTTTCAAGTGTGTGATTTTGACTAAATTTGCACTTTTGAAAAGCAAGTGAGAACTCCTGAAAGTTTATATTGATAGGGACTTACTTTTTATCTAAATATATGGAATTAACGCTTTTGAATTACGATTTTTGTCCGTATTTTAGACTCGGAAATGGAGGGTTTTACCTTAAGATGGATTAGTTTCAACACGAATATTTAAATAATCAAATTTCAAAGTGTTTATTTAGTTGCTTCTTCATTAATGATGGTTGATTATTTAAAAATGAGTATTTTTTCAAATTTGGTCTGCCATTGAGAGTTGCAAAAACCATTCAAATTTTTTCGATTCAACCAATATTTATGACATCAAAAAAATTTGGTAAAGGCTGCATGTTTTTTACAAAGCAATTTTTCCTCAAATAAAAGATGAACTCTGCTTCGAAAGCGGAGAAAATTTAAGCAAAAACTATTTTTTTTAAATAAATACATATTGTTCTATTCGTCTACGTAACACTGAACATATTTTGTTGCAAATTTTCCTAAAAACGTTTTAAAAAATGAGATTACTTTTGCTTTAATTTGGATTAATGTAAAATTAATAATTATTACATAAAAAATGTTACTATTTGAAGAAAAGGAAAAACACAAATTTTTTCTCGGTCTTAAGTAATAACTAGAACTAATAGGTTCGAAACCGGTCCTGTCAGTATTTTACGACAAAAAATTCTATTGACCTAAACGGGCCGTATAATTATTGCTTTCTATTAAGTTTCCTGTACTTTTCATCAATAAACTGATTGAAATACAAATAAAAAAGAAAACTTTTATTACAACCAAAGGTGCTAAAAAGTTTGAATAATAAATGTTGTTTAGAATTTTTGGTTACAATAAACCGAATTAGATATTGCATATTAGACCGTATGGTGCTAATGTAGGGAATACATTCATTTTAAATTCAAGGGTTAGTTTTTGTCGTAAAACTCCCAGATACGTCGATTTTTGTTTATGGTTGCGACTTTTATGATGGGAAATTTTTTCATGAGAAAATATTAAGTTGACGATAGTAATTTATTATTGGGCCAACATACAAACACAATACAAATACATACATACAAATTGTCGTTTCTGATTAATTTGAAAAAGCCCGAATTCTTTTAATAAAAATTATATTAATTTTAGTTAATTACTTATTATAGTCTGTATTATTATACAGACTATAATTAGTTAATTATAGTGTTGACTGTTTATGACAAATTTATGTCTTCGTGAAGAATTTAATTTTTCGTTTAGTTTTCGTGAAACCATCAACAAATTCATTTTTTTGAACAACGGTTTTATCTATGTATTAGCAAATTCTAAAATCTCTTTTTAATGTGAATTGGGTCTACCGCTAGTACTTATTGGGCAATATTTTTACACATTTGTTACTTATTAATTCTATTAAAATGTTGCTTGTATTTGTTTGATTGCTTCTTTTTGTTTCTTTGCTTGTGTATTTTCCATTCCATCCAAAAAGTGCAATCGATTTTGCCTCTGTTTAATATTAATTAAGTTAGATTCAGAATTATATGTCAGAAACGAAAATTCCCATTAAACTTGCCAAAGAGCAATTTTGTTGACCTTTTAATACTTTCTCGAGTTTTTTCCTATTTAACCTACTTGGTATCATTTACAGTCTCTGATTTTGTATAGATCACGCTATATTTTCGCCTGCAGAAAATACTAAATGAATATATACGAAAAAATAAAATAAAAGTCGCTATTAATTTCAGATTATTTGCGTGAAAAAAACACCTGATCGTGATTTCCTGAACTGATTCACGCCTATTCAAAGTACATTTAATAAATTCCTATCTCAAATAACATGCCTTTAGATAGTCAAACTGGAAATACCTGGTTAATTAAATTTTATTCAATAGTCTGAACCCTGAAATGTTGGTTTTTGGTACCTTCGTGTGTTGAAGCGTGTCAGCGTGTGACCGACCCAATCGGAAGTTCCCATAAGGTACGACCTGTACAGGTGCCATCGTTTCTTTTGCCCCCTTCGTCTATTATTTCCGGTTCACATAACATTTCACTGAAATGCTGATACCATCATTGCAAGGGTATGTTAACTGAAGTCGCACGTTTTTAGTCGCATGAAAATACAGAAAATTGAACTTGGAAAAAGTTTGAAACGATTATCACACTCCGGTAAAGTATTACACCCTTCAGCTTTACTTCTACATTCTAATATTTTTCCGATCTTTTCTTTACTCGAATCCTTATGTACACCGGACGGTAAAAAAAGATAAAGCAGTATTTCACTTTGTGTCTCCTACTCAGAGTGACGGGAAGAGCTTCAATAGAGTTGGCGGCTTTTGAAACTGTCCCTGCTTTGGCATGATTTAAGTAGGTTTTCACTAGATGGATGAATCGATTTGTTTAGTTTAATTTATCAACTATGCTTTACAGTGTTTACTAACAGAATTTGAAGGAAACCTGCAATTTGCAAATATTAGTTATAAATTTTAAGAGAAGATTTAAACAATTTTCTTTTTTCCAGTTCACTAAAATATATCATTGTTTAAAAACACAGTCTTAATTTGTCTCACAGTAATACTGAAGAAAACCTACATATACCACATTTCCTTATAAAAAAAATACGTTCATGCATCTTCTAAATATTATAGCAAAACTATAGCAGAAAAAACTTGTAATCTCTTATTCTCAAATTAACATTAGGAAACGTAAATGACATAACGCTAATTAAGAAACATTTCTGATACTTATATGTATATGTATAGAATAGTAAATAAATAAAATATATTTTAATGACATTTTTTCAATTTCAATTTGGCTAAACAGCACGCTAGAGCAAGACGCAATGCAGTGCAGCTTAGTAATGTCTGGGACAACTGTAAATATAGACAAACAGGAAACGCATTAGCTGAATAAACAGCATAATTCGCCTTGTCAACTGCAAAATGCTTCAATTTAACCAATTTCTACCAGCCAAACATTGATTTGCTTTCAGACGAGTCGCGTACATGGATTCAGAATGGAATCACTTGGCCATATAATTGTGAAGCGAATTAAAGCATTATTAAAATTAAAAGAAACAATATTAAGTTGATGGAGCTTTACGGCATTAAACTATTGATCTGAAAAGTGTAACAAACCTTAAACGACATTTTTGTTCGAGTGAATCAAAAACTACCATTTTCCGATCAGAAGCGATGGCCATAAAGAAGCACTTTTCATTCGTATTCATTTATATCACTTTTACGCACGGACTTTCACGCACAGTGTGCGTAAAAGTAAATGTGATAAATTGAACGTGTCACTGTCATATTTTTAAAAGTATTTTTATTAAAAAGTAACGGACATGCTGATTTTTTAATGAATTACGTATGTTTATCGACAACTATTAATCCTAATTTAAAGTTTACTTGCAATTTGTAAATTATAACTTTGTTACAAGTTGAGTCTCAAAGTCGTTTTAATGGCCTATTTTTCTGCGTACTCTGATGTTGCCACACGCAAAACACGGTCTTTTTAAATAGCGCAAATGTCATGTAAAGTGTACAACTGATACTGATGCAAATAATTAGTCACGTTTCTTTATGGAGAAGCTGAGGATCAATAAAGCAATAGATTAAAATAATCAAATGTTCAACTCAGTACTGAAAATATCTTGAGTTTTTTCAATGCGTAAATAGTGCCTGTCTTAAAAATGCTAATAAGTTCTGAAATTTTTATTCTGCAACACATATGATGGTTGTTTTAACTCGCTGTTACTTTCAGGTAAATGTTTTTGATTTTCTACCAGTAAACTCGTACATATACTATTGAAGTTGCCAAAAAATCCAAGTAGTTAATTATGGAGTTTTAAATCTTTGTAAAGCAAAAGTTCCAGTGTTGAAACAATGTCTGCTCTATTCCCTAAACTTAGAGAAGCTCCATCTGACCCCGTGAGTATATGCCAAATATTAGCAGAATTTTACAAGAAACGTTCGAAAATTTTAGTTGGAAGTCATGACTCCTAATGGCATTCTCAAATTTGCATAGTTCAAGCAAAAAAGTTGAGAATTTGGCAACGCTTTGGATTAATATTTCGACTATTGCAAGGGATTTATAACAACCGCCACTTAAAACAATTAATTCACGATTAAAGCTGCACATTGGAAATTCCGTCTTTATTATTCAGTTTAAACTAACACAAAACGAAGTAAAATCACCCAAAATCAACTAAAATGAACCCACACCATGCAAATTGGTGCAAAGAAACCTGATTTTTTGCACCATTATATTTTGTTCAAATGAATACTTTTGCGCTATAAAGTAATCAAAGCTAAACCTCATCTCTAAACATTATCTTGTTCAACAAATTATATGAAAAAAAAACTAAAAATGCTAAAGAAACTAAAAATAACGAATAATAAATGTCTTTAAACTTCGAAACTAGGTTTTTCCTAACCGAAGATTAAAATGTACTTACTTTTTGTTTTCCGCAAGTTGATTTATGTGGTAGCGAAACATACTGTGGATGGAAAACTAAGCGTTTTCATTTGATGCTATATTAAGAAAACACATACCCACCATATACCTGCATATACATACCCACTATATTTGATATTCTTCAAAATTCCAGTACTTTGATGATCCAAAAAATAGGACAGTACTTCCGGATGCCCGATATCACAACTCGAATGCAACTGAATGGTGTTTTGCAACATTTGTAGATCATACCAAGTGTCTTCGACTTTTGGGTGAAAAGTAAGTGAAATAAAAAAGTTAAACAATTAATTACTTAACAAAAAAGTTTTTTTTATTTAAAAGTTTGCTCTATATTGGTTACAAAACGTAAAATTAAACAAAATAATTTTATTGAAATAAGGTCATGAAACAAATTCCTAGCCGGGGTTTATCTTGATATAATAGCATCTTAGTCTAGAGAAAGAGACTAGTTACTAATAAATGATCAAAACAAAGAAAATATTACAAAAGATGCTCTAAATTTGTCCCTCAAATTCAATACATGTTTCAATGCATACGGAACCTTTTAATTTGAGTATTTTGCGTCAAATTTAGGATCTTTAAAAATTTCGAATTCCGTCGCGTATTTTTTGCCAGTTGATTTTTATTTAAAAAAAACGAATTCCAGAACGAAACGTAATTTTGAAAATACTACAACACACTTAGGTTTAAGTGGCAAGGGAAAACGTCAATTAGTAAAAAAAAATAATTTAAAAATGTTATCTTCGATATTTTGCAAGCGTTTCCAAAGGATTTCGAAAAAAGAAACCTTTGTCTGTTTGTAAATATGCAAATTATCTAAAAATATATCTACCCTTAAAAATAAAGGTGAATCAAATAATAATGTTTTTTAACAGTTTGTTTTTTGGTCAACTTCAGGGCTATTGATTCAATTCATGTTCATCCAAATGAACATAACGCCTCCCAATTCCCCAGATTTAATGAAGCGGAAAGCGTTTTCAGTAAAATATTTGCAGTTTTTCGTAAATAAAAAAAGATTCTCTAGTCAACACCGGCACTAAAACCATACAGAAATTATTTTTCATCGGTTCTCATAGTCATCCAAAAATATCAGGCATTTCTCGAACTTCCGGATGCCACTTCAACCCCTTGTTACTTTAACCCGATTTAACTTGGGAAAAAATTCGTTGAGCATAAAACAGAATTTTTCAGTAAGTAATTCACTGTAGGTTTTAAAGAAAAGCTGCCTGATTGAACAGAAAATTATTTCAGATGCGAATGTTGTCGGCAATTCGAAAAGATTTATAAAGCCGTATGCCCAAACGCTTGGGTTGAAAGGTGGAAGGGACAAATCGAGGAAGGAACTTTTCCAGTGGATCTACCAGAACCCAAGCAGAAATAAATCAATAAGCTGTAGGTAGTTGTTTATTAAAAAGTGCTGTGCCTATATAATCCTCTATACGTATTTACAGAAGTTCCTGAAATCGAAGGGCGAGAGCCACCGCTGACACCCATTCATATTATTCTGTATTAAATATTTCATTGTGTATGGATTTTGATTATTCTCTTCCTCCCATTTTTCTTTCCTTTGCATGTCAGTCAATATTTTCTGAGACACCGCCATGGCTTTAAAAGGCAATTTGTTTGCAACGTCTGTTAAGAATGCTTCGACTTCTCGGAATTCGCATTTTCCACCCACTTCTAGTATCACGCGACCTGAAACCAAAAAAATCTAGTTCAACGACAGTAAAAAAAACGCTAAGAGCCCCGCATTTCACACCTGCTTTTATTGGCGTTACGTAATGATCAATGGATCCTTTGCCACCACCCAAACGCATTCCCTGACCCCTTTTTGTCACTGGCTGCCAAGGGGCATCCACCCTCCACACGGCAAACATCCGGTTAGTCTCAAGCTGCCTGCCAATTGTTAGGCGCATCATTTCAAAGTGGGGCCATTTCAGTCTTCCACCCCCCGTAGCCTAAAACGACAGCATCAAAACTTTAGTCACCAGAACTAAAACAACTATGAAACCATTACAATAATTCCAAATTGCTTATGTTGCAGAAAGTTATGAGTATCTTCTGGTCCCCTCATGTACCTCAATCGTTTCTGCATTTTTGGAGGTCTGATATTAGGTGGTAAATTTGGGATTTTGTCAACAAATTTCAGTTTGGGTTTCTCAGGGATTTCAATGTCTGAAATCATTGATGTTCAGTTAAACCTTTCATGGAATGCAAAGTACAAGTATTTACCGTCATAGGTGGGTGTGGGTCTAAAGTTTTTGATGCCGCATATTTGCACTAAGGATACAGCTGGCGCTAAAATCCATAATATGATGAATCTATATAAAGGATGAGTACGTGAAAATTACCTCTAAAATTAAATAATTTTATACAGTTCATTTTGAGGTTTTGATGGCAGTTTAGAGGTTAGGGCGGGATGTTCGGTTATGCCGAAAAAAAATCAGCGAACTTCGACGTTGCCGTTAGGGGGTTGGCAAAGAGTTTAACTTAAAATTGTACAAAATACACCAGTGTAAAGCAACAAACTTTTTTCCCAATACCCATTTTATGTATTAAATAATGAAATATAAATAGTTTAGTTTTCGATAATTTTTTTAACGCGGAAATAGAAAAACCAAGGCAAGAAAATTCAGCAATTTAGTGCATCGTGGCAACATTCATATTAAAGTGTCAGTGAATTGAGTGTTCGTTCGGTACTCGTTTTTGGTGTTTATTGTAGCTTTTTAGCAAAGTATTTATTATTTAACTTAAAGCAATGTTTATAACGAGAGTTCTTTTCAAAAAAGTGAAGGCAAAGTAAGTGGCAAATTTTCGCTAAATGCTGACAGTCATATATTGGGTTTTTCAGAGACATAATGGTCCAAATGGAGAGTTTAGTGTCTGGTCACACGTTTAACAAAATTAGGCCCAGATTGGCCGATAAACTGGAAGTCATCAGATTCGACCCGTACAGTGAGTAACTGCGCTAAATTGTATATATATAAAGTTTCACTCTTATTCGGAAATCCGCGGTTGCGCTAACCAACTTTTAAGTAGGCTCTACTAAGGTAATTGACTAGTTTATGGCCCCATCGCGATCGACGTGAAAAATAGACCTACGTTGTAGATGATGCCTTTACTAACAATTTTTCTTACTGGTATTTCTTAGGGAAATGCGGCTTTTGACCACATTACCGGCTTCACATTATTAAGCCAAATATACATAGATTTGGCACATTTTTGAACTTTGTTTTTCATGCACATCTATGAAGCTAAAATAATGCAGGTTCTTAACAGCACAATCTACATATGGAAAAGCAATATACATAAATATTTTAATTTTAAAATATAACTAATAATTATTGTGGAAAATATAAATTTCAATCAATTTTCCCATTAGTAAACATACAAAAATAACGCCTACACTTCATGATCGATGAAGCATCTGCCTTCTAATAAACGTGAACCTAAGACACTTAAAGCAGGGGTCTACTTAAAGTAAACTTATTTCTTTTCCAGTCCAGAAAGAATGCGTATACAGAGAAAAGAAGAAGGTTCGTAGCATGTAAAGCACTGGGGATTTAAAAGGTTTTATAGTGTTCGAAAAGTGAAAATAGATGTGTTGATGTATAACCTGCTTTATGGATTACCCATTCAGTTCCTTACCCGCACTTTATTAAACGCACAGCATCGAGTACTAAAGTTTAATTTATTTACACTGAGAAACTTTCATATAGAGTCAAAAATACATAAAAAATGTATGCTACTTTTTACACAAAGTAAACTTATTTAGCAACTCTACTAAATTACGTACCTTTAATCTGCACATTTAAGCAAATGATTAGTCGTATTGCAATCATTGAAAGTCGCAATGCAATAGCCTCATTATTTATATGCTTAGCACTAAGAAACAATTTTCATACTTCAAAATAAAGCGAAAACGTTTTGGAGGCAATCCTGAATGCAATGTTTAAGAACATTTTATCAATTAACAAATGTTCGGCTACTATTGGGTACTAACTGTGTTAATTTATCGGCAATACCTTTCCTCAAAAGCATATACTTTTATATTTTGATTTTAAATATATCAAAAGAAGCCGCTTATTCAGGATTGGCTCAGGTAATTTATATAATTTAATCACTATTAGTACTTCTAGAACTGTGAGAGAGCTCACTGTCATTTTCCATATATCATAGAGCTTTCCGGTGATACTCAGGCGAAGCATTACCATAATCTTGCAGATTAAACAATTGTGCGGCATTTTTTATTGTGTATTTGAGGAAGTCCTGGATGTTTTGTAGCAGAATTTGTATACTTTTTTCATCTAGTGGGGTGTAAGCTAACATGGAACCCAGCCTGGAAATAAAATAGCGGCCGATGAAGAAATATGCTCAGACTGAAGGTAGATTGTTTTAAGCCCGCAGAGAAAAGGTAATTACCGTACAAATAGCCGCAAAAGATGAATGGCTCCATAAATATCTGACATAGGCTTGCCTGGATGCTCTTGCAGAATATCTGCATACTGTGGGCGTTCAAATTTATATAAAAGTTGAGTTCCTAGAGTAACATTGAAGTACTCCTTAATTCCTGAAAAAAAGTATTTTCTAGTCGCTGTAATATACTTTTTCAGGTAGGTATTACAGATTCAAAGGAACTATCTTTAAAAAGCGAATACACTGTGTCCAAGATAACAAAAAGTCCTCGAACTTAGCGTTTTAGCTATTTTAAATTTTTTTATATCTATTTCAGTCAGTTTATTATTACGGTTGTGCGTTTCATGAATTCCTTGTAGTTGACTTTATAACGACAATTGTATTCTGAATTAATTTCAACTGTCGATGTTCGAGCATTTTCAACTTTCTTGAAATTTTCCTGCATCTTTCAGCCTTTAAATTAAATCCTGCATTAACAATTGCAGCGATATTTGCTGGGAATTTGACATCAAACAATATTATTACGCATACATTGTGGTTTTTGCAACTGTTTTCTTGTTTCTTTTTTGTGAGTGTCACTTAATAGTGACTTCAAGTAAATACTTGAAATAGTGACTACAGCTCTCACCAAGTCAGGTACTGAAATTCACTTGAAAATGTTTAAACTTGTAGGCAATTCTCTGTGTCAAAATTAAACTAGCGACAGAAAAGCAGATGTGTTTAGAAATTTCCCAATATTAATGTACGAAAACTTATCTATTGAATTATTTACCCGATTAACCAACTTATTCGACAATACAATCATTTTCATCTTGGACACTTCGCAGCAGTTTCATGATGAAACTGTAGAAATACATGATTGATACTGACCTCTAACTGTTTCTATAGTGGCACTTTCTTTACTTGTGTTGTTTGATTTGATTGACTTCTTGTAGGTCAAATAGTTTTCCAGAATTTGATCCACAGTGATTTTTGCAGGTAAATTAATTAGTTTCTTTTGCCGTGTTATTAAGTCCCAATCATCAACTAGCCACGGTTTTAACTCGTCAGGCAGCTTTATCCTAATTTCCACTTTACTTTGGAAAGTATCCTCGGATTCCACTGTTGGATCAACTTTGGCTAACATATGGAAAAAGTTAAGTAATAATAACTACACCCAATGATTCTTGATAATGTTTATCGAATTTCGGTTAATACCTTTATACTTTCAACCTTCTCGCTTGAATTTTTCCGTAGTTTCTGAATAGTTTATTAAACAGCATACCTCTCTTTTTGCGTGGAGCATCAGAGCTGGATTCCGGTCCACTTGAAGGCGTGGTAATGTCTCTTTTGCTAGTTTTGCCTCCTTTTGTGACATCAGACACAGGGGTACTGGCTCTGGAGTCCGAATCCTTCACAGAATCCGTTTTAGATATTGAATTTTTCTTATTGGTTTTCTTCTGCTTGCCCTGAGCCAAGTGAGCCTTCTGGACTTCTTTCTGACGAGCTACATTTGCCTCATTGTACTTTAGAACACGGCTTTCAGGCACCCATTCGTCCCAACTAAAATTTAACAAAACACATGTGTTTGTCGGTTGACTTTGCTAGTCTTGCTTTAGTGTATTATGGGCAAAGGCAACATTCAACCAGTGCAACTTAACGGACAGCTGGATAGTTAGAGGAAGCTCTCTGATTTCTCGAAAACATACTTCTTATTCCATCCGGCATAATGAATGAAATATCTGACTTGTTTCTCTTTGGTAGTAGTGGATTTGAGGCATTTGGCTTCGTAGATGAGTGGCCCATGAAAGCACAACACCTTCTCGCCTGAAATAAGTCCAAATGCACATCGTTTCTATAAAAAAATATATCAACAAGAGCTACCTTCTTGAAATTTAAATTTGGGTGGCATTTTATTTCTTATAAACAAATCACAAATTTTAGAAGTTTTGTTTCATCTGTCACCAGCACTAACCTAATAACGTCCTCTTCTCTGTACTCACACTAGTAATTTGCTAAATCTGGCAATGCCGCGGCTGGATGGATAAGTTAGTTAGGGAAACTACTTATTTGTAATATTTATTCGACTTTTAGTATTAATTGAGAGTTGGAATACTAATAGATAAAAAAAATCATTGGTGATTATCTAAAATTCTTATGATGTATAGAGCCTGAAATACCTTCGCTGTTTAAATAGCGGAAGCTTGTTGAAGGATTTCAAAACTAAGCAGAGTTCTCTGTCTGGTTTTTCCACTTAATTCCTAGTTTAATTATAATATTATCAGTCAGTTTATAGTAGCATGGCTTTAACGGTCGATATAAAATCCAATTTTAAGATGAAAATATCATCGAAACATACAAATAAAATTAAAAAATTAAACTATTATTGTGCTCCACATAGTCCATCCCTGGCAAACCGCAATGTTAAAAAAATTTTCATGGGTTCTTTTAAAGAGCAATGATGTACTGTTGTATGAAAAAATAATTAAATTGCATTAGTTAAAAAAAATCGATTCTCCTTGGTGGCTTCTCTAGAGGCCTGTATCTCCGTAGAGGTGCCCTGTGGAAAATTTTCTCATAGAAACTTGTTTTTTTTAACGTCCCTTGTACAAATCCGAGAGCATGCCCACATATTCTGGGAGACCCTAAATATTGAAAACGGTTTCGTTTTTGAGATACAGGGTGGCAAAGTTAACTTTTTATTTTTTTTTATAATTGAGGCAAATATTAAGATAAGATTGTATATTCTAGGACTTATCGCAATAACAGCCGTTCTTAATATTATTTAAGTACTTGGGAAAATTGTCATATTAATATAAATACACATTGCGCTTTGATGAAGTATATCTAATGTATATCGCAAGAAAAGCAGTTTTTTGGCTTAGCGCTCTATCTAGTGCGAGTTTCTAACTTGGAATAAATTCAGCCAATCAAAGACAGGATTTTTTTTCGAAATATGCTCGGACATTTCTATTAGTTTTTTAAATTGCGCTCTTTTGCATGTGAAAACATTTTAACAGCGTGAGCTAAATTGGAGAAGTTTTCAAGTGAGAGACTCGGAGTTTGTATGGACGAGCATTGACGTCCAGAAGGAGCTCTCATTAAACCTTATGTATGAATTCCGATGTGAAAAAGAAAATAACTGCGTTGTACCTCGTATATTTTATATAGCGATCGTCCACTGAAGCTGATTACAATATGTCGGCTCGTTTCTAATTTTGGACGGCAGACGCCAAAATAACATTAACAAGGCATCGTCGGCAAAACATAACACTGTACATTTCGATAAAATTTTCCCTCAGTTGTTCAAGTGAGTTAGCGCTCGTTCGATTGGAAACAACAGAGCGAATCGGATTCAGTGAATTCAATTAAAATGATTGGAATGCCGCTCGTTTGTTGATCGCCGGAAAACTACATTCAACCGTTCTGTGTTTGCTATCCGAGGATTTTACTTATTCGGGAAAATTATTATTGGTGAGTACTTATTTTGAGGGACTTTTCAAAATGCGTTCCTTAACAGATCGTAGCTTACTGGCCAAAAAGAAACCCCCTAGAAACATATTATGCATTTTATTCGCCAGAAACTAGATTAAATATGGAAAACTGCAAATGACCACATATTTATGTACGCGACAATTGCATTCTCTTATCGTTCAACTTCCTGACTAGGCTTTCTAGGTGAATATAACGGAAGTTGATTTTTGCGCTTCTCTGAAAATATCGAAACACATAGATATATCGAAGGTTACTGATCTATGTAAATAATTTATTTATAGTTTACCCATTAAGCTCGGGTTATGCTTCTGTTAAGTGCGAAGTAATATTGCCATCGATTTAATATACACAGTGATTAGTTCAATAGGTACACATCAAATTGCAAAAAAAGACTTGAGAAAAAGAAAAGAAAGTAAGAAGAAGAAGAAAGTAAAAGAAAGTTAATTTAATTTATTTGTTCAATTGCATTATTTTTTGTGTGAATATACTTAGCGTAAATGTATACAAATTTTTTTTTATTTTCTTACCTTTTCATCAACCTTGTTTTCGTGTGAATGTTTTCACTCATACACAGGGTACTGATAGCTTAGGAGCGTAATTCTTAGCTAATTTTAAGTCGAACATTTTGCGCCAAAATTGATTAACTTTAGAATTTTTTGCTTGGAACATTATCGCTCCTAGAAAAAATATCCTCAATTTTAATTTCAAGTTTGTCTCAAGTTGGAGTTTTTTGCTTAAGAAACTTAATTTTTTTAGAACCATCTTCAGACCTTTCTTGATCATTTAATAATCAACTAATTCAAACTTACGCGTGTTTAACATTTCCTTCCTTTCTCGTGAGAAATTTCATAAATACCATCACAATTTTACTGAGTTTTGTATATTAACATTCTATTATTCTTAAAGAAAAATTTAATTTTACGATAGAGAAATTAATTTATTTGCAAACGGCGACGAAATTTTATTACGAGATACATCATACTTAACCCAAAAAACATGAAAGGAAGTTGTTTACGTGACGCAAAATTAAGTGCAGAAGCCAATTTATTGTGCAATTCCAAATTCCATGCAATTTTGGCTGCAAGCCCGAATGTTTTACCGCAATAATAATAATTACCTTTAGCGTCCAATTAAGATTTTTCTAGAATCCAGGAATCCACTCCAAATATAATTGGAATCCTTGAGCGCGTCTGGAATGCAAGGGTGAACACACGGTTTTTTTGTGAGTAACAGTTTTGAATTCTTAAAATAAATCCATAATACACCGAGTGTATGTAAAAGTTGTTTTTTTGCGTAGTTAACGTCTCACAGTTTCAGCTGTGGTTTCAGCATCCAGTTCATACAGTTTTTTGTACAGACCAGGTAGAATATTGATGCAGACTAAAACCTTATTAGTCGTCATGTTTTTTAAAAACTGCAATTTTTAAATTTTAGTCAATGTTTGTCACCAATCAAGTACAAGTAACGGAATTTAAAAAATGGTACGGCGCTGTGTTTTGTAAAGTTTCTGTTATTTTTTAAAGTCCTCCATTAATAGTAAAAAATGCACTATTTTGCGTAAAAAAAAACAAAAACGCTGTTAACGCGCGCTAAACACTTTGAAGCTGATCGTTGTTAAATTTTATTACTTGTTTTTGTAGAGAAAAATATGTTTGGTTAATATGTTTTTTTAGCTTTAAAGTCTCGCCTTTTGAGACTATTTTATTAAAAGCATCTGTATTTTGGTCTTTGAAAACGAATCGTTTGATGATGCACGTTTATATGGGCTTTATACATATTTCTCCCGTACCGTGCTCTGTTTTCGTCGCGATTAAAACTAGATCACCCTGTATATAATTTTCAAATAATAAACTATTATTCGTTTCGTTTATTGCTTTCTTTCTTCATATTGAAGCATTATAAAGTCTATTGAGACAGTATAGAAAAATCCAAGCCGGTTGACAGTTTGAGGAATGTTTCCTTTGCATGGGCGCCGCTCGTAGAAATAAGTTAAAAAATCAGTTATTGTTAAATAAAAAATCCTTCCCTCAACAACGTTTTCAAAAGGTCAGAATGCCATTTTAGTCGTCTAAATATAAACTAAAACACCAAAAAAATGAGCAGAAGCGTTCACTAAGAAATAAAAAATGGTGCGACACTGACTGCAGTCGAGTCTAAAATAAATTGAGCCAAGCTGTTTAGAACTTCTACCGAGATCAAGCAGTAGAAATTTTGCGATTTGCTTCGCTACACAAAGTAGTAAATTTGGTCGCACCCCAATTTTCACCTGGACTTTATCTTTATAGATTTTGATAAATGTTTCCATAGTGTTTTTTGAGATGGTGATGTTTCCCCATTTATATTAATCAAGGGGGCCAATAAATTCCTTCAGCTATAGGAAAAAAAACTATAGAGAAACATGATTAATAAAAATTAATTTACAGCGTATTTTGGTGCATAATTATATTTTTTAAATAATTGAAAAAGTAAGACTTCTCATGTTCCACAAGCTTCACGTTGCCGGTAAGTTTTTTCCGAATAACTTTAAAATAAAAATCGCATTCCACAAATACCAAATAGAATAGAATGGGAAATATTTTTAAATTATTTAATTATAGTCGTCTAATTTATGGATGTTTTTGAAGTTCTCCAGCCGGAATCTTTAATCCAGTGCACTATTAACAGGCAGATTCCTCTAAAAAAAAGCTAGGAATAGCCGCATTAGAGTTTTTTTAACCGCTTTCGATTCGAACCCCAATAATCTATACTCTGCATAGTCACATATTTAGTACCTATTCGATGTGGGTGAAAACCATTCCCGAAAGCTGCAAAGCATTCTAAATCATTTGCCAATCATATATTGAAATTTTTTCTTGGATTTACCAGTGAATGGTTTTCAGCAATTTATTGCCCGGTTTTGAAGCTCGTTTACTTTCTCGATTTACATTCTTAGTTCCTTATCACCATTATGCAGCAAAAATAAAAATCGACAATGAATTTGAACTTTCACGATTGGCAAATTGCAATGTGGCTTGGTTTGGGCCTTAAAGGTTGTGGTTTAATGGCCTTACGCATTGGACGTTTCGCTTGCGTGAGCGGAAAACAGACTCAAAGGTGATGTTCTAGTTTCGACTGTCATACTCACTTGTTTGTGCAATAAGCAAAAATCAAAACTAGTTTTCACTATCTGTTATTTTACAATATAAGAAAGCACTAACAAACAAAACAAACTTACTAATTCTAATCTAAATTTAATGAATCATCTTAAACTCATAATTATTTTCATCCAATGATCCTGCGGTTTTAACCGATAATCACCAATTATCTTTTGTGCACGTTGTTTAATTTTTGGAGCGTTTTCTAAGTCTACTAAAAAGTGTTTTAGTTTATAAACAAATACTACTAACAAGGTAAATTAAGTAATAGTTTTCACATTCCCGGAAAATAGTCAATAGTAAATTCTCAGACATTTGAACCTGATGGCTGATACCGGAACTTATCTACTCATGTCTATCCATATTCGGGCGATAATAATCTCGTTAATGGAGAGATAAAGCTGGTGTTTTTCTATAAACTCGGCTTGCTATCTAGCTGTGAATGTACAATTAATAAGAAAAATTGCAACTGCCATTGTGTAATGTCGTTGGTTTTCCAGTTTTCAGAAGAAGCGATGATCAAAGTGGACGAAACCGACCCAATTGGTGGTAAGTTTCACTTTAATGATTAGCGAGTATGTTTATTTGCCATTGAAGTGAATGTGAACATAATGTAAAGTTGCTTTGAACTAACATGAACATATTTGTCATTGGTAAATGGTTTGTTAGGTGAATCTTATACAGTTTTCTCAATGTAAGGAAGTATTATTTTATGCGAAGCCATAAACTTTTTCTAGTGTGTCAACAGGCAAATGACCAATTGAATTCTTTCGATGATTAAAAAATCCATCGATGTTTTAATTAAAGTTTTAATTTAATTTTTTTAATTAAAATTTTTAAAAATATACATGGTGTTTGATACGTCTATGCATTTCTACTCTAAGATAGCACATTGCAAAAACACTTAGATTCAGATCTGCATGGGTCAAAGTTTTGCAGAAAGAAAAGACTTTTAAAATTTTCTCCTTTTGGAAGAGAAAATATATTTTGCCTTTTTTTATTCAGCGCACCGTTTAGGAGTAAAAAATTAAAAATCGTTTTATTCCACAAGCAATTGTGTTTTAATTAATTAATGTTGCCAGCATTGAATCACGTGACGTTAATTCTTTTGTTTGCATACTCCGTGCTATTCGATTTTTTTTCCAATCAAAGCCACATTTCAATTAAAAAATCTATGAAGATTTATTTGCGCGCTATATTCTAAGCATACAAAACAGGTGACGGCATCGCATGAAATTGCAGTATGGATATATTGGGAAAATGTGCTGGATACGATTTGTTTATCGTTATATACAGGGTGGATATATTTGGGGATTATGGAGTCTTAATGAATCAAACGAAGACTGAAATTAAGTGTACAAAATTGAACGTTTTTAG
The DNA here is from genome assembly GCA_024550625.1 of Dendroctonus valens. Taxonomy (NCBI): domain Eukaryota; kingdom Metazoa; phylum Arthropoda; class Insecta; order Coleoptera; family Curculionidae; genus Dendroctonus; species Dendroctonus valens. The sequence continues at coordinate 181,881 of JAJTJO010000867.1, read as the reverse complement.
AACTTTTCCTACTGACTTTTGATTTGAGACATCGTTTCCGATTGCTCCATGTGGAATCGAATCGAACATCAACAGACTCGTTGCTCTGTCATCGTACCGAATCATTAACGCTATCAAATTTGGCACAACATTAAGCTATTTTTAAAATGTTTTCATTATGAAGTTACCGAATCTGAACTCTACTCTTTGAATACGTGATTTATGACCATCGCTGAACCCGAAAACCCTCGTAGGAGGTGCGAGAAAAATAGCGATTGGATCACTTTAATACTGCGTCTGAGTGATCGATATGCGCTGATATGACGCTGAAATATTTCAAGTTGTTTGATTTGGCCTCAGCTATCGAGGTACTTAATAAACAGTGGCCCAACTAATGATTAAGGTGTTCCCATTAGCAGCTAACTGATGGCTTTTAGGGCTTGGAAGTTTATTATTTATTTCTTCTGTAATTTGTTAAGTGAAAAAGTCAATTTTGGATGCATTTTGTAGGGCAAAGTCTCTTCTTTAAATGAACAAAGTTTCGATTTTCCGTCATCATCAGACAATTTTTGACAATTTTGCAAAACGCCGTTTGGTTTACGAGGTTGTTTTTGCAGGCCTGAGTTTAGCATTTGTTTATGCAGGAACAAACGAAGTTAGTGAGTTACCTTTGTATAAATTTCGAAGAGCAAGGTGTGTTCTATAAGTGAAGAAATTTTAAAGTTTTTTTTTAGAATTTCGTTTGCATTTTGCATTTGTTTATACAGGCCGGAGTTTAGGGATTGCGTTTTGTGTGAATTTAGGTCGAAATTGAGACCCGAATAGCCAGATTAAACGCAATTTTAGTAGAAATCAAAATATTTTGCTTGAAGTGACTGACTATATCAATTTAAAAATGAGAATGCTGAAATAGGATGCTTCTTTGGAGCTTTTTCCGGGACAAATACTTTAGGGAGTAAAATGAAATGTGAGCGTGAATGATAATTCGTCAAATTGACTCGCTAGATAAAATCACTAATAAGCAGATACCTAGACGACTTAGCAATCAGTAGAACTAGTAAAAGTTCCAAATACTCCAGTCCCAAAGCTTTCAATGGTTCCGATTGTATACACTGGAATGCGTCAATGCACTTTCCATTCATAGAACGTATTTCACATCCAGGCAACTGTTTCAGTTATACTGCATATAAAACATACGTTCTTAATTTGCAAACTTGTGTTCCAAGTATGGATAGGTCATCAAACAGGCAATGGAAACATCTCATCAGGTTCTCACTTGAAGGTTACTCCATAAACGTAATAAGCAACGCGCGTTTATTTTATTTAAAAAAAATCACCCACGCCAATTCGTCGTTCATTAATAAAGAAAGCAGGTATGCAGGCAACAGCAGCGTCCGCGCTTTGTTTTTTCCTGACCGGTGATCATCGATGACGCCGAAACATTTTTCAATGCGCGTCATTTTATCGTAAACACCTTTTGTTTGGCTGAAACAGAGAGAATCTATGCATATGGACAAACGTCTAGATCTAGAGATGTCTGATGAGTAGATGTTCATTCAATTGAGTTGAAAATAACTCTTCCATATATTTTATCAACAAGTTCCATCTGAGTGAAACCATTGAATGTAATAAATGGCAAGAAGTTCGCCGGCTGCAATGTATGGTGTGGAAATTCAGTTAAAATATGTTTATCTAAGGAAAAGGCGTTTAGGTAAACATTTTGGCGGGTCGCCAGCCTTTAAGTGGGCCACGCTGTATATTTTTCAATTTCGTTTAATGGGCGATATTGAGGGCAATATGCTCTGAGTGTTTCAGTAATAAAACTCAACTTGTTCCAAAACTGTTTCATTCTTAACAAGAGAACTTATTACACATATTCTTGTAGTTTTGCGATTGGAAGCAAAATTGCGAAAGCAAGTATTTTATTTTGAAATCTTTGATGAATCTCAAGGTTCGAATTGCTTGCAGTATCGTAATGCCGGATTTCGGCCATATTGGCTTATGAACTGATCTGTAGATTGCGACCGTAATCCAAAACATTCGAATTTCAGTTCGAGCTGCTTACCTTAGTTGAACTCGGTTTTCCAGACCTATTTCCCACTAAAATAATACGATTTAGCACAATTTGTCTCAACAGAAAAATCAATGGAAACAAAAATACAGGCGGTCAAAGTTATTTTTTTAAATGATCTTTATCAAATAACTCTCGAACAACTTGGAGTATTTGACTAAAATTGGGTATTCTTAGCAATTTCAGTTTTATCTCTTTAAGCCAGCTAATAGAGGGCCCGCCTGCAGCAAATAATTTGCATTAAAATTCATTCAATCTCAACTGACACCCGGAAACCTGTTCAGCTCATTTCTCACTGCAAGTGAGGAATTAGTTAAATGCAAATTTGAACAATCGCTAGGATTGGTCGAGGAAGTCAAACACCATGGCCAGCACGAAGTCCAGATTTTAATTGTCTAGATGTTTGCGTATGGGGAAATCTTTGTATGGGAAGTATTTGTGTATGAAAAAACGATATATACTCGAGATGAATTATTAATAAAAATTCTAGATGCTCTGGAGACATTTCGGAATAAACACCTATTTTTTTTATTAGAAGACCGTTTAAAAAACGTGTTATTGAATGTATTGAAGTTATTGGATGTAATTTTGAACAGCTCTTGTCAAAACCAAGAATTTGACCTGATCAGTTTTATTAGTGTTATTAAGTTTATTTATTCTTGTGTTTAATGTGTATTTTTTAAATTATTATTGTCCTCTGTTTGCATAAATAGCACTTTTTTTTCATAATATAAACTCTTGAATACCTAATTTCAGTCAAAATCTCGAGTTATTTGACAAAGACCAATTTTAAAAAATTACTTTCACCCCCTGTATTTCTGTTTCCGTTGACTTTTCTTCTAAGGTAAGTTGTGCTATATTGTATTATATTGACCCCAGAAATGTGCCAAGACGTTTTTTACTATTACTTATGGGACATCCTGTATAATTCCTATACTTCTATATTCTTCTTATTTTCTAGCCATCTGTTTTCGAGATGGACTGAAAAATATTTTTTTTACTTTTACTGAATTTTCAACGGTTCATTTTACAAAGTCGTCTGGTTGCAAAAATGTAATTCAATCTTTAACAACTGGCCATACCTCGATATTTCATGGATCGAGAATTTAGGAAAAGCCAAAATAATATAGTCATAGAAAATAAATACCTATGCATATTATTAAACGTTTTTTAAATAGATAAACTTTGAATAAACGACTGAGGAGTTGAATCTTAACAATACCTTTTTTTTAATAGCAGATTAACATGATTTCGCTGTTTAAATGCTCGTTTTAAATAGAATTTTCCGCTGGTTAGCTTAATGAAAAGTGATGGCACCTTTCACACATGAATAGCAACTAGTATTATAGTTGCAAATGTTTTCTCGTGTTCCATCTAAAACAGCAATAGAAGATGATAAAAACCGCCATAAATCCGGTGCAATTCAGCGTAGCAAACTTCACTATAAATATAATTATTATGGGTGAAGGTTATTCACAACAAATCTGGATGGAATCCAAAACTGAGCTTGCTATACCGTACTATTCGATTCAGAAATGTTTGGATCTAAATAAATAGTCTTTCCAGCACAACTAATGTATGAAAGCTACACTTTTTAAAATTATTTAACAGTGGCAGAATAAAGCAACCTTCAGTAGCCTAATAGCTAATAATTCTCCATATTGTGCGTGTTTTTTATTTAATTATGTTTATGCTATTTAAATTCTTGGTATTTGGCAACGTGACAACTTGGTCGGAATTTCAACATCAAAAGTCTGCATAGACAATAAAATGTAGGTTTTATTTTAAATAATTATAGCCTCGCTTGTAAATAAAGGTGATATTTATTAGTTTTTGATCTCTTACAGAAGTGGAGCTCAGCTTTCCATACCGGGATGTCCAGATTAAAAGGAACATCGACCCAAAGGATGAGTACACACTAGAGGAGGAAATTGGAAGGTAAGATCTAGTGAAAAATGTGAATACTATACAAACCGGAAAAAAATATAAACTAAAACAGATGGAGAAACAACAGGTTCGCAGTTTTCTGCTACCTCCTTATAGGAAAACGTTAAAAATAACGAGTTCCAATAAACCTAAGAAACCATTAATGAATGTGACTGAAGGATACATTTGATGAGGAGCCACAAACCCCGTTTTAAAAATGTGTTTTTTGTTCGAGTGAATCAAAAGAGTAGATTTTGTTCGAGTGAATCAAAAACTGCCATTTTCCGATCAGAAGAGATGGCCATAAAGAAGCACTTTTCTTTAGTATTCATTTGTTTCACTTTTACGCACGGACTTTTACGCACAGTGTGCGCAAAAGTAAATGTGACAAATTGAACGTGTCACTGGCATATTTTTTAAAGTATTTTTATTAAAAAGTAACGGACATGCTGATTTTTTAATGAATTACGTAGGTTTATCGACAACTATTGATCCTAATTTAAAGTTTACTTGCAATTTGTAAATTATAACTTTGTTACAAGTTCAGTCTCAAAGTCGTTTTAATGGCCTATTTTTCTGCGTACTCCGATGTTGCCACACGCAAAACACGGTCTTTTTAAATAGCGCAAATGTTATGTAAAGTCTACAACTTATACAAACACCATACATTAAAAGCAGCTGTTTCAAGGTTGGAAGTTGAACCAACATTTGCGGCATCTCTAACTTCTGGTGGTGTACAGGACATTGAATTTTCGGCAGTCATTGTTTCACATGCATATGCTCACAAAAGTAGGCTTTTGAAAAAAATTACAACATATAACATAACATTACAAAATTTAAAATATGAAACCGATACCCTTTATTTTTGGCTGTTCTTATTTATTATAACTTATTATTCGTGTTGACTTTCATTCGAATAAAAAATACTGTTCGATACGAGGGCGAAAATCCGTTTTTCGAACTCCTGACGGATTGACACCCTCGACTCGGGTGTCAAATGCCGTCGTCGTTCGAAAAACGACACTTTTCGCCCTTGTATCGAAAACTACTATTTTCAAACAAAAACGATAGATTATTCGAACATGCTTTATATTTTGTTATGTACTTGTTTATACTCAATTATTTAACATATTACTTACCTAGATTTCTTTTCCTTTTCATTTTGTAATATTTTAAAGATATTTTCAACTCAAAAAAATAACTCAACTGTATGCTTCAAATATGGCTTTATACAAAAGTGCTTGAACTTTTTCTCATTTAACCGAGTGTAGAAAGTCTACGTCTTTCAGTTTCAAATATTCCTTTATTAATCATGAAAAAATCTAACTTGTTTAATTATTATTAGTTTCTTGCCTCTTGTCTTTACATTAATGTTTAAATCGCCAGTTGAAAATAGTCCGAGCAATAATAAACTAATTTTTTCGTATCACACAGGGGTAAATTTGGGACAGTCTACAGATGTACGGAAAAAGCGTCCAGACTATCGTTGGCAGCAAAATACGTGTCCTGTCCGAAAAAAGAGGACAGAAGAAATGTGGAACGAGAAATAGACATTATGCGAATGCTTCAACATCCCAGACTGATTCAAGTCTATGATGCCTTCGAAAATGGGAAAGTGATGTGGGTAATACTGGAATTGTAAGTATCTGGAAACTTGATTAATTCAGTTTTGTACAGGAAGAAGCTATAGACAATAATAAGAAATCACCTGTGCTGCATAATAAATTACATTGTGAAAATTATATATTGTGATGGTTTGTTTTTCTGGTTTAACCAGCCACTTTGCAATATTTTTGAGCTATTAATATCTGGGCATCCTAAACATTTTCAACGCCAAAAAAGTTTTTTGAAGCAAATATTAAAGTATCAGTTGACATGGTGCACGAATTTAGTGAAAATATAATTTTCATAATGGGCATTTACAGGCTTCTGGCAGATATTACCTACTTGAGTCAAAGGCATCAAATTTAGGCGAATTTTCTTTATTCCAAAATTATGCAATTTCAAGAGCGCTTTTCAAGATCCGCAATAATTCGAATGTTCGAATTTTGCAAGAAATCGGGAAACATTCAAACAAATGATGTTTGCATTCACATTAATTTGGAATGTTCGCACTTTGCGATTTTTAAATCCATTCAGTTTAAAATCTTTTAAAAATTGAAATGTACTGTCAAATTCTCATTTTCGATGTCGGAAATTTTCTCGAAATTGAATTTCTTTACTTGACGCCGAAAAGTTGGTGTGAACTTGCTTCTTCAAACCGGACTCAGGGTTCAAATTTTTTAAAATAAAGTGACGTACCGGAATAGAGTATGTAGTTTTACGTAAGGTTTATAAAATTTAATACTTAAAGCGGGAAGTGGTCGCTTTAAAGTCTAGTCTATATTTGTTACTTTTAAGTCGCTTTTTCGATTTTAGTAGCACATTTTTCGAGCTTGAAGTGCATCAACCAAAACATTAGATTTTTAGTTTACAAATCCAGACAGACAGAGATTAAAAATCAAAGTTGAACTCGAACTTTCGAAACATTATACAATTTATACCGTAGAAATATAAAGTTTTGCCTATTGCGGGTTGAAGAAGTTTGACAAAGAATTTATTTCAATATTACTCGTCTTTGTATGTGGATGAACGATGGTACGCACCTTGAACAGTTTGTTGATTGATGATGTAATGATTAATCATCAAAAAATGTTGGCAATTGTTAATAGCTGATTTACACAGAAAACATGCCAATCATTACCCGAGTCTCATCTGCGGTTGATAATTACTTTACTTAAATCTTATTCTCAAAACGCATCTTTTCTATGGACTGAGAATGTTTGGAAAGCCATTTAATCCTTATGAATCACCTAGAACCGATTTAACGTTTTTCATGATTGCGTGAATTTGGGTTGAAAGCTATTATAAAAATAATTTTCAAAGTTCACTCTTTCGAGTCTTAGGGCTTCCAAATTTTGAAAAGTTCCAGCAAATTTTGAATTTAGATTCACAGGAACAAATATAAAATTAGTAAAGTCGACTAATTTTGACTCAAATAATATGACTTACTCAAAGCTAAAAGTCTTTAGAACATCACAATATACACAAATAATGCCTCATTACATATTAAAGATGTTTAAATAAATGCAAGGTATAAAACAGGAGGATTACGCACATGTTTCCAAACCAAGCTCCTGACATTGAAACCGGGACGAAAAAAACCCGAAACTGTCTTGGAATTTTTCCAAAATGTTCGCGAAAAATTGGTTGCTAACGCCAGATTGTTTTATTTACTTTACTTTAATAAATACAGTTTCAAGTGGACTTGAGAAACAGAGCAAATCACAATTAAAAGGCGCTATATGGAAATTTTTGATTTACAGAATTGAAGGCGGGGAATTATTTGAAAGAGTGATAGATGACGATTTTATATTAACGGAAAAGGCATGTACAGTTTTTATGCGACAAATCTGCGAAGGCATCGACTTTATACACAAACAGAGAATACTCCATCTCGATATGAAGGTGAGCTGGAAACCATTTAATACCATGATTTTGCTATTAATTGTTTTTTTTTATCTTTCCAGCCGGAGAATATTCTGTGCCTGACAAAAACAGGCAACAGGATTAAAATAATCGACTTTGGTCTGGCGCGTAAATTCGATCCAGACAAGAAACTGCAGGTTTTATTCGGAACACCGGAGTTTGTGGCTCCGGAAGTGGTCAACTTTGACGCCATAGGATTTGGAACTGATATGTGGTCCATTGGAGTTATATGTTATGTTTTGTAAGAAATTATTTTTTGCGTTTTTTTACCTTTAACAATTTTTTATCCGAAATAGATTATCGGGTTTATCGCCCTTCATGGGACACACGGACGTTGAAACCATGGCAAATGTCACCATTTCCAAATACGACTTCGACGATGAAGCGTTCCAAAGCATATCCGAAAATGCGAAAGACTTTATCAGGAAATTGTTGATCAAAGATTTGAAGTAAGTAAATGAAATTTAAACTTTCATCTTTATTTTCAGTTCATGAATATTCTCAGACAACACTCTTTCGTGCATTTTATACGGTTTTCTGGATACGAAATGATTTCCATTGAGCGTTGTCTGAGAAATTGTGACGTTTTTAATCATAATTCATCAAATACAGCGAGACAAAGACCCAAATTAGTGCATTTTTTTCATTATTACACAAACTAACATGAATACCGGCACTGTTTCGTCTTCCGTGTTTTTATAATTTCAGAAAAATGCCACCAGATATCAGAAACGAATTCATCCAGTTGGAATTTTCCAGTAAGTCCAAAATTGAAAAAAATTTTAATATTCACAAAAAGTAAATGTAGCTTTTGAAAAAAAAACACGATTCAGAGGTGATTGTTCCGAAACAAAACGAAGTCCGGAATCAACTCAATACGAACCACACGAGAGGAAAAACATATCTTAGATGAAGAAAATGATAATGGAGAATCTTGAAAAATGTTTAAATGTTATATCTTTATCAACAAACTTAAAAAAAATACAGTTAACCGTTCCATATGAATAGATTTGGCATTCTTGGGAATCGCCATCATCAATAGTAGATCTTTAAATTAAAACTGTTTTTAAATAGTAAAGGTTTTCTTTAAAATACCCAAACATATACAGTGTTCTTAAATATGACGTACATATGGATCAATTCTTCAATTTATATCATGGTCACGTAAATGTAGGTTTATAAACACATTTTTTCCGATCTACAGTGTTTAAATTTCTTGGAATACCTACATTCCACTATTACAGCAAGAACAAAATTAATTCGAAGCCTTTGCAATCATTTACAGTAAACGTGTGTCAATAAAGAAACAAGTCCATATTAAAAAATAAATAAATTGATGATGGCTTCTTGAAAACGGAACATGGTCTCGGCCAGGATTTAACCAAATTCGTATCATTTACGATTTACGATATCCGCATGCTAATTTCTATTTCATGGTATATCCATTATTCATAAACAACAAGAACCGCTTGAAATACATAATAAATAACTACCTAGAAATATGCTGTTTAACAAAAAATCAAATTTCATTTCTCCTCGACAATGGTCGAGATTCGCTAAAACCGCAAGGAAGAAAATTGTTTCAAATATATCGAGAATTGCCGAAGTTATAGCGAAAGGTGCAAAAAGTATATATTTTTTAATTTGAAGCTCTGCCTATCGGCAACGAAGAAACTGGGGTCTGATGTTTATTTGTACTTTCACCCAGAAAATGAGCTAACTATTTAACTCCTTCCGTACCTAAGACTGCATACTCAATTACATTCAGTTTAATTGACTCAATGCTTGAAAGAAATAATCAGCGAAAGATAAAAAATATGATGGAGACAGTGTTGTATTCATAATGTCTAATTAGAATTTTCCTTGACTTGTACTAAATTTGGGTTGTAAAGCTTGCTTCAGCGCATGTACCATTGATCCTTAACAAAAACTAACAATGGGGTCTTTGTCTTTTCACCAGCCTAAGAATGACAGCGGAAGAATGCTTGCATCATGAGTGGCTGAAAAAGAAAACGAAGCAACCACTTCAGCGAATTAGTTCGATGGATGTGACCAAGGACAATTTGCGCCAATTTGTGGAACGGTGGAATGAGCACCCGAATTCTCCATATATATTCGAGGTAACGAACGGTATTGAACCAGATTCGGAAGCTGGAAGTGGTAGTTTAAGCGAATCGTCTCATTCATTGGTCGGAGATTCACCATCGCCCTGTGGCAGCCTAGCATCCAGTCCGGAAAATGATTGTATTTTCCTAAGCAATAATATAGACAATAGCAATAATGACTTGTTTATGCCTCCAAAGGCGTTACTGGTGCCAAGCGACCATTTGAGGCGAGCTTCCGATTCCTCATGTTTCATGAAAAATCAAGACATTACTGAGAGGATAAATCTGGCGGAGGAAATCCGGAAGCTTTCTGATAAACTCTTCAGACTGTCGAATATTGAGACAAGTTTAACCAACAGTTTCCCTTCTTCGAATGATGAAAATTCCAGTAAAAAGACTGACGACATAAGTTGTGATGACTGTGCAGCTGAACCGATGTTACCATTGCCCAAAGATCACCCTCAAAGCCCTGCATGTAGCATACCGTGGCGGAAAACGAAGAACAAGATCAACCCCAATACCAGCAGAGATGTTCCTATGAGTTGCCGAAATATTTACAAAAAGCTCGATGAAGAGAAGCTGTTGAGTTCGTACAAAGAACGCAGCAATCCCACAGACGCGAACGGTACCAAAGATCTACTTTTGCGGTTATTGCAAAACTGGGACGGACCGAAAAACTCGTCTAGCCGACCTAGCACAAGGCACGGTTCAGTTTCCGAATGGACCGAAGACGATACTCTAGGACAAAGAACCATTAGCTCATTGAACAACTTCTTCCAAAGCAGAGCGACTAATAAGAAAATTACCCCGTTTCATTTCAACAAGTCATAACTGTTCCAAAACTTTTTTGGGATGATTCATTACTTGGAATGTTTCACCTAGTATGGTCGTTATCGCAATGGGCATTGAACGAATGGAGAATGAGCAACAATAGGGAATTTGAAGATCTTACAAGCCCAACTTCAGTGAGATTCTTTTTTCTCAGACTTTTACTTATTCAACGTGAGCCAAGTAGGGAAGCAAAGCGAACAATTTGAGTGTATTCCTCGAATTGACCACATTGTCGATGGCCAGATCTATTATTTTAAGTTTCTGACAGTTTAAATTATAAACAATTCGAAGTTGTGAGAGCTTATCAAAGCGCACACAGTTTTTCTTCTATGGCAATTATTTGTGTACAAATAGAATTTTGTAAACTTTTGAAGAAATAATTCCTTTTGTGTCTATTTTATCTCAATGTCGCTGTGTACCATCCAAAGGGGCCATATAGTGTCAACTTGTCTCGTTTATGTTCACTTCAATAAAATTACTTAATAACCGCACATTATTTGTTTCATTTTACGCCATCAGTCTGAAGAATAAATCTTTTTGTGTTTACAGTTCGGGGGTAAGTTTCCAATCATTCATTACACTCTATAAAAAAAACTCTGGATTGGCATATTTTTTCTTATTAAATGAATATCTTTTAGTTCCCGCATGACTTCGAAAGAAGCATTAAATCATCCTTGGTTGGGAGCAACGACAATCTATTCAGAACAGGCGCTGAGCACGTCAAAACTAAAGAGATATGTTATCAAGCGGAGATGGATTAAGGCCGTGAATACTATTATAGCTTTAAAGAGAATGGGAGCCAAGATAGATGCAGATATGTTTCATACAGTGCCCTAATTTCTGGGTGATGTTACCGATCAAATTCTAACAATTGAAACGAGAAAAATAATTTTATCACTTGTTTTACCGATCCACTGAATTGTCTGTCCATTCTGGCCATTGAGCTCTGTAATTGTTACAATTCCACCAAATGTAGGTAATTAGTTGTTTGTTATTCTGACGATTGGGTTTACATAAGTTTTTAAATGTTTTCCTAGAGTTATGTAAGTATTATAGGTACCTGCCCATATAGGTGAGTCTTTGTGAAGTTGTACAATATTTGTACTGTTTAGTAATGTTGAATACGTTTCGCTATAAGTTGATTTATTCTAGTCAATACTGTTACTCTTTAATATATTAAAGATGTTGAAAAATATACTGCAAACTTAAAGAGCTTGCAGGGAGAATATGGAAACAGTGAATGAAACAAGGTTTGATAAATGGGGAACAAGTCGTGATTTTAAAAGGCTAATAAAACAGATTTTCGAATTAAGGTCGTATTAAAAAAAACGAAGTTGATGAAACTGCCAGTCTTGAGGAACTGTTGGTTTTCCTAAGCGCCGTTTTATCATCTTAAATGACTAATTTCGTATCATTTATTGTTTCCGATACCTCCATCCGGACCTTTTTGTCCGAGAAATTGCACAAAAATACCATTTTGTATAATAGGTATATGAAAACTGCCGAATCCGATCTACTGCTTCCATAATATGCAACAATACTTTAGAGAATTGAAAAATAAGCAACAACTCATGCTTGTGACAGATTGCATTATTTAGTATAAATAGATTGAACCCTTTTCAGATGTTTGAATGTTTGTAACCTAAAACCGATCCCCCATTTGTGCATTACTAATTACGTATTAACCAGCAGAATTCAACAGCAGCATTAATAAAAGGATGGATAAAACAAAAAAATTACTTAATTAAATTTATTTTGAAATTTAAACTGCCGTATTGCGAACAGTTCTGTATCAAAATACAGAACTGTTACATAATACGTAATACAGTAATAGTTTTTCAAAAAAAAACGCTACCTTAACGGTACGATTTTTGGTACCTGGCGCGAGCACCTGGACCACCAAACTTCTTGGGCTCGCAACGACGTGGATCTGCTACCAATAAAGTACGATCGTACTGAATTAAAATGTCCTTTAATTCCTTCTTAGAAGCTTCATCGACATCTGAAATATTTGGAATCGTTAATAGTGCATCGAGTCTTTTAGTGAAGCTCTTCAGTTAATTTGTGTCTTAGCCCTTACTTTACAGAAATATAACACTTAAACGATAATGTGTAAATTTAGTAACTTACATTTCTGATAGTAAGCTACCAAGGCCTTCGATATAGCTTGCCTGATGGCATAAATTTGAGACACATGTCCACCTCCATTTACACGTACCCTGATGTCGACTGCGGAGAACTTATCCTGTGAAAAAGGTTTCACATTACATATTTACCACACGTTTTAGTTGTGCAAGGCACATGTTGCCTATAACTCAGACTTATGATTGCTTCACAAAGTGCATGTATCAGATTCGGGATAAAAAGCTCATCATTGTTAAATCTAGTTAATTTAAATGAATGCTCGACGAAAATGATAAATGGTGAATACTTACTTTGCCCAACAAGTAGATGGGTTCTTGCAGCTTGTCTTGCAGCATTTTGGGCTCCACTTGACTCAAGGGGCGTCCATTTACTCGAAGAACACCTCGTCCCCTTTTGCAATAAGCTACTGCAGTGGCGGATTTCTAAAAAAACAGTCATTTAGTTAATACCAGGCAAAATTCTTCGAGTGTGGTTTAAGACCACGTTGTTTTATAGGTTAAAAGTTCAGCTCACCTTTCTGCCGAACACCTGTACGGCGTGGATCGGTTCCTTCTTAGGCTAAAATCGGGCAAAGATTATTAGTGATTTTTCAAAAAAATTACAGTAATTTTCTAGCAAAGTATAACAGAAATTTGGAAAATTATTTACCTTAGGAGTCGTCATTTTGGTGAAATTGACACGAGGGCTCATAAAGGAAATGCTTAATGGCACTATTGGCAGTTCATGTTGCCGCTTGGGTAAAATGGGCCGCGATTATATCGCTCTCTTTCTATCTTATGTATCGGGACAGCTAGTTGGCACCTTTGCTTCCACCACAATATCCGGTCAAGATACAGACTTGTTGTTAAAAAAGTGAACGGGAAGAGAGCACTGTTCAACGTCTCAAGATTAAGGTGATTGGTAACTTTAAAAAAGCTACGATAACAAAAAATTCAATTAGCTCCTGTGGGTTACTGAATATAAAAGCGACTAAAAATCAGAGAATAGATTCTATCAAAACATCGGAGACTTTAACTTGTCACTAAAACCTAACGTGATTAATTCATACTGGTTGTCGAAGAAGGATATCTTCCAGTGGCGTACAAACAGTTTTTTTGAACGTGCTTTATACCCAGTTTATCCATAGGAATTTAAGTTGAAACCATTTATTCACTTATAAAAATGTCAAAAACAAAACCCTGTGTTTGTTCGTGGCGTGTTTCATCTTAATATAATATGTATACATTAGTATATTTTCTATAGCACAAATGTGCGAAAAATAAAATCAAAGAACATCAAAGCAAATTGATGATTTCACTTGAAAATTAAAAAACTTTTTTGTACCATTATATATCACAATAAAATGTATAATGTAGTGTTTCCGTCTTTCTTCAATCTCGTTAGCTTCCGTCTTTCTTCAATGCATTTTTGTCTTTGTAGGGCTATTTCGGGATTCCACCAGTAGGCTGGGGATTTCCCTTGTTGGTTTGTTCTTTTTTGAAAATGATTGCTTATGATCTGTTTCAGTCCATTTATGAAATTTGATGGTGTGGTGTAGTTGGTGCTCTCGGATACTTTTTTAGATTCGACTATAAACTTTTTCTTTCTTTCTGGGGAGAAATGCCAGCCATTTTGGACTGTTGCTGTGGATTCATTGATGGTTTGGTTCCTCAGCTCGAATGAGATGTTATTATGGTCGCTCAAGTTTTCGGTTTCTTGGTCCACCTTCCAGTTTATTATTTTCTGGTTGATGTTCATGGAGGTTACCGTGAAATATATTATTGATCTCCCATTTGCGTTGTTGAACGTTGGAGTGGTGCCCTGGTTTATCACAACTAGGTTGTTTGTCAGTATCCACCCTTTTGCCTCTTTTTTAGCGGTTTTTGAGCCAATGAAGCTGGTTTTTGCGTTCAGGTCCCCTCCTATTACAGCGCGTTTTTTCTTATGACTTACCAGATTCTGCATTTCCAGGATGAGACTGTGGAAGTCTTCGATCTGCCCATTTGGAGAGAAATAGCAAGACCCTACAATTAGATTTTGTGCTTTGACCCAGGCAAATCCCTTGTTGCTTCCGCTGTTGAGAATTTTTGTGTCTTTATCCACATTTATGAAGCAGTTTGAGTTGGACTCTACAAAATCTTTCCTGCCTTTTTGCTTGGTTCTTGACCGATCACGAATTGTATATTTTCCTCGTAAGCTGTTTTAGCTAGCAGGTCGTGGGCTGCGTTGCATCGGTTCAAGTTAACCTGCAGGAATTTTTGGCCGTTGGTTTGTATGTCCTTTCTATTTCTGTCTATCTTTCATTGCACTAGGTCCCGCCGAGGTGGTGTCTTTGCTTTGCCCGTAATTAATCATCGTCTGCTGATGCTGGAGTTCCTTTCTACTGTAAATCGGGCATTTTCTGTCCCTGGCGGAGTGTGAGGAGCCTGCTGACTTGCAGTTGGGGCAATCCGGGTGTTCTACCGAAAAGTGTCGAGCTTATTTACCTAAACTCGATTTTCGGACCTGGCAACGCTGCTCATGACATTACATGTCACGACACTAATGTCACCGTGTGAACGAGCTTTTAGCAGAGACAGTTGTTTACTTGTCTATGCTTTTAGTGTGATTAAGTGGCTCACTAGTGAATGGAACCAGTATCAACGTTAGTTTCCTTTCTTTCAAATGATGTTGAGAACGGCCATATCTTCCTTCAACAGGATTTCAGCACATAATTCGTTTCTGAATGTAAACTCTTGTTTAAACGATCAGGTCCGAGTAAGTATTTCAATACGAAACGTCTGTATCAGACCACCATCATAATAATTTGCTTTCAGACAACGTACATGCTAAAGAGAAAGTTTGCTCCCAAACTTCATAGAAAGGGTTCCACCCCTAAAAACCTGAGAGCCAAACACTATGTGTACGAGCTAATAGGGGACACTAATACAGTCAAAAAGCCCGACATTGAAGTCGTGCTAACTGCATTTGTGGACGGTTTGGGAAACGTTGGTGATAAAGTGTCTGTGAGACCACTTTTCGGGTACAATAATTTACTTTTGCCTGGGTTAGCAGTGTACGCGACACCGAAAAATATTATCAAGTATAAAAAAGACACTGACGACTCCAGTCAATTAGTTAGGTACAGTTCGTCTAATGCATTGTTGGTTAGTACAAGCTAAACAGTATTCAGATATGGTATTTCTGATCTAAAATCTTTTCAGATGATGAAAACCTTATCCCGACACAGCCTGTCGGTAGTCATGAATAAGGAGCACCCTTGGACAATTCAGCCTTGGCACATAAAAGCTTCATTTCGCAAATCTGGCTTTGTCGTTCCGGAGCATGCAATCACTCTCCCTGAACCACAAATCAAAGGACCCGATTTGGCTTTAGAGAATAAACAGTTTTATGTTACAGTAACGGTATGCAATCCTCAATGAATACAACGCCCAACAACTGATTTATTTCGCATCTTCAGATAAATAAATCGGAATCTGTCGACGTACGTTGCCGACTCCACCATTGGAGCACGGAAGTGGTTGAACGACTTCCATATGTAGAAAACTTCTGGGATGAACCAAGGGACGTTATTCATCCAGAATTTACGGATGTATTACAGCGGATGCAGGGTGAAAAAGAAACTAAAAATGTGGATCATTGTGAATCAAAAGTGCTGCTCTGACAATTCGCGTAACTATTTTTATTCTATTATGTTGCTTCAATATTATCTTAGTGCAAGAGTAAACTAGTATTCCTTTATCATTTTTCTATTATGGACTTTTCTAAGGTGTATGGAAGCTGGCCTCACACGAGTTGCTCATCAGCTGAATGAAATATTGATATACAAACAATAGGACGTATGAAACTGAAATAATTTATAGGCCGTACTCAGTTATTCGAAATTGTATATTATTTATCTTTCAGATGAACTTTCAGAATTTATTTTCGATGCTCTCCTGCAAACAGGAGACAATGCAACAATTAACTTATTACCGATTAATTCAAATAACCAAGGCTAGTTATTTAGAAACCTGTAACAATTGGCAATTACTGTGTAATTTATATTTAACTAACTTAACAGCCGCCACTAAAATGTTAATGTGCTGATCAATAGGTGTTTTTATTCGAGTCCTTTATGGTTTCTACTTTCGACATTCGTTAAATATTTCTAAAATTAAAATTTTGATAAAAATGTTTGCACACTCCAGTCACTTGCCAATGAAATAATATGCGTAACAAATTTAATTTAGCCGCCTTAAGCCTAAAGTATCACCATTATAACTTCAAATGGTAAAAGCCTAATACGTTGTCACTAATTTAGATTAGCAAACAAACTAAGCAGTTCAAACATGATTTTTACTAATGGAATATGAGCAACTTCGTTTTGTTTTCTTTTTTCAGATAACTATGAATTGAATAGTATATACATAATCATACAATACGTTTAATAATATGTACGAACCTAGGAACCATCAATATGTTTATAAAATTTTCAAATATTAAACTAAACATTACATTAATGTATGAACTGATCAATTCGCTTATCCGACAAATATGACTGAGACATCTTGAATGCAAGTTGTGTGATTGGTGTTCGAAGATTTACTTAAAACTAACCTAGAAAATGTTATTTTATCGAATCATGCCTTGCATGCTATACATATAGACATCGTTATTCTCACACGTAAAACCTTTGTTTCTTGATATTTTCCTAGCACCAAACTCGAATTCGTATTCGGAATCTGGTGTAACTTATATGGTAAACCATCATTAGTAGTGTGATATAAAAAATGAGTAAAACATACTGATGTTTCCTACATACATACATTTAGCGGATAAAAATTAAACTAATTAAACCTAGCGGCTAGTAAAATGAAATCTTATAACAAATACAACACAAGATATGGTATGTAATTTTACTATAATTACAATAGTGTGTAATGAGTTTAAAGTGTAGGTAAAGAGCATATACTTATTATTACTAATAGTAATAATGATTGATGACGGATGGTAGAGCTGAGTTTGTTAATGATGAAAGAAAGGAAATCATTTAGGTGTTTACAAATTTATCGGTTCCTAATCGAACTAAAAAATAGCGTTTTGTTGTTCAATCAAAATACTCTACAAGTGTGTGCACTTGAATCGTTTTAAACACTCATCACACACCCCTTCTTTTGAATGTTTTTTCCATTGTAACTTAGACCGGCTGTCCACCTTTGCAACACCTGGCACATGTAAATGTATATTTGTTTATTTTAGAGCTATTATTATTTTTAACTCAAAAAAATCGCTCCATATTAAAAAAATGTTTTCAATTAAAAAAACTGGAATTTAATTAACCTTTTAAGTAATTAATCGAGAGTTATAAAGGATTCCAACTTAAAATTTAATTACTTAAACTAGTACAATTCTCGCAGTAGAGATAGGCATGGGTAACACTGTGTTAAGTTGCGCATATAAGCTGATGCCGTTGTGCGTAATAACTCATCGCGTCTCACTGCGCCACACGTCCGCACGAAGTCAGCCATATGATACCCGGCACTTTCGGCAGGGATTATTTGACGTTTTATGTAATTCAAAAGAAAGTCAGTATACAGTCAGGAAAGTATACACAATAGTTTTATGTAATTATAACGCCTCGCGAGTGATAAATAAAACTAGTTCGTGCTCAAGATACTGATGAATTCTTATTTACCTCGGTTCAGTATAGGTTCGTTAATATCCAAATTTCGAATCGCGAATAATAAAAAAAATGCATTGGTGGCCCAAATTGAAACACTGACAATGTTGCCTACACATGTTACAAAACATTTCTTTTTCAGCACACACGCTAATGAAAAGTATGTTATTTCAACGATTTCCGACACCTGATAAATCATCCAAATATTCCGAACTTTTCTCCGAAAATTCGCTTGTGAGACTAGGCTTTGCAAGAAGAAAATATATTGCGACTTAGTGAAGTCGCAATGGAATAAGTGTATTCCATTCATTAAAACAATGCAACCGGCGTGTGTAATAGTCTCTCTTCAGAAAAACTATAGATGAATACTGAAACCAAGATGAGTAAAACCAAACAAAAAGAGATTCAATGCGCTGCACCGTTTAAAAGCAAAGCCCATTGCACATGACTATACGACAGCACCACACATCACGTATCAAACAGTCATCTGTGATCTCCCAACACATTCATCATATGTTACTCATGCCTAAGTAGAGAACATCTTCAGTAAAGGTTATCTATCAACTTATGAATTGCAACATTTCAGTATTTCATTAGACTTGGTGCTGCAATGTCTGAAATTGATAGATCTTATAATAATTTGTAAAACGAACAAAAAACGGTATCTTTGTACCATACATTCATTTTTGATGTAAATATTTGAATTACCGTACAATATATATGTCGACATAAATATCCGTAACAACCAATAATAACGCACAGGGTAAGGAAAATTTAGGCGAACTTTCATGTAAATATATTAGATACATAGAAATAGTTTGAATTTCTACAATTGAACTAAGACATCTTTGTACTCAATAACTGTTTGCATAGACGAAAACTAACGATGCAAAGTGATAAGGATCAACTACAGAGTATTATAACACTGAATTAATGGTCAATCAACAAAGTCTTTGAAATTTGATAACAAATTGTCAAGAGGTATTACAAATTTCTGAGGTAGCTATACGACCAATCAATGCCCATAAGCATAAACTACCTCCATACTCTATATACTAATAAATAAAACGCTAAATCGTCAATAGTCGTTTGAACATACCGCGTTTCCGTTTTTGGAGCTCAACCATGGGTATCTCGGTAACCATATAAGATACGAGATTGGTTAAATTAGGGCAAAGTTGCGCAATCTAGAGTTCAGCAAATGCTCTTTGAAAATTTCAAAAAATTATGCTTCGTCCGGAAAAAACCGAGAGCATTTTGCCGAACTCTAGATTGAGCAACTTTGCCCCAATTTAACCAATCTCGTATCTTATATGGTTACCGAGATCCCCATAGTGAGCTCCAAAAACGGACACCCGGTTTATATCGAAGTAAATAACCGCGTTTGCGTTTAACTTCTATTATAAACTTAAGTAAATTGTAGAATACGTTTACGTAAGCATACGTTTTAACATAAAAGAAATAATGTACAATAAAGATTGGATCTTGTTCGATTCAACAAAGCATGTGGAAATACTATATACTGCACGTGATTCCTTAAATGAAACCATTTAAACAAGTATGGGAATTGCCCATTGTTTTCAAAATAAAACCTAAATACTAAACATGTTACTTTCTTTGTACTAAAACGAAACTAAACTTATATGCTAGTGACAGAAGCATGGACCTGGACAGATTTATTTCATGACAGCCTTGAGATAAAGGCGGGTTCATTTGTCTGCACTAAAATTAATACGGCAGATTTTATTGTTGCATGGCATCCATAAGAAAGCCAACGAAAAATCTGTCGGCCCAATGCCAATTTCAAAATTGTTTTAACGTAAAACTATTTTGAAATAACTGGTAAGCGGCGTCGCTGGAACCCTCGTTCGATCGGCATTCTGTTTTAAAGAAATACCTCAATCGCAATACCGCAATCGACAACCTAAAAGAATTAAAATTTAAAATAAAACTAGTAATCCTAATTTTTGTAAACCCAAAAACCACCTCCCAAACTGCCACGATGAAAGGAGATTTGAGATGAGTTAAAATTGGGAACTAAACTCACTTTCTATTTTAACTTTTATAAAGCTACCGGACAACGGGTGGGCGGGCTGGATGAGTTAATAACACAAGGGAATTTTTGTAGTGCTTCTATTCGGCGTGCGAACGCCCACATTTTTTGTATTGGTAGTAGTATTTCACTGAAAGAAAATGTATTCATTGTAAAAAAATGTAATCGAATTCTTAACGCATTTACCTGTATTCACGACTCTGGGTCACATGTACACACTGCACCTGATTTAGCGACTCCATTGAAATCAGACGATCATAACCGTCAAATGATTGTTCCTGTTCATCGTTGCATTCTTCGAGTAAATGGTTATTGGCGGTACCCACGCGAGAGAATCTTTTCGCATTACAACTGCGACATTGATCTATCTGTAACAAAAAAGGTACGTTAAAAATGTTTCAAGATCAATATAGGTATTATTTTGATAAAGCAATCCACTCTTTAGTTTGTAGAAGTTAACAAAATTAGTTGACCTCATGATGTTCCCAAATATTTCTCCACCGATCTTCGTCATCGGTGTTTAAATCCAGGCAAAACTCATTTGACCATAAGTTGCAATATTTACAACATGTAATAACTTTTTTGTAGTCATCATCGTCTTCGGCCTTAATCAGTTTCCTCAGTTCAGTGGAAAACAGTTCATAGTGATCTGCAATTACAAAACCTTGTTATATGGACATCATTCAAAGTCGGGAAACTGTGAATTGCATCAAGGAATACATCATTACCGTCAAATAGCAAACTACTTGTAGATGCAAGATTGCAATTTTCGTTTTCCAAATAACTCGCAGTGACAGCATCAGATATTGGGCTGGATGCGCCTCTTGCTGACGGACAGAACATAGTTTCCACGATATCACAATCATCATCTGTTTGCGATGCCTAAGTTTAAAGCAAACAATTAAAAACAATAAACGCAGAACCAATAACAACTTGATAAAATAAATGCTTACTTTATCATTTACCGAAGCAGCAAATTTAACTTTAAAATCTTGAGAACCAGGGGTCTGTTCAAATCTTGGCAACCGCATGGATTCATCCGTAGGTGACTGATGGTTGTATTCAAAGTATTTGGTTACTTTACCACAATCCGATTCCAAGAAAAGCGATCCAGATGGGGACCTTTGAAAGTTCAGCTAAAACATACAACATACATTAAATAACAATTCACAAGATCACATGACATCAACTTACGATATCCAACCCGCTTTTAACATTAAAAAATGTGCCGTCAGGGAAAGAGTCCATATTTCTTTCATTCAATTGGTCTTCCTTTAACAGCACGTCCAATGGTTTAAAATATTTGTTTGGAGACAAATATCCCTCCTCCTCCGAACTGGGCGAAGAATGCATAACACAGTTGAGAAATTTTTGATCGGTTATGATAGACAGTGGATTACTGTAGTTGCGGAAAGCCTTCTCATTCTGTAAAATTATTGAAAACCAA
This sequence comes from Dendroctonus valens, assembly GCA_024550625.1. Classification (NCBI taxonomy): domain Eukaryota; kingdom Metazoa; phylum Arthropoda; class Insecta; order Coleoptera; family Curculionidae; genus Dendroctonus; species Dendroctonus valens. The sequence continues at coordinate 160,155 of JAJTJO010000867.1, read as the reverse complement.
TAGTTAACACTTTCTTCCAAAAAATATAAAAAATTTTCTCCAAAAATAGGAACATACAAATATTTGTACTTACTATGCTATCGTTTCCCCTTACTAAACTGTTGATACCAAAATCAAACAGAGAATTATCTAAATTATTCTCCCTTTCTCGATTGGGCGGTAGAATCGACAACATGCCATTGTTGCCATAATTGCTCGACGCAAATATATCGCCCGATGTAAAGTCGTTCGGTCTGTCGGCCTTGGAACACTTACCCCCTGAACACAAAGAAACTATATGATGAACAATTTAACATTAACGGACATATATTTAAGTAACAAATTGTTTTATTCGGTTAATCAGGACATTTGAGTTATCTGTAATCGATTTGTAAACTTAATTCCTAAGATTTTGCGCAGTTTTCGTGTGATTTCGCAAAATAGCAACGTAAAAATGACACTTTGTAGTAAAAAGCCTTTGTAAGAATGATTTTATGCATATTTACCTTGTTGAAATGGAATATTCGTAGAGGATCCGGCATGTTTCGTATCCACATCGGAAAACAGCCGAGTCAAAGTGATAAGTGGATCTTCGTTAAAGTATGGATTATCATGGCTTTCCCATTGATTACGCATATATTCGCGGGGTCGATAATGTTTATCCTTAATAGGATTATCTTCGTCGGATAGGCATTCGTCTTTTAAGGCGTTCAGTCCCAATGCTGCTACTGTTAAAATAAAAAATTATAATAAAAAGTTATCTTGTTTTAAAAACGTTTATAATAATTACCGTCCTTGTTTCCTTCAGCAGATAACGAATCTGTTTCGAAAAAATCCATGAATGCATTCCATTTCGGTTCTCTACAAATCTTAGCTATCAGAGTTTCAGGGGGAGTAGAAACTTTGGCAAACTTAGGCTATAAAAAATACATCTGTATACCAAAAGGTGGTTTCAAGTTCAAATCTATGAAAAGCAAAATCCTGACAAATTGGTTTCAAAATTTACATTATACTTTTATTAACATAGTACCTACTTTGATCAAGGCAGCGTCGTGCAGGACTCTCATTTTCGTCCACTGTTCACGTTCACCTGAAAACAATACTACAAATTCAATTCGGTTTCAATGAATCCAACTGCGTATTTCTTTTATTTGTCTAAAACAAACAGTAACATTTGACTTACCGTCTTGTTGAGGCAACCTGTGAAAAAAGCCATGTGTCCTAACCTTAGCCATGCTGTGCCTTAGTGTGGGCTGTGTGGTGTCAAGGAAAAGCTGTTTCGATTTCCTGATTATGTTCGTAAAAGTTTCTAAAAGTAAAACATTTTTTTAACATCTGCTGGTAGTCAAGTTCAAATCTGCAGTTGCGATAAGGTACAGTTAATAATAAAAAAACCTCCAATAGATAGATAGACAGATAAAAATTTATTGAACATTCCCATTAATAAAATTCACAAAGTTAACAAACATAACTCCCATGTCTAGCCAGATGTTCGGCCGGTTGCTCCTTGCCCATGATCTAAATAGGCGCGCTAAGTCGTCCATTACCTGGGCAGTGCCCTAACATGGACATTCCCGAGCTAGCCATACGCACGACAACGTCAGGAGATAGTCTTGAAGTGGCGGTTTTGGTTTTATTCGAGGGGCATTCATTAAGGAAAAAAGGTCTTCCTGAAGGGAAGCCAAAACCCCTTTTGCTTCGACCTTTAAGTTTGATACTGTCAGCCGTGGCGTTAACCGCCGGCAGTTTCAACTAGATGACCAAATCCATCCGCCCCCGCCCCGATCGGTGCAAGACCAGCCAACACCAGCCAGAACGAACCCGTCAAGTCACGTCATGTTGGATTTGTGCGTTTCCAGCCTGCTAGAAACGACTGTCTGCAATTGGCAGGCAATGTTTGTTTGTTGACACGTACTGTCAGGGACAAAATCCTCATAAAATATGGGAAGTCGCTTATACAGGGGACCATGGGTTGGGCGATCGTTTGTTCTTACTTGGGTGATATTTCGCGTGAGGACTGAGCCTTGCACTCCGCTATGATAAAATTTTTCAGCGATGGTATCTATATAGTCGGCTATATAGGCCATCCCTGTAGCTTCGTGCATTTCGGTTATTCTGGTGTCTGGTCAGTCTTCCTGGGATTCACTTTAAGTTTCCATTTATCGAAATACGGCGTCAATAAACTCAGGTGATGAGCAATGCAAGATTTCGCAGCCTGAGCATAGAAAGACGATGTGTAGATCGCCGTATCATCCGCGTATTGTGCTATTTTTGTAGTGGGAAGTTTTGGAATGTCTGCTGTATACAATGTATACAGCAACGGCGAAATCACTGTACCTTGTGGTACTCCTGCCGCGATGCGTATTTTGGCAGAAGTGGAATTCTCCACTTTCACCTGGATGGTACGGTTTTTTAGACAAGACGCTATAAGGGAAACTAGGTAGAGTGGCAGTGAATGTACGGCAGACAACTTATACAGCAGGCCTGTGTGCCAGACTGTGTCGAAGGCCCTTTCCATATCGAGAAGCAGCATTACCGTACTTTGAAGCTTATTAAATGCTTCATAGGCATCCGTTGCGATCCTGGCAGTCTGCAGCGTTGTGTTGTCTTGCTCGAAAGCCAAACTGCTCATCCGGGATTAAACTTCGAAGCTCATTGTGACATTTTTGTAGTGTGTAGTGTTAATTGTGTTTTAACTTAACTGTTTGAAACTGTCTGAAAAACAGTTAGAGTGGGTCTTAGAATACTGGGTTGTTTATGTGTGAATACTTTTAAATTTACCATAACCTCAATTGAAATTTTATCACGTGCTGAATTGCATCTCGATACCGCTAACTTAACTCTTAAGGAGCGGCATTTTATATAGAAAAATGACTTCTTTAAAGCTGGTTTCTAATTTTATCCCAAAATGTTTTATATCATAGCAATCATTTCAAATTCAAAAATGGACTTAGCACATCTGTTGGCGCCAAATAGATTTGCCCCATAATGGCGGATGGGAGGAGCTTTGGCAGTATTGTCGCCACTGTCTTGTATAAGGCACTGTAGGGAGCCCTTTGTCATAGCTCGATGAGCTGTACCTGGGTGGGAGAAACACGTGCGATTTGATCACATACGACCGTCATTTGCTACCTGGCGTCACGTTTTGTGACGTAACATTAGAGAATAAATGATCAAACCACAGCTTATAATCGTAATATATAAGCTGTGATCAAACTATACATAAAACAACTAACCCTAGTTACTTGGGCTGATAGGAGCCAGTGAGAACCATTACCACGTAATATAATTGCTTTCTCAATACATGATGATACTCATCGAAAACATAAACGAAGTCGAACATCAGTAAACCATGAAAATGATAGGGCCGACAGTATTTGTGATTAGTGCACGTGCACAATTAGACAATGTTCAAGAATATGTAAAATGGTGCCACTCACCTACAGTAAGAGGGTTTAGGGTAAAATACCATGCCTACTTATGCACGCCATATATTAAAACTATGACATGACTTGCTATTGATGGATAGTAAGAATACAAGCCCATGTGGGCCCGTTTAAACTGATGTTTAAATATTCAGTTGACTTAATCCAGAGGACCATCTACATTAACTAGTCAAATGTAATCAATATTGAAGAAAAGAGTTAGAGTTAACTATCTTTAAGGGAGTAGGTCGTAAAGTGCAATGGCGCACTTTAACCAAACACACCAAAACAATTGCACAACAAATATGGCAAATAAAAGATCATTGGGTTTAGGACATAGCGGGAGTTGACAAAGCAAAACCTTTGAGAGTAATAATTTAAAAGGCAAGCAGTACTTACATTTAAAACGCCGCTCCAAGCATTGAGGTAGTTCAGCTTCAGATCAGGCACCACACATGTTTAAAGCATCATGGCAGAACTACACAGCACAGATGATAGGGAACAGAGGTTATCTATGTCTGTCATATGTGCCACAGAGACTAGAGTCTACTAAGTTCCAATTACTACTCTCGCGCATGCGGGGTTGCCAAGTTTGCACTAAGCACGAAAAATTGTATGTGCCTATCAGGGAGACGCACGCATAGGACCGACTGGCCGCATGTGTTCTGTTCTCGGTTTGAATAAATTTCTGATTTTGGTGGTTTAAAGTGAACGTTCTTAGTGGGCATTTTGGGTGTAGTATGTAGTCTGTTGATGTTACGATAAGTGACCAAATCTTTTTAACGTTAGAGTCAATATTAATTTATTTATTTATTTTATTTTTCCTCTACCTAATCTCTCTATAAGAAGAAAATTAATAAAAATAAAAGGGATAATTATTCATATCAAATGAAGCAGTTAATGATGGGTACTCGACCCTTAAATAATTACGTATTTTTATGTAGTACCTAGGTATTTCTTTTATAATATGAATTTGTTTTATTCTTCGAAGAAAGGTATTTAATTTTTAATGGAACCTGAAGTTTTTTTATTATATGCCGAAATTCGACTGCATATTATCGGCAGCGGCTCAGCGATCTCTGATTTTAAATTAAAGCGAGAATATTTCCATTCTTTGCATGTGCAGTTCAGGCAATGGTGTCCTACGCGTAGCCACCGCTGAAATTTTTTGCGCAGTTGCCAGTACTATCACTACCACTACCTTAAACACGGGGTCGTCACCCACGAGTTCTGTTTTCCAGAGACAATCAAACTGAAATAATCGATTTTTTAAGTTTCAAGTTTCGTTTGGGTTAACTCTTCTTCTCCCTCTTCATTGTGTTAACCAATTTCACGCTGAAGTAATTTATGTTGCTAGAGAAATCGAACGTGGGAAAAATGGTTAAGCTCAACCGAAATATACCCATTTTTTTACCCAAAATTTTAGAAAACACGTTCCTATAATAATGTAATAGTTTCTTCTGTGTTTTGGGATATTGCTTTCCTTCACTGACACTACGCTACTATTTCCTCTAAGGGCGTACTTCTGGTGAGCTGTTAATTTTCAATTTATTACACTTTTGGTTTGATTGAGATTTTGTACTTTGGTGGCAGTTTGGCAATGCGGCTGAGCAGCCTCGATTTTTCAGTAGCGCGTAGACCACGACTGCGCGAAGGTACCGAAAAGAAGCCCTTGTTCTGAACAATTACCCTTTCCAAAATGTGTCGATGGTTTCAAATCATGAAAAGAAAAAAGAAAGATGTAAAACATTTTGGGGTACCGTTTAAATCACTAACAATTTACCACTTTGGATCATCTATAAGAGAACCCATAAGAAGATCTTTCAATAAAACTTCAATTTCAAAATAAATTTCAATTTCCATGATTTATTATGAATGATTATTTTGAAGACATGATTAACACGGAGTCTTTGGGTAGTCCGAATTTTCCGCCCTTCTTAGTGCTGTAAATTTTAACGTGCGTTGAATTTGGGTCGGTCTAAGTTCTTTGGTCATCTTTAATTCGTATTAATGATTTTTCAAGAAAACTGCGATAAAATTTTATAAAAAAGAAACTTGAATTCCAACTAAACTAATGTAACTTTTCGCCTTTCTTTCGGGTAACACCAGGGGACAACTGAAATAAACCGCTTTGGTTGTGGTAAGACTACGTAAATGCAACATAAACTCCCTTAAAATTCGTATTTTTATCTACATATTTTACAAATCTACTAAGTACGTGAACTCTAAATACATTTGTTCAATAGTTTAATATACAATAAAGGCACTTTAACAACGAAAAAAATCACAGCAATTTTCACTTAGCATTCTAACCGATATTACCCAGTCTAATAAAATACTTAAAATTACGAAAGTGATAAAACCGCTTACATTCTATGTTAATAAAACAGACACAATTCTCACAATATTTTTAAAAATACGTCTGTAGCAGGCGCTGCTACTGAAAATTTGTATTTCGACAGTAACTCTCAATTCAATCGATTCAGATATCTCCGGATTACGGTCAAAGGTCGAAGTTCCATGGTATGCACACAACACCATCAGACAATACGGAGTAATACGTTGAAACATTCACGTGCGCACCTTTGATAACACTTTCAAGATCGTTTTTGTGGTCTAACAGTTTCTGGCAAAACTGTATCATCAGTTCAGGGGTGATGTTGTCGTCTTTAAGTAGGGCTGCTAGATGTAACTCTTCCATGCAGCGTCGGTGTAGAGATTTTTCCAGTACTTTGTCTCTTTTGTAATGGTCGATTCGCTCATTTGCATCGTCGAAGTTTGTCGATATAAAATTAATTAGAAGGGGACCTGGGAAGGCATCGTTATCGTTAAGCATTTCAATTGAATTGGTCAACTAGAGGTAAAAACCCCAAAAGAATACCTGGGATTGATGACGGTACAATAAACTGTCCAGTAGGAGAAACCATCATGGGCCCAGCCTCACTTTCCACAACGATTTCGTAGTGATTCATCGAATTGGGCCAATTCTTCGGATATCTGTTCCGTCCGAAATAGTCGCTCACGGCTGTAGTGAGTTGTTTCAGGTTAATCTCATATTCGCTCACTTTCATATCAGGCATGAACTTCCGGCGACTCACCTGGGAGTGTTACTAGCTACGTTCTTTTCAAAACCCAGCTTTGGATTCAAAGTACTCACTTTGATGTTCCTTAAGACGTGCGATAGGGACTTTTCGTAAAAGGGCACTCTGCCTAAGGCCAACTTGTGCTTGCGGATGTTCTTAATAAAGTCCAGCCAGTTGTGGCGCACTTCGCCGCTAAAGAGCATTAAATGTCCATCCAAACTGATGCCTGTAAAGTAGGAGAAGACCAAAATCTGATCATCCAATTGTCTCATGTGTTGCGGGTGTTGTTCCATGAGGGACTTGAGCGACAGCAGGCAACCTAGAGCAAAAATGCCTAACATTCGAATCTACTCACTCACAACAGAATTAAATCAACCTCGAAAGTGTTGGCTGTTCCAGCCACATTCCCACCGGATGTCCTTTAGCTTGGACTTTTCGATCATTTCAACCTTCAGGCGCTGGATTTCTTCCTTTGAAGCACTGCCGCTTTTGCCCTTTGCTAAGGCATCTTCGAAATGAATCTCTAGCCAGTGCTTCAGTCTAAACAGCGCCTTGATATTACCCACATGAGTACCGTCCTTAGACCAATAAAATTAGCTACTGCATAAATATCTACCTCAGATTATCGCGCGCTTTTTTCATTTTCTGTTGCATCACGAACGTCGCATACAAGGGATGATTTTTGTTCAACCTGGTGAAATCGTACTCGTTCTGATACTTGACTCTGATCCATTCCTCTTCTTCCTGCCGATGGTTTTCGGTTCGAAATCCACCTGCCCGCTGCGGTTCCATCTTAATGTACTGCTGTACATGATTGGTCGGTAAATCGCAGGCTTTTAGGATGTTTACTATGGCTGAGGCCAAATCTCGGCCTTTTAAATAGATTTTTATTAGTCTGGTTGCTTCATGTTGGTTGTTTCTGTCAGAAAAAGCACAAGAGTTCTAGATTAACAACAGATACACGAGATTATAAGAGAAGGTGCTTTAATATTTCCATTTTCTACAAAACCTGAGATGTTACTTACTTAAATTTGGTGGTAAACTAACGAAATATTGAATAGACAAACCTATTTTTTATATAAAAAGGCAGAGTAACAGGCGGCAAATATTTGGCAGTCTGTAACGACTGAAGTACACTGCTCAACTGTTGAAGAGACGACTCATTAATGGCCCGCTCCTTTGGATGCTGACCGAATAAATCTGGATGTACGGAAAAATAGAACGGTCGAAGTGCAGTCGAGACTTCTGCAACAGAAATATTGACTGTATATTCTTCTGGTTCGTATTCGTCATTTTCTCGTCTTATCTTCTTAGGATGAACTGATTTATTAACAATTCATTTTAATGGTGTGGAGGACAAGCCCGCACTTACCAGTAGATGTTAAGCTTCTGATCAGGACTGCTAGATGCTGCTTAACAACAAACAAATTGCGTTTTCTGAGCATTTTTCTGAAATAAATATTTTGATTCAGATGAATAACCTTCAGAAGGTTATGTCAAACACAACCGCACAAATTCAAAAGTTCTTCCTCAAATTCGTCTTCTTCAAGCATCCATTTGCCAAGAAAGTTAGTACTATTATCACAATTTAGTTCAGAATAACTTCGAAAACATCCTCAGTCACTCAATTAAATAGTAAATCCCCAAAGAATTGTTGAAAAAAATAAAACCCCATGATACAATGGGTTGTAAAGTAATTAGAAGAGCAGTGTCATCGAATCCATACATGCCATCTGAGAGTGACACTTTAAATCACCAGTAATGTCGTTAATTTTCAAAATAAATCTGGGTGAAAAGAGCAGTTTTTCGCCTAAAACTGTTGAAAAAAATTGAAAATTTGCCGATGAATCGAAGGGCGAATGCACAGTGACCGATAGACAGTTCGGTTGTTTCGTGTTTTTGTGATAATCCGTGATTTTTCCTTGGGGAATTGGCGGGAGTCACAAACGCCTTGCTGTGGTAATGGCCGATATGTTTTCCATTCAATTTAGATGAACGGAGAAAATTCCGATTTTTCGGCCACTGTAAGTTCGCATCCTTTCTGTTTAGTAGTGATTAGTGTTTGCCGCCTCGCTTACCAACGAAAGCCAAGAGAATCTGCCAACCCAGAAACTTTCTTATCAGAAATTGACGGGTGTGATCTGGATTAATGATGCTACTAGAAATTGTTGTTTGTATAAGATACGAAAGGGGCTAATTGCCTGTTGCTTTTAAGGGTAGTTGTCCTTAAGGACCGTTTTGTTCGTGATCCAGAGTGTGCTGTGTCACCAGACTATTGTCTACTTCCATGAAATTGGTGCAAGAAACATGTTTATGTGATGTGTTTTTTTTGAGTGAAATCAAAGTTTTCAATCTGTTTTTCATTGCTCCCTGATGTGAATGGAGTGCTTTAGACACGAGTTGCTTGTCGTGACTCTCAGGTGGTTTCCCAGATTTCTGGAGCTTGTTTAAGCCAGCTCTAAGCACTGGCCTTGCTGGCCCCTTTATAACAGCCCTAGAAGCATTACTAGTTGGTCTCCAAATTTCACCACTACATTGTCCTGTTAAACCTTTCAGGATTCAGGGGTTATGTTTCAAATGTTTTGTCTCCATTTTATGTGATATGGTTTTGTGTTCATTTCAGTGGAGTATCAATTGAATGTTGTTGAGTTGCTTGTTTATGGCTTTGCATCTAGGCAATCTCCCGTCACAATTGAATGTATTCTTAGCATTTCATTTTCCACTTAAAGTGTTCCACACTTCATTATTGAAACTTGACCGAAACATGCTAACAAGTCTTCGTTTCCAAATAACATTAAGAAAAAATGGGGCTATAAGATGACTGATAAATCTCTTGTACAGCACAGATGGGTAAACGTTCAGTTAAAGATGGCACGTAAAACATGCAACTGGCAAGCGATCAATCCCCAGGTCAATATACTGTGCAATGCCCGATTTCCATATTTTAGCAAGGCGTTTATTCTAAATCAGCATTTGAAATGCAAAGCCTCCAAGGGGATGAAATGATCGTTTATATTTAAAGCCGACTTTTGCTTTGTTTCAGTTGGAAAAAATGACTCCAGTCCATCGAAACAACAGCTTCCAAAGTCCCAAAAAGCAATGCCTAGACGAAGTTGCCCCTGATAGTACCACGCAAGCTGAGAAGCTGTTGCTAGATTTAATTAAGGGCCAGGAGGTTTTAGCCAAACAAAAGGACGGAAGGCAAGCATTTAGTTCTTAGTGCTGTTTTAGGGTTTAATTAAATGCGTTTTTAGATACTATTTCGGTACTATAGTGGAAGTGGATGCTGTGAGGGAGCAATGTTTAGTGAAATATGGAGATAATACACAGAACTGGTCGAGCTCTAAGGACGTAACAAAACTTAGCACCGCTTTAGAACAAGAGGACTTACTGTGTGTAATTTGCAAGAAGTCGTCGCCAAAAATAGAAAAGCAGATCAGTGTGTGTGATCGATGCGGGCGGGGATATCACAAAAAATGCCACCAACCCGAAATAACTAGTCAGAAAGAAGGTATTTCAGCCATTAAAAGCCTCGACATTTAACGAAGTTTTTTGCTTGTTTGATAGATTCTAACTGGATGTGCAAAAGGTGCCTCGATAGCGATCCAAATAGACTGAGGAAAAGTGAATCAAAACCGCCCTTTCGAAGGGATTCGCGGAATTCCACAGGGTCAAGCACTCAGGAAACAATACCTTCATCAACTACACCTAAAGTTTTACTTTACGAAGTAGGAACTCAACCAACGTTAATTAAGCCTTAGACGTTTTAATTCCGTACTTTTTGCAGTTAAGTACCTTAAACTGGGATACATATCACAGAGTAAATGAGGAGCAGATCTATTGTTATTGCGGCGACCATGGGGAATGGTACAAGCAAATGCTGCAATGTGGCCGCTGCAAGCAATGGTTTCATGAGAAGTGCATTGACTGCCTGCAGTTCCCTTTGTACTGTGGTGATAGGTGGGCATTTATGCATGTCGTCAAGGGAAAATGCTAATTCATTGTGCGTACTGGCAGGTTTTATGTGTTTGTGTGCGCAATTTGTAATCACGGCAAGGAGTTCGTCAGAAGACTGGAAATCAAATGGGTAGACTTGGTGCACTTGATGCTCTTCAATTTGACCGTCCACCATTGCAAGAAGTATTATGATTTAGATACCGTTGTGATACCCTACATCAGTGATAATTGGCATGCCCTTCAGCTAGGACCAAAGGTATGGCAGCATTTTGTTTTTGCAACCATACATGTTGATGGTTGCAGATGGCAAACGTAACCAAGCTAGAGCGTAGAGAGAACATTCTATCTGTGCTAACCAACAACAGAAACCGCTTTAAGTGTGGCAGAGAAATCAAGAAACGAACCACCATATGGGGGCTGAGAGTGCGACTGCCTCCTCCTGTTCCTTGCATCGTGCTTCCGCAACCTCAGCGGAAAATCACTGACGTCGAACTGAAGGAGTTATGGCAGGGAAACAGGTAAAACGATGCAATCACCCGAACTTTCAGTAGTTCAATAGTTAAGCCAGATTTTTGGGTGTTTTAGGAGGCTGCAGTTCCTTTCCCCACCTACATACTCAAACAACCGCAAACTCGTCTCTAGCGACTCAGCAATGCGGAATATTATGTTGGGCATTGCCTATCAACAGTCGACGAATCACAGCGAGAACGAATCTCCTTGCCCAAGCCCGGACATCGAAAACGAAGACAGGGTAAGACTGAAGAATGAACACTTTCCAGTCTAGACAGTTTGTGTGTGTTTCTAGATCATCCCGCCGCCTCTATTCTCAATCGCAAAGTCGTCGCACAGTAAGGACCAATATCTTGGAGCGGGATGTGCCAAGAAAACGGCCCCTTTTAAAAAAATGAGTTTACAGCGACGCAAAAAACTACTAGCCATGACCAATCGAGAGCGGGATCGCATCTTAAAGAGGCCGCGGCGGCTGGTGTCCGCGAAATCAGAAGGGAGGGGTGGCAAAAGCTCCGAATCCAATCCGGCGGTAGAGCTGCCTCCAACTCCACCCACCAGCCTCTCAGCTCCCCCAACTCCGCCCGCATCGACTGGCGGAGGATCTTTGCAATCTGATTTTAGTAATGAGTTTTCCGAAGGATCGAGTCAAGTTAAGGGTGTCACTAATAAAAAGCAGAACTTTACCATGGATTTGGAGTTGAACACGCCCTGTGATACTTCCAGTGATGAGACTTCTTCAAAGAGCACCTTGGACCTGATCATTCCGCCTCCCAAGGACTTTGAGGGGAAGAATAATCCGTTTTTGGCGTTGTTGAAAATGGGCGTGGATGAACCCGTAAAGAAAAAGAAAGGAAAAGATATTACACTGCCACTGCCCCTTAAAACTGTGATACCAGGTAAATATTTCCAAAATTTGAATTTAAATAAAAATCAACGGTAAAACAAGATGAAAACGCCCAAGTAACAAAATAGATTTTTTTGCCGTTGATACTAGAAAAACAGCCAGTTTTGTCGAATTTAACTGAAAAAATAAAACTATTTGCAGGTCAACCCGTAATGCGACCTATGAAGCGCCAGCTGAGCGAAAAGGACATCATCGTGGGACCAAATGGAGAAATCAAAAGAAAGAAACGCCTTCGAAGAAATCGCAGCAATGTATCGAACTACGGAATCGGCCAAACTGCTAGTAAAACCGCAACTGTGACACCAGCAAAATCTACAGACACAAATGCGCAATTAGGTGAGCAACTAACTGGATCTATTCCAGTTCTATTGCAGCAAATTGTTGCTTTTGTCTAGGCAATTCGTTGGATTATTCTTTGAATGTCCACGTGCGGCGTTTAAGGCAGCGGCCGGAAAAACCTCCTGAAAAAGAGCCTCCGCCATCAGCGACCGCAAAACAACCAACTCCAAAACACAGCCCAGTGAAAACCGAGCCGGATATCGACATGGAGGACTTGAAGACATCGGTTAACATGTACTTTGGGGCTGTAAACCGGATAGCTGCAGGTGAACGATTTACAGTAAGAGCGAAACGAATAGGCCCTACCGGAAAATTAGAATGTCTCATTGAATGGGAAGGACCAGGGGGCAGCCAAGGTATGACTTGATCTGTTTTTGTGATTTTATCATCTTCTGTGTGTTTTCTTTTTTTTCTGTTCCATGGTTCTGCTCGATGATCACTCATTTTGTTTAGCGCGTCATACATGATAACTTGACAGAATGTGATAGTTTCACAAGCGGAGCATTAAATCCGCTTACAAAATGTCCTATTTAAGAGCGTAACTGCCAAGTTAGTCACTGCCACAATTTGACTGTACACAAAATTCGGAGAATCGCACTCCTGTTTGTTTTATTTATTACTTGTAATTATTAAATTAAATATTGAATGTTGAGAAGTATTAAAATGCAGTCAAAGATCTGATGATGTTCCAAAGACCACGAGCTAACTGTATACCTAGTGGCCGGGTGGTGTGTTATCAAGTCTTTGTTAAATCTGAATAGATTACTTATAAAACGATAATTTAATTGTGAATATTAGACTAGCTAAGGTTATTTTAACTGATTTAGAATCCCACTTGCTTTATAATACTAGTCGTCCACTGAATCAAAAATATCCTTTGTTAGTTGTATTTCTACAGTGCACACGTGGAAAGTGAAAAGGGAAGAAGTTCTATGTATTCTAATAAAAGGCAGCTTTACATTAAGTTCAATTTGTCAGATTGAGTGGACGGCCAGTCAGCACATTTATTGTTTTTGGAATCGAGGGTTTCATCGGCTATTAAGTCAGTATACTGTTTTCGTAGTTAAACAAATAAAGGTGCAGTGAGAAATATGTTACTGGAAAAAGCCCTCCAGTAAGTCATTTTTCGGCCCAAATGCGAAAACCGCTGGTTAAAACGCGCAATCATGTCCAAAGAGTAGTTTTGTTACTGTGTGAAATCAAAAAGTGTGATCAGGGTAAAAATGCGAATTGCCAACTGTTGTAAAGTTGAAACAAATGTGCGGCGGTTAAGATGTGTTTAGGGAGAAAAACTTAGTTTAATTAACTTATGGAACAGCAATTAAAAGTTTTCAAATTCCAGTCTTAGTCCATTTACTGAAATTTGTTGTTGGCCATATGGCAAGCTTGCCCTGCACGCATTCGTTTGATTATATTACTTATACAATCCGAAACTAGGGAACAGTGGGCACCAAATACTACAGACTCGAACAGATTAAGTTAAACAGTAAGGAGATTGAGAAATCGCAGTTGTGCAACTTTCCTTTTTATTAAATAATGTCTGTACGAAATGTTTCCAATTTCACTTTAACATAGTGTACTAATGTGATACCTTTTGAAACGTTCCAAATCAAACTTCCCAATATTATTCGCGCGAATACGGTTTTCTTAACTTGCAACAGGCATTGTCACTTCTAGGTTTCATCAAACTGAGATCATTATACATATACTTATCACAAAGTTAATCATAATTTTTAATATTATGTATATTTTTAGTTTTAATGAGACTGACACTTAAACATCTTTGAGGAAAACGAGCATTTTTTTCAAATTAACCATTTCGTAAAAGCGGTTTTGAGGCAAACTTTGCGTTTGAACACTTTACACTGATTGGTAGGTTGTACTTTACATTGATTAACCGGTACAACTAATCACATTATTTACATACAGTGTACATAATGGTGTTTTCTAATTTCTAAGAAGTGTATTCATTCAAATCGTGTATTTTTTTAAATTAATTTAATTTCAAATAAAATCATCAGATGTTGAATGTTTTGTTGAGTTTTATTCAGTTTCCATCTAGAACGAGGATTTCGCAGTGTGAAAGCGTTCGGATTTAGTACACTAACCAATTTCTTCATTTCTAAAAGTATGAAAAAACTCCGTATTTCATTTTATGCCTAATCAAATTGGTAAAAAGACTAACCGCCGAGGAGAAATCTTTGCGGTTTATAATATAGTTGCGAATCTTTGTATTGTCGAATTTGCCGAAAAAAACTAACATTTATTCCGGCACACAGCTAAGAGGTCGTTGCTTTGATGTAGCTGTCCTGAAAAGCACACAATTATCCACATAGCAAATTAAGAAAAAACGAATTTTACTGATATACTTCTTGCCAACTATTTGAACGACTTGGCGTTACCTTTGATTTCTAAGCAACAAGATTGTGAAACCAAAGCACAACTAGTATGTTATAATTCATCATTAAACTGGCCAATTCTAGAGCTAAAATAAAATGGCACAAACCTAGTAAATGCTGCACATCATACTCTTCAGAGCCATCGCAACAGTCGCAGATGCCATCGTTTACTTTACTGGAAGGAACCGTTTTGGGATACTTCGGATTCGTTGAGACGATTCCACAGTGGAACAATCCTGAGAACAATTGATTTGATAAATCCACAGAGAAAATGTTCGGAAAGCTGTTTTTTTTGGGGCTTTAACCGTTACATTTCATAGCAAATCATTACCATCAGGACAGGCATCCGTTCCTGGCTCATCACTACTATCGGCACAGTCACAGTAGTTATCATTCACTTTCTGAAAAGAAATAACTTCGCCACTCTTGATACAGGTGAATTTGCCATTCACTGGCGTATAATACACCCCTTCTTGAACATGACTACCCCTTATCCTGACTAGTTCTGGTTCTGGGCTGCTTTTGGGGTTTTGATTTGATAAAACATGGTGAATTAGAAATTGGTAAAAAATGAATATTACGCACACTATGAGCGTGGATAGTACACATAGCCGTCTTCTGCGTCTTGTGAATAGGAACGGTTGTTTATCGAATTTGAATATCGGCATTATTTAAAAGCATTTTCCGTGTAATCGGATTTTTCAATACAATTGCACTGCCTGCAAGCTAAACAGTTGACTAGTGGGGTTAAGTATGGATTAAAGAAAAGATACAGGTTAGATTATTCAAAGAATGCAATCATTTATCAGAATACAGTTCTTTTGTCTTTATTAATATACGCTTAATCGAGAAAGGGGGATATGAGCGAGACCAGTAATTTTTCACCGTCAAGTGGGCAGCTGTTTATTGTCAATTGCTGAATGACATTTGTTTATTATCATAAATTAGTCATCGAATTGAGCAAATTTAGCAAAAAGCCGTCAAAAAATGAACCGTCTTTTTGGTAAAGGCAAGCCTAAAGAACCGGGCCCCAGTATTTCAGACTGCATTGCAGGGGTAGGTCAGTGGGCCCCAAATTACGCCTTATACTAATTGTGTCGTTTCAGGTGGACGCCAGGGCTGAGGGCGTTGAAAAGAAAATCAATGCCTTGGAAAATGACCTGCGGAAGTTCAGAGAGCAAATGTCCAAGATGCGAGAAGGACCAGCCAAGAGCGCAGTCAAAGCTAAAGCATTACGAATTATTAAGCAGAAGAAATTGTATGAGAATCAACTGGATAATCTCAGGTGAGAAACACTGTTTTCCTTAAAACACGACTGTTATCTGGATTTAATTGTTTATAGGGGTCAGTCCTTTAACATGGAACAAGCGAACTTCGCTCATCAAACGTTGAAAGACACACAAACTACTGTTATTGCCATGAAAGACGGCATGAAAGCCATGAAGAGGGACTTTAAGAAGATCAATATTGATGATATTGATGTGAGTATTGGAGAAAAAGAAAATGTAAAATGTTCTAGAGCAAAGCTTGTCTTTTCAGGACGTCCAAGATGAACTGGCTGATATGCTGGATCAAGCTGATGAAGTTCAAGAGGCCCTGGGCAGAAGCTACAACACTCCAGAATTGGATGATGATGAATTGGCTGCAGAACTCGATGCTTTAGGTAGTTTTCCTCAGAGTGATTTTACTATTTATTTAATCTGACACATTTACAATTTTTTAGGGGATGAATTAGCCTTGGATGACGATCAAAGCTACCTGGATGATATTGGAAAATTGCCAGACGCTCCCATAACAAAGCCTGATGCTATTGCAAACAGAACAAACAAAGTAAGTGCCAATTTGTTTCCTTAGTAGCTAGTTTTCCCAAGGGTCCATCCTTTAGAACTTCATGTCCTCCTTTCATTTGGTTATTTCAAACGCTAACAAACATCCTTTTTAATATGCAATGATTTTTGCAAGGATGGTGTGCCCGTGGATGAATTCGGCTTGCCTCAACTGCCCAGCAATCACTGAGTTAAGTCAGAGCAGGCATATATTAAGTTTCAATGGACTGGGATTTAACACCGAGTCATTTATATATATATATATATATTGTGGTTAATTGGCACTGAACTAGTTACTTATGCATCATCAGATTTATTTGGTTTCTACCCACACTTTCTGTTAATAATATAGTAAATGTTTTTATACAAAGTGGCTTTGGTATTAATAGGTTAGAAATCAAACACCCAATTCAACAAGAGTTTCTTAAAAATATCTGTCTTTTATTTGCCTGATTCGGTATTACATTTATAAATATCTGAAGCGTTCAACAATAAGTCTGTGAATTAATCTGCATCGTGTACAGTCCAGGATTTGTCCTCCATGTTGAGGATCATCGCTTGCTCGATTTTGTCGTGCAGCCATTCCAGTATCTCTTTGGATCCCAATATTTTAACCTGCTGTTCTGGAATGGCCTCGATCTACAACCAATCAGATGTTTTTTCGCTTAAACCTCATTTTCCCCCATTACCTGTCTCAAATTCAAAGTCAATTCCACATGATTGATCTTTGGCAAAGAAATAATGTCGTCTAGTTCAACGAACCATTCAATTTCCCACGGTCCCCATAGAGCAAATTTGTTGACGCGAATAACGTGTCTAAAAAAGGCCACTATGTAGTAGAATATAGTTCATTACTTAATATCGTTTGGGATTACTCTAAGGAGACTAGAACGATGGATTTTCCTGTTCGATCAATTGGCACATGTGCCCAGTATCGGTCGCTGGAAAATCGCAAATTCCCCACAGTTTCCAGCAGATGTTGCCCCATGGATCCGTGCGTTGAGAATGGCAGTAGCCCCTTAAAGCCAAAGATTTGTAAGTTTAGTGACTACTTTACGCCTGGTGGCCCGTAGCTTTACCAAAACGTTCCTGTAACGCGTGAGGCGCTGATGAATCCGAATGGGTTCTCCTAAAACCAGCGCTCTTCTCAGCGCTTCTTTGGCCAATTCCACGCAGTCTGCCTTGTCGTCTGGATGTCTGGTTATCAGGGAAAACAGCGCTTTTCCTGATGTTTTAAAAAACATTTCCCCATCGCACTGAATGCTGACTGGAAGAGCAACTAAAGGTAATCAACTTTCTTCAACCATTGTTAACATACCGTTGAAGTTTTTGACGAACAGTTGCGCCAGAGCAATCGGCACTCCCACTTCAAAGCTTTTCCCGCAATTCGATACAAGCTTCGGCAATATTTCTACGGGTTCTTTTTCTTTTTTCCTGCTGGGCTTTGTTTGGGAGCATTCCAGGTTTAAGTTGGGGAAAACGTCTAAAATGCACGTTTCCAATGCAGCTGGCGACATTGAGATGTGCCCTAGAAGGCACTGGCAAGCGAATAAGATAGTGGATGCAGAATGGGAAGCATAGGGCTCCAATGTCTGCAAAGATTCATTCATTAAGCAATTGATTTTTTCGAAGTCAGTTGTCTGCTACCTCAACACCAATAGGTCTGTCGAAGCTGTTTACCAAAACCTGCAATCCCAGCACCTGGGAGTAGTATTGCTGTAAAAACCTACAAGTTACATGTTCGGTTAAGTTTCCCAATGCGCCGGTTAGGGTTTCGTCCACATCCACCCATTCGGTAGAAGTTATTCTAGAACAAAGCATCCTTTATAATTTATAATACCTTTGATCAAAATAGTGCGTATTTGGAATGAGCGAATTGTCGCGCAAAATTTATTATGAATTGGAAGGATCCACGATGTCGGTCTTTTTGCCGATGCCAGTTTTTTAGTGTTTTAATTCTTGACACTTAACGCTGCATACTTATGATGGACGCCTTCCATGGGCATATAAGGGGCCATGTTAAATGGGAACAAATAGTCCAGAATCCTATTCAAGACCATGGTGTCGCTCAGTAGATTCATCTGGATTCGATTGGAGATGGACAACTGTATGCCGAAGCTCGACAAATTCATGTGCTCTATCCTGGAGTGTTTCTGCTGCAAGTCCCAAATAGAGCCCTAAAAGACAGCAATTTAAAAAAAATAAAAGCTTCTTGACAGGGTTTGTAACTCACGTTGTTGATCTTTGCGGTTAAGTTCTTCCTGATCGCAGTTATGTCGACGATGTATGCCGAAGAGCAACTGTAGTCCTTTCCAAACTTCTTGTTCTCCTTCAAAAGGCCCGCCACTTTAGTCCAGAGATCGTTTTCAATGTTCACGAAAACGTCCCCGAAGTCGATGTTTATATATCTGTAGCTGTGAAACTCCTGCTCGATTTGCTTTAGGAGGGTCACTCTAAACAGCGGCTCTTGATGGTCGTTGGAGTGGAAAATCGGCTGGAAAACTATGCAATTGCTGTGCTTGTTATCGATCTGAAGATAGTTGAGGCGAAGGTCCATAGAGTGGAACTTGGGAGACCGTCTAAAGTGGCAGTAAATAGCTGGTGTGTAGGTGCGTCTCATTTCCGCGAAGAATGGCTTCAGCATGAACATTTTTTGAAAGTCTATGTGAACGTAGTCACGCACTTGGCACTTCTTGTGGCTGGTTGCTCTTTTGTATTTATCCTCAATCCAGGCGGCCAGTTCCAAGGTGAGGGTTTTCCATTTTTGGCCCACGTTTACCTGCAATAGCGCCAACTGAGGAAAAATGCTCGATCGACAGCGTTATTTTTAATGCTTAATACCTCCCAAATTGCCGGCGAATCACATAAACTGGCGTAGAAATGCTCCTTTTTATCGAAGTCTGAAGTGAAAAGGGACAGGCCTATGCCAGACAGGGACGCCAGCGCTTCCACTGAGCAGAGCTCTTGAAATCGAGTGGCCAGCACGTTTTCGAAAATCCTCTGCTCCTGGGTGAAGAGCAGGATTTTTTGCGCCCCTTCCCTTCAAAATGAAAACAAATATTATATTAGCTTCGGTTAATTTCCCATGAGCTTACACATAACAGGCCCAATAGATGACTATCTTATCCTTCCGGACCTTCTTGTTCAATTTATTCGGCGTGCTGCTGGAACTGTCCGAGTCTTCACTGGACGACGACTCCTGCTTGCTAGCACTGCTAGTCACTGACTGGAACTTGATTTTCTGCTCCCCATAGCCATCCTTGCAAATATCCAGCACAAATCCGCTTCCCTTGTTGTTGTAGATATTCCAGGACAGCACTCTTGGTAGAATGGGGTTGTCCCAAGTGTAGAGCAGGCTGTGGTTGGGGTTCAGTAGACTGACGTGGCTTTGGTCTTTTTGTTGGATTTTCAAGTACAAGTCGGGACAGTAGTTTTTGATCAGTACTGGACAGTCTCCCGGCTTGTACTCGTTGAATGATATGTGAAACGGGCCGGATGTTCCTCCGTTTGTTACTACAGTAATCGCGGTCTGCAAGAGAGTGGATTATGTTATGCAAATTTCGCACTTGATTTCAAATGATTTCTTCAATGTGAATTGACTGATGGAAGACTTACCCCTTTATCCATCCGAAGCACTGTCCTATGTTGCCTGGATATAAATATTGCTTGCGAAATCAAGCTGCTTTCCCTGTACTTGACGAAAATCTGCATCGACGTGGTGTCGGGCCAATAAATCACTGTTTGACGGGGCTCCAAGTCGATCCACAGATCAGTTTTTTCATTGTCTTCCATGAATCTTCAATCAACTCCAGATTAGCCAAAGAATTTAGAAACGAACTGCGGACTCACCTTAATCGTTTGGACGTGTTGTTGATTACCAAGAAGCTGGGCAGAATGGTAACAGTTTTGGTCAGTCTTGGGCAGAAGTTGCTCAAAGTAGAGATCATGAAGAACAAGTATTTCTTCTTTCTTTCGTTGTCTTTGCACACGACTAATCCGGTAGTTCCGGCGCATTCCGCACAGACATCATTAGACCACATCGAGTCGTAGACTCGAATGTTCAGCGTCTGTTTGCTGTGTCTTTTGTAGGCAAATAGCAGTATGTCATCGTTGGGACAGTCCTGGATGTTTTGGGCTAGCGATGCCTGAAATTTATTGGATTTTAAACATACCCAAGGAGGAAATAAGTGGGGCAGCTTACCTTCACTTTGAGTGGTAGGCCGGTTTTGTTCACAATCCAATAGGGTGAGTAGAACAGCAAATTGCAACCGCCCTCTCTGTCGCACTTCACGTTAATTTGCATATCTTTCCGCTCGCTTTTTTGCTCAGAAACCATTACTATGAGCTTGTCGTCCAAGTGTCCAGTTACCGTTAGCTGACCAGTCCAGGTCAAGGTGTTGTAGATCATTTTCAGGGCAAACTTTTGATCCTTTGATAAGTCCAGGGAGTAAATGCTGCACTTTTCCCCAGGCTCTGCTTTGACGCCCTGCAGGCAACGGCAGAATTGAATCGGGTAGTTTCTAAAGTTTCTTATACCCACCTGCTTGAGGGAGAAATTAACCACCTCCAAGGTATAGGGGAGGAAGTTCTGCACAGTCAAAGGCGGCAGGAGTTTCACCAAGTAGTTAGGCACTGAGTGGGCGAGTGAGTTCTTCAACTCCAAATTCCTCTGCAGCAACGCCCTCAAAGCGAAGATATCCATGTGCGAGTTGTTTTTTGGCTTGCATATGAGGTTGTAAGCAGCGTCCATTTCCCGCGCCATGTCCCTCCACCATATGCCAGACCCCGAAGCATAGTGACCCCTGTAAACTCACATTTTAATTCAACTACTATATGCTTCTGGTCGTCTTACTCAGCATAAGCCGGTTGAATAAAGAGCTTGCAATGATACGCTATGTGAAGTGGCACGTTGTAGCTCTCGTGGGCCCCCAATATGGCTATTCGCATTGTGGTTTCAAACGGATTGGTTACATCGCCTACCGGCTCCATGTTCATCTGCTGGAGCACTGAAGGTTGATAGAGAATGTTCAAAGCGAAGCAAGTTTCGTTGCGGATCTGCAAAAGCCCGTTTAAGTGAAGAGTGGCAACTACAAGTTTTTACTTACTTGCAAAGGAGAGCTCACGTTTACATCCCGCCCCATTCTGCCGATACCATGCCGCACTGCCAAATGGTAATTGCCCAATGGGGCAGGCTCAACCGCCTGGAGTTTTACTAGTTTTTCCCAATTCCTCTTGGAGCAGTTGGTCTGCACTGGGGCGAAATTAGGCACGAAAATTTTTACGTAGTGTCGGTTGATTTTCTCGTACAAGGAGCCGGTGGTTTCTTGAGGAAACTCCAAGCTCTGGATTGTGGAGAAGTCGTAGCCTTGCTCGTAGTCATGCTTCAACTGCAACTCAAGATGTCTGGGGGCGAGAAGAATTTTTTAGAACGCCTTTGCCAATTGGTTGTAATTTTACTCACTTTTCTTCAAATGCCACAATTTCCTGGTATTGCAGCATCTGTTTGCAGGGGCTGTTGGGTGCGGACTCTTCATTCTCAAACTTCTTCATGCAGAGCAAAGTGTCCGGCTCAGCGTTCTTCGATTTCTTCTCAAAGAGTTCCACTTTAGATTGGGGCCCGATATCATTGGTGGCATTGATCGCTTTACGATCCTGATTCACTGATACGATTTTCCTGGAATATTGAGCGACTAGTTCATTGAAGACCTGAAAAGGAAATTAACTTGATCGAAAGCTTGTCAGGCCTGATGGTGGAGTTGTTTGGATTCCTCAAAAATCAACAACACATTGAAAAACTTCTCGAAAATTGCCTGATGATGACTCAAAATCAAAACTTTTTCCACATATGGAATGCACTGGGCCTACAAAATGCGTTCGACAGTGAATCTTCAATTTTACTGGTTTCTGAGAAAAAAATGTCAAATTTAGGCTTGGTAAATAACCACAAAAATTCTATCGCAAATTCAAAAAATGCTTGAAAATATCGTGATGACTCAAAATCGAAACTTTTGCCACTTATAATACAGACTATGTCCAACAAAACTCATATAAACATCACTCTGTTAACTTAATTACTTCCTTGCTGTAAACACCCTGTATATGTATGCATTTTTAGAACAAAAGTAAATATGAAAATATAACCTTTCTTTACCTTCAAGAAAGTCGGAGTCACAGTAACATTTAACGTATTCCTAGAGTTCAGAATGACGTAAAGGCACTTTCCAAACGTTGCCTCTTGATTCGCCTCTTTCGATCTTGAACTCTCTGAAACTTCATTTTCATCTTCGCTCGAATGTTCGCACTCGCTGTCCTCATGCTCATTCCAATCACCTGCCACAACATCTAGTTCAATATCACCTAAACTTCTTCATTTACCATGTTAACCTGTAAAGAGGTCCGAAATAGCAGCAGCCAGTTTCTCCATTGCTCCCTCTTCGCTTTCGCTATCTGAGTCGTCCAAAAAGGCGCTCAAGCTGGTTTTAACTCGCCGATTAATGTTGAGGTTCAGCGAGTTCATTGGCTCCAAGTAGGCCATATCTTCACCAGAATCCTCGCTTTCAGTAGTCGTGTAGGATCTGGAGGCTTTCTGAGCTCTCGACTGGTTCTGAGGCGGCTTTTTATGCTGTTGTACCTTTTCCTTCGGGTCGTTGATTTGAAGTGATTTGTCCTTTATATGCACAAATAGTCGCTAATAATGAAAGCAAACTGAAATAAAACAAAATCTCACTTGGAAAACAGTTATTTCGCATTCCCAGGCTCGATACTCCATCTCCTCTAGCATAACGGGGTCGATCACCGGCTCCCAACACTGCGCGCTTTCATTGAAATAGTTGGCCTGGAGGGAAACAGTTCCGGTGCTATTGAGCAGGTAGTTCCAATCCTGCATTTGAAGTTCCATGGAGGATTTAATGAGTAGGACCTGAATCTGATCCAGCTCACAGATCAGAACCACCTCAAACTTGGGTATATTGAGGTTCTGGCTGCAGACGTGGGTGGGTAGATTTGGGGAATTTGGCTGAGACTAGAGAATAGAACATAGGTAGAGCTGAGATGCAAGGAAATTAAGCTAGTGTGGATACCTTGGTGATATATGGCGGCATTTTCCTGGGATCCCACAGCTCTTCAGGCGCAGCCTCAACAGCGCTAAATTTCCGCTGCCATTTTCGCTCCATTTCCATCTCGGGTACCTTAAAGTGCTCCACTATATCGTTCAAGATGTCGTTAACCGAGTGGATGACCTACCAAAAAACCATCGTGAACATCGGTTTGATTTTTACTCTGAAAATTTACCTCAGAACAGAGCTTGACGTACATTCCAGAAATGCTCAGAACGATTTTTTCGTTTTCCTCCACGTTCTTCGCCAGCTCAATATCGCACTGTTTCAGCACTACATAGGGTTGGTCTGAGTACTCGCTCAGATCATAGAATAAACTGTGCAACCCCGAGAGCGATGTAACCAAGTTCAGGCGGTTACAGTGCCGGGAAAAGTCCACCAGAATCTCGCTCTTGGTGATGAAATATCTGGAGTTATAAAAATTGAGTTTGTAATAATAACTCAAAGGCTCTTTGAGACCTTTTTTTGTTGGACGTGGTCTCAACTAGAAACATCAGCTCCGGCTTGTTCACTCTCACTGAAATAGTGAGGCTGTTTTGTAGGCGTCGATTTTCATCAAATTTCTTTGTTTCGCCTTCGTATCCAGGGTTTACAATGCCCAGTTCGTTGATTTCTCTTGGGATGCATTCGAGCACGTACAGGGCCACCTAGAAGGTATAAGCTGAAGGAGAAATGAATATTGGAAGCCAGAATTGAAACCTTTTCGCAAAATGGCACCGATAAAGAGAGGCAGAGCCGGCCCACTATAACATCAGCCGATTGGTCTCCATTCTTTGTTTGATGGAAATTTACGTCCACTATTGGGGGCTTGTTAACGGTGATGTTGCAGATGTTGTTTTTCCGGCCGTCTTCTGCTGGAGAACTCAACACTCTGAAAAAATGGTTGGATTGGAGGGAAAGACCAGGTTGAACATTCTTACGTTTTGCTGTGCATGTTGGCATCAGGTCCGATTTCCTCAACTATGATCGTGTCAATGGACAATTTTCCATCTAAGCTCTTATCAGTGTAAATAGCCACTGTGTAATCGATGTCGTTGATTTCCAGCTTGCAAAGGCCATGATTTAAGTCTCGTATTGGAGAACTCAGAAGCTCACCAGCATCGAAGAACAGCACAAGTTTCACCTGGAAATCGCAAGCTTAGGGGTTTGAACAGCTTCAAAATGTTGTTGTAGTTACTTACTTCTTCGATTCTGCATTTTCCTGTAACGAACTTCTGCTTCGGTTCGCTGAAGAACGCTTCCAGTTCCCTCACATTATCGTCTTGGTCAAGTAGGTCGAAAATCGGCGTTCTGGAAGTGTCAGCGAAATTACACAACTAAGTTGCTACCGAATTTAGTTGCTTACCGAATTTCCTCTGGTAAGAAGTCCACGAGTTTGGCTTCTCCTATGTTATCGCTATAAATGGCCATGATCATGGCCAAGTCCTTCTGTCCCAAAGTGACTTCGATTTTTTCCAGAATCGAGTCAATTTCCCAGTTTTTCTGCAACGTTTTGGCGTTGGTGTACTTTTTTATGTCCATGTTGATGCAGATTGGTTCCACAAGAGTTTCCTGCAAAATCAAGTCTCTAAGTAAAACCCCAGTCACACAAGCCTTTAAAGTCCTCACCTGCATTTCCAGAGTGGAAGTCAACGACATCACTCCTCTGGTCACTACAACCTCCTTAAGCTTAGCCAGAATGTTTTCCACCACTCCAGTTTCAGACTCTTTGAAGAAGTTCTCTATCCTTAAGTTGCCTGGAATTGTCCTTTATGTACCGGAAGTTTTCTGGATGATTCTTAAGTAAAACCTACCAGTGCCTATGACCAGGACGTTAGGCGAGGAGGATTTTTGAGGCAGCAAAAACACTGGCCCGAACACGTTAATCGATAGGCTGATTTTCGTTTTGTTCTTCAAAGTGTCCGTTGCCACGCTAACGGCTTTCCTTATCAATTGAAGGAAGTTTTCCAAATACTCCAACACCTCCAGGTTGATGATGAAGCGCTGCAAATGGCCGAGTAGAGAGGATTTTCAAATTTTCCTGAAAAAATCGTATTCACCTGAAGTTGCACCATCAGCTTGTACAAGAAAATGAAATGAATCCGCCCCAGCTGGAACTTGAAGCTTCCATCATAAGCATCTTCATACTGCCTATCTAGGACTTCGCTGTTCTTCAAATGGGCGGCATTACGGACATATTTCACCTCAAAAACTTTGTCTTCATCGGTGTAGAGCACCTAAAAAAACCGGAGGAGTGAAAAAGCGGAACTTTTTTTCGACATTTGGAATGGTTGTTCTTACCTTGGAGTACATTGCAACTTGGCTCAAGTGGTCCACATTGATGCTGCCCAAATAGCTCCTGAATACGAATCTTTCGTTAGCGCGGAACAGAAAATCCAGCTCCAATCCCGATAAATGGATGTTGATGATGTCAAAATCGGAGTCGCAAATCACCACGTTCAAGTCGCCCATTCTGGCAGATTGGGAGAATTTCACTGAACCGGGAGGAACTGGTACGTCTGAAGGCTTGTGCAGGGTGGAGTTTATGCTTGCAATGAATCGCTTCACCAGGTTTTTCAGATACTGGGACGATTGGTGCTTGATTCTGGAAGATATTTTTTTGAAATTTTCGCCCGATTGATCAGTCGGCTTCTCCTCACTTCTTTGTGAGATATTTTGAGTACTTGATGAGAGTGTGAATGGCTTCCTGATGAACCAGAAGGTACAAGGTGCCCATGTTGGCCACCAGCGATGTTTCCACTCCATGGAAATAGCTCCAGAAATCAGGGCATTTTGCATTCACCTGCAAACATCCAAATCATCGTAAATTCTGCGTTTCAGGTAAATGTGTACGTACTTTGCGATAAAGCACTGTAACTACATCAGAGTTATTGGGCAAAGGAGTGAAAATCAGATCCAAGTACTGCCCGCTTGAAGTGGTGTGCATCTTATCAGTAAGCAGCATACTATGCAAGGAAATTTGGTAAGCTGGTCCAAACGTCATGAACGCTATATCCATGGAGAACTGCCCCAATCGCAACATTAAGTACTGCCGATCACTGCTGTCGCTAGATTTGGAAAAAACTACCGAAAACTGCAAAGAAACCCAGCCGATTGGAGGACGATTGTTTCAAAATGCCACTTTACTTACCTCATTTATAACCAGTCCGTATAAAACCTCGATGTTATTCGAGGGCGAAATGTTATCTTCGAGGCCGGGTAAGTCCACAGTTCTGGCCCATGCTTCGTTCATGTTTGGTTTGGGTTCGTTCAGTTCGAAGCTTTTGTTAAAATTCAGTTTATTTTCTTGCAAAATTACTTCAATTGAATACAGGATGTGGAAGATGAAACGGTTTTATCTCGAAATAGAAAGCCACAAGCACTGTTCTTTTAAAAGGTAACAAGGACAAAAAATTTAAAACCTTCGAACTTTAAAAGCTTCTATCGCGAAATCTGTTGGAAAATGTTGAATAATTATTGAAACTTTTTCTTGACAGGCTCTTTAGAGGAGAGAAAAAGTCCCTATAAATTTTAAGATATTTTCAACCTATTTCGACATAGAAGTTCTTAAAGTTCGAGGCTCTCTTAAAAGTTTACAAATTTCCTTCTTACATTTTGAAGGTAAGATATTTCAAAAAAAGCTTTATTAACAAACAACAATACTTTTCTCAATCTTTTCCATATTATCTCCATACTATCGTTCTTACTCTCAGAAAACCACTTACTTTTTCTTCTCCGTCTCTTCAAATCCATTGAGTATTTTGTGCTTCCGATACTTAAATGTATCAGGCAGGCTGATCCTTTCCTGCATTCTCTTCAACGTCCGAATCTTCAGCAACTCCTTCACTCTGTCCTTCTTGTAGATGTCCGGTTGCATAGCCTCGGTTATAACGTCAATTCGAATCTGATCAACGTTGAAGAACTTCAACAATAACCCGGCCTTTCTTTCCGAGATGTTTAGTTTGAGGGTGTTACAAGCTATGTTGAATTTCAGCCTGGAATCGGTTTATTGAGTGAGGAAGGAAAATGGGTGGTTGAATGAAAAAGGTTGATTACCTGGGTATGGATTTAATGTTTAAAGCCGCCAAGGCGTAAACGGCAGTAAAAGAGGTATTTGGTATCAGGTGCATTGCTGTATCCTTCTCGTTTCTCGCCTCCTTCCAATTATCGTTTTTATCGCAGAATAGAATTTGCAGATTTGTGCAATCTGAAAACCGTCCACTTTGCTCGATTGGTAACTCGTCGAGTCCTACCTACTTATGTGCAACTTGGAGTAAAGTTGTTCTTCCAACTCCATTTTTGTGGCGGTTTCGCAAATCTGTGTCTGTTGGCATATCTCAGTCCTGATCCAATACTTCCCCAGATCGACAACCAAAACATTTTCCTCTGGGCTAAAAATTGAGGCGCAAATTATAGAAAACCTTAATAAAAACCACTAGTTTGGAGCATACGCACGCGGTACAGGAGCTGGACTCTGGTATCACCAAGTAGGGGCATTTGATGTTCAAGTTCAGCTCCCATTTGCTGTGGATCATTTTCCGCACTCTTTTATAGAGTAGATTTGGAATTTTTCTAATCACTTGCAGCAGGTTCGTTCGTTTGGAGCTTGCTGTGGCTTGCAGGAAAGTTTCCAGATCTTCAAAGCATTGCTGAAAACACAACCACCATCAAACTGTTGTGTAGAGGATTCAACCGATTAATAAAAAAAACAAACCTTATTATAAATGCACTCAACTGGATTCAAAGTCACTTGTAGCCGATGAGTGAAACCATTCTGGGTCTTCAGTTTCTCCCAGTATGTGATGAAGACAAAAGCCGGACTGTCCTTCAAATGTTCGGAGGACAGGAGGCAGTTTAGAGTGTTTTTCGGTCCGTTTCCTTCCACAATGAAGCCCTCTACTTTCAACGAGGTTCGATACGTTTGGTCTACAAAATGCGGTTTTACCGTCAACAAGGTCTGAGTGAGGGTAGCCACCAACACCTCCTGTGATTGGTTGGTGAGGATCAGATTGCAGTTGCCCAGCTTAAAGTTGCACGTGTGGTCTGAGGAAGTTAATGTTGGTTTTAGTGTGCGATTATTTATTTTGAATTTTATTAATGTGGAAAACATTTGTTCTAAGTTGGGAGGGAAAAGTTGGAAGGTGCTTTTTATGAGATGGGGGAGGAGTGTTGCTTTTTCTGTTGATTTTTGTTGGAAAATATAAATGTCCTCAAACAAACAACAGGGCGATCTTACCGATAGGTCTAGCTGTTTCGTTTTTGTCGTAATATCCAATCTTCTGGCACAAAACGATTTTTTCCGGAGATGGCAGCATCGACCAAAAGCTCTTTTCAGTTTGGCTGTTCGATTGCATCTACAATTTTAATCTACACGGCCGCTCTATGTCTTTGAATTGCCCACTCACCAATAATCTCGTATGCTGCCTGGCAATGACCACATTGACGATGGAGAGATTGTCTTCATGCTGCTGAAGATCCAGCTTCAGCTCTGTGTCGTTGGGACTTGCGATGATCTGCTTGTAGGTCTCCATGTACTTCTTGTAGTGTTCCCGGGCGGTCTTTATCCGGCTCCATGTCATTGGTCTGACACGTTGCTCGAGCGTTGCCCAATAAGCGTACCTGTGCAGATGATTCAGCCAGATGGAAACTCAATGGGGTTTCCATACTCACTTCCACCAGGCCTTTTCGTTCTTCAAAACCTTCGCTGCAGGCCTAGCTGATAGAAACTGCCAAGTGATCATCATCCTTTGCAGGCTGCTGCTCACTGCAATTATCGAATCGTATTGGTTCTTTGAAAGTTGCAAGTTGCAGTCTTGCACTATAATGTCGGTGTTGATTTCCGCTACATGGCCCTCTAGAGACTTGCTGATTGTCATCCTGATCTTGGTCAGCATGGGGTTTAAAACTGCAAAGCCCTTACTCTAGACCTGTAAATCTCAAAGTCTCAAATGTGACTTGCCAAAGTTGAACATCTCTCCCTCAAACGAGAAGCTTTGCAAGCTCTTCACCATGGCGTTCCTCCATTGGTAGTACTGCGACGGTAAGTCCCACTGCTTTGGAGTCACCTTGGTGTTCCAATAGGCGGACATTGCCTCGATTTTTATCAAGTAGTAGCCTGTTTGGAGGCTTGGATCATTGTTGACGCGCTTCCATTTACTGAAAATTTTTCATCATTCATCCTCCTCTTGATTCTCGAATCTAAGCAGACCTGTTGGTGCTTTGTGCAGAAATCGACGCTATGCATAAACCAGCAGCTATTGGTTCAATCCAGCTGCTTTCGTCTTCATAGCGCACATGGACATTGATGATATTGATCTGGATGTAGTTAAGGATGTTGGAAACCAAATGCTCAGCAAACGCAGCCGGGCCTAAAGCAGGTCTTGGCAGCGGGGTGTTAATGGAGAAGTTCCAAGTGCTTACCGCCTAAAAGGCCTCCTTCATACTCCAAAAGTTCCAGCGTCCTCCTCTTGAAGGCCCTCAGCAGTCGCTTGTTGAGATCAGGATCGAAATGATGATTGCGCACGATGGGATTGACCACCATGTCAATGTCTTCGATGTTGAGAACAACTGGTTGTCTCCAGAGCGCCGACCATGGGATTTCCAGGCAGATTTTGCCAATTGTTCCGGCTTTCACTTCCACTGGCAAAGCCAACTCGTACTGTGAAAATTGAGTTTTTTTATGAACTTGTTAAAGTCTCAGTTGACTTCTGGAATTTACCAGAGCTTCGGGTTTTAGTTTCAAGTCACTAAGTTGCACGGTCCCGGAAAAAATGCCGACGTTTAGGTTTTCCGTATCCAGATCTTGGACATACTTGCCGAGTAGTTGGTTGAGGATTCGTGCTACTGTTCCTTCCAACATCTGGAGAAATATATTGGTTAATATAGTAGTTTTGAATAGTTTACTCTTGAAAATAGACAGCGTCCACTTGGTTTTTCTAAAGCTGGAAGAATCCTCGTGCAGACAAATTATTTTGCCAGATTAACGCCGTTCAGCCATTAGCTTGGACAACAATAAGTCTTCATTAAATATTTGTTATTTTTAACCTGCTGTCCTTCACGTTAATGCCCGCTTCGTCATCTGATGGTAAGCGAGCACGAGGGGAAACGATCTGGATCAAAGACTTACCTTTCTTCAGCGCACAATTATGGATGGTTAAAGAGGGCGAAATAAATTAGCTCAGCAGCCCAGTCATTTTATGCTGGAGAACTAAGTTTTAGAGTTCAGATTTTCCAGAGCCTCCTAAAGTCTGGATATCGATTTCCAGAGAAGGACCGACGTTTGAAATTCCCATGCGATCTTTTACTAGTGGCATCTGGGGGAGAAAATGCTCAGTTTTCATGTCCGGTCGGGATATTTAATTAGAAATAATTGAATATGCTTTTCCAGTACCATGAACTACTCAATTCTAACAGTATAATGGATAGAGTTTGTTTTAATAACGGGATTTGGATCGGTGTAGAAACAAAAGCCATTCTTTAGGTAATTCGATTTGGATAAGTGTAAAACAAGCCTGTTGTTTAAAATTGCCGACGTTTCGCCATATTTATGTTGACATCCTCAGGTCATCAACGTAACGCTGCCGTTTACAAAAACACAATTTTGTTTTTACACTGATGCAAATCCCGTTATTAAAGTCGACTTTGCCATTAGGAAGGATCGTAAAATTGGGAGATTTGGGAATATTTGAGCTTAAAGAATTGCAACCTTTAAGCTACTATTTATTTCTTACCTTTAACAAATATATAAAAAATAAATAAAATACATTTTTACTATTTACACAAAAATACTCTAAGTTCTAGTTCACGTACATGTAACAAAAACAATTTGCTCTCTTAAATGCGTAGCCACTTGATCCTTAAGTACAAAACATTTAAAAAATTACACCTGAAGCACGCAAGCGAGAGTTAAGTAGTGTCTACAACGAAAAACCAGCTTGAGTATTGCGAAAATGTCTCGTTTTCGTGCAAGATTCTCTTCTCTTAACGAAGAACTGTGTTCGAGTGCTCCTATCTACGTGCAATGGTTATTGTTGATTTTTTTCACTTTCCCATTGTGGGAAGCGCTGAGTTTGGCTGCAGGATTTCCATCTAGAGTGTCCGGCAACGGTTGGACTCCAGTTTCCGGAAGAAATAGCACAGAAGCTCCTCCAACGATTCCAAATATCGAAATCACCAACAGAGGCAGCGACTTATGCAAGCCAGTCTGTAACAGAACCGAGTGAAAAAACTGCAAACTCACCGCTAAAAAAACTTACCAATTCCCACAAATATGGAACCAACATCAGAGCGATTCCTGCTGGCACATTAGCGGCTCCAACGCCTATGTTTCGGATAATGGTCGGGTAGAGTTCGGCCGTGTACACTGGCATGATGGCATTGGACGAGCTGATGCAAAACTTGCTGGTCATCATGAAAGTGGTGATGAGCCACTGCATGTCGTTTGATATCCAGGAAACTGGAATAGCGAGAGCGGCAAAAATGCCCGAAACAATCATAGTTAAAGCCAGAGGCCAACGACGTCCACCTTTGATCAGAATGAGGATGCTCAGAGCCACTGCTGGCACCTCAACTATGCCGATCAAGACCTAAAAATCCAACAATTGAACTCTAATTGAACGAAAACGAGTTGAAAATGAACTTACAGAATTAACGTACAAGTCCCCTCCAAGGTTTCCGAGATTGAGTACCAGGCCGTAATACACCAAGTAGACGCCGAACCAAATCAGGCACAGAATCAGGGTTTTTTGCCTCATTGCGGCTGTTTTGAACAGATCGAGAACCCCAACGTTGTGGTTCTCCTGCTGATCCAAATTGGCCAGTGGAACCAGGGATTTGTCCAGATTAGCGGGCAGTTCCTTCTTGTTGAACCGAGCCGCATCTTCCAGGATTTTGATCACTTCTTTCGTGCGGCCCAGCGCCAGAAGCCATCGAGGCGATTCAGGGAGAATAAACCTGGAAAAACCGTAAATTTACATAATTGGCAAGCTCCTTAGGTCAAAAGCAGTAAAAAAACTCGCATGTGAAATTTTTATTTTATTGTCGAATATTTCATAAAAGTGGAAGTCGATTTTTGGTCGAAAAATTTAAGGTAGAGGTCGATGTTTTCGAAAAAATCAATGCTCTATGAAGATGCGAGCCACTCGTGCTTGCGTCAGCAATAAATTATTTTTCACAATGGTCCAAAGACCCGAAAAATTCAACAGTTTCATTATGTTAATTGTTTTATTTTATTATTGTTAAGCATCATTAGCTGAACTAATAATCAATGCTTATGATTCTTTTTGGTGATATTGTGAGAAAGTCAAATATCGGATGATGGTGTTCAAACAGTGATAATGTGCGTATTACGCGTTGTTTAGAACGAAATTACTACGCTATTTATACGCAATTAATGACTAAGTATTTTTTGCTAAATTTGTATCGAAAACGTCAATACAAATTCAACAATATTGTCGTTTGACTGTATTAGCACCTACTGAATGTTTTATCCTCGACTGTACAATAATAAAAGGTGATGATGCCAATTAAACCCGAGGGAATTATGATTACAACACTGTCAAAATTTTATGCAATTTTAATCATTTGAACTGAGAAATTTTCTTATTACTTTCGTCACTTACCATGCGAGTAGAAACAAAGAACCTGGCAAAGACACGGCCAACTGCAGGTACCGCCAATTGTCCAGCATGTAGGCCATGCCTGAAATGGTGCAGTAGCCAAGAGCTACTGGAAACAAATACGAAATGCCTGTGATGGTTCTCCAGTGGCCGCCTACGAGTTCGATGGCCAACACGAAGCCGCTGAAGACCACAGAGACGGAAAAAAAGCCCAGCATGCACCTGAGTATCACGTAGAGTTCATACCAAGGGGCAAAAGCAATTATTGTGCCTGTGGATTAATGGAAAAAATTAATGTGATTGGTGGATTTGGGGCTGTTTGGTTACCTAGAGTGCACTGCACTAAAATGGAGGCCAGCAGGGTTCTTTTCCTGCCGTATTTGTCGGAGATTATTCCGCTGACGAGGCCGCCTACTGCCACCCCGGCCAGAAACATCATCTCGGCCAGGTTGATTAAGGTTTTCCTATCACAGATTAAGTTGAACTCTGAGGTAATGGTTAAACCTGGAATAAAACATCCATATAAGCCAGATATTTTGTGGCTCAATCCAGACTCAAAGTGCATAAAATTGCGTCACCAGTGTTGTTTGCGCCCAATTAAATTAGGCAATAAAAATTCGCTTAAGCCACATTACCTTTATTGTGCTTTTTCGTAGTCCTTTTGTCTGGGCTCTTCCAACAAAACAACATTATTAAGTCACATTTGAAATGTAATAAATTGCCAGGGCTCATGGTTTTGATCACTTACCTTTACCTTTGAACTCCCAATTTTCGCACTTAAGAGTACTGTTGCCATCTACAAGGCAACTGCCATTGGTGGACAGTAGGTTCACCCAGCATGGATCCGATGTGGCGCATATTCCCAACGGGTCTATACATCTGAAGACAAAAATTATATTGGCGTTTATTGGAAAATGTCTGCAAGTTGTGGTACTCAAATTGCAATTGAGACACTCGGTATTCAGGAGGAAATGGAGGTGTTTTGAGGAAGTCAAAAAGGAGGTTTGAAGAGTGGAAAATAATCATCAAGCGTTTTTAGACGTACTGGCGAAACTGGAATGTTTCCAAGGGCAAGTATTGTTCCGGAAAGACGCCACGGACTGGGATTGGAAGGTGAAGACTATTTCTGGATGTTGTAGACAATAATCCAGGGATAAGTGTTTAGTATTAGATATTCGCCTTAATGGGGATGATTATTTATATTTTTAGAAGATCATTCAGAGGAAATATTGTACGAAATTCGTTTGGATATTCGACAATCTAGAGCAGGAGGCAGCTTGAAATTTTCACAGTCAAGTCTCGTATAGACCACACTGAAATCTGAAAGTGCCAAAAATTTCACTTTACCGACTTGATGAATGCTGAGCTAAAAATGAAAGTTTTCACTCAACTGCACCCGCTTATTGGAAAAAAAACTAACTTCCAGTCTGTAGCAGATAGCCGTTTGAAACGTTCACACTCTGTAACAGACTCTGTTGAGTCCTCAAGTGTTGGATATTTCATTCAAATCGCCCGATTTTCAGATTTTTACCGACTTAGTAAATGTTGACCTAAAAATAAAAGTTACCGCTCAACTGTACCCTCTGCTTTAAAATTTCTAACTGCCAGTCTAGACCACGTAGTAACTTGAAACCTTCGCACCCTATAGAAGCCACTTGAATCCAAACGTGCTGAAAATTTCATTCAAATTGCCCGATTTCCTGATTTTTACCGGCTTGGTAAAAGTTGAGCTAAAAAGAAAGTTTTCACTCAACTGCACCCACTGCTTGAAAAAATTTCGAACTTCGAATCTAGAGCAGGTTGAAATATTCATAGTATATAGAAGTTACTTGAGTCCCAAAATGCTTAAAATTTCATGCAAGTCGCCTCCCTATCCTAATTTTTACTGACTTGATAAATATTGAGCTACCAATGAAAGTTTTGACTCAACTGCACCCGCTGCATTAAAAATTCCTAACTTCCCATCTGAATCAGCGAAATAGCCTGATTTTACCAACGTCAAATTTTCAGTAGATTTAATTTAATATACCCTATACCTAAGTTAAATTGTTTCCAGTGTGAACAGGAAGAAATTTTTACGACGGCCTAAAATTCCGAAAAAAACCAGTATAAAACAATTTTTTAGTTTTATGCACCAAAGAGCACAAACATTTCAACAAAGGATTAGAGCATCCACCCAAAAACAATGAATTTCAATTCATAGTGATTCCAGCTTGTAAGTAGAAAATTATGGTAATTTTTGTACCGAAACCCTGAGGAATTTACCACTTGCCGACGAAGACAGAATCTTTGTCAAAATTTGATTTACAGAGCAACTTTCATTAAAATCCATCGTAACATTTTCCCTATTTTGAATTTTTTTTTTTTTTAAGAGTTTTGACCATCAATAGCAGAGTAGTCAACCGGAGTGGATAATACTTTTATGAGACACCATGTAAACTGATATTTTCATAAAACACTTACACATAATCGCGTTCTCGCGCGTGGAAAGTTGGCACGAATATATGCCAAGTGCAGGGAATATTCACTAGAGATAAGATGAATGTAAGTAACAATTGCCACCTTCCAAATTCGCCAATGGCATTCGAGATTATGTCTTCTTCCTCTTCCTCCTTGGATGAGTTGGTTGACTGTTCCGGCATTTCTGTAAAAACACCAAAGGCCCATTTTATTATTATTATTATATCATTGTTAATAATGCAATAATATGGGTAATTTGCTAAGAATGAACTTATTCGATGCAAAATTCTGATTAAATTGTGATGGTTTTAAGAAAACAAATCCTGTTTTTGCTTATACAACACTTTTTTTACTCGCAGCCTTTTTACCTCAAACAAGCGCTCACTTTTTATGATGTAAAAAAATACGAATAATTTTTCTGAGCAAGATTCGTGTCACTATTTTGAATAAAGTTGCGCTAATTTGGTGCTGCGTAGAAGTTGAGCGTAAATACATTTTTATAATAAGGAAACATTATTTAAGTTTTTCTAATTGTCACAATTAAATCGGAAAGCTCTTGCATTGCAACTGTCGCGTAAACAGGAAATGGCACTTGAAATAACCGTTCATATCGACTTTTTTTATGTTTTGTTCTTTGCTAAAACAGCCCGAATATCCAATGATCTGAAAATAAAATTTCCATTCGCATTAGATTCTCATTAAAATGTGCACGTTCACTATGTGCATGGTGTTTAGAAACACTCTGTATGTGAAACTCTAAAAATCGAGCAAAGTAAAATTCTTCAAAAGCAATTTCCAGAAACAACATTCTGTATAATTTAAACAGATTTCGAGCCTCGTTTCTAATACTTTGTAATGTTTAGCACATTTTTAATAAGTAAATTACTCAATAATTCGCTCATAAGGTGAAAATTAAGTTTGCGTATGTTGCTTAATTGTCACACTCAATTAAGCCACCTTGGAAGCACCGGTGTGTCTCCTGCAGAAGCGACTTTTTTATGCATTGGGATATGCGGATGACATCGTCATTGTTGCACAAGGCAAGTTTGGAGACATTGAAAAATCTCACCGAGAACAAAATATTGGATATGCAAAGTGAAATTCCAATGTTAGTTGCGCATTTTCCATCAGTCTGACTGATTTCATTCGTAAATACTGGCGAACAGATGGCTTATTTCATTTGATCGAAATTTCCATTAAACATGTTTTCAAGCTGGGCACGAATGCAATTAAGATTTTCCTTATTATAGTTTCCTTAGAAAATGCGTCTGTTTTGCCGCAGCCAAAAACAGTTTGCGTTTATTTTATCTTTCCACTTTGATTTATTGGTTCTTTGCCATAAGTACATAAGTCGAACTATTTGGATCGATCGTTGATTTATCGCAACCAGTTTCAATCGAAAAGCTTTTAACTTAATACTTGAATGCCATAATATACCGAAGAAATTAAGTAGACGAGTGAAAAACATGAGGCAAATGTTTTGCGCCTACATTTTACAATGCGGTTTTAAAATTAAACATAATACTTTCCTGAGAATACGAGTATAAATCTCGTTCAGAGCGTTACACGCCTTTTGATTCCCGTTCGCCAGGCCTCTGTTTTGCCAGTCATCCTCCAAGAGGTTTCTAGCTGACATTGTTTTTGTACAAAAGAAATTCCTGGGTTCCAGTCAATTTTATTGTTTATTATTTAAACCATTTTACAAATACGTTTCGGTGTCTTTCTCCACCATCATCAGTTTGTCTGTATGAATTTTGGTATGATGGCCAGATTCTTGCATCTGGTTAGGAAGTTGTTTCTGTTCCTCTCTCTTGCCAACTTTGCTTGCAATTTCCTTTTTAATTCATTATCATCCATCAGCTCTATCCCGCTTTTGTTCCCAAGCATCTCAATTATTGTATATAATTTCCTGACTGTATTTCAACTTAATTCAAAAGAAATTCCTGGGTTCCAGTCAATTTTATTGTTTATTATTTAAACCATTTTACCAATACGTTTCGGTGTCTTTCAGAAAAACAGAAAAAACTTCCTAACCAGGTGCAAGAATCTGGCCATCATACCAAAATTCGTACAGACAAACTGATGATGGTGGAGAAAGACATATAGAATTTCGATGTTTTCATTAAAGAATTGCAGTGGCAAATAACTACACATCAGCACAATAAATCTAAATAATGTCCAAGCACTGTGATATAATCGGTCTTTAACCTTAAACGATTTAATTTAGATTTAGGGGGAGCTTAAATCGGATTATCCCGGTTCCCTTCTGCAACATCTCACCAGGAGGAAATTGCTAATTAATAGACCATAAATATGTTACAGCGAGCGAATTGCTGCTCGCTAGTTATCAACTGCTGGCTAGAAAGGTGTGAAACATCAATCCCGGTTGATAACCCAGTTTACAAGAGTAAACGATTAATTTATCAATTATTATCGCTCTAATTAGGACTGGGACGTCCTTGTTTTTTGCAACAAATTGCCAAAATACGACGCAGTCATTGGCCCTTGCGCGCCCTTGACTGCACAGGGCCGCATCAGCCATAAATTAATTAATAAGTAAATATTTACTCTAGCTGAATGGTCTAATTAATTATCATGCTTTCATCATCTCAACTTGAAAAAAACATGTGCCAGTATTTGCATTAATTCAGCCAGTTTATTGATCTTGTCTAAATAAATTCGTGATTTTTTCGCTGTGAAATTCTTGAAAGTTTGCAATTGAAACCGAATGGAATTTACGTATTAAAGCGCAAATTTTCGCATACAAGTACCCTAAGAATTGACGGGAATTTAAATAATATTTACCTCAAGTGTACTGTGAAAGGTTTGCCGGCATTATTTAATTTCCGCGAAAAGTGTGCGTATATTGATTGTAAATTCGATCAATTTTCCGATTTGACATCGTAATAAGCGCGCGTGTTGTTTAAGTTTCAATGAATTGGAAAACAGCGAAGATAACAAGTAAATTCCCAAATTTTAATTGGCAGGAAGTGCCATCAATAGATTAGCTGCTGGTGAGTAGTAATTTCTAGGTATATTTGAAATAAAAAAATACATTCGCAGATATTTGGCCCCTTGCAGTGACTCACAATGCCTAATAGCAGTCAGGAAATTTGATGATTCACTGATTTTTATTCAGTTAACTCCCAAACCAGTCCTGGTGCGTAACACTGAAACCTGCTGATTTAATTGGTGGAGTTTAGTTGCAATAAGGGCGTTTGAAAGCGACAGGGCCGCGCTAAGCCTGGAAGCAAATACAGTTAACTTACGCAGTAGCCGTTCTTGGACAGTTACCCGATCCTCTGGATACGTGTATATTTCCCTCATTTTGCACTAGTGGAGAACTATAAACAAGCGCACCTTGAGTCGAAGTTTCACTGAAGGCGGATTTTGCTTGGTTCTTTAACAGCTCGGTTCTGCGGATTTTTGATAAATTAACTGGTCATATGCCGATTGCCTGGTAGCAATGGAGATATAATAATTAGACAGGTGACCGTAGATGTCACACGTTCAATCCCACTGTGAAGATTTCTAGCTATAGTATTCTTGTTGACTGGTATTTTTTATGATTACTCAATAAATTACGGCTAATTAGCACTGTTTAAGCTACTGTTGCTACGGGGTGGAATCTTTTATATCAAATTATGCTTTTTTCCAGCAAAAATCCAAACTTTCTAAATTAAGAAACCACGAGCTCAAATGGAACCAAATTTGTATCTCAAGTTAACTGAAGCCTTCCTCATTGATTGCTGATATCTGCATGGTTTTTCAGGGACGACCTTTAGAAGGGCGTGGTGCAAATTCAGAAAAAATGTCCAACAATTTCAAGATTCATAAATGAGTTAAGAAAGAACCACTTGATCAAATGAAACTAAATTCACTTCGATTGCGAATGTTTTCAAATATTAAATAGATTTTTAGAGACGCGAATTAGAAGAGCATAATGCGTAAACAAAAAATCGAGCCAAAAAATTTCAAAATTTCAAAATAAATTCTTAACCATTTGGCATTGGGGATCCATCTGGCAATCATAATTTTTGAAGCTGCAGCTCGAAAGATATCCGTCGTTGCGCATCCAAACCGAGAATTAGAAGAGCATAATGCAAAAGCAAAAAATTGCGCAAATAAATTCCGAACTTTCAAAAATAATTTTGAAGGAACCAGGTGCTCGAATGCAACCAAATTCTCACCTCAAGTTAACTGAAGCTTCCTGCATCGATTACTGATATGTGCGTTTTTGAGTCTCAAATGGTTTTTCAAAGGAACTTCTTGTAGAACGTGGTGCAAATACAAAAAAAAATGCCCAAAAAATTCAAAATTCAAAAGTGAACTATGAAAGAACAACTTGCTCAAATGGAACCAAATTTACTTAACAGATCAACTAAAGCTTCTTGTATCGGTTGCCGATTTTCACTTTTCAAGGCTCAAATAATTTTTTTAGACGAGTTTTAGGAGAGTGTGGTGCAAATACAAACCGCTCAAAAAATAACCAAACTTTAAAAATTAATTTGGAAGAAACCATTTGCTCAAATTCACGTGTCAACTTAACTGAAAATTCCTGTATCGATTGCTGATGTTCACGTTTTGAAATATTAAATGGATTTTTAGAGACGAGCATTAAAAGAGCATAATGAAAAAACAAAAAATCACGCAAAAAAAATTAATTTCGAAGAAACCATAGGTTTGAATGGAATGGAACCATCACTTCAATTTAACTGAAGCCTTCTGCATCGATGGCTGATGTCTGCGTCTTTGAGTCTCAAATGGTCCTTTAGGGACGACTTTTAGAAAAACGTGGTGCAAATACAAAAAAATGCCCAAAAATCCAAAAATGAATTATGAAACAATCACTTGCTCAAATGACACCAAATTCACTGACTGACAACCCAGTGAAAAAGACTAAGAATTTTTGTAATGGTAAATCTTAGTCCAAAATTGCACCAATTAACACTTTCTTTTCCTGGAAGTATGAAGTGAGTAAATCAGGGTGAAGAGCAGGGTTTTGATGGAACAATTGTAGTTTAAAACGGAAAAACAGATTAAAAACCTTTGATAAGTAACGAAGCTGTTAAAGTTGAAAATAAGCACAATCCGTCACTAAGCGCTTAAAACTCACACTGTGTCCAATAATCACCACATAAACTGAACAAAGACACTAAAAAGCCGCGAGCTCAGTCCTCCCAATCAATTGATAGTATGATTGTTAATTAACAAGAAATCCATGTAAATTTCATGGCGTTGATTACATGGAAGTACTACTACTTCATATGATAATCAACCGTGGCCACTTTGAAAGGAGCGGGAACTTGGCAGTTTTGCCCGAAAACAAACACACTGCCGGTTTTTTGCACGTTAGCCCCGAAGCGACAAATAATTAGCAATAAATTGATCAAAAGCGCTAAATTAATTTATGTACGTTTCGCGCGAGTGTAGCGAGTTTCCGAACTTATTTACAATGAACGTTTAGTTATTTATCAGCTTATAACAAACAAAAATATCATTATCTACGATGGGATCCATAGAATACTGCCGGATCGTTGCTGTATGTGCTACTAATTGCTTGATGAGGAGAGAAAATATCATTATTTTTGGCAAATGGCGTCGCTTTGACAAACATTTAATTAATCATTGTGCATTGTGTAACTTCGGAGCGCAAACAGCAACAATTCATTGCATGCATGAACCATCATTTTCGATACTATCAGATCGTATCTCGTAGTATTTCGTCAGGTGGCTGTTTTCCAAACCAGTTTCAACCAGAATTTGGTTGGAGTTACACCTACACTTTGATGGAGTGAAGTGCAAAACATCATATGGGTAAGTGATAATTAAAGTGTCTGCAAAAATCATACTGAAGCCGACTCTGTGTTCACAACAATCATACAACCCACTCGGTGACATCAGCACGCGTCATTGGTCAGAGCGACAAGTATTGTCAGTTGCGTGTCGACAACAGTCAGACATCTACACAGGCCCTCATTGAGGCATAGTTCGATCATGTTTTGCTTTGTTTGCCGCAAAAATTGATGTTGCATTTCAGTTAATTTTGAAAATCAGCCATGCCGGGCCTAAGAAATGTAGCGCCAATTGGCTGGTTATTTGCCTCTGGAGTTGTGAAGTTCAAGTCGAAGTCGAAACGTTTAAAAGGTCATACACTCATAAATTATTACATGCACCATAATAGACGCTGAAAGTCTTAATTTACATGAATTAACACGCTCGAGAGCGATTAATATCTTAATTGCAATCGTAGCCGTAATTGATGGTGTAGAAATCGAAAAAGTGATGGCTTAGATGGGAATTTATTTGCCATCATTGCTTCTTTACGTTATTATTATTATATTTTGTAAATCTTTGCAACAACACACATTAACTAGAGAACAACGTTGCAACGCCATTACAGGCTGATGCAGATAAAATTGTTGTAATTATTACACGTATTACCTGAAAATGCCACATTAATTTCCTGTCGAGTCCATTTATCGAACCTGCACCCTTGGCAGTTCGGTGCCATACTTAATTCGCAATTACGATCGCACGGTAATAAATCATATTTGTGTTATTGAGAATAATAATAATTATTCGTTCAACGTACAGGTTCTCGAAACAAAATAACAACTTGTTATTTTGTTATGTGTTCCATTCCACATGTTAGACAGCATAGTAAATGCGCAGTAATTTTTTGCATTAAAGAAAATTATTTGGCTATTTGCCTAAGTTAATCATTTTTTCTTTTTGCGTGTGTTTCAACTGTCTTGTTCTCAGGGTAGAAACAAGATTTTGTTGGAAATAGTGGTTTGGCCTGATGAGTTTTCGGACTTTTAGGCCTAAGTGGAAAAGAATTTCTTCCTGATGTTTTCCAAGCCACGAGTGGATTGCAAGTTCAGAGCTGGTTGCTGCGTCGATCAGATCACCTGAAGATGCAAGGCACTCGTGCTTTCAAAACGTCGGGTATAAATTCTATTTTACGACGGCCTAAACGTTAAGAAGCGTAAGAAAAATTACCAGTTTCAGGGAAAATGTAAGTGAGGAATTTTGCAAAGACCAAAAACAAAGTTCAGTTTAGAAACTGCAAAGAACGATCTGAAGCAATCAAAATTGATAAAGAAGAAAACACTGTTAGAGTCGTCTGAAGTAACTTGAAGTTTGTGAAAACTTGCCTAATTTCTTACTTAAAAGGATGGCCATCTTACTTAAAAGGATGGGCATTATCGCCATTTCTTAAGTCATTGGTAAAAAATTCTGATATAAACCTACCCACTTTCGCATGTACTTTCTCCATTTGGAGCGCCCAGTGACAAAACATATTGGAAAAGACCGTAAAAAATGCAATGAAAGAAGAAAATGTAAAAAATATTTTTTGACCGTGAAATGAATCGGGTAAGTCCCCTAATCTTTGCGCTAAAATGATATTTTAATATTTTTTCTCAAAAATGACGCTTCCTATTGAAAAAAACTTAGTCTTTATAAAATGTCCGGTCGGCCAAAAGCCTGCTAACCCTGTAATAAATTTTTTAAACCGCATGTTTGTAACGCATGTAAAAAGCTGTTAAAAGCTGTTAAAGGCTCCCGTAATTGTGCTTAAAAGTGACTCAAAAACCTTCATAAAACACTAAAATCTGAAATCAATTTTAAAATTACAAAAAGAAGATCTTAAAGAATCAAAATTGAAAAAAAGAAAAACATTGTTGGAATCCAATCTAAAAGAAAACTGCGAAAGAGTTGCAAATGCAAATGCAACTACAAGACTTGTTGCATCGAGCAAACCACACCTGAAGATGCAAACCACTCATGCTTGCGAAACGTCAGAAAAGGACTGTTTTCCACGACGGCTTAAAAGCCCGAAAAAGTCAATTTCTAATAAGTTTGTTTGGTGTCGAGCCCTTCGGGCACGACACTGGTTTGGGTGCGAAAAAATACTAAACTTGCTAATTGTTCACCTGTGTCGTTCAATCAGTGTCGTACCCGAAGGGCTCGGCTCAACAAATTCATTCGAAACTGGTGAGTTTTCCAAGCTTTTAGTCGTGGAAAATATTTTCTTCCTGACGTTTCGCAAGCACGAGTGGCTTGCATCTTCAGAGGTGATTGTTGCGCCTGTTGTTCAAGACCAGCACA
Source organism: Dendroctonus valens (assembly GCA_024550625.1). NCBI lineage: Eukaryota > Metazoa > Arthropoda > Insecta > Coleoptera > Curculionidae > Dendroctonus > Dendroctonus valens. The sequence continues at coordinate 116,447 of JAJTJO010000867.1, read as the reverse complement.
TCTCGATATCTGTACCTACTTACATCAGAAACCTTTTATAGCTCTGATGGTGCCGAAAGTTTCATTCTTATATTTCAATTTCTTCCTCAATCATCCTTTACTGTAGTGTTTAAAAAACTGTTAAACAACCCTTTAAATTTTGTCCCCTTTGGAACTATTCTTCCTCTTTCCTCAAATTGCGTCGAATGAATCTAGTACTAAATTGCATTAAAGCCAAATTATGGTCAAGTGTACAAAAAAACACAAATTATAAAAAATTGTCGTTTTTTTTAAATTTCGTCATCCCATATACGCAGTAATTAACATTTCACACAGTCCAAGAAAAATTATGAAACATGAAAGGAAATCACTTTCATTTCCTCATAATGTTTTATTGTTCTAAACAATTCGGTTGCATTCTGGTCGATTTCAGCCGTTTCTCAGTCAGTTTTTAATTAGATTTACTTGAAAAATTTCGAGGATTTGTGCGTCAAATGAGCTTTCCTTAAAAATAAAATCCAAGCAAGTTTTTTCGTTATTGAGAACTAAACCAACCTGAGCAATGACTGATCGGAGGCATGATTATAGTATAATATTACATTTTATCTGGGTCAAAAAATCTCTTTACGTCTATATCTATATCTTAGTGCTAAATCTTGAAAGCTGATCGGTGGCAATTTCAGGTCATCAGCTTTTCAAGAAAAATGAACAATTTTCATTGAGTAGTTTCATTCACCTTGTGTGTTTGGGTGCGCACCAGGCCTGTTTTGAGTGGGCAGAACTCCCAAAGTTGGCGCTCGTGTTAAGCGAAAAAGCGGCATTTCTGCAATAAATAACAACGAGCATAGAAGAACTGAAAAATTCTGCTTAAAGTGAACATCAGTTTCTGCAATGAGTAACTATCATTCAAAGATTTGGCAAAATTAATTACTTCATGGCCATACATTATCATTATTATTAATACAATCGGTACTTTAAAGTATTAGCTTATCTAATCGTATTCTTTGCATTTAATTGCTTTATTGCCCCAAAAAAACCTTGTCTTAAGTGTTTCAGTATTTGATTTTTCTTTTAATCGGCTTATGAAATGAATGAGAATTTGACTAAAAGACAAAAGCGTTTACAATCGAAGCAAACAAGACATTCTAGTTGAAAAAATGACGATTTAATAATTTTAATTGAACTTTTAATCATGATGGCAACTATGCATCCAGGCACATATTCGTGACAGTCACGAACGTCAGTAAGAAAAACTCGAAAAACTCACCATTTTCAGGCAAAGGTTCTTTGATCATGAAAACTGATGTTGCGAAGTGAGGTTATAAAGTGAAGTTGAGCAGTTAGTTGTGCGATGAATTGGGCAGTTTTGTGATAAAACTGATGTAATGAGTGTACGAACTGGTCGCAGAGATTTATAGAATTGCTTGGGAAACTTATGTAATGTTAATGAACAAAACGTCACTTGCATTTGAGATTCAATATATTGTGGGAAATTTTTTGAATTAGTTTTTTGCGAATATGTCACATTTTTTCTATCTCCACACGAAACCTGAGGAATGACTCCAAATTTAAATCAGACCCTGTAGAATTGTTGCATAAGAACATCCAATTGCATGCAAACAGTGATAAACGCCCGTTGCATCATTACTAATAGTAAAATGCATTTATGTAACCTAATTACAGGCCATGTAAATACATCCGTGCATATTTCGAAATCAGCGTAAACGATCAAATTACCGAGATTTAGATGGCAATTAGCCTTTTTTAAGACGAGATGGAAAAAGTGCATTAATTCGACCATTTTTACTAAAAGTAACTGCTAATGTTCACTGCAAAATAGTTCGCCTTATCCATATTCAATTATATTTTCCTGCTAATACAGTGCAGAGAACTGCAGCCGATGGACTCCTATGCCAATTGCAACATTGAGAGTCTCCAAAAAAAGTTTTGAAGTGTACAGCTTAAAAATTAACCACAAACGCGTTGACAGGTTGCTTAACAAATCTCTGCCTGAGTGCATGGTTGCCGTAGTGATTTTTTATTCAAAATCAAATTTATTGAAAAAAGAGAAAAGGCTACCCTTTCGAAAATTCGAAATTTGAAAAAAAAAGTTTTGTGACCGTATCTTGCAAAGAGATAATACCTTGAAGAAATTCACTCAAGACGTGTAAATTTTGAATCACCCTGCATATGCGGTTGAACATACATTTCTAAGCCGTCAAGAAATAGTTCAAGTACGTTCATTGGCAGCGAACTACAAGCAGATTTCCTTTTCGCCTAGTTCTTTCACTGGCTTCAATGTTTACAGGAAACTAGCGTCGCCGCATGTTGTTCTTGATATATTAAGTTCAAGAACGCAACAAGAAAAATCGGTGCTTTTAAGATACGAAGTAGCAAATTTGCTGCAAATTGTTCACCCTGGCCTGGATTATGATCGCTTATAAGACCGTGGTACTTTGAATGCTAAAAAGTGGGTGGAACTTCTCCAATACCATTTATTTTCCTAAATTCTGTGCTTGTTCAAATTATATAGTTGTTTTCTACACTTTTTCTATCATTCTGTTTTTTGGTATATTTCCATAAGATGAATGTTTGCATGCATTTATCAACAATCTACTAGATTTGGAAAGGAACTCGCGAGGCGTAAAATGAGTTTTACTGAGTGGTCCATTTGGCGCAAATTTCGTTACAACACAGACACATTCCAAGGCACAGTTTATTCGTTTTCAAATTCGCATTTTCGGATATTTATGTCGAGGCTATGTATCCACTTCATCAAGTTCATTCGTTCTTTGGGTCTTGATTGCGAATGTTAAATAGTGCAGCTAATGGTTTTTTTATTATCCTGCCCTTTAATCAACCTTCAACTGCATTTTTATTTTATTGCTTCTGGTAATCTTTATTCTGTGTCTAGGCAAGGTGTCTAATATCTCTTCTTGCACTTAGCCATGGATTTATACATGCATTTCAAAGCATAAAGTCATTAGACATCAAGCTGTTTGCCAGTCAAAGGCAATTTGAATGGAAATTCGCATTCCATTCTTGGTCAGGGTCCTTCCTGGTGGATGTTTTTTAAACAACAAGAAAATATACCATGGATCTGATTTCATTTGGATGCACAATTGCATAATCCTAGCGAAAAGGAAATATTTATTTGATTTGAGGAATTAATTAGCTGCGGATTTTCTCACCGTTAGCTGTTAACTGTAACAAGGAAAGTAATTATTTGCACATTTTATGCGTCAATAACTGGCTAATTGAGACGGCACGCCGCACGACAATTATTCGGTAAATGTTTGCTTTTGCTAAATAATTGCGGTGCTTTTTCGTGTTATTATCCGTTACCATTTGCCAAATACTCTGATTTCATTGAATTAAGCTGCTTCGTGAAACTTGAGTAAAATCATGACGCAAATGTCTTCAAGCGAATAGACACAAAGTTAAGCCTCAGCTACTTATCAAAGCATATTAATAGACATTGTTTTCAACTAGCACTTATCGATAAGTTTTTATTTTTATCTAAAAGAAGGACGATTGATTGCCTCATAAACCACAAATTAAATGCTTTTGCTTGTTCGTGGATCTGAAGAAACTTTTCCGATTTTGCTGCTTTAATCTATTAACTGTTCTTAAGGCGAAAACTTCAGTAGTGATGATGTGAAGTGCTTTTAGGCGCCAGCCACTCATAGCAGGATCATTGTTTGTTGCAAGCAGTTTCTAAATGAAATTAGAACTCCGTGATAATTACAAAAGTATAAGTTGAGCACAAGCAGGTTGTCCGAGATTTTTCGTATATGAATTCTATAACTTTTGCTTCCAATCTCCCAATATCCTGATTGCCAATTTGTTAAATATTTACTTGAAAATGAACGTTTGCAAACAATTGCACATTTTGCTTTAAATATTCTTAACTGTCGATTTAGAGCAAATCGCAACTTGTAGTTTTCAGATCCTATAGAAGACACTCTAGTCGTTGAAAAGTGTTGAAAATTTCCTTCCAATATCCCTATATCCTGATTTTTGCCAATTTGGTAAATATTGACTTGAAAATGTTCAATTGCAAACAATTGCACATTTTTGTTTAAAAATTCATAACTTCCGATTTAGAGCAGATAACAACTTGAAACTTTCACTTCTTATGGAAAACACTCTAGTCAGATAGTGTTGAAAATGTCATTCAATCCCGCCCATGTTCTGATTTTTACTGACTTGGTAAATGACTCTTAATGACTTTCAGCTCTTGAAAAATTCATTACTTCTAAGCTGGAACAGGAAACAAGTTAAAATTTTGACAGTTTATAGAAGACACTTGTGTCTAAAAGTTTTGAACATTTCATTTAAATCGCCCAATATCCTGATGTTTGCCCACTTGGTAAATTTCCAGCTAAAAATGCAAGTTTTCACTCAGCTGCACTGGCCTGAAAAATTTCTAACTTCCAATCTAGAACAGGTTGCATTTTAGAACCTTTATAATTTTATAATAAATATTTTTTCTCAGCTACTAATACGACTTGCTAAATTCCAACTCCCCAATATTTCATAATTTTTAATAACGAATAAAAAAAAATTGATACATTCATATCTTGCGTAGATGAGCAACTGTTTAAACAATGTCGGTCGTTATCAGTCGGAACAAGACGCAAATGGACGATATCTGAACGTAATTGACACATAACGAGTATCGAGATACTTAAATTACAAATAATAACAATTAATTAAATCTGGAACTGGTGCCGCTTTGATAATGCCATTTGTTTATATGTTAAACGACATGAAAAAAAATCTGTTTGTGTGTCATTCCGGTGATACCAGCCACATTTCTCCCTCGATAAATAGTTTTATTTAACACTGTTCCACATATCAAATTGTAATTGTTTATCTAAGAACTGCTTTACGTTTCAGTTTTGCGTTCAATAATAGTTATAAGGTCAAGAAAGCAGAGAGAGCAAAAAGGAACAAGTCGCGCGTTTAACGGACATCTAAAAAATAAATTTTTAATTAGGTTTCTTTTTACCTTTTATCGTCTGCCTGAAGACGGATAGCGATACTATTAACCAACCGAAACGTTGTGATAAAAACATCTTTGTAAAGCAATGGAAGTCCGAATAAACAAAATTACATCAGTTCAGTGTAAGCTTTCAAGTGAAACACCTCTGAAGACGCAAACAGCGCATACGTCTGAAACGTCTAAAAGGAATTAGTAGTAGTAAACATCTTTATTTCTAAAAAAAGGCTATCGACCTATCGGTTTTTCTGCCTTTGTTTAATACATGAAGTCTTAATCTGAATAAAAAATAAATATGAAAATTCTCTTATTCTACGTTAACAATCTTATTAATAAACTTTCCAATTCCAATGACAAGAAAAAATTATTTTATTGTCCAGTAGTCAGTTGCGTTTCTAAGTGTTCGAGTAGCGTTGATGTAGGGTAAAACGAATTATTTTTTACCACTAACTAAAGGAGCTAAAACATCAGCAAGTTTTAATTTAAAGTTATTTTAAAGGAACATTTGTTCGCTAAATATGTATGGTTTTCTCACAGTTTCTGATATTTCTGCAACGTATAAATGCGGTGAAGACTTTGATGCAACTTTGATTTTTATTGCGTGTATTTCTCGCTAAAAACGTGCCATTTCTGCGTGGATAATAGTCTTAGAAAACTTGTTTTCTTATAGGAATTTATTGCAATAAAATCGTATGCAAAATAGATTGGTAAAGCGATACGTAGCATATTGCAAGGTAGGGATTCCGGACTTGTTCTGGCAAAAATAAGCTCACTGAATGACAAGCTGAATTTGTATTTCTCTCTCTGAGAAACAGACAGCTTCTGTTTTCAAAAGTGAGTTTCTGTAGATAAAATTAGGTTTTTTTATGGCACAAACCATTGAAAAACTTAATATTCCTAGCTTTCTTGTGATGAAAATGGCTAAGAATTTGAGGCATTTTGAGTGAATTGATATTTGCGAACAGCCGACTTTTTCAACCAAAAGGTGTGCGAAAAAAAGTTGTTTGAAAAATCTGAATTCGGTTAAAATTCTTCCAAGTCTATGTCATTTTCAGGACCATACAGCTAAGAATGCAACAAGCTCATTGAAAAAACACATTAAACCCTTCATATTCGAAATAATCGAAAATACAGTTCTATTTTGAGCGGTTTTTATGCGGGGACAATTTTTTATTAACCATATTTTACTTATTATACATCCAAACATTTAATACCTGCATATTGGGAGCTTCTGAGGTCAGAAACTAAAATTTGGATTTTTGAGCATAATTTTCCCAAGGGTGGTGATCGATTTTTTCAAAAAATGTCAAATCTCTCAAAATGTCTCAAATTTCACATCATTTTCACCTTAAGGAAACGAGGAATGTAACCAGCGAATTGGCAAAAACTTTAGAAGCTTCAGGTCCGAAATAATTTACATTTTTGTCCCGATTTATGCGTATTTTGAGCTGAGACGAACTTCAACCGTCGATCTCTTTCTTAGTATAAACGCAAAAATCTACACATGCATGTAGAGGAGCTTCCTAGACCTAAAACTATCCATTAAGCTCGAAAAACACACAAGCAAAATTTAGACTTTTGATCGAAAGGAATTAAATTTCAAGCCCTCAAATTCTTGATCATTTTAAGCACACGGGGCGAGGAATTCAACGAACCCATGAAATAACACGACCACCGTGCACCGAAATAATATCACAAACATCCTGCAATGCATATGCAATTGAATATACGAATATCAGTTGTTTTAATTGCATTAATTTAATTAAATTAAATATTACATTCCACTTTCTCTTGGCGGTATATATTTATAAACAAAACCCGTGGTAATCAGGCAAAAACATTTCACTTACTGTTCAGTTGCAGTTTTCCTCAAAATAATAGATGAAAAAAATAGTCTGTTGATAATTATTAAATTTCACTCAACGCGTCATAGAGTCATTCGTTCACAAAACAGCGTTTTTTCACTCTAGTAGGATCGGTCATGTTTGGAAATGGTGCAGGAAACGCCGGTCAAACAACTACTAAAAAAATCTCTGTAAATCCGCACACGCAAAGCTATAAGACAACACACTAGTAATTTATCAATTGAAAGTGCGATATAAACAAAATTAAAGCGCGCTTTTATCAAATCGGACCGCAAACCGGCAGGCAGGGTATTGTGCGCTAGTGAAATTCGCGCGGATCTAGATCTGGTCGGTGGGCGATCCATCCGGAGCTTTTATTGGCCTGGCAGCGAGGCTTGAGGGAACGCTTGTCCGGATTTGCTGTGGAGATTTTTATAGTTAGAGTTTATTGTTGCGATCATCATAAAAATCTCTGGACTTTTTGAAATTTTGAATCCTGCTGATACTTTCCAAGTATTTGTAATGATTGGAAGTTCCACATCCTGCTATTGAGCTCCTTATCTAAAAGATCGTGACTTATCAATTAATGTGCAAAGGTATTATCCGTTACTGAACTGGTCAAGGCAGTGAAAATCCTTGTAGCAGAAGAATTCCGAGAAACACGCTAAAATGCTGATAGTTTCAATTTTCTAAAAGCAGGGCCAATTTACGTTCGTGTTAGTTGGGGATTTTGCAAGAGCATATTCATTTTATGAGTTACGATTGTGCATTCATTAATTGCCGCAAGTTGAGGCAATATTTTGGCTTTTCTCATAGAACAATTTGTTTCTTCAGTGGTCGATGTAACACAGTTTCGCAGGAGTTCGTTGACTGCAAGCGAATTAACTGATTTTGATTGTGGATTGATACATCTTGCATAGCACGTTCAATGAAACCCCCAGAATTTATTTTTTATATTCGCTTCATCGGTCCTCAACTCGCCCAAAAATATTCAAATTCCATTCTACGCACGCAAGAATTGTTTTTCATCGTCCAGTCGTTGCGATCTTTAAACGACGATGGTCGAGCAGGAAGCTTATAGTGCCCAATAAACAAGCTTCTTTGAACGTAGGCTATTCATTGAGCTGAAAAATTACATATGTCATTTTTACTCGAAAAACGCGATTGTTTACTATACATTGGCTACATAAACGTTATCAAAAGAGTCTTTCACAACCATTGCTTAAAACTACTTGACTTTTTCGGGTTTATATTGTGCATACATTACATTTTTAAGATCATTTATTGGCATATAACCGACGTTTTCTGGTTTAATAGGCCTTATTCTCCACGTGCAGGCATAGGCAATTTGTGTCAACGAGCCTATATTACGACTCGGCCGGAAACTATTTAATGGCGAATTGCTGCCTTACGAGAAGCAATGAGAGGAATTACTAAAATCATTGTGTACGTAAATATTAAAGTATCTATAATGGTAATTTATGTAACAAACAAGAAGGAAATGAGCTAACAAACACTTCATATAAAAAGGAAAATTTCCCGAGCTTTCAGGCAGCCGTGGAAAATGCTTACTTCCTTACGTTTCACAATCACGAGTAGCTTGCATCATCAGAGGTGCTTCAGTCAAAAGCTTACACTCGATTTATGTCAGTTCGTTTATTCGAACTTGGTTCTCCTGAAAACGGTTGGAGAAGAACGTTGTGATAAAAACATCTTTGTAAGACAATGAGTGTCCCAATGAACACTTCAATATTGCGTGGGTGAGCTAATGAGGATGAAAGCGGCTTGTGTTAACGAAACGCCAAAAAAAATATGAAAGTTTGTGACGGTTGCAAAGACCGAAAAACTCTCCAGTTTCTACTAAAATGTCTTTTCAAATGTTAAAGTTTTTACAATTGGGCGGCCATTCTAGAACACTTTTTTATTGGGGATTTTATTAAGGAAACAAATCCACAATGTGAAAGTGAAAACATTCTATCAGAACGTCTTTTTTGTCGAGCGTTTGGTTTTACCCATCATGTTCATTAATTGTAATCGTGTTGAAAGCCCTGGAAGCAATAAAAATCCATTCGACAAACCTTAACATTTGCACGCAATTATATTAAAGGGAAATGCCATATTCGATGCCGGCAAAAATTCCCGAATACAACAAGGATAAGAAAAAGCCTGTTCATTTCAGTTCCGGATTGAGAATTAATTGCAATTTGTCTAGTTCGAGAATAATAACAATTGTTCTCATTATTTGATAACTATTAATAGATATTCGGCAAGGTGTTTTTCCAGTTGCGCTTGAGATCATTCCAATTCTTTCGGTTGTTTCGTGCGAAAGAAAACATCTTCTGCAGGAATGTTTAGTGCTGCTGCTAATTGAAACATGATATGCCTGTTGACCTGCATTCTGCATATCGATATGGATAGTTTGTGTAGGTTTGCCGTCATTACAGCAAAAAGTAATGATTGATTATCAGGAAAATGCAATTTACTCTCATTGTGTTTTTGCAATTGTTGCATATCTATGATAGGTTTTTTTCTTTCAAAGCTTTACTTCGTAGGTTCCAGGTCAATAGAGACCGCAAATTTTCAATTATTTATTGACTTGTTTGTTTATTTATGAATTTAGTAGGTTGCATAATGTTGCATAAGATGAGAGATCAATTGTATAAGTAAAGTTCAAAGGCACACGGGCGGAATATTTATGTTCCAGTAAACAGAGAAAAGTGAATTCGTCCGAAAACGAATTTTGGCGTTTGGCTTAAAATCTTTAAATTCTATGCCATTTTATTGACGCTTTTTCCTCAAGTTGGTTTTTTTAAAACTCCCTTTTCCTCTTCAATTGGAAAAAGTTCTGGATATTTGAGCGGTTCTTTTTAAACTTGTTGCATATTTGAAACTCGTGAGTTTTTTTTTGCAAACACTAGTCACTTTCCCAGGTAATATTGAATGGCTTATTCGAAGTTCCAAGGTTCTTTCAAAGATGTTTTTATTAAAACGTTTCGGTCGGTACTGTCTTCATCTTAATTTCCTTACGCGCTCCTTCTGCAGAACATCCCGTATACAGTATGAGCCCCCCAGAGATTTGACCCCAATTTTGAACCACCCTGTATTTTTGCATGAAATCGAAATGAAATTCACATCCTTGTGCTTTTTCTGGAAAATGCTTTAGATCAGTGGCGAATCCAGGAATTTGATCTGGGAGAGGGGGGGGGCTGAGGTGATAAAAAGTTACATCGTTGTATCGACGTATCGTAACCTCCAAGTTCTTCTGGAAGAATTGTTAAAATATTATTAAGTTATTATTAAAGTGAGTTCAGAGTCGTGACGATGAAAGGGAAAGTATTGTACTCTCTCTGGGGGGGCTGCAACCTGGATTTGCCACTGAAATCGATCAATTGGAGAAGGCGTAGCAATGGCTGGGCCACCTCGATCACCTGACCTGAAGAATCCGGATTATTTTGCGAACTTTCGACTTTTACCTTGTGGGCGGAAGAAAAAGGAGAAGTTCTTTTTGAGTCAATAAAATCCGTACACGAACTTTTGCTAGTTCCGATTTGTGCTGCCACGACGGCTAAAAGCTGAATTTTATTTGGAATTTCTCGTAAACACGTGATTTATATCCATGAAAGGGCTCCCCCTCATTTCTTCCAAATATTACACAAAATCGTTTAGACGAATGTTGCAATTAATAACCAAATTGTAGCCGATGAAGTGTATAGATGGTTGGTGCTTAAAACGAATTGAGTGCATTGTTTTGGGGTATGTTTAAATCACAATAAAAGTGTTCAATGTCAGTTTAATTTTTTTTTCAAAAATAACTATCATAAATCACATAAGAATCGCACTTAACAATATAAATATTTTGGTGTAAACCACTAAAACTACATTAGAACTAAAAACATATAAATAAATGTTGAACTTTTCCAAATAAATGACCATTTGAGCCTGCACCAAGCGGTAAATATGGCACAGGCTTATGCCCTTGTTTTGACTGGTTACCAGGCGGTAAAAGGCCATTTATTGCGTATACAGCCACATAAATTAACGTAAAATCTTATAACAATGTGGTTTTTCCTATGCTAGTTCCATGATTGGAAACTAGTTTGTAAATCTCTTAGAGTGGTAACAAACTCAATGAGAGGAGGAGAACAAAACAGATCTTCCATCAAAACTCGTTACTTAATTGTACTTTAGTCCAATTCAATCTAATCACCCGAAACTTTCATAAGTCCTACCCTTGAGCTGTAGGCAGTCTTCGCACTAATCCCGCCTCCTTACTCTTCACAATGTTCGCAATATCAGCATCACCCAGTTTTCCAGTCGCCTCCAGGATTTCGGCATATTGGCCAAAGATAGGATGCGAACCATCCCCGGTGCGTTCAACTCTCCTAAATCCAAGCAAAATTTAAGCATTCAAATGACTGGGGATTTGGGTGAAACACTCACCTTTTCACCATGTGATAGGGGGTGGACTTGAGGTCGTAGGCCAGCCCGAAGTACGCCAGGGCGTCGATAACAAAAGTGGTAATGCTGTATTTAGACCCCAATTCGGCTGCCCGGTAGTCCCAAGGGAAGGCGTGGTGATAATTGTGCCAACCCTCTCCAACCGAAACAAATGCGACGAAGCTCGATTCCACCGGTTCCATATATCTGGAAGATACCATTGGGTTGTTAAATGTGTGGCGCATTCAGCAAAGTGAAACCGAAATTATGTGGAAAATACAGTTCTTTTTATTTTGAAAAGATTTCAGTGTCGAATGACGCAAAAACTTTCCAAACTGGCCAATTCTTCAGATTTATGTTTCCATCAGTGTCGTGCCCGAAGGGCTCAGCACAACTAATTCATTAGAAACTGGTGAGTTTTTTGGGCTTTTAAGCTTGATTTATAAACTCTGCAATTGGGTCGTTCGTCGTTCGCAGTTGCCGCAGTTCGAAAAACGAAAATATGGGCGCGCACGTATCAATTTATAAACACGGCGTTGCTAAATATCTATAATATTCGTCGTTTAAAGAATGTATTCCTAACGTTTCGCAAGTATGCGTGGCGAGCATCTTCAGATGTGGTTTCATCGGCGCAGCGACAGCCCAAAAACCCCACCAATTTTTACCGAGCCTTTCGGGCACGACACTAATGCAAAAATAAAACTCAACAATTGACCAGTTTCGGATTTTTCATCGGATCGACATAACAAATTCATTAGTGACCGTTGGATGTCGAAATTGTGCTAAGCCTTTCGGACACGACACTGATTTGCACGCTAAAAAAAACGAAAAGTTGCCGATTATTCAATTTTACCCGTCTAGTAGAAACTTGAAAGTTTTCGGGCTTTTAAACTGTTCTGTGAAATAAGTTCTTCTTGACGTTTCGCATGCAAGAGTAGCTTACATCTCCAGAGGTGGATGTTCACTCGACGCAACAACCACCACTTATTTCACACCGCGGTCTAAAAGCCCGAAAAACTCGCAAGCTTCAGGCGATGGCAGCGAAAGCTTAACTCTTTTTAGTACTGTTTTAGCTTCGGAATTTCCTTCTTGTATGAAGCTCCCATTGATTCGCATTTCTTTTCTTTTCTACATTAATTCCATTTATAGAAACTTTGACCTTTTCTTATGCAATGTTTTTAGTAAATTGTGTCATTACTTCTTCGAATACAGCACTTCGCAATTAAATACTTCCTGGCCGCGTTAACATATAGGCTCGTTGACAGAAGTCGTCTATGCCGGCACGTGGAAAATAAGGGCTACTACACCCGAAATCGCCGGTTATATTTAATAGTGTAACGAACCCTAGTTAGTTAGTTAGTGAACGAGATTTTGAATCAATGAATGAGTTACTGGAATATTTCGAACCCCAAAAACGTAACAATATGATTTGACGAATAATAATATGTCAGTTAGGCAGAAATTAACAGTGACAGAACTGTGCGTTTGGTTTGCAGAACGTGAAATGTAATTTACTTAGATGGTAGGTGGTGTATTTTCTACTACTTACAGTAGTGGGTGTTTTGTACATTAATAATACTCACTTATCAAAGGGTTTGTTTCCCCATATATGAGCTGCACTGTTGACCAGCCAAGTCATGTTCAACACAAGCACACTCCTGAACATGTAGGCGGCAAAAAAGGAGTTCAACCAGCTTTCCCCCCAGTAGTAAACTGGCACGACTGCGGGAAGAAAAATTGCGAAAATCGCATAAAGGACCTTGTAGTGCCTGGAAAATGCATCTAGTTGGCACAAGGACCAATCGGGATAAACCACGCCGACTTACTGCTTTTGGAACATGACCAACCAATCGGCTTGCATGTCGCTCATATCGATGGTTTTGCCTTTGGCGATGACAGCAGGGTGTTTTCTGCTCATCAGCCAGCCCACGTGAGAGAAGAAGAAGCCGCGATGAGCATTGTGAGGATCTGCATCAGTGTCGCTATATTTGTGATGCTGTCTGTGATCGCGCACCCAAATATACAAGCAGTTCTAGAACAGGGAAGGAATTGTCAATATTAATCCAGAAGATTAAAAATCTCGTTTTAGTTTGCCAAAGTAGGCGCGGGTTTCAAAATTTATTGAAGTATGACACACATCGGTTTATATTTTTCAATAGTCATTTTAATGTAAGTTTTGTATGAAATGTGAATTTTTATTGAGTTAGGCGTGCTTTTCTGTCAACAAGTCCAGGAATTTGGTGTGCATGAATTCGAATTTGAGGAAATTGTAGTACTTGTACTTATACAAGTTGTTGAATTTAGGTTGATTGTTTTCTTTAATACTTTAACATTTTTAACACTCTTTAATAGATACACGTCCATGAGTCCTTTTAGGCTATTAATTAATCAACATCGCTTTAGTATGTGGTAACTTTCGGCCGTCAATTGGTCTCAAAAGTAATTAAACAGTTAACAGGAAAAATGCACATTTTTTATGCTGGACGATACGAAATGTGCATCATTCTTCTAGATGCGCTATCTGGAGGTATGTAGGGAGTACAGAACAAATGTACGAAACTTAACACAAGCTTAACATATAAGCAATGATAAATTAGGCAACAATGTTTTCGGATCCATCGAGATTGTTTTATGTTCAAGCAAAAGTTTGTGCAAAAACAATGTACCGGTTAATAGGACCAAAACGTGCTTTTTTCAATTATTGTATATACAGGGTGATTCACGATCGATTGCCTTTTAAACCTTTACTGCGATCTTTCTGAAAATTTGTACAACTAACTAATTGGATATGGTTCATCCAACCAAAATATTTCCAGCAATGGAACGCTGTCGCTTATATCAAAAGTGAGTGATTTTTTTTCAGTGAGACACCCTGTATATTAATGCACGTTTAAATTGGTTTTATAGATCTGATTATTTTTGCTGAACGATTCCTATATGAATCTGGATCGGTTTTCAAAATATTAGATACTATTTATAGTTTTTGCGGAAATTTAATGCTTTTCCCGAATATAGACTAAAATTGACTTTTTTTTTGTATATCTAGCCGGCAGTGCTTTAATTGCAAGGCACCTTGTATAATTTGGAACAAATTGCTCGATCTGACGCCCATGCCCGAAGGTTTCCGGACCCAGACCCAAAATTTGAAACTTCCGAGGATCGAAATTACGTAATACCAGATTTCTTGGGACCATGTTTTTATTTTTAAAATATCAACGTTATTTATATATCGTTATTTCTATATCGATAGGAATATGAATAATGACGCAAAAATAATCAGATCTACATTTAAACGCTAAATTTAAATCTAACGCTCATTTAAACGAATTTAGAATATCGATGTTGTTTATACTTTTTGATATAATCGGAATGTCGCATTGCTGAACATAATTTGGGTTGATGTATGCCCTAGTAAACATCCTGTATAAGAAGAGTTTTTCCATTTTGTTGCGAGAGATCGAAATTCGGTTGAATTGAAAAATGTGTTCAGTGTTGGGCTGCTAAATTTAGAGGTATATTTCAAGGTTGTAAAAAGGCCGTTAATATTTGGACAATTTCTCGGAAAATCAAAAGTCAAATAAAAATGTTGCTTCTTGTTATTAATGTGGGTAAAACTACATGGACAATCCTTGAAAGTATCAAATTTACGCAGAAATTACGGCAATTCGTTTTTACCAAGAATAATTTTTATAGTACCTACATACTTTGTTCTATCGAAATGTCCATCAGCATTTATAACCCGGCTATTCTTATCGCGTAGGCATTTGAATTGCTTTGATTCTGAGAAAAAAAAATCAGTGAACTAACGAAGTAATCTAAAGAACAAAAAATGCTTTTTGCATTTTTTTTTCAAACGCCAGAACGCATTGAGGCGTATCGTCCTAATTGTAAGGTGTTTTCTGCAGTTTACTCAACCAAGAATCCGATGGTCATCAATTGGTCATTAGCACAGTTAAAGACGCGCTATTATTTAACCATCATCTTGCAATTATTTTCGACCTCCGATGCATTATGGATTCAGTCTCATATGACTCAGTTTTGCAATATAAAAAAACTATTCAAACTCATAACCAATTGCAAATATCGAATTGTTTTATTGTTTCCTCCAGAGTTCACTTGTTTGCCCGCCAAGTGTGACCAATAAAAGTAATGTGATTTTCCTGGTAGTGTTGCGCAAAATTTGACCGAAAGTTTGTAACAATGGGCTTGAAACCTTTCATTGGCTGAACTTTCAATGCTCTGAGAATGTCGAATATTTGAATTTTCTCAATCAGCTGGTGTAGCAAGCGGTTGTTTCAATATCGATATTGAAAAAAGGCCACCTTGACAGAATCCCCATTAAGCAACCCTGAACTCGGACAAGCCGATAGATCATCATTCGTGATGCGGCACGTCGCTTGCACAATTTCAACAAATTCGGTAAAATTGCTCTAAGAACTACAAGAAATGTTATTAACCCAAATGGGGGAAAATCGCAGAGGAATTACAAGTTGCATGTGAATCACCATTAATCATCCGGGCCTGTCTTCTCATTTCTTCACGTAGCTGGATGTCTGATTAACATACACTAACTTAAACGTTAGACGGTAAAACCGTGTAGTTTTGGTAATTGTTTCGAATTGCATGTGGAGCAAACGAACTGAGAGTGATAGGTGAGGGTCGTGTTTCCCAAGAAAAAGCCAACCAACGTATATTACATAACGCGTCAGCCTAATGTTCTTATTATTGCGCTTGAAATGGCCAAGTCAAGACTCACCTGCCCAGCTAATGTATGGAACAAGATTAGCACCAGTCGGGTGATAAAAGGCGCCTTATACGCCTTGTGCGAGAACAGTCTGTGCGCCCCTGTGGTCACCCCCAACCCGCTACTGAACCCCACGAGTAGAGCTGAAATTTAAAAAAAAATTTACTAGAAATTGCGCTGATAGCGATATGGCAATATTTTTGGTTAATTAGCCGTTGCCCAAGTGAAGAATCTTAATTAAGCTAGATTTTCAGGACCACGTTTAAGCCTGAAATTTATGATTAAAGCACTTTGTCTTCGCTGCCACAAGACTGCATGATGAAAAACGGATTTCACATACAAGAAGTGTTCTGGCGTGTGCCAAGGCTGTATTATGTTAACATACGATACCGCCTTCCAGCTTACCGGGTACCTTTGAGGTCGAACCGTTTTCGTAATCCCAAAACTAGAACCCGCCACCATAAATCCGATGTCGTCAGACGATCGCACGCACTGATCAATCAACGCATTAATTTGTGCAATCAATCGAAGTTTTTTTTTCATCTGGAGTCAAAATTCCTGCAGCTCATTAAATGGGGAATTTCAGTTAAAAGAAAACTGCCAACATTAGTTAAGTGAAGGAAAAGGAAAGTGACTTCGTATTCTAGTCCCGCTGCTAATTAAGCATTTTTTGGAGAAGAATTCATTTAAACAGTCGCAAATATTTATAGCGTTTTTAATTGTTTCTTATTTTCAAGTCAATTAGCTTTTCGGAGAAAACGAGTTTATTTTTATTAATTTAATTTAATTCGCGTTGGGTGCGAACCCACCTCTGAAGAGTTTAGTCTTGCGAGCTAGCAAACGTTCAGGACGAACCCTTTAAAGTACAAAGGCTTTTGGATGCGTCATTTGAGGCGCCCTCTTGTCTTTAGGGCCAGAAAACATCGATGGGTTCGTGCATTTTTTTTAAATGAGGCATTTTTGAAAGCTTATTTAATGAGTTTTTTTCCTTAAACGCACTGTTTTGTTAAAAAATTGTTAAGTGTGCTCGAATGCACTCGGATATTCTGACGGGATTTTACATTTCAGTCGCGTAAGTTGTAAATGGTTAGAGTTTCCGCCAAACAATATTTTCGTAAATTTTATTAATTATTCAGTTACTACATTAGTATCATTTGGGTTCTATGGAAAAATAACAGAAGTTTGATTGACGAAAAATAGTTTTTTAATTTAGGTCCAAAATTGGTTGAATTTTTTCCGGGCACTGTGATCGATAAATTTTTTTTAACAAAATAAAGGGTTTTCTTCTTGAATAGAAAAGAATATTTTTGAGTAAAACCCCAAGAAACAACGGAAAATGATGACAAACGCAACATTCAATACAGCGATTGCAATCTTGAATCAACATTTGCATTTTTGTCTTTGGGACCACCAAACCTTTAGTGTATTTGCCATTAAATTTGTATTTTATGTTTTATATATTTGCATTTATATATTATATAATCTTACTTAAGTATAGTATAGTATTTATGAAGACGCATTATTGCTTATCAGATTATGCTTTTGATAAATTGCGAGCCATTTGGTTAGCAATTTGTGTCAGTTAGAAAGGAATTTGGGAAGATTTCAGATCTTTAGCTTAGTTGCAATTACGAGATATTAAGTGTCTGCAGAGGTTACGAGTAAAATAGTCCTCATTATAGAAATTAAGCTGCAGATCCGTTTGCCTCTTTTGCATATTAATACAAATATCATCAGATCTGCAAAAATATTAAACAAAATGCGATTATGCAACAAAGCAGAGCAACACTGTGTCCAATGTAAAATAAAATAAATGATCAATCTTCTTGAATTATTAAATATAAAAGTTTTTCTCTTTCCAAAATGTTTCGCATTGCTCTTTTCTTATTGCGCATTATTTCCATTCTCTTTGTATTGTGCAACACAGTAGATAAATTAAATTAAACTTAATTTTTGAAAGTCGCAAATTTTGCAGAGCGCCAGTCGGCAAATGCAAGCGCACCTCAGTGTATAAAAAATCGTCAAAAATTAGGCGTAAACGAGATCAGAGTCAACTTTGCGATAATAATACAAGAAAGTTCAGTATGTCCAGTGGTACAGCAATCGTTTCTCTACAAGGGATGGTTTTCGAGAAATACATTTTTGAAAGTTTGCAAAGCGCCATCCGGAGAATCAGTTAGCAAGTACACGCGCACCCCAATATATTAAAAATCATCAATTATGCGGAACAACTGCTATTAGAGTAGATTTTGCCCCAAAAATAAAGAAAAGTCCAGTCTTTCTAGTTCTACCTGCCAGAGATAAAACAAAAAAACTAGTTTCTTTCAAAACTTATTTAATTTAAAAAGTTTATTGTCTTTTAAGTTTTTTTTCCTTAAAAGCGCGGTTTTTTTTAAATGCCAAAATGTGATCGCATGGTAAGAAACACGAATTATTTTAGTCCTTGGAAGAAACAAGAATTAAACTCAGAAGAGAAAAATACATTTGCCGAAAGCTTGATAATCGACTCTTGTCGACTTGTTTTTGCTAATCGATCATCAATATTTTCCTTTTTTTTTAATTAATCCTCAAATTTAGCGATGTTGATCTAGAATTGTGCTATTCATCTCTAATAAAAGAAAATTGAAAATATCCAGGGTATTTGGCAAGAATGAATTAGAAAGCATCGCAGCTCCAAGGTTTTCCAAAAACGAATTTCGAAGAAAACGACGACAATTTTTGGGTCATTAAGCTCGCCTGTACCCATTTCTAGGTGAATGTCCGACTAAATCTAAAAATAATTTAGTACGTTTTACTATAATAATATGCGCATAATTTAGGCATTTATCTACTCGATGGCTATCAGTCTATAAGGAGATTAAAACTAGACTTATTCGGCATTCCATTTAAGTGACCACGACGGTGATCCAGTGAAAGTAATCACCGTATAGTCTGGTTGTAATTGCGAGATGCTTTTGGCCGCACGTAGTTCGATTCTTTCGCCTTAACCTTGACCTAAGAGCATGTTGAAATGCGATCAGTTTCTTACCCCAAATGTCGGTTTTCCAGTAACAGTCAGCGACCATCAGCCATAGTCCATAAACTGCTGCCAGATGAAGAGCGAGAAAGCCCATGGCATTTTTCCAAACGATCTTCCTTTTGAAGGAGTAGTCGGTTCCTACTTCGGCTGGAAGCAGCCCTGAGTAGTTCTTGTTCTCGTGCGTTTCCAGGGGTTTATCCTGTGGGGGTTCCATCGGATGCTTTTCCTGGAACGCCGACATGTCGAGACGCGTTTTTGGATACGCCTGTATTTCGGCTACAGTCATGGTCTGCAATCAATATACTTAATTTAGCTTGGGGAGCCTTAGAACGTTTGCCTGGAAAAGCTACTCACACTCACAATTGCTAAAACATCTACACTTTGGCTTGTTCGCCATCAACATGCAATTATTTTCCAATCTACAACACATAAACCGGCAGTTAAAACTGCAATAAATCGCGGTTATCGCAATTTTTCAATTCGCCAATTTCACTTTATAGTTTTTCAATTTTTTATGACTTTTCCAAAAACACGATTTCGGTTCTTTGCGCTGCAACTTTTTTTGAGTCACTTATATAATCTGCATTAACACGCAAGATAATTCTTGGTTAATAGATTTTTAATTGAACGGGCAGGATAATGGACTAATCTGCTTTATAACGATCGGATAAGACCTTGATTTTCGTTGGACAATTTCTATAATTGATTTATTATTGATGTTGCATTTCAGGCAGGGGATTTGTCACGTTTCAAAAACATTAGCACCCTTAACTTGATTTTAATTGATGCCAAATATTGCTATGAAACCGGTTGAATAGCCAGGCGTAGTATTTGATTTTGTAGAGTGAAACTGAGATAAATCGCTAATAATCTGTGTCTGATATCATCAAGGATGGTAAATAGTTTGATTGGAGCTGGAGAGTTTTTCGGGCATTTAGGTCGTCGTGGAAATAAATTGCCTATCCCTGCACATGGCATTTAAGCTATATGCCAATAAATGATTTTGAAATGAAATTTAGTCAGAGTCAAAATGATTTTAAATACTTAACAAGTATGAACGAAAATCCAAAATTATTAATTAGTTTGCCGCAAAAAATTTCAAGTAACACTTGTTCGAAGCCTTTGAGCTTTCTGGGGTTTTAGATAGTGGAATAGAATTTTTTTCTGACGTGTTCCAAGCACGAGTGGCTTGGATCTTCAGAGGTGGCTTGCTTGGCGCAGCATTATTTTATCATTACTGTCATTATTTAGGACGGAGACCGAAAAGCCCAAAAAATCCCCAGTTTCAATCAATGACCGAAAAACAACGTCTAACTTTTGTATATTATGATAACTTTGTGAAGAAAAGATCACTTAATCAAGCCTGAGGACGACTTTTGGCAAGGAAAATCAAAAAATGCAAATTTGCCGAAAGTTTGACATGCTCCCAGTTGCACAAAAAAATATGTTTGTGGATTTCAATCCCAAAAGCATAAAGAAAGAACCTATTAAGTTACAAAATCAAAAAAATTTACTTTTTGGTTTTGCTGTGATAACTTTTCTGCTCTTTGTCCGATTTTCAAGATCTTGAGCTCATGTTGAAACTAAAACTTCATAGTCGACTGAAGATAAAAATTCAATATACAGGGTTGCAATAAAAGTGACCCAAATCAGAACTGCCTTCGAAGACTCGGATTCTGGCAGACCTTCATTTAGAATGTAACCATGTATATTGGATTTTACAATATTTTGAAAATCCAAAATAATGTTTTGAGCTCACCCTGTAGGTGAAAGATATAGGCGAAACATTCAAAAATATGTTCGAGCTACGAAGTTTATCTTTATGCCATTTATCTTGAAATCCGAAAACAAAGTTTTATTTTCAAATTGAGAGCATGAATAATTTTCAGATATTTTGCATTGTTTTATTTTCGACCATGTGGGAATTTTCGACCATGTGGTTTATCTGCAGCACTAGATTTTCCCAAAAACACTTACTGACTGGAAAAGAATTGGATTAGAAAAGGCTTCAAACAGAAGCCAAATCCCTCACAGCAATCAAAAGATATCCAGTACGAAAGTTAGGTCAATTTGGCCATGAATCAATTATTTTGTTGAGCAGTTTATATTGAGAACAATTTGATCTAAAAATTTCGAAATTTCAAAGCGAATGAACAATTATAAAGTATTGTGAAGCATCAACCAAACAAACTACACAAAACGCAAAAATTAATGAAATGTGATCTGTTGGGCGTTTGCCTACACATGACGGCGACTTAATAAAAAAAAATCAATTAAAGAGGAGAGTTTGCCATTTGCGGTCTGCCCAAGTGGTAGAACTCCAGATGGGCCATCATTGTTTAAGAGCAATGAGTTTTATTTTCACTCACAGATCAGAAGCTAAATAAAAGACGTATTCATGTTCTAAGATATTTCTACAGCTCTTTTCTTTTCGATTAAATTGAAATAGAAAATTAGTTCTTTGACTGATCAACTGGAAAAACCTACCTTCAAAATGGCGAAATCCATTCTTACAAAAGTGAGAATTCACTCAAGTTCTTCAAGTAATCTTTGATTGCTGGATCCGGTGACAATTTTCGAAACAACATGCACATGAATGGGTCCCGAAGATGACCACAACTACCATCAAAATCACGAAATCTTCTGCTCACATCCAACAATGTCAAAAAGCCGCAAATTACGAGGCCGAACCGTGCAGAAGGAATTATAAGGAAAAACTCAAGTTTGCCAAGTTATATCGAATGGCATAAATATTAAGGAGCTTTTTTCAAGTGGGAGAAGCATTCTAAACAATGTGACGGAGCATGGGTCAAGCGAACCAACCCCTCTCTCAAGTTTCTCGGTGCGCTGCCACTGGCATGGAACCCACCCAACTCGCATTATCTACAAGGCGAATATTATGGTTTTGTCAATTGATTCCATGAGGCACGAGCAGCGATAGTTGAACAATTTTTATTTTTCTTTTTTATACATTTAGAGTAAATGCTTTTTTAGTTAGATAGTTGTAAATGTTCATTTCTGATTTTATCTTAATTGTTAAATTTTATTAAGTTTCTCATTGCTCTTTAGTTGTTCTTCAGTAATCAATCTTCTTGATTGAATTTTTGCCATCTAGTTTTGCCAAAAGTTGTAGTTGCATACTCAGCTAATGAATCAGTAGAAGTAAGCAAAATTAAGGGAAATATTTCGCATTTTTCGTGGCAAATTGCTACACTCTGTATCAAAAAAATGCTCTTGAAGAGAAACTGGGCTAAAGCGCGTATAAAACTTCTAAACATAATTATTCCTTAAATTAAAAACATTGGTTTAACAACAAAAAGATTCGGCGAAATTTAAAGGCAATTTTAATAGCCAATAAAAATTTGAGTGTTTTATGTTAAAAAAATCGTTTACAAAAACAGATACTTATAGAAAATTAAACTTTTTGCATCAGCAAAGGGTCAGATATTGAGATTTCCAGATGTGCTAATCTCAGGCACTCTCAGGACGGGTTTTGAGCCTATTTGTCGTATCGGGAGTGTTATTTTCAGGCTACACCCGGTTGTCAAAGTCGAAACCAGTCCGGCGGGTGCCTGAGATCAACATGTCTTAAAATTCGTATCTATTTGCATGAAATACTGAACTTGTGACCTAAAATGCAATGAACCAATCACCTTCAACCTTCAAGCATAACTTTTTTTGATACTCTTAATAATCGCTGTAGCTTACCATCGCATATTACAATAAAATTATTTGTTTTAAATGGCAATTGTATGCAATATGATAAATACTCCAAGACACTGTAATTTAATCTTTCGGTATTTAATTTGGGTATAAAAATATCTAGTAGTTCTCAACATGAGCCAATTGCTTCAACGTAAACCTGCCAATTAGCGTGCGGTTGATCGGATGTTGAGGTTTGGAAGATTCGCAGGAATGTATACAGGGTGGCTCAAAGAGAACACACGGATTAGGAATTTACCACTTGGGAACTTCTTTGTTTTGTATCTTAGAGTTTTCATATAGAAATTACTATCACTCTGGATTAACAATCAGAGCAAAAGTAAGCAAAACAAACACAGAACTAAATTTTAAATTAAAATCTCTTAAAACTTTAACACTTTTTGCAAATTTTCACTATATTCTCTAAGATCTATTACATATAATCCCAGAGTAGGTATTTCTTTTTTAAATGTCCTGTATAAGTATAATTCAACGTAAATATGGAATTGATGATACAGGCACAGAGATAATGTGAAAACAGTAACTGAACTTGCGGTCCGTTTTTTGTTCGTTAAATCAATCATTCTGTTGAAAAATTCCGGATGTAAAATCGTCACTTTTTCCTCAACACGTAGTTGAAAAATTAGAAAGTTGCGCTTATTGCGACCGTATCTATCCGATATCTGTCTATCTATATGATATTCTCCACCGATCTACTTTCGATTGACCGATCTTGTTTAATTCGGTGCCAATTGTTGTGTCATAATGGAACCAGATAATGGGTTTTATGCTAATTTTGGGCACCTCAAGTTGTTTCATGTTGTGCGAAATTCATAAGTGTTCTTTAGCAATTCTGGCTGTTCTGAAAATATTGAAAATAAACGTCTACGCAGTTCATATTCGGAAGAATTGGTGTGTCTTTATTTCTTCCATCATGATCGTGGATGGATAAACAGAGTTGCAAAAAATGCCATGTGTTAAGTGAATATTGTGAAAGAGTTCGCTAAGCAGGTTCGTTATTATTCGATCTGCAAATAGCTATAACATTTAGGTAACGATTTTTCCAACGCTTCAGTACTTGAGACTTCTTCAAATTATTTTGTTGGATAAGTAAAATTATTTTTCAAATACCAGCGTTTCAAAGATTTGTCTCTTCATCCTCAGGGCTTAGTAATCCGATCTCCGACAAAAATAAATGAATTTGTTGAAAAATGACTACTGATTTTCACTTATACAGTGTTTTAAGTATCTATTGCCATTACTTCTCTTAAGACAGTAATTTGCAATTAAATACTTCCCGGCCGGGTTGGCATATAGGCTCATTGACAGAAGTCGTCTATGCCTGCACATGAAAATTAAGACCTACTACACCGGAAATCGACAATCATATGCCAATAAATCATTTTTTTATGTAATGTAATCGTGGTGAAAATGAGTTTAAATTCTAAATAAGTAATAAGGAAGATCCAAAAAACAAAAAAAAAACGAAGAATTCAATAAAATTCAAATCCGATCCGAAAATAAATCCATCTGGCTTAATGAATAACAAAAACTGTTTTTTATTCTAAAATGCATTTATATCAGGCCTTGGGCTGAGAGAACCTCAGCCTGAGGAACAAACTCAAAAGAACTTTTTTCTTCCCAACTGAATGAAGAATTGAAAAATAATTTTTGTGTGCCCAAAAAAACACTGGTGTGCACTGTTTATTTTTTTGAAAAGGATAAGAAGTGAAATAATGCGGTTATTTTTTCGGATAATACAACAGATTTTATTTGTTAAATCAAAAACTGTGCATTTTAGCGAAAAAACTGAAAACAACTTTTTCCTTCCCAAGTAAATAAAGAATTAAAAAATAGTTTGTGTTTGCCAAAAAAATACTGGCATGCACTGTTTTTTTTTCTGGAAAGAATCATAAATTAAATATTGCGGTAATTTTTTTCTGATTATACAACGGTTTTTATTTTTTAAATAAAAAACTGTGCATTTTTGCGGAAAACTCAAAAGATCTTTTTTCTTTCCAACTAAATGGAGAATTACAAAATGGTTTTTGTTTGCCAAAAAAACACTGGCGGGCAACGTTTTTTGTCTGGAAAGTATCAACATTTAAATATTGCGGTAATTTTTTTCTGATAATACAACGGTTTTTATTTTTTTAATCAGAAACCGTGCATTTTAGCGGAAAAACTCAGAACCACTTTCTTCTTCCCAACGGAATGAATAATTTTCGTTTGTCAAAAAAATCCTGGCATGCACTGTTTTTTGCTGGAAAGTATCAAATGTTACAGATAGCGATAATTTTCTGGGACAATGCAATTGATTAATTTTTTAAATTAAAAACTATATATTTTAGCAGAAAAACTCGAAAGAGCGGTTTTCTTCCCAACTGAATGAAAAATTGAAAATTAGTTTAAACAAACACTGGCATGCACGGCTTTTTTTTTTCCTGAAAATAACAAAAGTTAAAGAATGCGGTGTTTTGCTCGGACCGTACAACGGTTTTAATTTTTTTAAATCAAAAACTGTACATATGAGCAAAAAACATAAAAGAGCTTTTTTGTTCCCAACTAAATGACAAATTGAAAACGTATTTTTATTTTCCGGAAAACCACTGGCGTGCACTAATTTTTTTCTGCAAATTATCGAATGTTAAATATTTTGACTGAGGGAATCTTTTTAGCGTAGAAAACAATCTCGCAGTAGGCAATATTTTCTAGTGGCGTAGAAGTTAGATGAAACATGATACCAGAAAGCTCTTGAATTACTATAATAAGTGATCTTTTCAGCTCAATTCGAATATTCATTGCAGACCGTTTAAAAAATAGTCTAGTTTACATATACAAACATACAAAAAAACTGTATTCCACTCCAATTAACAAGCCCTGATTCCTCAGCATTATTTCGCCGGAGATTTCTTATACTTCTTCCCATCGCAAGTGGTCAGTTCTTTGATAAATATGACCAGTGTTAATCAATACCGACCATATGAGTGCACTCTCTTAGCTGCGAAAGTAAACTGTACTAATTTCGATGAGCATGTTCGGAGCAAACGGAACGGCCAATAGATTAGTATAAAAATGATGTTATTAAAGTGTGTCATTAAAAAAAATACGCTTTTAATTGAGCCGAATATCAGTTGTTCAGTTTCCAAGTGCAGGCCACTGGGTCAAGTCGATCTGATCAAGTTCTTGATTATTTTTCGAATTTTTTACCTGAAAATACCTGCTTTGCATAATCGAGCCATTTCGACGGTTGCAACATGAAGCTCTTTGAAATGAATTGAGAATTAATTATCATGTTCTATAGTAACTCTTGTCAATGATTGCCCCATTTAAATCCTATAGGCGATATTCAAACCATTGACATGGGACCATCCAGTAAACAGTTCTGTCGAAATTATTCAAATATCCATACTCGTTGTTGCCCACATTCCGTTTGCAAAATATTATTTCCAAACTCAACAATTAGAATGATTAATTGTATATTAATTTGTTTTTTTTATGTTGTAATTGCAGTTTTATCAGAGGTTCGTATAAGACGCGACGATGTTTTAGAAAAATTAACGTTTCCATCTGATGAATTTTTCGGTGGAAACTGAAGAGGTGGCTTGGTCGGCGCAGCACTACTCTGAAAATGCTCGCCCCTCGTACTTGCGAAACGTCAGAAATAATTATTTTCCATGACGGCTTAAAAGCCCGAAAAACTCATCAGTTCAATGGCATCTAACAATGGCCGCGAAGATTAACTCTGTTCAGTGCTCAGTTTCTAAGAGACATTTCGACCAAAACAATATATAAAAATGAAGTTCAAACATTCAGGCCTGCAGGGGAATGCCGAAGAAGATCCAAAGTGGACCACATTTAGCTATTAAAAACTGGTTTTCAAATGAATTATAAATGAACCCTGAAATGCAAAAGAGAATGCTTAACAAAATTTCTTTTTTTTTATCGGAAGAGAAAGTAGATTATTAAAATTTGTCTGCACATAAATTCCCAATAAGCGCATTCAAATTAAACCGTCTTCAGGTGCGCAGATCTATGCTAATTCGATTACTCAGTTGGAATTCGTATTAGAGATGGCCGCAAATTAATGCCAAAGGGCAAACGTTGGGCATAGTCAAACACGTTTTGCGTCTGAAGATTCATACAAATTCTACTCAAAACAAGCGCTTTATTCGTAACTATCGTTTCTAACAATAAAATTTAATTTTTTTACAGAATGTAGGCTCAAACAACATTTCATAATTTTCAATATCAGTTAACTATTTGCGTTCTCAAACAGAACAGACACTCTCAAAACTTGAGAGTGTCTGTTCTGATAGCTGATTTGGGACTGGATTAAAACTCTTTTCATTTTCTAAAAATGGTCAACTTTTCGACATCTGTACGCCTCCGAAAAGATTGAAATATTGACGATTTTTAGAAAATATCTATCGGAACAGGAAATATTAATAAAAAATCAATGAGAAATTGACCAGACCTTAAAGCCCGTTTTTGCCATTCAAATGTGTTTACCCGCCCAAGATAAACCAAAAAAGCCTTGAAATTCTCTAATCTATTCTGTTTTTGCTGCAGTCATTCGGTTAAAACATATCTTGCAATACCACATGTTTCAAAAACGTTTTTTTTTAAACAAGCAATTTTGAGTACGAAGATCGTACAATATACAGTTTACACTCTTCTAATTCCTCTATATCGGTTCCGCTTAGTTAAAAGTCTTTGATAACTTTCAAAATCACTTCTTGGAAAACTGCGCTATTTACGCTCATTGATGAGGTCGTTAAATTCCTCGAGGAAAGATTGGATTTGTAGTTTATTTTCGAAGCTTTTGGATACTCATCTCAAAGATGGCGTTTCGTTTGTCTGCTGCTTGCGGGCAAAAAACCAAAAGCGAAACTTTCTAAAACGACGAAAGCTTTCCGAATATCCTATAATTTATATAGGGCCCAGAAAAAAAAGTGGTTTGACTAAGCACTTACCTTTTCTGTAGCTGAATTCTGGGACTCATTTTTAATAAACTCGATATGAATCATCTCGGCACTCTTTTGCTTATTGTTTTAATTATTTTCGTAGGAGTTTTTTCCCCAACAATTTTTTTTCTGTTGCAGAATGGAGAGCCAGCAGGATCCGAATACCGACCCGAGTCTATGAAAAACAAGACGCGATCTTGAACTTCATTGAATATCGAAGAGATTCTTTAAGCGAGAAGAAGAAAGGTGTATGCTACACCATCAAGAGATCTTGGGGGAAATTGGAGGTATGTAGGTGAGTGGAAGCAAGTGCCGTTGCCTTTGAAGTCGGAAGCGAGAGTCGGTGAAACGCTAAAGTATCTGGGTTTTAACTATATCTTGCCTATTGGCCAGATTTATTTGATTTTTTCTTAAAGCGTCCGTCTATGGCTTTAAAGATTTATCCACTGACCAAAGTACAGTAGCAGAAAAAAGTCGTAAATTTAGGAAAAAACATCAGAATTGTCAAAAATAGTTAAAAATAGGCCTTTTTGTTTTTGTATAAAAAATTTCATTGGTTTAATCGAGGCACTCTTTTACTACGAACTCAAGGGTCTAATAGAACATTGTATCAATCAAGCCAAAGAGAAATTTTGACTTTTGCTTACTGAGAAATAGAGTTTCTTAAATGCACAATGACCGAACAAGTATCGATAAAGCTAAATGGGATGGGTCAGCGCACTTAGTGAAATCGCCACTAAAATTCAAGAAAAGTGAAAAAGCTGGCAGCAGGCTTAAGAATTGGCTCTTTTTGGTATAAATCGGGAATATCCGGCGAATAAAACCGTTGTTCTAAAGTTAAACAAGCATATGAATTTGTGAACTATTTGGAGCATTGCGGGTGATTAAATAGTGCATACATATCATCAGTTTCGTAATTTATTACATCATCAGGAGCATTATTAAATATTAGCAAAAAATCACAAACCAACTGGCCATGCATTCTCCTAATTATGGAAATTGGGGACATTTTTTGTTACCTTGGCGCGCTCGAAAAGCGATACAGTAAAAGCGATTTCGTTATTGTTCTAGCAACAATTGCCTACTTGTTTATTTCTTATGGGCATGGATGTTTCCTATTTGCGCAATTGTTTGCCCGTTAGTATCGCGGCCGAACGCAAAAATCGGCCAGGTCGTTTCAACAATAACATGGCCATAGTATCAACAGTCTCACTAGGGTAAAAAATGTTCAGTTTTTTTTAACAAAACGTGCGAATTTTCACGCCCATCTCGCAAGCCATTAAAATGTATTTAAGTTGCCCATTTTTTGTTAAATGCCCTGCACACAAAGCTGCATTTTAAAGCGCCATAAAACCGTCTTCTAGAAGATGTTTGCTCGATTTATCGGTCTATCGGTTTAATAATTTCGCAGAAACGCAACAAGAACGTGCAGGCACTGAATAAGCCGAAAAAAACCCAAAAAAGTTCCATTTGAAAAGTCGTATCTCGAGCAAGATCATTAGCAATGATCCAGTTCGTAAGTACGAAATTATTACAAAAAACAAATTAAAATGGTACCAACGCATATATGTGCATCTCCGCACGTAGGCCCAAAGCGAGGAGAACAATCACAAATTGGAAAGAATCCCTGAACGCCCTACTAGCTACTTTAGGTACCATAGCACACAACCGGATCTGCAAACTTTCATAATAGTGCCACATAGAAAGTAAAACCTTGACCCTGCCAGTTTCAACTGAAAATGAAACAAAAACAACTTTCTTACGGTTCGTGGCCAACAAGTACCGTTCGATAAACCGTGCCGAGTCAAAAGGTTGCATGGTCCATTAATAGACGCGCTTCTCTTCAATACACCATTGGAGAATTTCATTAATTTAACATATTTTATTACTTTGCTAAATAGCCTGGTTTCTTTCTTCCCATAGGAAAGTTATGAACGGGACATGTTTTCCAAACAACTGGTTTACTGAAAATCGTTTAATTTATTACATACTGATACATTATTTTTGCCCAAACAAAAACGGGAAAAGGCTTCGATATATTCTAAAAATGAGGTACTAATATTTACATGAACAACTGGAACAAATCGCGCACTCTAAAGCAGAAAAACAACCCATACAAAAGTCCCAACTATTTCCAAATTAACAACTTTCTCGCAATAATGCTTTCATCAAAAAAATGTTCGACTCTCAATCTTGATTCCCAAACATTCAATGAAAATGACGCGTATTATTCCTATATATTTTCGAAAAGTGATTCAATGTAATCATGCAAAGATTGATGAAATTAAACTGTTTATTAGAACAAACTATTAATAAAATGTGATGGTTCAGAATGTCAAATCACTTACATCTTTGTGTTTTTTTTTCATATGGAAAACAGAAACACCATTTTTATTATGAAAGTTCTCTAGAAGCAAAATGTCTTTCTACAATAGATAATTATAAAATACAATTTAATAAAACAATTCTACAATTTAAAAAAAATAGGTTTAAGAAACAGTGTTTACGAAAGTTTGTGGATAAGTATATCTCAACCAGAGATAAAAGCGCTTTTATGATCATAAACAGTTCAATTTCAAAATCTCGCAGTTTTTTTTTAGTTCTTTCACTGAGTCAACTTCTCACAACAAAAGTAGGCGGATTATTCTAAATATCAGCCGCTCATGTGAGATTTTAATATCTTTCGCGGCCACCTCGATGTCTTTCGCCTCTATGCTTTCCACCTCGTTCTCGGCTTCGATCTCTGCTGTAGTGTTTATTCCTATTCGGACTTCGACTTCTGTTGTGTGTACGATCTCTTCTATCGTGATCGTCACGAAACCTGAAACAAACAAGCAATGCATGTAATGTGCACTTTTCAGCTCGAGCTACAAGTTGCATCTTCAAGGGATGTTTACCTTTTCAACCTACCTGTCCCTATCTCGTCTCGTATCTTCCCTTCTTTCGCGGTCATCCCGCAAGAAATCACGCCTGGTGTCTTCCCGTACTGGAGGCCGTTCAGTCCCTCTGTCCGGCCTTCGATCCTCTCTGGCTCTTTCTTGTGCTGCTTGTACGGCTTGAGGTGGGAATTTTTCCTGAAATTCAATACACCCCTGTTAGTCTACGAGGGGAGTAAACCAAATCAACTCACTTACCTCTAAAAACTTTTGAATTCTCTGCTGAATCGGCACAGGTATTCGGGGAAACAACGTCGAAAACCATTCCAGCTTAACCAGCCACTGTCTGAGTATCTGCCCCATGGTCATATTTTGGCCTCCACCAGCTTTCACATCCAATTCCTGTAACTCGTTAATCACATTAAACATCAGTGGAAACCAATTCAACTAGTAGCAGCTCTTAAAAAAAAGCCAAGTCCAGCAGACAATGTTTTTATTTTTCATTCGATAGACCGAAGTGAGTCCGTTTCGATCTCATTTCGGGCCACGTTGCGTTTACCTAGAAGAAAAATTAAAAGATAGGCACCACTCTACCTTATGTACGCACCTCTTCATCCTCCAAATACTCCTCATACCAGTCAAGTAATGCACTCGGAGGAAAAACGTAGCGAATGTACATGAATCCAAGTGCTCTGAAACAACCAAGTGATTAGTAGTGAAGAGGATTATGAAAAATAATACACCGATGAAGATTAAAATTTCACATTCCACTACGAAAAAAACGTCATAAGAGGAATGAGTTACCTTATGTACGGAGAATCACAGTGGGTTATTAGACCATTTAGTTGTTTTCTAGTTAACTTAAGAGTAAATAACTTATACAGTAGACAATAAGCTGTTGAAACTATCCCTCCAGCTCCCACTCCTCTGACTCCTCCACACATCCCAGTTTGACCTGAAAAGTCCAGATATTAGCCACAGGCAGAAACAAACACTAAATAAACGACTTACCCGATGTTCTCCGAGATCCCTTTTCCCAAGGCTCCAAATGGCTTACTTTGTAATAGATTTCATCCACTACTTCGTGGTAGGTTTTAAGCTCGTATAGATTAACTGAAGTAATAGAAACGGGCAATTTTAAAATTGCGTTAGGGAAAAATTGTGGGCATATCTCACCTTTGAAGTAGTGAGAACTTTGGATGTTTGTCAAAATCAACGCATTGAGGTTCATTGTTCTTTCGTTTCCATACAGAGGCAGAACATTGCTCTGCTTCTTTGCCACCGTCCCATCTATAGAAAATAAGTAAAATGTTAGATTAGGAGCCAGATTTCAGGAGAAAACAGTTTGCTTACCTTCATCTCCACTGTTGCTGCCTCGCTGGTCCATTTTCTTTAGAGAAATGTCCCAAAAAACTATAAGTGCTATGAAAAGTTATTTCTATTAAAACATAAGAGCCTTGTCAGCTCTAATAGGTCAGAATTAGCTAAAAATCACGCTGTTTAATAAGTACCAAAAAGAAACCATGCCAGAAATGAAATTTGCAGCATATATGAATACTGAAATTTGCAGATGACAACCGACAGAACAGACAAATGGCATATCACAGTGGTGTGGTGAGCTTCGCCCACCGACTCACGGGTGGCAGCATCATCAACTCATGTTGCCAACATCTCACCGCACAAGAGCTACGCCGGCTCGGTTCATGTACTTCCGAACACGTATAACCGGTATCCGGCGTATAAGGCAGGGTCTACCTAAGCCTTACTGACGAGTCCAATAGGTAGGCCCGGGACGAAACGCATGGCACATCACATAGCGCCAATATTGGTGACCCCACAGATACACACAGATCACAGAGGTTACTCTGTCATCTGTGGTGGTATATTACAGTGGACCTGGATAGAGTATTTCGAGTTGCCTATTAGATGTTATAGGAAATGTTTGCTCAGATTTTTAAAAAACACTAAACATCTGAAAAAGTGTAAGACTGATGATCGTAGACACCAATTGCATGAGGACCTTAAATTTAACGATTTGAATTGTATAATTTTGGACACCATGGTACATTACGAATCCATTCTTCAAAGCAGAAACAGCCTTCCGGTAAGTCTTCTCTGTGTATTTAAAAAATACATTTTAATATTTTTTTATAATAAAGACAATTAAACGTATTTTATCCTTAACAATACGCATACCCTACTTGCTTTAAATCTCTAATTGTTGAAATTATGGCGTATGCTTGGCTTGCTGCCTAATTAAGTACAATTAGGTAAAATTCCAAATTTATTGATGTTTTAACCATCATAAACTGTACATTTTCGCATAAATATTCCTTTTCTACTCAAGACAAACATTATCAGATCGTATGATCGTGGGCTTTTTATGTTAATATGGAATTCAAAATTTGTCCAGTTGACGAGTTGTGATGGTTCGGCCACCCAGGCATCAGGGG
The DNA here is from genome assembly GCA_024550625.1 of Dendroctonus valens. Taxonomy (NCBI): domain Eukaryota; kingdom Metazoa; phylum Arthropoda; class Insecta; order Coleoptera; family Curculionidae; genus Dendroctonus; species Dendroctonus valens. The sequence goes on along the minus strand of JAJTJO010000867.1, from coordinate 83,421 downwards.
GCGCTTGGATCATTTTTGCGTTATGTTTTTTCCGAGGGACGGAAGGGTGCTCAGTGTGTAGAATCGTGATTTTTTCAGAATTTTGCCGTTTTTACATACAAGAACCAGACGAATCTGACACCCAATGAATATACCTGAAAATGGCAGACGAACAGGTGAGTCTGATCGGCCGAAAAGGCCATTTCGAAGCGCCCGAACCGCTTCAACACTCTACAATCACACAGAGCTTTTTCCAACTTTCCATCTCTAATGTTCTCTAGCTGACGTTTATCGGCCCTTTGTGCTTTTTAACTTGGTCGTGGAAGCGGGCAAGTTTTGGCAATCACAAGCCCAAACACGCCATTCGGTATTATCGGCCAATAAATGGTTATGTTTATGAAAATAAAAGTCATTCAATGGGTCAATCTGTAGAAGCGTTCAACATTGGACACTTCGCTCTTGCGAGTGTGGATTTGGATGGTTGCGAAGGATGCATTCGGACTAAAAGCCGTACAGAGAAAGAGCAGGATGTGCTATGCACACGAACATGTTTTGAGCAAGAAACAGATTCAGGCTTGCTGACCAAGCAACCCAGGGGTTGTGGTTCTTTGAGACCTTAGCTTTCTTGTCCCCCGTAGCGGTTTCCCAATATCTACCCTTTAGAGGTAATCTCCCAATTAGAAAGAGAATTCATACCCGTTTTCTTCAAATTTTATTATTTATCGGAATTTAATAAACCTTTGTTAATACAAGCACATTATGCAATTAATCTGAAGGTCCATCTCGAGCTTTGAATTAAAAATGTGGTTTTTACTTTATATCTAGCTACCTACTACTACACTAATTAATCAATCACTTTATTGGAAGTAAAGTTTAGCATCTTTTACAGTTTGGTCAAACCCCTTTTCTGTTGTGTTCAACTGCCTCTGGGAAGTCTTCTTGCGTACATTTCCTATCGTTTTAAGTTAAATCGACATATTAGATGCACGCAATCTTTTAAATGCTTTCATACAGAAGTAATATAATAAACTCGTCCCAAAATTAAAGTGCTTATGCTCTGTATATAAAGTGCAAACTCTGGTCGATGTTATCAAAACCTACCGATAGTAGATTACCTGTTATATTTAACAACTGTATACTTAACTATTCTCTTACTTTCTTAGGAAATCAGGCGGCTCGAGCTACTTTGCAAGCAATTGTATGAATCCCAGGACAGCGTCATCCGATCCGAAGCGGAAAAGTCCTTAGTGGTATTTCAGGACAGCTCAAATGCCCTCACAAAATGCCAAGCTTTGCTGGACAGGGGCGATTCTGCCTATGCCCAACTATTGGCAGCCACAACTCTGACCAAACTAGTGTCCAGAAGTTCTCATGGTAAAAACTTCGGTTACATTAAACAACTCGTCCCATAATTTTACAATCTCTTCTAGGTCTTAGCGTTCAACAAAGAGTCGATATACGGAATTACATTCTCAATTATCTGGCCACCAGGCCCAAGTTGCCCACTTTTGTTGTGCAGGCTCTAGTAACACTTTTCGCTCGAATCACCAAATTGGGCTGGTTCGATGCCCACAAGGATGAACTCTTGTTTAGAAATGTGGTGGCCGATATCAGCAAATTTCTACAGGTGTGTATGTTCGATTCAAACTCAAAACACCCTGGTTAATTGGAATTTTTACTTTAAAGGGTTCAGTGGAACATTGCATGATCGGCGTGCAGCTGCTTTCGCAACTCACTAGCGAAATGAATCAGATAACCGACATTGAAGCCAATAGATCGTTAACGAAGCATAGGAAAATAGCATCCTCCTTTAGAGATACGCAGTTATTCGAAATATTTAGGCTATCGTGTAGCCTGCTTAGTACGGCTAGAGAAAGCTGCAAAAATTTAAACTTCAACGATGAACATCAACATGGGCTAATGACTCATCTACTGCGGCTGTCCCAGAACTGTTTAACTTTCGATTTTATAGGTATGTATATAACTATGTAATTATCCAGCCTGTATTTCCTAATTGATACCAGGAACTTCAACTGATGAGTCTTCTGACGATTTGTGCACAGTCCAGATACCTACTAGTTGGCGACCGGCTTTTCTAGATTTCACAACGTTAAAATTATTTTTCGATCTGTACGATTCACTTCCGAACACGCTTTCGAACCTAGCTCTAACGTGTTTGGTGCAAATCGCCTCGGTGCGACGATCATTGTTCAGTAATACGGAAAGGGCAAAGTTCTTAACTCATTTGGTCAATGGCGTCACACATATCCTGAGGAATCCTCAAAGTTTAAGCGACCCGGCCAATTATCACGAATTCTGTAGACTGTTGGCGAGACTGAAGACGAATTATCAGTTAGGCGAACTGGTGATGGTCGATGGCTATCCAGAGACTATACAGTTGATAACTAAATTTACAGTAAGTAGATAGCCTGCTAAAGGACTTTGTCAGATGAACAATTTGCCCTATTCTCTGTGCAGATTCAAAGCCTCCAAATGTGGCAATTCGCCCCCAACAGTATTCACTATCTGCTGTCTTTATGGCAAAAAATGGTAGCCTCAGTGCCGTACGTGAAGGCGACCGAACCGCACCTACTAGAGCAATACGCCCCTGGGGTCACTAGTGCATATGTAAGCGCAAGACTCGAATCCGCCGCTGTGGTAGTCAGAGAAGGCTTGGAAGATCCCTTAGATGATCTCGGAATGCTGCATCAGCAACTTGAGCAACTATCTGTGATCGGTCGTTGCGAGTATGTTCAAACATGTACTGTGCTGGTGCAATTGTTTGATCGAACGGCCGCTACTTACCAGGAACTACTCGCTTCTTCCGCTCAACCTGTTGAGATTGCAGTGAAAGAAGGTCCTCTGCTCTGAACCTTCCAGCGCTCTTGTCGTTACCTCCGTTTATCTGTTGCAGCTCAACTAACCTGGTTAGTTTATATTATTGGAGCTTCGATCGGAGGTCGTGTATCGTTCAATTGCAACGAGGAACACGACACAATGGATGGAGAACTTGTCTGTCGGGTTCTTCAGTTGATGAATTTGACCGATAATCGGTTGGCTCAAGGTACTAATTATCATAAAAATTATAAAATGTCACATTCTTCGCTTCTGCATCCTCCCCGGTTTTCAGGTGGCTGTGAAAAGTTAGAACTCGCGATGTTAACCTGCTTCGAATACTTTAGGAAAACCTACGTTGGCGATCAAGTTCAACGGAATTCGAAAGTATACAGGCGATTATCGGAAGTTCTGGGTTTGAGTGAAGAACCGATGGTACTTAGCGTATTTATGAGAAAAATGTGAGTGAATTTTCTTTCCTAAAATCTGTTTCTTTTTGTTTATAAAAATGTTCCCTTAAATCGCCCATTTCTTGCAGTATAACAAATTTAAAGTATTGGGGACGAAATGAGACGTTAATCGGGAAAACTCTGCATCTTTTAAGCGAACTGTCTGTCGGGTACAGTTGCGTGAGGAAGCTAGTAAAATTAGAGGAGGCAAGTGGTGTGAATCAGTGTTTATTCCTTTACACTAAACCTCGAGGTTTTTTAATTTCTAGGTCGAATTTATGCTCAACCACCACACAAGCGAGCATTTTCCATTCTTGAGCAATACGGCCCAAGTTAAGGAAATGAAATGTCGTTCCTTGTTTTATACGGCGTTAGGCAGGTTGCTTACGGTGAACTTAGGAGAGGACGAGGAACGGTTTCACAATTTTTTGTTACCTTTAACAAGTAAGTACAGGAAATATGTTGAGGTCGAAGGCGTTTTTAAAATATTAAAAGCATTGCGAGTTTTTGCATGTTTTCTTGTTAGAGAATATGATCTATGTGGCAAATACAACTGTAATTTGTTTCAGCTTCGTTTGAAAGTTTAGGACGGCTACTAACTGCATCCGATACGTCTATATTTGCGACCGAAGATGTTAAAAAGGTCCTAATTGGCTTGGCCCGAGACCTCCGAGGATTAACATACTCGTTTATCTCAAAACTATCGTACATGATGCTGTTTGAATGGATGTATCCTTTTTCATCCTTGAACTATTGATCAAGTGGTCCTTAACGATACTTGGTTAAAAATGCATTTGTTTGCTGCTCTCAGGAGTTTTCCTTAACTGTTGCCCAGATATCCAAACTATACTCCAATTTTCCTTAGAGCGATCGAGCTGTGGTATCATGATCCTGAGGTCACAACGCCAGTGCTCAAGTTCTTTACTGAGTTAGTTCATAACAGGTCGCAACGGCTACAATTTGACGTTTCATCACCGAATGGCATACTGCTCTTTAGGGAAGCTAGCAAAATTATCTGTAGCTATGGTACGTGATAAGCAATGTCGAATATCGTCGACTAAATGCTTTGTTTTAGGAACTCGCATCTTAAATGTAGAGGTAACCAAAGAACAAACGTACTCTTTGAAGTTGAAAGGGATTTCAATATGTTTCTCCATGCTAAAGTCGGCTCTTTGTGGCAGCTACGTAAATTTTGGCGTGTTTCGATTGTATGGCGATGAAGCGCTAGACAACGTCTTGAATGTGTTCGTTAAAATGTTGTTGTCCATTTCACATAGCGATCTACTAGTAAGTAAAATACATTACTCACTAATGAGTCTAAATCATCTTTGTTTTCAGGATTATCCAAAATTGTCCCAGACGTATTATTCTCTGCTCGAGTGTTTGGCTCAGGACCACATGCCGTTCTTAGCAACAATGGAACCACATGTTTTCCTGTACATTCTCACATCGATCTCTGAAGGAATGCAAGCCTTAGGTGGGCGTTATAATCACTTTACAGGTCCGTGTACGAGTCAGAGCCAAAGCGCAGGTTCGGAGTGCAGAACAAGCAGCGAAGACTATTTTTATTATCTATAATTACCTCTACCTAGTATGGATGTTTTAATTAACCTTAACATTGGTTTCTGCACTTTTTTAGCCTAGTTGTAAATGTTTCAGATACCACGGTCTGTACAGGATGTTGCACCACTCTGGACCATATTGTTTCCTACATATTCAAACACCTGACCCAGAAAAGTAAGCAGAATACCATGACTGTTAAGTTACATGTGATAACATTAACGGGTTTACTTTTTAGCTTTTCCTTTGAAAAATCAAGGCAACCCGGCCACAGCAGAAATGTTTCTGAAAGTCCTAGAGATGCATCCGGAGATTCTGCATCAAATCTTGAACTTTATCTTAAATGCCGTGATGTACGAAGATTGCCGAAATCAGTGGTCAATGTCCAGGCCGCTACTTGGAATTATCCTGCTGCACGAGGACTATTTTGCGCAAATGCGAGAAAATATCATCAGGTTAGTCTTGGGGATGTTATATTTAAAAACATTATCCAAAGTAAGCATTTCTTTCGCAGGAGTCAGCACCCAGATAAACAAGCGATTATGGCTAAGTGGTTTGATACTTTAATGGATGGAGTAGAAAGAAATTTGCTAGTTACTAATAGAGATAGGTGAGTTGTATTTTTCACCAAAGCGAAATTGAAATATATTTCAACCAACTTTGTTTCATTTCAGATTCACACATAATTTATCAATATGTAGACGAGATATGTACGATTCACTGAAAGTTTGCAATCCGAACAATTCGGTCACTGATATGATGACTTCATAGCTATTGCATATCGGTCTAAGTGCGATTTGTATAAAGTAAAAGAATAAAAGTGGGAAGTGCACGGCGGACCGTTAAGAGTTAGTTTATTTATAGTTTCACCGTTACGTTTCTGCATTTAATTTTATTATGATGTAGTCAACTGATTGTCTGTATTGGTATCTAAAATGTAAACTCATTTTTGGACAACCAGCTTATTAAATTCATTAGGTTGTAAAAAATATTTTTAATTTAGACGACGATTTTTTCAACCAAATTATGAAAACAGCAACCCTTTTATGGTTGTCTCAAAATGGGCACATAAGAAATAATGGTGAGTGTTAGGAATCATCGTGTGGATTTTCATTTCCTGTATACAAAGTATGTTAAAGTTTAAATGGATTTTACTTGGTTATACTTTGTACATTGTTTATAAACTTTGTAATGTAAAAAACTTGTAAGATTTTTACAAATAATATATGAAGCTTCATTGCAGGAAGTAAATTTTTTTGTCTTTCAAACGACTTTTGCAAAGGCAACTAGCTTATTTTTTATAACTAGTTTTTTTAATTGTTTAAAAAGCGCCGACCCAATCCTATGTTCATATATGATAAAAAGAATGAATGAGTTTACATTACATGTTAGGAAATCCTAGTGAGTATTCTTGATTGTACATTCTCAGCTTCGACAAGCATTTTCACCGCTACAATTCGTTGATGGGATGTGCTGAAATTAAAAACTACTCAATAGTATTTTGTGCAATAAAATCCGCACCACTAGCAGCGTTTACGTATCAATTTAAATTGACTTTGATAAACATTACTGCCGATTAAGCCTGCTACATAAGACTGGCCTTATGATGATCTGCAAAGACAAATTAACGCATCACAACTGAATAAATGTTTATTATCTCGTTTAATGAGATTCTGTTATGAATGGAACGGTTACTCACGAATTAGCTTTCAAAAACATTGAGCAATAGAAAGTGGTTGAAAAGGGACGGGGTACTATTCATAAAATGCTGTTTGCGTTCCAGTTTGCAATTATATTCTAGCAGTCGAGTGGAAAATAGTTTTTCCTCCTTTTGTATCCAGGGCCGGTTAACGTCCTCAATCTGATAAGGAGTCACAACAACGTGCACAGTTATAACTATGGAAAAGGAATTTCCTTACTATACAGTACAACATAGAACCCGATTTGCTTACCAGCTAGACTCAACGTCTTTAAAACGTTTTCGTCAACTACCCAGGTATTTTTGCCCCCAGAATGGCCCCCATCTAACCAGAACATTTCGCGAATTCTGCCAGTTACAGCATCGACTTCCTCGTCGAATTCTGCACTCTTGAAATTATGCAATTCGTAAAGAAACTGGTTCAATACCACGCAGCCTTTGCTGAATCCTATAATAATCAAATCCAGCTGTAATAAGTTTAGCTTTTGCTGGCTATGTGCCTAAAAATATATATCTAGTCCATAGTTGGGATTAGTAAGCCCATGTGGCACTTACCTCGCTCGTGCTGCCTTCATTGTACTTCGCGAGTAATCGTTCTTCGACACCTTTTAACAAACGATTCAAGTGTCTGAAGGAGTCGTAATTGGGAGTATATGTGGGCACCCCTACTTCACTACTAGTGACAAAGTTTCCAAAGCAACTGATCGTTTTACAATGCAACCTAAAGAAAAAGTCCTTATTTTTAATAACAGAATATTGAATATACGGAACTTACTTGCATGGCCTGATGACAAGAATGTGGCTTTCAGAAAATTTATTCTGCAAATCTGAAGCGCAGGATTCCAAGTTCCATTTTTTGTAAATTTCGATATCGCTGTTCGCTTCCATGTTTTCAATGTAATCCTGAAATCGAATTAAAAAATCACTAAACATTCTGATGTAGAGTAAAAGTAAATAAAGCACTTGCTTGAACATCACCAGGGAAGAAAATCACCACTCTGGATAAGGACGAATCGATCAGCGGTTTGCAGTAGACAACATCGTTTTTCCTCTCTTTAAAGCCAGCAACCTGCTCAAGTCGCAAAGGAACAGTGGTTGGAACCATTTCAGCTGCAGAAGAAAACCAAAATTGCTATTAGTTTCATTAGTAATAATTAATAAAACTTGTCTTATTTGGACAATTTCAATTGATATTTGAATAACAGCATAATCATGTTAAAACATTTTCATTTATCATATTTCCGAACCGAAACGTGAATTCGGTGCCGTCTAAACCCATCTAAAAATACATTTAATATTTCGGTCCAGATCGTAGTAAGTTCAAAGGAATAAAGGAAATTCAGAAAAAATCTTTCAATGTTTCGCAATGTTCTTTCAGTTGTAAACGTGCTCCGAGTGCGTTTAAACGTGGCCAGTTTTCTAAAAATAAAAAAGCAAACGATCTGCTTTCTTTCTGGTTAGTTGGAAGCCGAATGGAGCGTTTCATAAAAACTGTTTTTTGGCTGTGAGTGAAGAGACTGGAAGAGTCCATGAACCGATGGAGGATCGACGCGAAAAGGCAATTAGGAGCATGTCTCGTTCGAAGACGCCAATGAGGTATTCGTACAATGTCCCGAAAAAACAGCGTCGAAGGCATCGTGAAAAACTCAAAGACTGTTGCCGGAAAATGGTGGCTTTCATGTGCACTCAAGTAGGGGTGGGCGCACTCATAATCGGCTATACTGTGATCGGCGCTGTAGGTTTTATGCATATTGAAAAAAGGTAATTTCCATTCTAGTTCCAGATAATTAGTCTTCATCGTCTACTTTTTCTCTGTACACATGACTAATGAAAAAATCGGGCTTCCGCCTAAAACTAGCGTTGTATTAACTATGCTCAAAAGATATGCTCTGTAAGCTACGTTTCAAACTTTGGGTCTTTTAAAGTATTTTCCTAAATTTTCATGTTATTACACCTAAAACTCCTAAAATAGCAAACAAAAAAAATACCCTTTTCGTTTAGATTATCCAGTCCCACTAAAACCATATCCCACTGAAACTTCAACTCCCCTAGTGTATATCGTTCAATGTCTCGTAAAATTATCAGTGTATATGAACGAAATCAGAAATAAAATCAGCAGTTCTCAGTGCCCGTAACTCAGAGGTGACCGAAGTGTCCATGCTCAGAAACAAGACTTTGAAAATGATCTTCGCTGCAGTGATGAAAAACAACATCTTCGATCGCAGGCAGTTTCACGCTGATGTCGACCAAGTGCTGAAAAACCATCAGCTCGAAGTCACCAAGGTGTTTAAGCATGGTGAGAGGTCAAGAAGGTAATGAAACTATCAGTTTGCTCAACATCAGTTTTGCTAGGATATGACGAACGTTCAATGGAAGAAGTTTGGAGTTTTCCTGCAGCTCTAATGTTTTGCCTCAGCATCATCACTATGGTCGGATACGGAAATATGGTGCCCAAAACCAAAGAGGGCAAAATATTGACCATGGTGTATGCTTTATTCGGAATTCCTCTTTACATCCTCTACTTTATGGTATGAAAAATGTGACCCAATTTACTCCAAAACTTGACCAATAGCAATTTCAACTAAATATTTATATGAAATTAATAAACATCGAGAATAGACTGAGTAATCTCAAATGCCTCCAATTTATACAAAACAGATCATTCGACAATTACCTACTTTTTTTATACTATTTTTTTAAGATCATTATTTGAAAACGCATTTCAGAACATGGGAAAAATCTTAGCAGGTAGTTTCAAGTGGATTTACAGAAGAATCTATGAATGTTCCACTGAGAAAGACGAGACCAGCACAAGAAAAAAGATTATCGTCCCAAGCACTGCCTGTCTTTGGGTTATTTTCGTCTACATTTTGACTGGCAAGAACGAATAATCAACGCCTTTAAATTTCTGATTTTATTGCACGATTTCCGCAGGGGCCATCATGCTGAGCGAATGGGAAAAATGGGATTTTTTGGACTCGACATATTTTTGCGTTACCTCATTGGGCAAAGTGGGCTTTGGCGATCTGGTGCCTGGAGCGGACGTAAATGCTTCCAACCATGGAAGCCAAACGAAGCTGGTGATTAATTTCGTCTACATTCTATTGGGTATTTTTATCAGGTCATTAAAGAAAAAAACTTGAATGTATTTGCTATTTCAGGATTGGGTCTGGTTGCAATGTGTTACAACCTGATGCGGGAGGAAATCAAAGTGAAACTGAAGGAAATGAATGAGGACTTTAACCAGTGTTTGGAGGACACCAAAGTGCGATTTTTGAACTGCTGCCAAAGGTGCAGACGAAAAAAGTATTAGGAATACTGAACTTGTTAATCCTGAGAAATATCTAGTTAGTACTGTATTTTCATTGTTAACTATTTTTTTTTGAATAATCTGGTTTTATTCTTTGCTGTTTTACACCTAAAAGCAACCATAAACTCGATTTGCACGACTTGATGTTTATTTTAAATTTCCTTTCAGCTTAACGAAAACAAGTATTCCAAATAAACGAGTTTATAGCGATATGTAAACAATTCAATCACGTTCACTGTAAACAATTAGACAAAAAATCGATTAGTTATCTGATTTTTAGACTAAAGAATTTGACAACTTTACGTTGTTTTCGACGAATAATCCACTATAATACGTTTACACAATACTGCCCCTATTTACAGGGTGTCCGTAAGCACATAATCAAAAGGGTACTGCGATATTCTTTGGATCAAAAGAAGACGATCTGACCCAACTTTTACTAAGAAAAAATATGTGGCTCATCTGCTATGGATGGTCAAAGTTCTTCATAAAAATTATGTTTTTTAAAATATCGGGACAAAGGTACGATGGATTTTAATGAAACTCGCTATGAATTTGTTCATATGTAAGACTCATGTTTTGATGAAGCAACCGAGTTGTGATAAGAAGTGTTTCTAGATTCAATAGATTTCCTGAGAAATTGGCTTCCAGTGCCACCGTATCATCATAATAGAAATGTCAGTAATTTTCTAGTTGACTAGAATTGACTTGATTTCTAGGGAGTTCGAAGTTGACAATATGCTCACATTATTGAAAATCTCGTTACCACCAACTTTTATTACTGGTGTTTCTTGTGGAAATGCATTTCACTACTTTCCCATAAGATAACTGAGGATGTGATGGACGTTCAGAGGTGTCCTGTGGTGATGGAGCCCACGATGTCTGACTGATGTTTTCTTAGACACATTTTGTAGATATTGGGGTTACTTTTCGTAAGCAGCTATTCGCCCCTTTAAATATAAAACATGTTTTTTATATTCAAAGATTTACCCCAAAACGGGCACAGGTTATCAAGTACTGATTTTTGCCCATGTAGCATGGGTATGTACCCCAACGTCTTAGGGACGCACACCAAGGTGGCGTCCTCTGTATCAAAGAAATTTCAATGAATGAAAATGATCAAAACCCGCATTTCCACACATGCCACAGAAACGGCATTAAGAAAATATGGAGATTATTTATAAGCTGAGCATATTGTTGACCAGGCACGCGAGAGCCTGTTGTTCTTGATAATTACCAAAGAAACTTACCAGCGGCTTATGAAGAATCAAATGTGTGAAATCCGCAAAAATTGCCGAAAAAAATAGAAATTCGGCGAGTGAGCCCCTTGTTTGACACCTTCATTCTGCACATTTTGGTTATGTTGAGCCTTTCCGTTTCAAATCATAGAACAAGACTTTCAAGACAATATCAAAATAAATAGAATACAGCTATGACTAAATATAATGCTCAGCTTTGTCAATCTCCGATACAATGTTTTGTTCACCTTATAGATCCCCATTGTCTGTGCCTGTGGAGTCCACCCAATGTATAATATACCTGTGTGTCCTGTCTATATTAATTAACCTCCATTGCTGAAATTTACTATGCTTATGGGAGAACGTTGCTTTCCACTTTACATGCTTTTCGATTCATTGATGTGTTAACAGAAGAACTGCAAGTCGGTGTTCCCTCTCGAATTGGCCTGAGACCTGAGACGTCGATATTTGCCTAGCAGCAGTGCCATTGAGAAAGAGAGAGAGAGAGAGAGAGACTTAAGGGGCGGTCTCAAATAGTTTTTTGACGTATGGAACAACATTCAAACCAAGGCAGTTATTAAATTATCTGTAATAAACAATTTTATACATATAAGTGGGAAACTTGTGAAGTGATGTGATAATTCGCACGGAAAGGGGCATTTTCCTGTAGGACTTTAATTCGGTAAGTTTCAATTTTAATAAACAGAACTTTCAGATTTTCGAAGCCCTTAAATTTAAACAATTTCCTCCCTGAGTGCACTTAAAAACTATCAACCGGCTGTTTCATTGCTTCTCTCTGCCTTTTTCCGCTACACCCAAGTTATGCAACTGACTTAAAACTAGATCAGGAATTTTCTCAGAGTCCGCAAAACTGTAAAGCTCACCCGAATTCAACTTCAACAATTCACTGTTTTTTACCCAAAAATCGTCTTGAATAAGATCCACGTGTAATGGCAGCACTACAATTTTCTGTTTATCTTTTCTGAAAGGATGCGTGATTCTTTTCTTCACTAAAATCGTGCCTTTTTTGTACATTTGCGGCTCGTTATTGTAATTAGTTTGAAACTCACTAAATAGAATTTCGTTTTTATCACTAGAAAGTGTGCCACATAATCTTTGCTCTGCTTCAGCATTGGTAAGGCCCCCTTTGAGAACAAGGGCCCAAAATGTAGTGTTATAAAGGTTGTTAATGTGGCAGTCTGCCTGCCTCCAGCTCAAATAGTCCCTTAACGTTTGGTCGGTTGGATACAAAATCACACGCGAGTCAAAACAAGGCGGATATTTCAGTTTCACATCCTGGAAATATTCTCGCCAAAAGTGCACATATGAAGAACTGAATAAGCTGTTGGTGTAAGTCATAATTTTCGCTTTTCTGCGATTGTACAATGTGGTGTCTTTGCGAAACACAAACGAATACTCATCACTCTGTCCATATGCGATGAGAATGTCTTTGTATTCGCTTAGAACAGTGCTGGCAGCTCTATTCATCAAGTGCAAAGCTCTCGGATCGTTGGGCTTTTCAAAATCGTGCGTTTTGGAGAATTTGTGGAATGCTTTACCATCGATTCGCACAACGATCCAACAACTGGGAAGCAGATAATCTTCACTTTCATATGTTCTCACATATTCAAACTTGCTTTTTGCCATTTTTGTTGCACTGAATCTAGCCTTTAGTTGCTGGAATAAATTGCAATATGTTGAGATTCGTTTCGTAAACATTACTATTTCTGTTGACACTCATCAGGTTAAGTTGGGCAAGTTGCTGATCTTTTCGCTACATGTTTTACAGCGTTGCTTGCTTTGTTCTTTAAAGTTTAAAGTTAAAATCTTTCTTTTCTCTCTTATGTTATGCCAGAGATTAGTTGTCTCTGTTGTCTGTTAGTCTACTAATCTCTGGTTATACCTACTCTTTTAATAATTCGTACTGCAAGTAGAGCCAATTTTTGTGTAAACACTAACCTGGAATCCAACGTCGCAATGCGGGAAATTTTAAATTGTTTCTGCAACTTTGAAACGCGATTAGACGGAAACCTCTGGACAAGAAACAACAAAGTAGAATACCACTGAAAAGATAATTGAAGGTCCTTTAAAACGATGTGCCACTTCACCCCCATTCCCATTTAAGATTCTAGGGTGACATCTACCCGTCCTAGGGGGTTGAAACAAGAAGGTTCTATATTATTCAGACCAGAGATTAGTAGTCAACTAATCTCTGTTCAGACATTGTTAATAGTTTCCGAGATATACGCATTTAAACTTCGACATGTTATATAATTGTATCATGGCAAATTCCTGCCCCCAAAGTCTGAATTAGATCTTTCGATATGCTCTATCGAACCGATTCTAACAATTAGTGAGATGTTTTTAACCGTTTTCAAGATATTAATTCAACCTAGACGGTTTCCTAAAAACGGAAATTTTTTCTTGAAACTTTTCAAAGGGTGCAATTTTCCTGATATAAACGGTTTTACAAATTTTGCTTATATCGTTTTAGAGATTGAGTATTCTTCATCAAACTTGATTACCGAAAGGCAGGTTTGAAAATTTAGGCAAAGCCTAGGGTTACCAAATTAAAGAAAACCTACGACCGGAGGTGGAGCAAAGTGAGCTTCGGACCAAAATATTTTTGGGGTAGTTTGATAATCAGTGAAAAATAAATACGGGAATACTGTTCCCTTAATTTTTATTATGTTTAAAAAGTGAAACATTCGATACATATATTATAGTACCTTTAAAAAATAATAAATTTTGTTTAGAAACTTTACAAATAAAAAATAAAGTATGTTATTATTAACCAACGATCGATAATTTCGGATTAGTTCGTGATTACTCACAATTCAGCTTTATTTGCTTTTTCATCCACCACTAAAAAATAGCAAAATGTATAGCCTAACAGCTTTCTGCTTTTTAACCGGAGAAATCCTAATTCGGTTGACAAAATATTTATGACCTGAGCTTATGAAAGAAAACCTAATACTCCGGTCAAAACCGGAAATTTGGCAACCCTAGCAAAGCCTTGCTCCGATTTGAATAATTTTTAAACCAAAATGTAGTTCAAGATCTGCTTTTGCAACGTACGAAACATTTCCAGATATTTGCAATCTGAGCTGGCACAGCAAAATTCCAGGGCAAACGTCTGGCCAGAAAGTGTGAAAGCTCAATATTAAAAAATGGAATCGAAAATAGACAAGACTTTTCAATGTATGTTATCACAATGTTTATTAGAAGCTAATACACTATATAAAGAAAATTCGGTAGGTATTAGACTATTAGTACTGATAGTCAGGGGGCGGCTTCTGCCCCAACTGTGAAGGATCTTCCATCGGTGGCAATTGAGGTTGAAACTGTTCAGCGCTCAATCTAGTGAATAGAATTCCTACGCCTTCAATTAGAGCCAGCAAAACACCTCCTGTGAAAGCAAGACTTTGTTGCAAAAGGCTCCAAGTTCGAACTAGACTTTTAACATGCCTATAAATGCACTGCCAGCCATGGCAGGTAATCCGTTTCTTGCTGCCAAGATTCCTCCAGTAGCTGCTCCACTGATAATAGAATTCCATGGATCTTCCTTCTTCCTTACATGAATAAGGGCGCAGTCTATTGTTGAGAACATTCCTCCCCAAACAGCAAAGTTTCCTGCTATTATGGGCGATCTTTGCTTTATTGCGGATAAAGACCCGATCTATAAATGCTTTTGAACTTTAGCGTACAGTTTTTATATCTAAATATGATTTTCACACTGACCAAACGGCGATTTATTCCGGAGGGCGCATTTCTAAAGCCTTTGATACTTTGGAAGACTCCACCGCCAATCAGCCCCATAGTGAAGGCTCCGCCACAATCATCTACAATTCTCCAGGGGCATGGTTCTCTTGTATATTCTTCCATGCTATATCAATTTATCTAAAGTTATGCAATTTACATTGAAAATATCTGATTAGTACAACTGAGCCAACTTGGACTAAAGATGCATTTACCTTATTTAACTACCCTTTGAACGGGGGCTAGAAAACACAAGCTTCTATGTGTAAAAAAAGAAAACACCCTAATTGAGCTGATCTCACAAATCGTTGCCCCGAAACTCTAAGTTGGTTGTGTGGAGACACTTTTTATCACTGAATTGTTTGTAAATTTTCCGTATTTTCTACATAAAAGTGACTTTTTACCCCGACTATCACAACCGCTGCCAGTTTTTAAGGTTAAGCCTAAAAGAACGCATGACGGCTACCAAAATCTTGCATAAGATCTGGCTGCAACCAGCAATACGAAAAAGCGGGAACTATTCAAAACGAGTCTATTTTTGTAAATTCGGGCCGCCTAAAAATAAAACTAGTGGAAAGTTACTACCGAATCAAAATAGATTCATTTCTTTTGCGTTCTAAAACGCTCGTGTGCACTTTCTACGTTCAGTTCACTTGGATTATTTCGTCGAAAAACAAAGAAAATGGCACAGGTATGTCAAAATCCCCGTAAATTAAATTATTTTGAAGATAACTTGAAACTTTAAGGCACCTGAAGTACTCCCCACCAATCCGCAAGAATATGAGCGTGCCCTTAAGGTAAACTATTCAGTAAATAACTAAATGCCTATTGAAAAATCCCCTTTTATCATATAGTTAAAAGACATCGAAATTGCCAGCTTGAACCAGAAGTTGGAGTTGTTGGAACTGGAAGTAGCAGAAGCGCAAAAAATCAAAACCCAAAAAAACAAGCAGACTGAAGAAGTGCAAGCTTTAAAAAGCCAGTCTGAGGGCATCTTGACCAAGGCAAAGGCGATGATTTTCGAAAATACGAAAGTAATTAAAAATCAAGAGCTGCAAATCGAGGCATTGGGTCAGCAGAATGAAAGTCTCAAAGATGTGATTAACATTACAAAAGACCTATTGGAAATCAGGAACCTGGAAGTGAAACAACTGGAAAACAAAATCGAGGCTATGGAAAATAAGGTGAAAGCCGAGAAACAACGCCAGGATTTACTGCATCAAAAGTTAGAGACGATGATTCGGCATAATGGAGAGCTGAAACGGGAATATGAGACCCAGTTATGTCTCTTTAACGCCTTAAGGGAAAGGTACAGTGAAAAGGAACTAGCCAAAGGTGTTGTGGAAGATTTGCGCCATGATGTTGCAAATGCGCGATTAGAACAAAGAGTTGAACAAAATGGGACGGCAACTGTGGAAACAAACGGTGATGCTACAGCTAATGACGCTCCAAAAGATGAAAGCGGCGAAACTTCCCAGCCAGAAGGTGGAAATAGCACTTAATAGGAATTTATCGCTTTATTTACATTTGTATATAGAAGTAGGATAACTTCATGTAAATTATGTTGCTGTTTTACCGAGTGTTAACTAGGTATGATAAAACGTAATAAAGTATATACTGGAAAGTTTCATTTCATTTTCAAAGAAAACCAACGCTTTGAAAAATATAACATAACTTTTATTATTTCACTTAGTTTCCTATATCTATAATAAGATATAAGTATTATGACTAAGTTTGGTTTATTGTACTAATAAAAACATTTGAATTAATATAAACTCAACGTCTTGAAATTATGTTACTATTATTAGATAATAATAATAAGAAGGCAAATAAAAATATATCTTATACGAGACAATTACTAAGGAAGTGACAAGTTTAAAAAACGCTTTGCTGTTAATTGTACAAGTCTGGTAAAGTTTAAACTTCTAAACTTAAAAGTGATTTTAGTTTTGCCACTTAATAACGCTCATAAAGTTACACACTGCCATGTGAAAATTAGTTTTGTCTTAATTTGCAACAAAGTTTTCTTCATTTTGTAACCTGATTTGCTGTAATATGCTCTATATTTACAGTACAGTAGAGATTTCGACAGGTATCAATCTCAGGCACCTTTAAGGTCGGTTTTGACCATATCAGATGTTATCAGTTGCGTTTAACCGGAAAACAACACTCCCGAACCTTGTACTTTATTTCGCCATGTATTTTACATCGGCGCCGATATGGGCAAAATAAAGTGCAAGTTTCGGGAGTGTTGCTTTCAGGCTAAACCTAGCTGGCCTTCAATGTGTCTGAGATTAGCACGTCTCGAAGTCCGTGCATTTTCATATGCATTATTATCAAAAAATTCACCCAATTTGCCGAAAAAATACTTCAATTTCCAGATGAAAAGATTAAACACATATCAAATCCCTAATCTACGAATGCCACTCAATGAAAATGGAAACAGCGAATTGTGCACCATCCAAATCTCTAGCATAACCCAAAATGGCAGTGATTAAGTTGCTGGTTCCTACGATATGTTGTTTGGACACTTTTCACACTAGAACTTCCATCTTGTTGGCTTTGCGTAGCACTCGAATCTGGCCCGGCTGAACTTCCGACAAGCCGCATTTGAACATGAAAGTTACTGTTTGCGACCCGAAATTGGCATCAAATCTGCGAAACAATCGACGAAGTTTAAAATCGATGACTAGGACCGTTTTAAGTAGGTTCTTACTCTGTGGTGATGTTCACTTCGGGTGGCTTTCCAGTAGCATTTTGAACCACCAAGAAGAGCTTGGTAACGATTTCGATGACATGGCCAGTTTGGAAAACAAAATCGCCCTTCTTTCGGCTCATGTCGCTCTGAAAGAGGCAGCCCGGAGTATCGGAAGTGACACTAGAAGTCTCTGCATTCACTACTGAGGGCTAGCGAAGATACTAAGTTAGCAAGCATCTCTTCACCAATTACACTTACCTAAGTATCTGTATCATAGGGCAAATATTTTATACAGTGAGTTTCAAGGGATTTCATTTAAAATTCAGACGAGTCAAAGGTTTATTTGAAAATGCGCATTGAAAATGATCTCCTCTTTCAATTCCTGCAAATTGTTTCGCATGTGAACAAATACTTTCGATCGGAGGTAACCTCGCAAAAAGAAATCTATCGGAATTTGGTGGTTCATTCGGAGGTTTGTCGATCTAAGGGAATAGATTCAATAGATCCTCCTCTTCCTATCTGCCGATTGGGAAAGGTTTCACCCAACAATGTACGCACAATGGCAGCATAGTGTGGAGGGGCACCATCTTGCTGGAAAATCAGTTTTTCGTCAGGAGAATCTGGCACTAATGCTGGAATTAATTCAAGTTGGAGAAATTCTAGATATACTTGTCCAGTTAGAGACTGTTCAAAGAAAAATAGTCCTATTGCCTTTCCGCGCACTATTCCACAACACACATTTATTTTTGGGGGTACGGCTGTGAACCTTCATCATCCAATGCGGATTTTGGGTTGCCCAATATCGAGAATTTTGTCGGTTCACATAACCGTTCAAACTTCCGTTCATTCCGTTTATCAAAATCATCTTCAATAAAACTTTTTGCCAATAAACACACCGCTGAATTTTAAATGAATTTAGACATTTCTTCTGGGACTCACTGTATATCATACTATAGAGGTGCGAGGTCTAAAGCTTTGATAACTTTAACTATATTCCCACAATCTCTATATGAAGCTGTCTCATACACTTACCGCTTTTACATGAACTACTGCCACGTCATCTAGAAAAGGAGATAGAGACATTCTGTAAATCTCTGTCGCAGGTACTCTATATTTAATTTGCAGCGTCCGTTGGTCCAGAATTAGCATAGATCTTGTCGATATCACCAACAAAATAGGAACGAACTGAAACAATTGACCAAACGTAAAGGCATCGATGACCAAACAAAGTTTTCGCTTACTTTTCCACTAGATCTAGCAATCTTATTAATAATATCAGCAAAAACTACATATTGGTCGTTATTCTCCAGACTCATCTTCTTCCATTGAACATTTTGCCTGAGGCGCACGTAGTCCCCCAAAAAAGGATGGGAAACACTAAAGAACAAAAAAAAATGAAAAAACCTAGCTCATCAATGACACTGTCTAATCACCTTCTGGGATATGAACACTTTCGATCCTTAAAGATAAAGCTTGCAGTCACTTTCTCTCGCATGCGATTTCTTGCGGTTTGATCGAATTTCAAGCTAGAAGTAAACTTGCATCAAGCACGGATAAGTTTCTCAATTCACTAGGCCTTTACCGGTATTTGTGGCACCTCCATCCATGATGAATTTTCTTCAATAAATTGCAAACTTCAGAAATTTGCGGCATCGAAGATGGCCATTCGCGACAGAGTGGAGAATCCCCATCATCTGGCAGTCTTATCATTAGTGTTAACAGATATTGCCTCCTCTAGAACACCGAAATGAGCTTGAAACTAACGATTTCACTTAAAGAGTTCCTTTACCTTCCATTGAATGTAGTGCCTTTGTATCACCCTAGTAGCCCATTCCACTTGCTTCCTATGCTTCAAGATTCTATACTCTTCTCGAGCCTTAGAAATAAATGAAGTTAATAGAAAGAAGAAGTACGAAATGACAACATCAATAGCAATACTCTATGGATTATTGTCCAAAAAGTATAAGAGTTTCTTATTGTGATAAAATACAATGAAGAAAGCTGTGTCTTTGGTACGAAACAATGCGCCCAGAGAAAGCTTTGCTAGCTTCCATAATGCAATACTATTGTGACTTTACATCATACCACGTGATACAAACACCATAAATGTCCGCGTCCTTGAAAAGGTATTCCGTATTTCAATTCCTGGCAAAAAAATCAAATTTAAGGCCAAAATGGGTATAGGAACATTTAATTTTAAACAAATGATAGCTGCTTACCCGCCAACTGCGCCAAGCGGAGGCAATAATCATCTGACTTTGTCTGAGTCGCTGATATTTATTCTTCTGGCTGTAGCTGCGCCAGGTTTTTTGAATTAGAAGCGCTAAATCGTGCAAACGACTCCTCCTGAAGTCCTCTAGC
Source organism: Dendroctonus valens (assembly GCA_024550625.1). Lineage (NCBI taxonomy): Eukaryota > Metazoa > Arthropoda > Insecta > Coleoptera > Curculionidae > Dendroctonus > Dendroctonus valens. The sequence continues at coordinate 63,533 of JAJTJO010000867.1, read as the reverse complement.
TCAAAAACGGTCCTTGGACTTCGGATGAATAGCTTTGATCTGCCTGAAAGGCGATAGTTTAATTGCATTTTGCTACTTATTAAGTGCTTCGCAGCCTCACCAAATGTAAACTCAGCTGAAGGGATCGGTAAGCTTCTGAGCAGAATTGAAACACCTTCAACTGAGGAACCTTTCCATTTTGGCCAAGTGTGTTTACACATCATTTTATAGCGGCACAGAAACTGAGCAAAAGGCATTCGTTGGCAAAAACCTCCTCTCCAGATTTGGACAGTTGATAATAGGCACATATACCGCACCTGAAGATTAGGACACATTAAAGAAAAAAATGAAAAACTCAACTAGTCTTTCGAAGTTTAGAAAAAGTTACAATCTATACTAACATAACTTGGAAGGTGCTAGTTTGGGAAAGTGTTGAAAGTTGGAGTTCTATATAATTTTCTTGTCATTATTCCGGAAGTATCTTAACAGGGAACATTAAAAAATTTGTAAAGATGTGTTTTGTTAGGCAATGAATAAGGCGAATGTCTCTTACGAGCCATTTTTCCAGCTTTTCCAGTTAATGTAAACTAGTGAACATTTCCTAGTCTTGTTCTTTTATGAAGAAAATAGTCTGCTGCTCCTCGTGTAAAAACGTATTTCTACAATCATGATTTAAATCAAATAAATTCTATAGTGACAGTTTTTTTGTCTATCAAACGATGACCTCAGTATCAGTGAAACTGAAATCTCAAGAGGACTTGGGAGAAAAATGCAAAAGGAAGAGAACGATTGCAATTAACCGAAAGAGCAAAATTACAGCAAAAAAAAATAAAAGCAAAAATTACAGAGTTTTTGCCAAAAGATGAAGAATTTGGGGTATGTAGACTATGAAAATGAAAAGAATTGAAATTAAAATGAATACTCGGAACGCGCGTGGTTTGAAAAAGCATGTAATTGCAAATTATGTGAATGCTGCCACAAAATTATTTTCTTCAGGCAACAAAGATTAAAAGTTACCAGTTTATATGAGTCGAAACATTTATTCAAGTTGGGTAGGGACTATCGTTTTTATCGAGTTTATTAGACAATGAATGAATGCGCGTAAATAATTTTGAATTACAAGATAATTTCGAGTTTTGTATCCTCGAAAACTTAAAATTGTAAATTCTTTCTTGATATGATCGTAATGACATCAAATCACAAACAATCTGAGGTTACTTTATTGTTTTGTATTGCTTATTATAAGACCCTTGCTCCAAGTCTTGGTCTTCTTGGCCTTGCTTTGCTCATCACTAATGTAAACTTTAGCCCGTAGGTTTAACATGAAAGTTCATTCACTATCTGAAACACTAGTAATTTTTCCCTTGATTATGTATTCTAGTTTCATATCAACAGATCAGTCCATTATCGAAAAAAAATCCGTTTTTCGAACCAAACAGATATATTAGTCACAGTAAAATCATAAAATGAATGGCGCAAAACTTAACATAAAATGCAGCGTACGATTTGGAAAGTTTAAATGTGCAATTTGAACGTTTCTATTTTCTCAATGTACAAAAAAATTTCGCTCATTTCGGCCAACCCATGAAACCAAGAGATCTACTTTTTTGAGGAAAATCGTATTTAGAGATCGGGCAATTTTCAGGCTCTGAAGCTAAATAATTCAGATTGTATCTAAACAATGTACTTTAAATATAATATCTATACCGGCACGATTCATTTACGTCCGAACACGTAGAACCGATGTCTGGCGTATAAGGCAGGGTCTACCTAAAGCCTTACTGACGAGTCCAATAGGTAGACCCGGGACGAAACGCAGGGCTCATCACATAACACCATAATTAGTGACAATAAAATTGACCGAAAAACCCAGGAATATATTGGAATGAATTAAAAGTACAGTCAGGAAAAAGAAATATACGAAAAAGATATAGATGCTTGGGAGAAAAAAAGCAGAATGGAACGAGTGGTTTTCAATCTAATGCTAATCGGCAACACGGGTTGCCAATATCTCATCGCAGAAGATCTATACCGGCACGATTCATTTACGTCCGAACACGTAGAACCGATGTCTGGCGTATAAGGCAGGGTCTACCTAAAGCCTTACTGACGAGTCCAATAGGTAGACCCGGGACGAAACGCAGGGCTCATCACATAACACCATAATTAGTGACAATAAAATTGACTGAAAAACCCAGGAATATATTGGAATGAATTTAAATATAAGTTTAAGCTTGGCAGTTTAATCTTGAACCATTTAAACTTTCTTCTAATTTAAATAACCGCGAAGATCGAACTTTTGCCTTTCAATCCTCACTGTTTTTCTATTTGGCCTTGAGTGACGGATTTGGTTGCTCAAGAAGGTGGGTTATTGGAAAACAAACATTTCTAGTTCCATTTGTGTTACTCTTATTTTGTAGTGAATTAAAATAGGTCTCATTTGCTTTTTAAAATTGTTTTCAGCTCACCAAAAATAGATTTTTCTCGAAAACGGAAAGAGCTACTGAAATGGCATAAGAATGCATAATTAAAAAAATGCAAAATAAAGATATTTATTTCTAAATATCGCTCCTAAGCCAAAACTAAAAATTCAACTTTCAACATCCTGTTTTTTCTAAGCCTCTCAAATTTCGCATGGTACAGCGTTTAGACCGAAGGTCATAATCACCCTGTATATTCAGTTAGTTGCGAAAATTGATACTCACTTGATGTTGGACCAAAGGAACCTCAAACATCTTTGATTGCTTCGTTTCATTTGGTTTAATGCACCTGTGGAAATTGCTTGATTATTTTAATCAGTGCCATCGGGAAAACTCACCGAATATAATGAGTTTGTCGATGTCCCAGACTTTTGAACAAAGAACCCAACGAAACTTGAATCTGAGCAGAGGTACTGATAGGTCGCTTTACACTGCTCCTAAAGTAGAGGAATGATTTATTTGAGTAGAGGAAATTCACTATCTGCCTGACCTTTTAGGATTGCCTTCAGGAAACAATTCCTGCATTATACTTAAATCACATCTAAACATTGCTCGTGAAAGCTCTTTAGGCAGATTGTCTCGATTTTTTTCGATAAAACCGTGGATTTTGTAGGCTACTGAGCCAGCAAAGTGTCGAATTCTGCAACATTCCAAGAATAACACTACCAGACAAGTGAAACTCTAAATAAACTCACTGAAAACTATTTGCATTGTTAACAGCATCAATTAAACAATGCGTATGTCCCGAACAGCACTGTTCTAAGCGCGTTAAAAACGCATCGTCAGTTTTAATGTGAGGCTCTTCTAGCAAAGCCAATATACCATGGTTATCGGTTTCAAACAATTGACAAATGGCTCTGAAAAACATGCATCAAACCAGTTTTTTATGACTATCAGTGCGAATTACATATTATTGAAAAAGTCGATCTTGGTCCAATCCAGTCCCTCTTTAATGAGTTCCTCTTGTTCTTCCTTCAAGCAAATGTTTGTCATGAATTGATGTAATTTTTCATTGCAATAGTTGATAATTAGTTGCTCGAAACTGTTGGTTTCCAATGACTCAAATCCATACAGATCGAGTACACCTAACACTCGTTTCTTGCCGAGTGGTTTGGCCTGGAACGTTTTGGTAAAATTAAACTGTTGATGGTCTAGGAGACTTTTCCAAACTCACTTTTATGGAATCATTGATTTTGTTGATCAACCAAGTGAAGAGTCGGCTATACAAAGTCCTACATAGAATATCTCGGAGCTTTGTCGCTTCTAAAGCACTCATATCTGTTAAAACTCCGTCGTCCAATTGCTTGCTAGTTAAGACTCTTTGAATCCATCTGTGGTCTGCTGAGAGTAACTCACACACTTCGAATAATTCTGAAAATCAGCAATCAATTCCAAAATTAATTTCCTTAGAGTAAACTGTGTAAGTCATTGGCAGATAAAACAAAGCCAATTTTTTAAAGGCAAATTACAGCAGAAAAATGGAAAATGGCTCTGCTGATGTGAAGTGATAAAAGAAATAGATGTGTTTAATCCTTACAACTTTATGAATAAGTTGTGGAAGGATTCGAATAAACATGAACTATTAATACTAAAACTCACTCACCATAATCATTACTAATTGAACACCCATCTGTACCATCTATATTATTGCAAGGCACAAATTGTAAATTACCTGTGGAGAAAATGTTGAAATTTATAATTTTAAATGATGACCAATTCAGCCATTTACCTAGTTTTAGAATAACAGCTAACACTCTAAAAATATCAACAATATCGTTTGGCACGAACCCCAAAACTTCCAGGGCTCCTTTCGTGTATACAAACAGCTTCTTGTCATCTTCTTCAGTAACTGTGGGATGATTGGATTCTGTTTGGAGAATGGCATATTGCTCGACGTTCCGTTGCAGTTTTAAACACTCTACAAATGGACAAAAAAGCTGAAGATCTTGCAAAGTGGAACTACTATTGAGCCCCAAGTATGTTTCAGTGTTAACGGGGAAAACTTACTGAGCAGCTGAATATCAGCTCCAGATAGAAGTTGATAAAAAATATGGAAATTTCTATCGTGCGAGCCCAAGCTTATAACTCTTGCCTGCAATGCAAATGTGTTTAATCAATCATTAAATTAACATTTTCGACTGGGAGTTTCTTAATGATATTTCAATATTTAAGAGTTTTATTAAATACATATGTTCCAAAAAATATGCTCCTAAACATCAAACGTTGGCGTATATTGTCCATGAAAACTGAATTTTCTCGAGCAATTAAATGGATTTCTTTTTTTTTATCAAATAATGGAATAAAGTTATAAAGCGCTTTTGACTTTACGAGTATAATTTAATGTAGAATTAAAAAACAAATGCTTTATGGAAAAAAGGCATCAACTGATTATTCATTTCTTTAAAAACATCAAAAGCAAAGCGAATACTTTCATTAGCAGCATTCTTCATTCAATTGCTCTCTTAACTATTCGAAAATAATTAAGTAACACCTTATGTCAACCAGATATTTACCTTATCCAAAAAATCTGGTAGCAACAATAAAACATTATAAATTATACATTTTAAAATAGGTTTTGCAGAAACAACTTACAATTAGTTAAATGGCCCCCAATAGGGTCTCCCTTAAAGTCGAACTCAATGTCCAAAAATTTCCCCTAAAATTATAAACATTTTTTGCATTCTATGCCAAAAAAGGTGCCAACTTACAAATCTAGAAGCATTGCCATTTTTCATAGTTTTGGCATTTCCAAAGGCTTCCAGCAAGGTGTTGGCTTGCACTAGACGATCTTTGATTGTTTGCACTTCCACCGAATTTCCCGACACCAGAACCAAAAATTGTAAGACTATTCTAGCTGCTTCTGTTTTTCCTGAGCCACTTTCGCCTGAAATATCCAAATAAGCTAGAAAATGCCTTAGGCAAACTTGAATACTGAAATAGGCTACCTGTAACTATAATGCATTGATTTTCGCTTTTATCATTCAACCATCTGTAAGCTGATTCTGCAACTCCATATCTGGAAGAATAATTTGGGTTTATATCAGCGAAATTGTGCTGAATGGCAAAGCCTTACATATGCGGAGGTAACTGAAATGGGGGTCTTTTCATATAAGTTTCAACCAAATCTGCAGAGTACAGGGCCAGCTTCTTGTAGGGGTTTACAGATACTAAAATATTTCCAATGTATGTGTAAATGTGGTCTCTTTTAAAGCGCTGCTGCAAATTAGCTATAAAGCTATCTTCGGTAAGTGGATCTAGCAGGACTGTATCCCATGCTCCTACTTCTTGGTTCAAGTTGAGCATTGCACCAGTCTAAAATATTTTATCTCGAATAACTAATTTTCTTTCTGCCGTAAAATAACTGGTGGATCGTACATTGGCCAGTTATGAAATTCACTAAATTCCACTTTGAGCAATGGTATAGAAAATGTGGATGTGTACATCTATTTAATTAAGAAACAAAATGAAGAAATGGACGGTAGTAAGTAAAACTAACCCTTCTCGGAATGCCGCCCCCTTGGCGGCATTTAGCTTTGCAATTATTGCTTTTCAGTGTGCCCTAGAAATCCACCAAACTTTAGTTAGCAAGCGAAATGCGCTGAATAAACTGAAGTTTGGGATAGTGACAACTAAAAGGGTCAGATTCATTATAAAAAACGAACAATTAAGTGACCTAATTTTCAAGGGAATTGTTTGCGTTTTGTTATTTTTTCCTGAAAATCGAACATTTTCCACTACTTGTCATAATTATACGCAATTATACGTCACTCTTTCGTTAGGATCTTCGTCTTTTCAGCATTTCCAGCCTTTTCAGGGTGGGTTTACAGGGGCGTGTCGAACAAAAGAGCCAAGTTGGATGGCAAGACACTTTTATGTCTTCCTGCGGGATTCGCTGCTTGAATGCGTCGCTGTGAATTTACCCTTAAAAGGGGTGAACTGAGTTGACAACATTGAGTGGATGATATAGGGGGTATCCGAAACGTTTCTTCGGAAAACTTCTTTCGGCAGGATTAGTACATTTTTCCTTATTCCAAAAATTATTTGTCCCCTTAAGCCGCGAGAAAAATCTCTTTTATTTGAATTGTCGGACTCTAAAAATATTCATTTCCGTTTGAATGTCTGTTCAATTGAGTTCGGTTCCTCAAGGATCTATTTTTCTGCTGCATTCTGGCATGAAATTGCTCCAACATTTTTCTGATATACCATGGGATATCAGCAATAATGCGGATAATTTTTTCCAGGAAAGTAAGCATTAGGACAACCCAATAATGTTAGTTGTATAGGTTTGGCAGAATGCAGTATTTTCACAGTTTTTTTCCAGATCAGATCGTCATATTAACCTGTCCGGAATTTTTTCAATGTCCAGAAGAATAACTCCTCAAAAGAGTGGTGCATAAATATCATAAAGAATTTCCAGTCAAACTAACGATTATGAAATAATCGGTTTCAACGTCTCATCAATTTAATGTGTCAGGATAATAGTCTTCCAATTTTACCTTCCGTTGACAAAAACATGTTGATTTTTTAAAGGCATTTTTGCATTTTCCTCTTGCAAATATTTAAAGTAGAAACACGAAACATAATTGAGATTAGCAGAGTATTGTAAAGAATAGAGTTTATGCAAATTCTACTTTTTGAAAATTTGGTTTTCAAATTCCAGATTTTCAAAATATGGACTTTAGAATGTTTGCTAATTTTTGTTAAAAAAAGCGGAATAGAAACACAAAATATCTATTGAATTGAAAAATAAAATATCTATTGAACTTGAACGAATATTCTCAATTTCAGACTGAGTAGCTATTAAGCTTGTTTTTATAGTTTGCATATTTGCAGAGTATCATATAAGATATTTAAGGTTTTTCGGTTTATCTAGGCGCAACTTCAAATAATGAAAAATGGGCTTTCAGGGCTTTGAAATTGTGAATTTTGCTTCAGGGACTTCAAGAATCGCATGATTTGATTTTTCTATGGTTTTCTTTAAAAACGTATTACTATGATGAATAGTTTCTTAGGTTGGCTCTTATGTTTTCCAAACATAAAATTTAAAAAATTGTTAAGTTTACTATCTTCTCTATAAATACTGGAATAGGTTCGTAATTTTTTTGTCCAAGTTTTGCAAAAAATACTACGCTGTTAAACATCATTAATGAAAACGCCCTATGTTAGGAATAATGGAATTCAGCATCAGAAACAGTAGTAATTAATAAAAACCCTTTTATTCAAGTAAAATAATTTATAATATATTAAGTTTTTATTATTTTACACACAATCGACTATGACTCAATTAATAAACTATAAAAAAACAACACAGAATAAATAGTATAAAAACAATAATACTTTTCGACTACAATATCAAATAAAATGAACTATAAAGCTCATTTTTAATATATTTCAACTGATTTTGTTCATTTAAAAAAATATTTGAAAAAGCAAATAAGTAAACTAGAAAGTCCTTTGGGGTTCTTAGTAACAGAGCATTTTTACTCCTAACTCATCTACACGATTAGAACATTGCTCATAACATAAGTACATTACATAATTTACACATAGCTTTCATTTTGAGTAGAGTATGCTAAAAATGAGTCTAATAGTTTCGGCTCTACAAGCTCCTGGCAGTCTTGTTCATTGAACACATCCCTGCCGCATGCTTCAGATATTTTTCTCAAAGTTGCCTAGAAAAGCAACAGTATTAGTAAAACTTTCAGGCTTAAGCCGCTGATGAAACTCACCAAAGTTGCAACTAACACAGCATCACTGTTATAACGCGCATCCCTTTCTCTGCATAGTTGAACTAGCCGGGTTAATCCTCCATTTTCCACAACTTGTTTTGAGGCCTCAACATCTCCGCACAGCCTTGAGAGAGCGATGACGCTTTTTTGCTGTAGCCGTCGCTCCACATCTTCATTTTGCCGAATTGTTGGCGACTTTAGAAAGTGTAAAAGCGCCACTGGAGCCTAAAAGCGGTAATAAAAAAGATTATAAAGTACAAATCTGTTCTAAGTTGAACATTTGCCTACCTCAAATGAGGTCAAGTTTTCTCTTGCTCCTTCCATAGCTGCCATGTTAGCGATCAAAGTGGCTACTTGTTCCAGCAAAATTACACTGACCAAAGGCCCTCTATTTTTGACGGCTGAAAGTAAAGTTGGTGCAGTTTCACTTTGAATCAAATGCTTGATGCATTTGTTATCCATGGAGCTGAGGTTTGCCAATGCGGCAGCACATAGCAACAGATTCTGACAGCACTTAGTGGCCACTGAGAACTTGGTGAGCGATTGGACTAGATTTTGCAAGTATTCCTGCAGACCTTTAATCTAAATTGAATGTTTTGAATTAATTAAGTTAATTGAGCGAAGTGGGAAAATCTTTTCTTCTTCTAGTCGCTTACCGAATGATTATCTTCCAGCCATGGCGCGGTCACTTGAGCCAAAAGAGCCACAGCTTCGCTTCGCTCCGGTTCTGGCCTTGATTCCTCCTCTAAGGTTTCAGCGATTATTTGAATTCCCGAAAATTTCTCGAAGTGCCTAATTGCTGATGAGTTGGTGCACATTGTGCTTAAGGCTCTCAAAATCAGAGTTCTCAGCGAGGATCCGTCGCATTTTTCGCAGAGTATTAGCAAAATCGGAATTATATCTGCCTGAAATAGTCAATGAAAGTTCAGAAACTGGATTTTGTTGAAGTTCTTTCCTTGCAAACCTTGAGAAAATGCTGTATCAAATCCGGATTTCTCAATGTAACCGAAGTGATTCCAGTTAATGTGGAACGCAGGTCTATATCGGAAGTGGGATCTTCCAACTTATCCACCAGCTTCTTCACTTCGTCGCTTAGAACCCGGCTCTGGATCGATTCCCATTGGGCAAAAAGTTCCGACAGGGCCTTTTCGACAGCCTCTCCTGATTGGGCACTTCTGATCTGATTGTACAGTCTCTGTACTTGAGGGCTCACTTGCAGAGTGTGTGTTTTCAGAAAGTCCAGTATATTACCGGTCAGGCTCTGGATTAAGGGATTTATGTGAGCTGCTTCACTGAGAAAAAAACAATTTTTTCAAATGTTTGGCCAGAATGAAGTCCAGATTTTCACCCATTCAATTTCAGATTTATGGTAGTTTCGCTGCTTGACTGTAGATGAACGGTAGAAACTGTACACGAGTTTCAATTAAGATGAGAAAGCTGCCTATTTGAAATAAAGAATAATGGTTTTGTTAATTAGGTGATTTTTCTGAAAGTGAGTCTGAAATTTTCATAATTTTGCAGCGCACTTTGAACAGATCATCAAATTCACCAGATTTAGTTTCAATTAATTAATTATTTCATAGATTAATGATTGAATATAAAAAAAATGCGGGACGGCAAAATTGGAGCCATTGTTGTTATGCTCCTCTTTTTTCTGTCTTGTTCGTATTTTCTTGTTATTTAAACTGTAGCAAAATTTAATTTGCAACATTATCTGCGACAATAAAATATCTATTTTTTACTGATATTAATTGTGCTCTCGTTGACATTCTTCGTTCAAATTCGGCTTCTCTTCTTGACAATTTAAAATGGTTTGTTTTACATTTTTATCCATTCGTCCAGTCCACAGGGATTGAAAGTTTTCCTAATAAAACTTACCTATTCAAGTTTCTATAATCCATTTCAATGCACCTGGAATGCGATAGAAGGCCCCTCAAAATGGTAGTGGCGCAAGCTGCTAAATGGCTAACTTTTTGGTTCAGTTCGGCTGAAATCGATTTGCATTGAAGGCTGATGGTGCATTCCTGTTCCAGCGATAATTTGGCATCTTCCAACCAACGAAGAACTGCTTTATTGTCCACTATTACGCCATCAGTCGGAATTGGAGGCACTCTGAAGGGAAAAAGTCATTCATTAACAATAATTTTCTAAATTTCTTCTTTGTATACTACTGACCGTTCCTGGTTTTGGTATCTCAGCTTCAGTCTCTCTTGCAACCTGTCTCTTTCTCTTCGTCGCTGCTTCATTGCGCCTAAAGATCCACCCTTTGGTGTCGATGTATATCCAGCTCCTTCTAGATCTTGAAAAAGCTGCTCAAGCTCACTCTCGCTCGATGTGGAGTTGAACGAAGTCACAGCCTCATAATCATCCAGATCAGATGATTGTGAGCTGTCCAGTAAGTCTGGAGCCGATCGGAAACAGGGACGTATCACTTCTCGATGATTTCCGGCCAATGGAAGCGATTTGGTAGCAGAAATTTCACTGCTGGTCTCGTAATCGCGCCCTTCTGATAGGCGACTGGTTTCTTCTTCTTCATTTGGTTCTGCGTTTGAAAGCGAGCTGGCTGATGGTGTGAGCTTTGAATACTGATTAGCGTTTGTATCGGGACATTCTTTGGTGTTTTTGTTGGTGAAGAGGTTTCTGCTGACTTTTGGTGAATGCTTTACGTATCTGAAATTATTATTTATGGTGATTTGCATGACAACACAAAACGCCTACAAAGTAGGTAATTATTGGATCCAGTAGGTAGCTACCGCTTACCGATATCGTTTGACGGGTTCGGTAAATGGAGCGCTTTCGGTGGAGAACCGGGGGTTTTTTTGGGCAAGCGGAGAATTTCTTTTTTCGCTTTTTATCAGTCGCTGTTCAATGTTTTTCTTAACCGGAGTGGATTTCTCCTTGTAATTACTGTTGAGATTTGGATTGTCTTGGACTGGGATGGAGCTTTCGGTTCCTGACAAACGTAGCCAGTAAATTTTTTAAAAACTGAGCCTGTGATTTTTGAGGTTTTATTGAAAAAAACTGTTTTCTTTAATTTACCTTTAAATATGTTTTTTGCTATGATTGATCTCGACGTTAACTTGGGGGTGTCTTCATTGTTATTTACTTCGGCGTTTTTTTCAGTACAGTCTTCCTTCGACGTTGATCCATTAACTTTCCTGTAGTTCAATATATGTTTTTTTTTAATTCGAATAAATGTTTCAATGCTGAACCTTTCAAACCTGTTTCTCTCTGGATGATTTAGGCTGCTTTCCGTGTCAGAAAATCCAGAATCTTGACTGCCCGGACTGGAGGAAACCTCACGAAATTCCACACTTTCGCTGCCCCACCACACTTTGCTTGGGCTTCGCTTGAAGTTCATTTCAAAGCTTCCCTCTAGGGTTTCCTGTAATTTTCCAAGCTGATTAGTTTGGCGTCCAAACTAAGTTTAAATCGAAAAATGGACTGAACGGAAAAATTCCTAGGATTTTATGTGTGTATATATTTTTATCATATCTCATGCCATCGTACCGATGTTTATCAAAAGCATGGATTTTATTTTATTTATTCTTCACAATGTTTACTAAACTTTTATGATGGAGCTTTAGGTGAGTAACCCTTGTTGACTTAGATATGGTGTTAAGTAACTGTCTCTTATCATTGGTTTTATCGGTGATTGGAATGAATTATTCGATTTTTCTCAAAGTTGAGTTAATAGCAGTGTTTATTATTGTTTTATTCAGAGGTATTTCAATGTTAAAGTGGTGAAAAAATCATCATGTCTGATTGCAAGTCCAAAGTCCATTACGCTTAACTGAGCTCAATGCTTCTCTTAACAGCAACAATATCAATTGGCTGGTTTATATTTAATTAGTTTAAACGGTGTAAATCAGGGCCAAATTGCTGTTCATAAGCATCAGTAAATTTAAAAATATGTCGACTTTAATCAACTTGAAGAAATAACTCCAAACCGCAACAATTGCTTTATGTTAAAAACAATTACGGAGAGTGAATAAAATGTTACTAATTTCAACCACATAAGAACATTATTATGTTGTTTACAACAATAATTATATTGTTCTAATGAGTCACTTTACAGTAGCTAATGTTACTAGAGAGTGGCCCGGAAACATTAATTTGAAACAGGTGAAAGAAATCTGCTTCCCAAAAATTAAAATATATACGGCAAATGAACAAAAACTGGCTAAAATGTCCATAAATTCCCGTTGTTCATCAACAGGTGACCATTATTGCATAACTCCATCGGTACATGCAAAGGTGGATCTTTTAATTTGATTGCCGCAGAGAAACTGAGAAAAAACTGGCCTTGTCGGCTGATTGGTGCAATAAATAAGTTAATTCATCGTAAATCCTGTTACAAATTGCTATAATTTGCATCATCGAATTTTTTTTATCGAGGATGTGATGAACCTAATCACTGAATATCGCATAATTTGCTACATGGAATCAAATTAGGAATTTTCATGTACTGTTAGTACATAGTAATTTATTTTCTATGGCAGATATAATGGATAATAATGGTAATTTTGTCAAATAAAAGTATGGAATATAATCTGTGAGTTGCTGAGCTTTTCGGGCTTTTAGTGGAAAAAAATAGGAAATTATTTTCCTCAACGGCTTGAAAGTCCGAAAAACTCACCAATTACAATAAGCTCTGTCAATATAAATTGTAAATTTAGTTAAATTGTGGACGAAATTTGAATTATTCAATCATTTTAGTCTTTGTGCATTTGAAAAATTTGATTATGAACTTTTACATATTACTTTAGTAGTCTCTTGTTGAAGTTTCATATTCCATCATGCTAATTTCTTGTTTTACTCGGGAAAATGATATATCAGCTTCTAGATCATCATCATACAGTTTCTGGGAATTAATGGCCAAATAGGTCATGTTAAATTCTCAGGCATTCTTTAAAAGGAAACTTCTAAAATTTCCAAATTTGTTAAATACCGTTAAAACACTGTTTGAAAATCGTCATAAATCAAATAATATCTAATTAACGCAAATCCGGTAAGCTATGAGTTACTGTGCAAAAAGTTTATTTAAATTATATATACAATACACTGGGTTTTACAAAATTCTACATCTTTTAAAAAGTGGTCCGTGTCTCTAATATACAGGGTGTTTTATTTAAGGTGGTTCGTTCGGTTATGTCTCGGAAACTACTGTTGAAACCAGATTATTTTGCCTTTCGGCTTGAGATTAATTTGTTTGGAATTCATTTCTACTTTATTTCTGACTGAAGAACAAATCGGAGGCATATTCTTATGTGATTCTTGTCCTATCCAATCCACAGAATTTCACCTATTTAATTCCTTCTAAAATGCAAGTGTTGGATGCAACTGTATTCGCTGCTTTATTAAATGGAAATTAGTGAACCATTTTCAAACACGTGAGTATGCATGCAATGTTGTATGTGTAAAGCAAAAGTGAATGATTTACATGGCGATCTTAATTAAAACCCAACATTCTTCGTAAACCGAAGATTTTTTAACAAACACGCCAATACAGGATATTAGTTGGAGGATTAATTGAAATATTTTCAAAATAGGAAAAAGCAATTACGTAGTTACTTCTGGGTATGTTGCATATCTCGGTATTTGGAACTATTTGTAGCTGAGCGAAGTTTTTGGTTTAAGAAGTATGTATTAGGTTCGAAAAAGAAAAACGCAAAAAAATTAAGTTCAGGTTTTAAAAAGGCGAAACTTTCAAATTCACATTATTGCAATAAGTGAAAATACATAGATTGTTCAGTTTCTATAATTCTATTCGGAAGACTGTTGAAAAGTGGAATGCTACTGAGTAAGCGCCACATTCATCCCATTTTAGTATGTGCCTAATAAATACATCCTTAGCCGTTCTTGTTTAGTTTTAAGTTAAGTGAAAATGATTGAAATAAGGGAAGAAAGTAATGAAATAGTACACATTTCGGCAGGCAAATTGCAATAACAATACGAAAGCCAATTTGGTACTTAGACTTAGTGTGTATGTAATTTAAAGGGTTTTTTATATCCCTTACTATAATCTCAGGACGAGCGCTTTTGACATACACGACAGGGTGGCTAAAAATGACAAGTAAATAATAATTATTCTGGGAGATATTGTATAAAGAAACAGTGAAAATTAGTCAAAAATTATATTAGATTGAACTTTAAAATTGCAAAACAAATTTGTTTAAAATATTTAGTGTGTTTTTTACAATTTTTAAATTTGACCTGTAATTTTTAATAAAAATACCAAATTAGTGAACGAAGAAAATAATCATAAATTGAACAACAAAAAGCAAATGATGAAGACTAAAATCCAGCAAATCGTGGAACATTTCAATGATAAAATCTTAAGCAATGGACGAAGAAAAATCTAATAATCAAAACTAATAAGATTTGAAGTATTCACGGTTTGAAAATGAGATAATTTTTTGGGTTTGAGGAAAAACGTTTTAAAATACATTAGAAAAAGTAGAACGCCTGGCGTGACGTGAGATTAATATAAGACCGCAGCCTGAAAATTTTAAATTTTCAAAAAATATTGAATAGCGAATTTGAAGCGAACGAACTACTTATAAAATCGGACTATTTGAATAGAAAATTTGATATAATTTGCTGTAAATCAAAATCGATTGTAAGAGTCTTACAAGTGGCAACGAGCTGATAATTTCCGAAAAAAAAAACACAAACTAGAAAACTCCAAAATCACGCGATTCTAAAATAATCACAGTTACTAAGTTTACTACAAGTAAGCTTCACTTTTCAAGGCTTGATAACAAATATCTAAAAGACCAGTAAATAGAAAATGTCAAGGTTAAAAGCTCTAACAATAACTCACCATTGTTTATCCTAAAATAAAAACCAGGATTTAAAACCCCTACACAATTGACAAAATGTAGAAAAAACACAATCAAAAGTTCGTTCAACCACACAAGAACTAGCCTATATCACCCATACCGCAAGCACGAAAGCTAAGTTGCTACTGTTAAGAGCTCTACCGTAGTCGCACATTTTCTTCTTCATTCTCTTCACCCCAAGTATTATGCTGATTCAAAGATCAACAGCTGGCCTATCCAGCCCTAATGTTTCACTTTCTTTGGCAAGAATAATGCTACTTTATTGCATTTCCCATGGCTTTTGGGAATCATCTGCGTTCAAATTTTAAGAAAATCGCTCCCTTACCTGGTTGCTCACACAAAGCTGGAATCTCAAATGTTTTAAGTCGTTTAGTGTTTTAATCTGGGGAGCAATAAAGCTGATTAATAAGGAAAATTAATAGTGCAATTAAGGAGGCAATTTACTAATACATTGAACTACCAGTCGCGTGCCGAAGCAATAAAGATGTTTGGAAGAGTTGGGAAAGCGCTACTCTGGTTCCGACACCTAAATTAATCCATTGAGCGTTCAACCGTAAACCATTTTACAATATGGATCCATTAATTTATAAAGTTTTTTCTTCAGTGTCATGTTCTTGATGTAAAAGTGGTATTTAATGATTGGTAAATAGCTTTATGTCGCCGGGAATTCCGTGAGGCTGGTTGTGGGCGCTAACTTTAATCGAGTTTAAACACTCCGGTAAACGAGAAAGAAGTTATTTGCAATTAAAATCATTTGAAAATATATCAGTGACCGAATTATTTCTAGTTGAAAAGCTACAATTCCTCTTCAAGGTAATCGACAACCGTTTGACGAGTGAGTGAACAAAGGAAAGCGACCCTGATTATGTATTTTCCTCCGACTGATTTATTTACGGATTTGATAAAGTGTATTTGCGGATTTTATATTTAGTTTATTCTATTCTAGCAACAGCCAGTTAGAGAGCAAATATTGACAGAAGAGTTAGCTTGATACGGGTTAGTTTTTTTGAGAATTCAGACCGTGGTGGAAAGAATTTCTTTCTGACGTTTCGCAAGCTCTAGTGGCTTGCATCTTCAGAGGTATTAAGAACTACGGAAGTGGTTGAATAGACTAAAAAACGGTAGATTTAAAAATAAATAACTAGATATTTAACGTAAAATTGCATCAGTCCAGTGAAAGCTTTTAAGCGAAACACCTCTGAAGGTGCAAGCCACTCGTACTTGCGAAACGTCAGGTAGAAATTCTTATTCTCGACGGTCTTAAACGCCGAAAAATTAATCATATTCAAATATTGACAAGCTTATAAATCGCATTTCAGTTGGGAATGTAGAAAGTGATAACGGTCGAAAGTCACATAACGGGCACGTGCTAAGAAAATAGATATAATAAACGCATAGGTAAGGGGAGATAATCATAACGCACAAATTTGGTCGTTATGAATCCTAAGCGAAGCATATCGGAAGGGTTCCTGAAGAAGTTTGTCTGCCTTGTTGGTATCGTCGTACAGGAAATGGGCAATAAGGCTGGGTTAAATGTAGTCCAAGTATTAAATGACCTGCCCGGTATATTTCTCGAACAGATAATGCTCAAGGATTTTTATACAACCATATGATATCTTCTGGTTTCCCATTGGTTAATGAAAATTCTATAGTACCCGCATTAGTCATCAATAATAAAACGACTTGACCATCCATATCAATCCGGACATGCCATTTTAATGAGTAGATCAATTTCAGCGCAACTTGCGAGCGATAAAAGAAAAACGCTTATTTGCATCTGCTAATATGAACGAGATTGTGAAAATGAATCAAGCTTGTTCATTTAATTCTCATAATTGCACTGAAATTACAGGAAGAACTTTACCAGCTTAGCTTCCGCAGATAGTTCTTAATGGAATTAATGCGTGTGTCAGACTCTGACTAATAAAATTTTACAAGTGCGCTATATAAATCAACTGGGTATGATTGAACAATGGGAATTCTTCATCTTTACCAATTAATCAGTATAAATAATGGAATGTTTATTTATTTGTCGTATAAGTCACTAATAATTTTTTTATTTTACTGTTTTACTTATTGCCTCACTGACTGGCAATTATATGCAAAATACTCATTTAGTTAAAGATAAGCTTTTTCTTGGAAAGTTCCCATTGAAATCCTTATCAGTGCAGGGTGTGGCTCTGCATTAAAACCCAATTCAACCACTTGACCGTATGAAATTAGCCCATTGAATTGAAAATGTACTTAGAAGATCCATTTCTAGATTATCTGAAGCTCAGCATATAGAGTAACATAAGTACCATTCAGATTTACATTAGGAAAGTCTGGGCAACGAAACCGGCAGGCAGAAAGCACTTGTGGGAATTAAACAGTTCAATTTTAATGAAAACATGCTCAAACATGGAATTTGATAGGATTGCTAACATGAGTTTTTCATACTGAGTCAGCAGCTAACGATAAACTGCGGTAATTCGAACTCAAAACTGCATAGATAGCGACTTTGAAACATGGTATGTGAAATGATTAGTTATCGAAAAAACCTTAACCATTTTTAAGCTAAGTGTATTCATTTGATTTGCTTCAAATCTGAGGCCAGACCAGAAGGTCGCTTGCGTTTGTTTAACAGATTTTTATATTTGGAATAATTGATCAGAAGACCCCGAATTGACAAAACAAACAAAAAAAAAATGGTGCGCAAGTTGAAAAACTTTTATCATGTTAAGCTGAGAATCTGCTCATTATCTTCTTCTGCACAAGAAGAAGTTGATGTATTAATTATCACATTAACGTGCCTGTAAGCTCACCTTTAGTTCTTGGGAGTGTTTTTTATTCATCGGCATTTTTTGCAGAAATCTGAGATGCTTGCTTTAATAGAGATGTTGTGTTTGACAATAAACCTTTTTTTCAACGTCCGCTACCTAGTTCTAACGAGGTAATTTAGTTTTGAGCAGACACTCGTAAGTTCAACTACATTCTACTAATTCTAGCTCTGATATTTCCACAAGAACAGGAAATTTGGGAAAAGGCAATAAAATTTTCTTTGCTTAAAATTGATACTTTCGGATACTTTATCGTCCATGTGACTAAACTATTGTAATAGAACCATTTGTTAGAGAGAAACATACAGATGTTCCAAATAAGTAAAAATTTTCGATTCGATGACTTTTCTAAGTGAATAACAACCGAAAAATGCATTTACGAGTATATATATTTTTTATGGAATACACAGGTATTCCAATTAATGTACAGACATGGTTTATCAAGAGAATTCACAAAAAAGATTTTGAGTAGGTAAAATTTTTATCGTTTTACTTACGTAAAAAGATTTGCAAGTATCTCTAAGACACAATTCTGAAATATTCTTCGGTTTTCATCACCCCAATCAACCAAAAAATCTAAGACATCTAAGAATTATTATTATTATTACTAAGAAGGATAACAAAAGTCCCGTAATTTGAAAATCTGTATACCATAAATTAAATACTGACAAGTATACACTAGGGGAAAATGTGAATTGCGTCTGTATTTTTTTGCCTTTCTGTGCTTTCGACACTTCGATGAGTGTAAAAATCTCCAAAAAACCGTATTCACACAACTCACAATGATATCAAAATTATTTCGCCCAAAAAATACATTAGTACGTTTTGAGAACCATTAAATAAAAAATAATAACTCCAAAAATCAACTGAACTGAAAATTTGTTTAAACCGATACATGTCCTGAAATTTTGATGAAATCTGGCTTAGTTGAAACCTGACAACTATGAAATTGGATAATAATTTTTGGTTTTTTCATATAGATTTATTTATGTTTAAATGTTGATTTAAATTATGCATTGACTTTATAATTTATTAATACAAATAGTATTTTAGAACTCTCTCGTAAACGAGTTGCACCGACAATTTTCTGGTGTATGTGTATTTGTGTATTAAAATCGCTTGGCCCAATTTCTTATCTACAAACCAAGTTTAAGTAATGGTGGCAAACTTAATAAGATAAAATTAATCTATAGTTTAATTAAAACCTGAATAGTTGTGGATGGGAGTCGTGTGTTTAATTGACAAATACGTGCCAATTTTAAATTATTACAATCCAGAATTTTAGTTAGTGGCAGGTTGAATAGCATTTCGTTTGCATGCTAAAATATATTTAAAAAAGTAAAGAAAATGGAGGAAAACGGAGTTAAAAGGTTTTCTTACAAATTTCTCACGCATGATGCAGAAAAATACGAAAGGTCCTGAAATTCTCGATCATTTGCTAAAAGTCAAACCACTTCTTCCCAGTTAAACAAGAAGTGCCTTTTGATGAGAAAAGCACTAAACCTGAAGAATATTCTTGGTGCGTACTTCTAATGCTATATTCCTACGTTCGCTTCATTCAGACTTAAGTTAATTAACCATTAAAGCTAGATTTACTAGTCAGCTTGTTTTCGTACTGTGCAGTGACAAATTGTACTGAACATTGCCCGTTATGTAAACTGGTATGTATGAAAGGGCCATTAGAGCTGCCGGTAACAGGAAAGCAATTATATCCTATGCGAAGCTCTATCTTAAAACGTATGGCCTTATGGGATTAGGTTCAGGTGTTTGTCAACAACCTAAACCAGAACAACGGAAATGTTTAACACTATCAATATATGAACGGACTTTTGTGTGGATCTAGCGACCGTGTAGAGGGTGTGCGACCAGGTGTGCACGTGCCCAGCACACGAGTTACTAATCGAATATTTCCCCAACCCTAACGATTTTTCAGTGGCGGCTAAAATTCAAGGGGAAAATAGAAAAGTCGAAAAATGATGTGAATTTGTGAAATTTCCGAAGCTTATCTCAAAAGCTATAATATTTACGAACGAAAAAAGAATTTTTTTACGGAGTTTAGTCTGAACTCAATTGGAAAACTAAATTTTCTACCATTCAAATCGCCTCAACTGAATAGAGTGACACATTTTGAGTTCTATCGATAAAATGTTCCATTTTTATATTTGCCCTTTAGTTTAATTTAAAACTGCATTGTTTCCCAATTTCTTATTTGGTTTATGGCGATTAATTTTGTTTCTTTATGGAATTTTTTTTAGGTGATTTGTTTATATTGGAAATTTTTGAAGATGGTTGAAATGATTTAACGACACCTTAAGTACTTTATCAACCTTCAAAAATTGTCTATGATGTGATCAGTTAAAGCTCATTATTTCAAGGTTTTCCTTATAGGTAGTTTTATAGATGGATTTTGGCCAAATTCAGCCATATTGAAACCAGACATAATTTTAACACTTTGCTAGATTTTGGCTGAATTTGCTATTTGAATAATTTTAGAGAAAAATGATTCTCTAGTTCTTAAAAAATATATTCCAAATATCAGCAACAATAAAGTAAAATGAATCCACACGCCTCTGCTGATCACCCTTATTTTCACGCATATGCACCCGTATTTGCCCACATGGAAAGAAAGTGAATCGCAGCTGTTTAGGATGTTCCAGATGCGATCATCAATTCGAATTTACCGGCATTGTAACAATATAGCGTAAACTCGCGCAAGCATTATTTCAGGCGCCACTAAATGCTCCTTCATCTTCATTCTTCCAATGAATTCTGCGTCATTTCCTTGCACCGATGACTAAATTATCAATGATTCTGATATGTTACGACTAGATGTTTTAACAATCATCATTTTGGTATGCTAATCTTTCAAACTGGTTTTGCAACGATTATTCACCATTCAGTTCCGTTTTATTTTAAGCCGAATTCCCAGCAAGGTAACTCATTAGCATTGCCAGGTGTCGGCTACTATTGTTATTCCTGCTCATATTTGTTTGTCATCAACTACGAAGAAGTTGAGAGTGAAATTGATTGGTTTTAAGCTAGTTGAGACTGTTTGCCTTGGGTTCAAAAAGATCTCATCTGAAGATAAAATAAACCTTAAAAGGGAATGTTTAGTAAACATATGTTAGTGTCTACTTTTAATGTTTCACATCTAAGACTTAAATACACACAATGTGTACGTCCAACATAAGCCATTAACATGTGGGAGTAATCAAAATTTTCATTGTTTCACCCTACTATTTAAGAAACTCAACTGAATCGCTTGTTTTAGGAAAACGACAATTTTCAAATCACAATTTCAGGTTTGTCTTCCAGACCTACACCTGGATAAATTTTAATGCACTAAATTAAATTATGAGTATATTAAATGAATAACTAAATTGAACTGAGAAATGAGACAAATTTTAATGATTTAAACAAACCGCTTTTACTTCTTGCTCGAGTTATGGTAAAGTGGGCGCTTAAAGGTTTCCAAATGCTACATATAATTTTAATAAATGTTAGTATACAGGGTGTTATTTAAATCCGCAGGTAATATTCAGGAGATGTTTCTGCGACTTATTTAAAGGAGAAAAGTTTATATCTAGTTTGTGTAAGTAAAATATATAACATAGCGAAAAACGGTTTTTTGTAAATAACTTTACAATCGTTCTGTTGATTTTGTTGATATTTGGCGGTGATATATCCAGCAGTAAGGGGTTAATTTTTCCTCAAATAGACAAAAACTTTTAACCCCAGTGGCGACCCAATTGTTGCCAAGAAAAATGTGCACCACTGGCTTCTATTCAATTTTTCGATGTTTTGCGTATTGACCATAAATTTCCCCGTACTACTTTCGTGTATCTTGACTTTTTTCCGTATCTCGCTTTGTTTTCCAAATAAAAAATTAAAACCTACAACATAATTAATTATGAAAACTACCATAGCATTCAGAAATTAAAATTACATGAAAGTTATTTGTCAATTAGATTGATTTTTCGGACAGATTAAAACTGTTTTCGATAAAACTAACGTCGTGTAGTGCTGAGAAGGAATCAATTCCTGGTCTAAACTCATATAAAATGTCACAAAATTACCTTCTGAAATTTGACTACCTACTTCTACTACGACTAAGAAACTCAAATATCTTTAATCATGCGAACGGGATACCACGTCTTTCCGTTATTAATGTTTTCAAACAAACGTGTTTTTTCTCTGTTTAAGAAAATCAGCCAAGAGCAGCCGTATCTCTTTTTTATTTTTTTATACCGGACACTATCACAAGTTTCCAAATTAAAAAGTTTATATTCATATGAAATTTTTACCGTTTGTTGAACGTACTTAATAAGAACCACTTTACATAGATATTTGTAAATGTCGATAGAGTATTTTTTCAGCCCAAATCGCCGTCGCAAAGAAAGCGTACCGCCACCTTGTCCTCCAGCGAAGAAAAATACCAGTAAGTAACCCCAATTCTTTGTCTGCAGGCTCCAAGCAGCAAAGAAGAGATCCGGACGGCCAAGCCCAACAAAAGGAGGCCATATGAGGAGCAATCCATGGAGGTGGCAAAAAAGCAGGCCACCCCTGCCGCCCAGCAGCTGGATGACGAGGCGCAGAAAAGCAGGCATCCCTGCCGCCAGCAGCAAAGGAGGAGCAAAATCCCTCCAATTGTCCTCCGGGAGAAATCCCGGTATGATGAAATTACCAGGATCCTAAATAACAAAAGGATTAATTATGGCTGTGGCGTGACCACAAGGAGGGAGTCAGGACTCACCCTCCACACCATTGAGGATTATAGGGCCATGGTGCGAGTGCTGGACACACATAAGTTCCAGTACCACACATTTCAACTGGAGGAGGAGAAATCCTTAAGAGTGGTCATCCGAGGGGTAGTTGAAACATGGACAGAAGGCAAGATAGGAGAAGAACTTGCCGCCCAGGGCTTCCACCCACCAGTATCGTCAGGTGGAAGAAGATGGGAACCCCATTGCAGTAGTCCTGGGTGCTACTGCCAAAATCCGAGAAGGCCCATTTTCGAGGTTAGGAGCCTCGGCAACCTGCGGGTTAGGGTGGATCCCAACATGCGAAGAGCAGTCCACCCAGTGCTTCAGATGTCAGCTGTTCGTTCACGGACAGTCAAAGTGCACCGCCGAAGCTAATGCGTTAAATGTGCGGGCAAACACGAAACTAGGGAATGTCACTCCCTAGGGAAAAGGCAGCTAAGTGCATCAACTGCGGAGGCGCCCATCCAGCCTCGTACTCTGGATGCCCGGCGAAGCCAGCACCTAAACCCAGCAAACTGTCACCAATGACAGCTCGCAGGACAAGCCCCAACTGTCACGCCACAACCAGCTAGGAGGACAATCAGCTACAGCGCGGCATTAACGAGAAGCCAGCCGCCCAGCAACCCACTCAACGGCAACAAAATGGGAAAACAGCCATGACAGCTGGCACAACACATCCAGGCCATGCAAACACAGATGCAGACGTTCATGGCCACTATGCAAGCCCAGATGCTAGCACTAATGAGCAGTCATGTCTAGACTGCTCAGGCCTAAATCTCTGTGTGTCGTCTCCTGGACGCCAATGGAGTAAAGAAAAGGAAAGAAGAACTCCAAGACTTCCTGGAGAAGTACAACGTGGATGTGTGCCTGATTCAGGAAACACTGCTGAAGCCTGGAGAAAGGTTCACACTCAAGAGCCACAAGATACACAGAGATGACAGGCCCACCAGGGGCGGGGCACTTTGGTCGCAGTGAAGAGGTCCATTCAACAATCAGATCGTCAAACCGCGAACCTGGAGGGATCCATGGTCGCCATCCAAATGGAAAGAGGTTGAGATCAGAGTCGGGTCCGTATACGTCAGTCCAAGCGCTACGTGTGTCCCGAGGATGTTCAAAATATCTTCCCGGATGACCGGCCAACAAACATGGCGGGGACTTCAATGCAAAAAAACAAACTGGGGATGCCACTATAACAACGCTAGAGGTAACTGTTATCAAACGAAGCAGCAAAGCAATGTTCGAGATTGCTGCACCTCTAGAGCCAACACACATCACCCTCAATGGCAGAGATGACATCCTGGACATATTCCTGTACAAAACGCAGGAAGACTGTCCACCCCGAGTACTTCAGGAACTTTGTCGGACCATTTGCCGATCCTACTACAGATTGGACCTAACCAAGTCAAAGATATCACTGTGACCAAAAGGACCACCAACTGGCAGGCTTTCCAGCAATATTGGAAACCACCAGCAGGATCCAGCCGCCCACAACAGAGGTAGACCTGGACCCTGCAGTCGAGAAGCTCACCAGGGAAATCCAAGAAGCCCTGGGCCTCAACAAGTCAGCAAGTCGTAGCAGCAACCACGAAGACAAAATACCTCCTGGTAAAAGCCAAAATCAGGGAGAAAAACCGACTACGACGAGAGCCATGCGGACACAGGACCCACACTTAAAAAGACAAGTCAACCGTTCCAGGCTGCGATCCAGAGAGACATCAAGGAGTTCGATCGCAGCACTGGGATGCCCGCATGGACGAAATAGAGGCTGATGAGTACACACACCGAGCTGTGGAAAATGGCCAGGAACCTCAACCAGGACCAAGGCAGCCAATACCACCATCCAGGATAACGGAAGAGCCACTGATGACCCCAGAGAGAAACTGGAGCTCTTTGCAAATCATCTGAACTCCAGTGCAAAGTAAACCTGGTTGATCACCCAGACCAAGAAGAGGAAGTGGAAAACATAGTAGCCGCCCACTTCCAAAACTGGCAGACAACAACACAAGCTAAGAAAGTCACCAGCGAGATCATCCAGGACATCATCAAGAGGGCAGGAAAGGAAAGGCCCTGGACATGATGGAATATTCCCGGTGTCTTCGTGTAATTTGATTGCCGCAGAGAAACTGAGAAAAAAACTGGCCTTGTCGGCTGATTGGTGCAATAAATAAGTTAATTCATCGTAAATCCTGTTACAAATTGCTATAATTTGCATCATCGAATTTTTTTTATCGAGGATGTGATGAACCTAATCACTGAATATCGCATAATTTGCTACATGGAATCAAATTAGGAATTTTCATGTACTGTTAGTACATAGTAATTTATTTTCTATGGCAGATATAATGGATAATAATGGTAATTTTGTCAAATAAAAGTATGGAATATAATCTGTGAGTTGCTGAGCTTTTCGGGCTTTTAGTGGAAAAAAATAGGAAATTATTTTCCTCAACGGCTTGAAAGTCCGAAAAACTCACCAATTACAATAAGCTCTGTCAATATAAATTGTAAATTTAGTTAAATTGTGGACGAAATTTGAATTATTCAATCATTTTAGTCTTTGTGCATTTGAAAAATTTGATTATGAACTTTTACATATTACTTTAGTAGTCTCTTGTTGAAGTTTCATATTCCATCATGCTAATTTCTTGTTTTACTCGGGAAAATGATATATCAGCTTCTAGATCATCATCATACAGTTTCTGGGAATTAATGGCCAAATAGGTCATGTTAAATTCTCAGGCATTCTTTAAAAGGAAACTTCTAAAATTTCCAAATTTGTTAAATACCGTTAAAACACTGTTTGAAAATCGTCATAAATCAAATAATATCTAATTAACGCAAATCCGGTAAGCTATGAGTTACTGTGCAAAAAGTTTATTTAAATTATATATACAATACACTGGGTTTTACAAAATTCTACATCTTTTAAAAAGTGGTCCGTGTCTCTAATATACAGGGTGTTTTATTTAAGGTGGTTCGTTCGGTTATGTCTCGGAAACTACTGTTGAAACCAGATTATTTTGCCTTTCGGCTTGAGATTAATTTGTTTGGAATTCATTTCTACTTTATTTCTGACTGAAGAACAAATCGGAGGCATATTCTTATGTGATTCTTGTCCTATCCAATCCACAGAATTTCACCTATTTAATTCCTTCTAAAATGCAAGTGTTGGATGCAACTGTATTCGCTGCTTTATTAAATGGAAATTAGTGAACCATTTTCAAACACGTGAGTATGCATGCAATGTTGTATGTGTAAAGCAAAAGTGAATGATTTACATGGCGATCTTAATTAAAACCCAACATTCTTCGTAAACCGAAGATTTTTTAACAAACACGCCAATACAGGATATTAGTTGGAGGATTAATTGAAATATTTTCAAAATAGGAAAAAGCAATTACGTAGTTACTTCTGGGTATGTTGCATATCTCGGTATTTGGAACTATTTGTAGCTGAGCGAAGTTTTTGGTTTAAGAAGTATGTATTAGGTTCGAAGAAGAAAAACGCAAAAAAATTAAGTTCAGGTTTTAAAAAGGCGAAACTTTCAAATTCACAATATTGCAATAAGTGAAAATACATAGATTGTTCAGTTTCTATAATTCTATTCGGAAGACTGTTGAAAAGTGGAATGCTACTGAGTAAGCGCCACATTCATCCCATTTTAGTATGTGCCTAATAAATACATCCTTAGCCGTTCTTGTTTAGTTTTAAGTTAAGTGAAAATGATTGAAATAAGGGAAGAAAGTAATGAAATAGTACACATTTCGGCAGGCAAATTGCAATAACAATACGAAAGCCAATTTGGTACTTAGACTTAGTGTGTATGTAATTTAAAGTGTTTTTTATACCCCTTACTATAATCTCAGGACGAGCGCTTTTGACATACACGACAGGGTGGCTAAAAATGACAAGTAAATAATAATTATTCTGGGAGATATTGTATAAAGAAACAGTGAAAATTAGTCAAAAATTATATTAGATTGAACTTTAAAATTGCAAAACAAATTTGTTTAAAATATTTAGTGTGTTTTTTACAATTTTTAAATTTGACCTGTAATTTTTAACAAAAATACCAAATTAGTGAACGAAGAAAATAATCATAAATTGAACAACAAAAAGCAAATGATGAAGACTAAAATCCAGCAAATCGTGGAACATTTCAATGATAAAATCTTAAGCAATGGACGAAGAAAAATCTAATAATCAAAACTAATAAGATTTGAAGTATTCACGGTTTGAAAATGAGATAATTTTTTGGGTTTGAGGAAAAACGTTTTAAAATACATTAGAAAAAGTAGAACGCCTGGCGTGACGTGAGATTAATATAAGACCGCAGCCTGAAAATTTTAAATTTTCAAAAAAATATTGAATAGCGAATTTGAAGCGAACGAACTACTTATAAAATCGACTATTTGAATAGAAAATTTGATATAATTTGCTGTAAATCAAAATCGATTGTAAGAGTCTTACAAGTGGCAACGAGCTGATAATTTCCGAAAAAAAAAACACAAACTAGAAAACTCCAAAATCACGCGATTCTAAAATAATCACAGTTACTAAGTTTACTACAAGTAAGCTTCACTTTTCAAGGCTTGATAACAAATATCTAAAAGACCAGTAAATAGAAAATGTCAAGGTTAAAAGCTCTAACAATAACTCACCATTGTTTATCCTAAAATAAAAACCAGGATTTAAAACCCCTACACAATTGACAAAATGTAGAAAAAACACAATCAAAAGTTCGTTCAACCACACAAGAACTAGCCTATATCACCCATACCGCAAGCACGAAAGCTAAGTTGCTACTGTTAAGAGCTCTACCGTAGTCGCACATTTTCTTCTTCATTCTCTTCACCCCAAGTATTATGCTGATTCAAAGATCAACAGCTGGCCTATCCAGCCCTAATGTTTCACTTTCTTTGGCAAGAATAATGCTACTTTATTGCATTTCCCATGGCTTTTGGGAATCATCTGCGTTCAAATTTTAAGAAAATCGCTCCCTTACCTGGTTGCTCACACAAAGCTGGAATCTCAAATGTTTTAAGTCGTTTAGTGTTTTAATCTGGGGAGCAATAAAGCTGATTAATAAGGAAAATTAATAGTGCAATTAAGGAGGCAATTTACTAATACATTGAACTACCAGTCGCGTGCCGAAGCAATAAAGATGTTTGGAAGAGTTGGGAAAGCACTACTCTGGTTCCGACACCTAAATTAATCCATTGAGCGTTCAACCGTAAACCATTTTACAATATGGATCCATTAATTTATAAAGTTTTTTCTTCAGTGTCATGTTCTTGATGTAAAAGTGGTATTTAATGATTGGTAAATAGCTTTATGTCGCCGGGAATTCCGTGAGGCTGGTTGTGGGCGCTAACTTTAATCGAGTTTAAACACTCCGGTAAACGAGAAAGAAGTTATTTGCAATTAAAATCATTTGAAAATATATCAGTGACCGAATTATTTCTAGTTGAAAAGCTACAATTCCTCTTCAAGGTAATCGACAACCGTTTGACGAGTGAGTGAACAAAGGAAAGCGACCCTGATTATGTATTTTCCTCCGACTGATTTATTTACGGATTTGATAAAGTGTATTTGCGGATTTTATATTTAGTTTATTCTATTCTAGCAACAGCCAGTTAGAGAGCAAATATTGACAGAAGAGTTAGCTTGATACGGGTTAGTTTTTTTGAGAATTCAGACCGTGGTGGAAAGAATTTCTTTCTGACGTTTCGCAAGCTCGAGTGGCTTGCATCTTCAGAGGTGTTAAGAACTACGGAAGTGGTTGAATAGACTAAAAAACGGTAGATTTAAAAATAAATAACTAGATATTTAACGTAAAATTGCATCAGTCCAGTGAAAGCTTTTAAGCGAAACACCTCTGAAGGTGCAAGCCACTCGTACTTGCGAAACGTCAGGTAGAAATTCTTATTCTCGACGGTCTTAAACGCCGAAAAATTAATCATATTCAAATATTGACAAGCTTATAAATCGCATTTCAGTTGGGAATGTAGAAAGTGATAACGGTCGAAAGTCACATAACGGGCACGTGCTAAGAAAGATAGATATAATAAACGCATAGGTAAGGGGAGATAATCATAACGCACAAATTTGGTCGTTATGAATCCTAAGCGAAGCATATCGGAAGGGTTCCTGAAGAAGTTTGTCTGCCTTGTTGGTATCGTCGTACAGGAAATGGGCAATAAGGCTGGGTTAAATGTAGTCCAAGTATTAAATGACCTGCCCGGTATATTTCTCGAACAGATAATGCTCAAGGATTTTTATACAACCATATGATATCTTCTGGTTTCCCATTGGTTAATGAAAATTCTATAGTACCGCATTAGTCATCAATAATAAAACGACTTGACCATCCATATCAATCCGGACATGCCATTTTAATGAGTAGATCAATTTCAGCGCAACTTGCGAGCGATAAAAGAAAAACGCTTATTTGCATCTGCTAATATGAACGAGATTGTGAAAATGAATCAAGCTTGTTCATTTAATTCTCATAATTGCACTGAAATTACAGGAAGAACTTTACCAGCTTAGCTTCCGCAGATAGTTCTTAATGGAATTAATGCGTGTGTCAGACTCTGACTAATAAAATTTTACAAGTGCGCTATATAAATCAACTGGGTATGATTGAACAATGGGAATTCTTCATCTTTACCAATTAATCAGTATAAATAATGGAATGTTTATTTATTTGTCGTATAAGTCACTAATAATTTTTTTTATTTTACTGTTTTACTTATTGCCTCACTGACTGGCAATTATATGCAAAATACTCATTTAGTTAAAGATAAGCTTTTTCTTGGAAAGTTCCCATTGAAATCCTTATCAGTGCAGGGTGTGGCTCTGCATTAAAACCCAATTCAACCACTTGACCGTATGAAATTAGCCCATTGAATTGAAAATGTACTTAGAAGATCCATTTCTAGATTATCTGAAGCTCAGCATATAGAGTAACATAAGTACCATTCAGATTTACATTAGGAAAGTCTGGGCAACGAAACCGGCAGGCAGAAAGCACTTGTGGGAATTAAACAGTTCAATTTTAATGAAAACATGCTCAAACATGGAATTTGATAGGATTGCTAACATGAGTTTTTCATACTGAGTCAGCAGCTGACGATAAACTGCGGTAATTCGAACTCAAAACTGCATAGATAGCGACTTTGAAACATGGTATGTGAAATGATTAGTTATCGAAAAAACCTTAACCATTTTTAAGCTAAGTGTATTCATTTGATTTGCTTCAAATCTGAGGCCAGACCAGAAGGTCGCTTGCGTTTGTTTAACAGATTTTTATATTTGGAATAATTGATCAGAAGACCCCGAATTGACAAAACAAACAAAAAAAAATGGTGCGCAAGTTGAAAAACTTTTATCATGTTAAGCTGAGAATCTGCTCATTATCTTCTTCTGTACAAGAAGAAGTTGATGTATTAATTATCACATTAACGTGCCTGTAAGCTCACCTTTAGTTCTTGGGAGTGTTTTTTATTCATCGGCATTTTTTGCAGAAATCTGAGATGCTTGCTTTAATAGAGATGTTGTGTTTGACAATAAACCTTTTTTTCAACGTCCGCTACCTAGTTCTAACGAGGTAATTTAGTTTTGAGCAGACACTCGTAAGTTCAACTACATTCTACTAATTCTAGCTCTGATATTTCCACAAGAACAGGAAATTTGGGAAAAGGCAATAAAATTTTCTTTGCTTAAAATTGATACTTTCGGATACTTTATCGTCCATGTGACTAAACTATTGTAATAGAACCATTTGTTAGAGAGAAACATACAGATGTTCCAAATAAGTAAAAATTTTCGATTCGATGACTTTTCTAAGTGAATAACAACCGAAAAATGCATTTACGAGTATATATATTTTTTATGGAATACACAGGTATTCCAATTAATGTACAGACATGGTTTATCAAGAGAATTCACAAAAAAGATTTTGAGTAGGTAAAATTTTTATCGTTTTACTTACGTAAAAAGATTTGCAAGTATCTCTAAGACACAATTCTGAAATATTCTTCGGTTTTCATCACCCCAATCAACCAAAAAATCTAAGACATCTAAGAATTATTATTATTATTACTAAGAAGGATAACAAAAGTCCCGTAATTTGAAAATCTGTATACCATAAATTAAATACTGACAAGTATACACTAGGGGAAAATGTGAATTGCGTCTGTATTTTTTTGCCTTTCTGTGCTTTCGACACTTCGATGAGTGTAAAAATCTCCAAAAAACCGTATTCACACAACTCACAATGATATCAAAATTATTTCGCCCAAAAAATACATTAGTACGTTTTGAGAACCATTAAATAAAAAATAATAACTCCAAAAATCAACTGAACTGAAAATTTGTTTAAACCGATACATGTCCTGAAATTTTGATGAAATCTGGCTTAGTTGAAACCTGACAACTATTAAATTGGATAATAATTTTTGGTTTTTTCATATAGATTTATTTATGTTTAAATGTTGATTTAAATTATGCATTGACTTTATAATTTATTAATACAAATAGTATTTTAGAACTCTCTCGTAAACGAGTTGCACCGACAATTTTCTGGTGTATGTGTATTTGTGTATTAAAATCGCTTGGCCCAATTTCTTATCTACAAACCAAGTTTAAGTAATGGTGGCAAACTTAATAAGATAAAATTAATCTATAGTTTAATTAAAACCTGAATAGTTGTGGATGGGAGTCGTGTGTTTAATTGACAAATACGTGCCAATTTTAAATTATTACAATCCAGAATTTTAGTTAGTGGCAGGTTGAATAGCATTTCGCTTGCATGCTAAAATATATTTAAAAAAGTAAAGAAAATGGAGGAAAACGGAGTTAAAAGGTTTTCTTACAAATTTCTCACGCATGATGCAGAAAAATACGAAAGGTCCTGAAATTCTCGATCATTTGCTAAAAGTCAAACCACTTCTTCCCAGTTAAACAAGAAGTGCCTTTTGATGAGAAAAGCACTAAACCTGAAGAATATTCTTGGTGCGTACTTCTAATGCTATATTCCTACGTTCGCTTCATTCAGACTTAAGTTAATTAACCATTAAAGCTAGATTTACTAGTCAGCTTGTTTTCGTACTGTGCAGTGACAAATTGTACTGAACATTGCCCGTTATGTAAACTGGTATGTATGAAAGGGCCATTAGAGCTGCCGGTAACAGGAAAGCAATTATATCCTATGCGAAGCTCTATCTTAAAACGTATGGCCTTATGGGATTAGGTTCAGGTGTTTGTCAACAACCTAAACCAGAACAACGGAAATGTTTAACACTATCAATATATGAACGGACTTTTGTGTGGATCTAGCGACCGTGTAGAGGGTGTGCGACCAGGTGTGCACGTGCCCAGCACACGAGTTACTAATCGAATATTTCCCCAACCCTAACGATTTTTCAGTGGCGGCTAAAATTCAAGGGGAAAATAGAAAAGTCGAAAAATGATGTGAATTTGTGAAATTTCCGAAGCTTATCTCAAAAGCTATAATATTTACGAACGAAAAAAGAATTTTTTTACGGAGTTTAGTCTGAACTCAATTGGAAAACTAAATTTTCTACCATTCAAATCGCCTCAACTGAATAGAGTGACACATTTTGAGTTCTATCGATAAAATGTTCCATTTTTATATTTGCCCTTTAGTTTAATTTAAAACTGCATTGTTTCCCAATTTCTTATTTGGTTTATGGCGATTAATTTTGTTTCTTTATGGAATTTTTTTTAGGTGATTTGTTTATATTGGAAATTTTTGAAGATGGTTGAAATGATTTAACGACACCTTAAGTACTTTATCAACCTTCAAAAATTGTCTATGATGTGATCAGTTAAAGCTCATTATTTCAAGGTTTTCCTTATAGGTAGTTTTATAGATGGATTTTGGCCAAATTCAGCCATATTGAAACCAGACATAATTTTAACACTTTGCTAGATTTTGGCTGAATTTGCTATTTGAATAATTTTAGAGAAAAATGATTCTCTAGTTCTTAAAAAATATATTCCAAATATCAGCAACAATAAAGTAAAATGAATCCACACGCCTCTGCTGATCACCCTTATTTTCACGCATATGCACCCGTATTTGCCCACATGGAAAGAAAGTGAATCGCAGCTGTTTAGGATGTTCCAGATGCGATCATCAATTCGAATTTACCGGCATTGTAACAATATAGCGTAAACTCGCGCAAGCATTATTTCAGGCGCCACTAAATGCTCCTTCATCTTCATTCTTCCAATGAATTCTGCGTCATTTCCTTGCACCGATGACTAAATTATCAATGATTCTGATATGTTACGACTAGATGTTTTAACAATCATCATTTTGGTATGCTAATCTTTCAAACTGGTTTTGCAACGATTATTCACCATTCAGTTCCGTTTTATTTTAAGCCGAATTCCCAGCAAGGTAACTCATTAGCATTGCCAGGTGTCGGCTACTATTGTTATTCCTGCTCATATTTGTTTGTCATCAACTACGAAGAAGTTGAGAGTGAAATTGATTGGTTTTAAGCTAGTTGAGACTGTTTGCCTTGGGTTCAAAAAGATCTCATCTGAAGATAAAATAAACCTTAAAAGGGAATGTTTAGTAAACATATGTTAGTGTCTACTTTTAATGTTTCACATCTAAGACTTAAATACACACAATGTGTACGTCCAACATAAGCCATTAACATGTGGGAGTAATCAAAATTTTCATTGTTTCACCCTACTATTTAAGACCCTCAACTGAATCGCTTGTTTTAGGAAAACGACAATTTTCAAATCACAATTTCAGGTTTGTCTTCCAGACCTACACCTGGATAAATTTTAATGCACTAAATTAAATTATGAGTATATTAAATGAATAACTAAATTGAACTGAGAAATGAGACAAATTTTAATGATTTAAACAAACCGCTTTTAGTTCTTGCTCGAGTTATGGTAAAGTGGGCGCTTAAAGGTTTCCAAATGCTACATATAATTTTAATAAATGTTAGTATACAGGGTGTTATTTAAATCCGCAGGTAATATTCAGGAGATGTTTCTGCGACTTATTTAAAGGAGAAAAGTTTATATCTAGTTTGTGTAAGTAAAATATATAACATAGCGAAAAACGTTTTTTTGTAAATAACTTCACAATCGTTCTGTTGATTTTGTTGATATTTGGCGGTGATATATCCAGCAGTAAGGGGTTAATTTTTCCTCAAATAGACAAAAACTTTTAACCCCAGTGGCGACCCAATTGTTGCCAAGAAAAATGTGCACCACTGGCTTCTATTCAATTTTTCGATGTTTTGCGTATTGACCATAAATTTCCCCGTACTACTTTCGTGTATCTTGACTTTTTTCCGTATCTCGCTTTGTTTTCCAAATAAAAAATTAAAACCTACAACATAATTAATTATGAAAACTACCATAGCATTCAGAAATTAAAATTACATGAAAGTTATTTGTCAATTAGATTGATTTTTCGGACAGATTAAAACTGTTTTCGATAAAACTAACGTCGTGTAGTGCTGAGAAGGAATCAATTCCTGGTCTAAACTCATATAAAATGTCACAAAATTACCTTCTGAAATTTGACTACCTACTTCTACTACGACTAAGAAACTCAAATATCTTTAATCATGCGAACGGGATACCACGTCTTTCCGTTATTAATGTTTTCAAACAAACGTGTTTTTTCTCTGTTTAAGAAAATCAGCCAAGAGCAGCCGTATCTCTTTTTTATTTTTTTATACCGGACACTATCACAAGTTTCCAAATTAAAAAGTTTATATTCATATGAAATTTTTACCGTTTGTTGAACGTACTTAATAAGAACCACTTTACATAGATATTTGTAAATGTCGATAGAGTATTCATTTATTTTAAATCCACTGCTAAATTATTTTCGGATTGAGGCAGGCTATTTTCCTACGTTAAAATTCTCTTCAATTGGAATAATTCAAAAAAAAATCTTCTATAAAAATCGCTTTCATCTTCGTACGTCCATGATTTTTAAATAATTTCGCATAAAACCTAACAATTAATATTTCATTCATTTACAGCTGAGTGATTCAGTTAATAACTGTGACTGATCAGATTTCTTAAAAATGTTTTATAAAAGAATTTCCACCTCCCTGAAATAAAGCATTTTCATAAGCAGCTATTGCAGTTTGTGCATAACTACAAACGCATGTTTAGCATATAACTGCCGGTGATTTTGTTCTAATAATCTGGAAATAATTAACAATGTTTTTTTCACATTTAGATCACTGAACTGTCGATTTGAAGATCCTACACGCTTTATTGCTCTTCTAAAAGCTATTTCATTTTAGTTTTGAAAAGTTCACTCCATAATTCTGCTTTGAAAGCATTTTGAAACATTTTTGCTATTTTCATATTTAAATCTGAGTTTTCCTGTTAGTTTTTCGATTTGAATAAATTATAAATATGCTCCTTTTAATGTGCTGCTTGCGATATATGTATCTGATTTCATTATTATCGTAGAAAACTCTAAGAACTACACAAAAGTAATCGCACAAACATCTATAATTGACTTAAGTTTGTATTTTATCGTGTCTGTTCATAAGCTCACAAATCTAACAATAGAAACACAATGAAATCCTACCCCGATGAAAATCCTCTTTAAGAAACAGTCAGTTTTTGTCACTTTAGCACTTTAAAATTGAAAATTTTGTCTCACACTGCACTTTCGAAAAGTCATCCAACAATTTCAAATCGTACCACACTATTTCCCGCGTATGAGTTGAATTTATCATAATAATTGAGGATCGCGGGTAGTTCGGTGAGCGGCTTGATTCTCATGCGCCGTACCGATATGGAAATAGTAGGGAGTCCTCTTTGCCGTTGTCGGTCGTTGCCAAGTCGTTGGTTGGCTGAGTTTTGAGCACGGGCTCTATGGAAAGGTGTATTGTTCTCTATACCCTATAGTTAGTGTTTAAACGGGTTCTTGAATAATGCAATCGGAGTCTCCCCTTATTTTGCCCGTTGGAGAAAATCGTTAGAATAGCCTGGAAAGTGCCTCAATAGGTATTATTTTTTTAAAAGCATTATATACATTTTATTGTGTTATATAATGACACAAAAAAGTTTAGGAAAAAGGAAAAAGTAAAAAGAAAAGGAGTTTTTTAATTTTCAAGTGAAATAATCAATTTGCTTTGATGTTCTTTGATTTTATTTTTCGCACATTTGTGCTATAGAAAATATACTAATGTATACACAACGGTGCAAGGAATGAAAACCAACAAATAACGTCCGTTCAAAGCTTGTGAGTGCCGTAATTGCTTGGTCAAAAGACGCAACTAGTAAGATGAAACACGCCACCAACAACGAAGAACTTAATCGACATGCAAACAGCTACAAAACAAACAAAAATAATCTAAAAACGCTGATACAGGACATCAAAAGGAAACACTGGAAGTCCTTATGCGAGGATCTAGACAACGATATCTGGGGGAAGGCCTACCAGATAATAACTAAGCGGTTGAACATAAGGAAACGATTAATCCCGGACAGCAACACCGTCAACAAACAAATCGAAAAACTGTTCCCGAAAAAAGAAATAATAAATTGGATCGGACCGGCGACTAATCAGGATACTGCAATAACTCCCTTCAGTCTAGAAGAATTAAAAAACGCGGTGCAGGGAAGAAAGAAAAACAAAGTCCCTGAACCAGATGGCATAACCCTTGGAATAGTGGCAGACTGCGTAAACAGCAACCCATCAGTATTCCTAAACATGTACAACCAATGTTTAGAGAATGCTAACTTCCCATAAATATGGAAAATATCCAGCTAGTGCTGATTGAAAACCCAAGAAACGGCCAAACGATGAGAAGACATACAGGCCTCTATGTCTAATAGATGACGCGGAAAAATTCTGGAATCGCTTCTCAAGAATAGAATCACTGCGGAAATGCAACAGAAAAAGTTGGAACATCCGAACCAATACGGGTTTACTAAGGGTAAAGCAACTACAGATGCGATTCAAAAAATTTCAGAGATAGCAAGCGAATGCAAACAAAAAAGCTACAAAAACCGGGACATATGCCTAATGATTCTATTAGACATAAAAATGCTTTTAATTCAGCTCCTTGGGATGGCATTATAGATGCAATGGAGAAGAACGGATTCTCGCACTACCTAGTAAATATTATTAAACCCTACCTGAATAGCAGATTCGTCATCAGCCCAAATGGAGAAAAGATACAAATCACGTGCGGAGTGCCACAAGGTTCAATTCTAGGCCAGACCCTGTGGAAAATCTTTTTCAACCAAATTCTAAACACAGAACTTGGTAAAGGGGTACATCTTGTGGCATATGCTGACGACCTAGCAATCATTGTCACTGCAAAAACCAAGGAGAGCATAATCGCAAAATCCAACCTGGCCACGACCACAATAGGGAATAAACTAAAAAATATGGGAATCGAACTGGCTACCCACAAAACAGAGGCAATTCTGTTGGCGTGTCCCAGGAAGGTAAAGGACGTCACATTTGAAATAGAAAACTGCAGCAAAACAACCTCTGAACATGTAAAGTACCTCGGGGTCTACCTAGACCTAGAGAAAAAAAAGAAAAATGCTACAAGCTGGTTTTTTTACTGTTTGAAGTTGTAACTAGTTTGGGTTAGTTTGGGTCAGTTTTAACTAGTTTGGGTTAGTTTTAACTAGTTTGGGTTAGTATATTTGATTTTTTTTCGAAAACATCGACCTCCACTTTCATGAAATTTTTGCTAAAAAGAAAGAAAAAATGCTGCAATCTGTTTTTTGACTGTGTTCGAAGTTGTAACTAGTTTG
The DNA here is from genome assembly GCA_024550625.1 of Dendroctonus valens. Lineage (NCBI taxonomy): Eukaryota > Metazoa > Arthropoda > Insecta > Coleoptera > Curculionidae > Dendroctonus > Dendroctonus valens. Next base: position 26,107 of record JAJTJO010000867.1, on the reverse strand, counting down.
GGTTAGTTTGGGTTAGTTTGGGTTTTTCGACCGCATTCGACCTAAGGAGCTTCCCAATTATGTAAATTTACCGTGTTTGGGGCATTTGGAGATATTTGGTTTTTTCGAAAATATCGACCTCCACTTTCATGAAATTTTCGGCAAAAAAAATAATAAAAATGCTACAAGCTGGTTTTTTGACTGTGTTCGAAGTTGTAACTAGTTTGGGTTAGTTTGGGTCAGTTTTAACTAGTTTGGGTTAGTTTTAACTAGTTTGGGTTAGTATATTTGATTTTTTTTCGAAAACATCGACCTCCACTTTCATGAAATTTTTGCTAAAAAGAAAGAAAAATGCTGCAATCTGGTTTTTTGACTGTGTTCGAAGTTGTAACTAGTTTGGGTTAGTTTGGGTTAGTTTGGGTTAATTTGGGTTATTTGGGTTTTTCGACCGCATTCGACCTAAGGAGCTTCCCAATTATGTAAATTTACCGTGTTTGGGGCATTTGGAGATATTTGGTTTTTTCGAAAATATCGACCTCCACTTTCATGAAATTTTCGGCAAAAAAAATAATAAAAATGCTACAAGCTGGTTTTTTGACTGTGTTCGAAGTTGTAACTAGTTTGGGTTAGTTTGGGTCAGTTTTAACTAGTTTGGGTTAGTTTTAACTAGTTTGGGTTAGTATATTTGATTTTTTTTCGAAAACATCGACCTCCACTTTCATGAAATTTTTGCTAAAAAGAAAGAAAAATGCTGCAATCTGGTTTTTTGACTGTGTTCGAAGTTGTAACTAGTTTGGGTTAGTTTGGGTTAGTTTGGGTTAGTTTGGGTTTTTCGACCGCATTCGACCTAAGGAGCTTCCCAATTATGTAAATTTACCGTGTTTGGGGCATTTGGAGATATTTGGTTTTTTTTCGAAAATATCGACCTCCACTTTCATGAAATTTTCGGCAAAAAAAATAATAAAAATGCTACAAGCTGGTTTTTTGACTGTGTTCGAAGTTGTAACTAGTTTGGGTTAGTTTGGGTCAGTTTTAACTAGTTTGGGTTAGTTTTAACTAGTTTGGGTTAGTATATTTGATTTTTTTTCGAAAACATCGACCTCCACTTTCATGAAATTTTTGCTAAAAAGAAAGAAAAATGCTGCAATCTGGTTTTTTGACTGTGTTCGAAGTTGTAACTAGTTTGGGTTAGTTTGGGTTAGTTTGGGTTAGTTTGGGTTATTTTGGGTTTTTCGACCGCATTCGACCTAAGGAGCTTCCCAATTATGTAAATTTACCGTGTTTGGGGCATTTGGAGATATTTGGTTTTTTCGAAAATATCGACCTCCACTTTCATGAAATTTTCGGCAAAAAAAATAATAAAAATGCTACAAGCTGGTTTTTTGACTGTGTTCGAAGTTGTAACTAGTTTGGGTTAGTTTGGGTTAGTTTGGGTCAGTTTTAACTAGTTTGGGTTAGTTTTAACTAGTTTGGGTTAGTATATTTGATTTTTTTTCGAAAACATCGACCTCCACTTTCATGAAATTTTTGCTAAAAAGAAAGAAAAATGCTGCAATCTGGTTTTTTGACTGTGTTCGAAGTTGTAACTAGTTTGGGTTAGTTTGGGTTAGTTTGGGTTAGTTTGGGTTATTTTGGGTTATTTTGGGTTTTTCGACCGCATTCGACCTAAGGAGCTTCCCAATTATGTAAATTTACCGTGTTTGGGGCATTTGGAGATATTTGGTTTTTTCGAAAATATCGACCTCCACTTTCATGAAATTTTCGGCAAAAAAAATAATAAAAATGCTGCAAGCTGGTTTTTTGACTGTGTTCGAAGTTTGTAACTAGTTTGGGTTAGTTTTAACTAGTTTGGGTTAGTATATTTGATTTTTTTTTCGAAAACATCGACCTCCACTTTCATGAAATTTTTGCTAAAAGAAAGAAAAATGCTGCAATCTGGTTTTTTGACTGTGTTCGAAGTTGTAACTAGTTTGGGTTAGTTTGGGTTAGTTTGGGTTAGTTTGGGTTATTTTGGGTTATTTTGGGTTTTTCGACCGCATTCGACCTAAGGAGCTTCCCAATTATGTAAATTTACCGTGTTTGGGGCATTTGGAGATATTTGGTTTTTTCGAAAATATCGACCTCCACTTTCATGAAATTTTCGGCAAAAAAATAATAAAAATGCTACAAGCTGGTTTTTTGACTGTGTTCGAAGTTGTAACTAGTTTGGGTTAGTTTGGGTCAGTTTTAACTAGTTTGGGTTAGTTTTAACTAGTTTGGGTTAGTATATTTGATTTTTTTTCGAAAACATCGACCTCCACTTTCATGAAATTTTTGCTAAAAAGAAAGAAAAATGCTGCAATCTGGTTTTTTGACTGTGTTCGAAGTTGTAACTAGTTTGGGTTAGTTTGGGTTAGTTTGGGTTATTTTGGGTTTTTCGACCGCATTCGACCTAAGGAGCTTCCCAATTATGTAAATTTACCGTGTTTGGGGCATTTGGAGATATTTGGTTTTTTCGAAAATATCGACCTCGACTTTCATGAAATTTTCGGCAAAAAAAATAATAAAATGCTACAAGCTGGTTTTTTGACTGTGTTCGAAGTTGTAACTAGTTTGGGTTAGTTTGGGTTAGTTTGGGTCAGTTTTAACTAGTTTGGGTTAGTTTTAACTAGTTTGGGTTAGTATATTTGATTTTTTTTCGAAAACATCGACCTCCACTTTCATGAAATTTTTGCTAAAAAGAAAGAAAAATGCTGCAATCTGGTTTTTTGACTGTGTTCGAAGTTGTAACTAGTTTGGGTTAGTTTGGGTTAGTTTGGGTTAGTTTGGGTTATTTTGGGTTATTTTGGGTTATTTTGGGTTTTTCGACCGCATTCGACCTAAGGAGCTTCCCAATTATGTAAATTTACCGTGTTTGGGGCATTTGGAGATATTTGGTTTTTTCGAAAATATCGACCTCCACTTTCATGAAATTTTCGGCAAAAAAAATAATAAAAATGCTGCAAGCTGGTTTTTTGACTGTGTTCGAAGTTTGTAACTAGTTTGGGTTAGTTTTAACTAGTTTGGGTTAGTATATTTGATTTTTTTTCGAAAACATCGACCTCCACTTTCTGGAATTTTTGCTAAAAAGAAAGAAAAATGCTGCAATCTGGTTTTTTGACTGTGTTCGAAGTTGTAACTAGTTTGGGTTAGTTTGGGTTAGTTTGGGTTATTTTGGGTTATTTTGGGTTTTTCGACCGCATTCGACCTAAGGAGCTTCCCAATTATGTAAATTTACCGTGTTTGGGGCATTTGGAGATATTTGGTTTTTTCGAAAATATCGACCTCCACTTTCATGAAATTTTCGGCAAAAAAATAATAAAAATGCTACAAGCTGGTTTTTTGACTGTGTTCGAAGTTGTAACTAGTTTGGGTTAGTTTGGGTCAGTTTTAACTAGTTTGGGTTAGTTTTAACTAGTTTGGGTTAGTATATTTGATTTTTTTTCGAAAACATCGACCTCCACTTTCATGAAATTTTTGCTAAAAAGAAAGAAAATGCTGCAATCTGGTTTTTTTGACTGTGTTCGAAGTTGTAACTAGTTTGGGTTAGTTTGGGTTAGTTTGGGTTATTTTGGGTTTTTTCGACCGCATTCGACCTAAGGAGCTTCCCAATTATGTAAATTTACCGTGTTTGGGGCATTTGGAGATATTTGGTTTTTTCGAAAATATCGACCGTCGACTTTCATGAAATTTTCGGCAAAAAAAATAATAAAAATGCTACAAGCTGGTTTTTTTGACTGTGTTCGAAGTTGTAACTAGTTTGGGTTAGTTTGGGTTAGTTTGGGTCAGTTTTAACTAGTTTGGGTTAGTTTTAACTAGTTTGGGTTAGTATATTTGATTTTTTTTCGAAAACATCGACCTCCACTTTCATGAAATTTTTGCTAAAAAGAAAGAAAAATGCTGCAATCTGGTTTTTTGACTGTGTTCGAAGTTGTAACTAGTTTGGGTTAGTTTGGGTTAGTTTGGGTTAGTTTGGGTTTGTTTGGGTTAGTTTGGGTTAATTTGGGTTTTTCGACCGCATTCGACCTAAGGAGCTTCCCAATTATGTAAATTTACCGTGTTTGGGGCATTTGGAGATATTTGGTTTTTTCGAAAATATCGACCTCCACTTTCATGAAATTTTCGGCAAAAAAAATAATAAAATGCTGCAAGCTGGTTTTTTTGACTGTGTTCGAAGTTGTAACTAGTTTGGGTTAGTTTTAACTAGTTTGGGTTAGTATATTTGATTTTTTTTTCGAAAACATCGACCTCCACTTTCATGAAATTTTTGCTAAAAAGAAAGAAAAATGCTGCAATCTGGTTTTTTGACTGTGTTCGAAGTTGTAACTAGTTTGGGTTAGTTTGGGTTAGTTTGGGTTATTTTGGGTTATTTTGGGTTTTTCGACCGCATTCGACCTAAGGAGCTTCCCAATTATGTAAATTTACCGTGTTTGGGGCATTTGGAGATATTTGGTTTTTTCGAAAATATCGACCTCCACTTTCATGAAATTTTCGGCAAAAAAATAATAAAATGCTACAAGCTGGTTTTTTGACTGTGTTCGAAGTTGTAACTAGTTTGGGTTAGTTTGGGTCAGTTTTAACTAGTTTGGGTTAGTTTTAACTAGTTTGGGTTAGTATATTTGATTTTTTTTCGAAAACATCGACCTCCACTTTCATGAAATTTTTGCTAAAAAGAAAGAAAAATGCTGCAATCTGGTTTTTTGACTGTGTTCGAAGTTGTAACTAGTTTGGGTTAGTTTGGGTTAGTTTGGGTTATTTTGGGTTTTTCGACCGCATTCGACCTAAGGAGCTTCCCAATTATGTAAATTTACCGTGTTTGGGGCATTTGGAGATATTTGGTTTTTTCGAAAATATCGACGTCGACTTTCATGAAATTTTCGGCAAAAAAAATAATAAAAATGCTACAAGCTGGTTTTTTGACTGTGTTCGAAGTTGTAACTAGTTTGGGTTAGTTTGGGTTAGTTTGGGTCAGTTTTAACTAGTTTGGGTTAGTTTTAACTAGTTTGGGTTAGTATATTTGATTTTTTTTCGAAAACATCGACCTCCACTTTCATGAAATTTTTGCTAAAAAGAAAGAAAAATGCTGCAATCTGGTTTTTTGACTGTGTTCGAAGTTGTAACTAGTTTGGGTTAGTTTGGGTTAGTTTGGGTTAGTTTGGGTTATTTTGGGTTATTTTGGGTTATTTTGGGTTTTTCGACCGCATTCGACCTAAGGAGCTTCCCAATTATGTAAATTTACCGTGTTTGGGGCATTTGGAGATATTTGGTTTTTTCGAAAATATCGACCTCCACTTTCATGAAATTTTCGGCAAAAAAAATAATAAAAATGCTGCAAGCTGGTTTTTTGACTGTGTTCGAAGTTGTAACTAGTTTGGGTTAGTTTGGGTCAGTTTTAAACTAGTTTGGTTAGTTTTAACTAGTTTGGGTTAGTATATTTGATTTTTTTTCGAAAACATCGACCTCCACTTTCATGAAATTTTTGCTAAAAAGAAAGAAAAATGCTGCAATCTGGTTTTTTGACTGTGTTCGAAGTTGTAACTAGTTTGGGTTAGTTTGGGTTAGTTTGGGTTAGTTTGGGTTATTTTGGGTTATTTTGGGTTTTTCGACCGCATTCGACCTAAGGAGCTTCCCAATTATGTAAATTTACCGTGTTTGGGGCATTTGGAGATATTTGGTTTTTTCGAAAATATCGACCTCCACTTTCATGAAATTTTCGGCAAAAAAAATAATAAAAATGCTACAAGCTGGTTTTTTGACTGTGTTCGAAGTTGTAGCTAGTTTGGGTTAGTTTGGGTCAGTTTTAACTAGTTTGGGTTAGTTTTAACTAGTTTGGGTTAGTATATTTGATTTTTTTTCGAAAACATCGACCTCCACTTTCATGAAATTTTTGCTAAAAAGAAAGAAAAATGCTGCAATCTGGTTTTTTGACTGTGTTCGAAGTTGTAACTAGTTTGGGTTAGTTTGGGTTAGTTTGGGTTAGTTTGGGTTATTTTGGGTTATTTTGGGTTTTTCGACCGCATTCGACCTAAGGAGCTTCCCAATTATGTAAATTTACCGTGTTTGGGGCATTTGGAGATATTTGGTTTTTTCGAAAATATCGACCTCCACTTTCATGAAATTTTCGGCAAAAAAAATAATAAAAATGCTACAAGCTGGTTTTTTGACTGTGTTCGAAGTTGTAACTAGTTTGGGTTAGTTTTAACTAGTTTGGGTTAGTATATTTGATTTTTTTTCGAAAACATCGACCTCCACTTTCATGAAATTTTTGCTAAAAAGAAAGAAAAATGCTGCAATCTGGTTTTTTGACTGTGTTCGAAGTTGTAACTAGTTTGGGTTAGTTTGGGTTAGTTTGGGTTAGTTTGGGTTAGTTTGGGTTAGTTTGGGTTAGTTTGGGTTAGTTTGGGTTAGTTTGGTGCTCAAACGGGGTGAGCAAGCGCAACTTAGAGCTCTTCGGAGTCTTATAGCCTCTGCCACCCAACTCCTATCCGCACCTCCAAGCAGGTGAGCACCGGCAAACCAGGTACCTGGGCTGACGCGGAAGGGGCTCTGACGACATGGCTATGGATAGGACTGGGGCGATCCCCCAAAAACAACAAAATGATGAGTACGAATAGCGAAAATATAATACCCCAGGAGGGTACGGCGTTACGCCGGGAATCCCTCCCTACTACGGTAGGCTGCCCCACGGATTCTGGGGGGGGCAACCATTCGTCAAGGAAAGAAGGTCGTGTAAGAAGAGCGTCTATGACTACGATAGACCTGGCTTGGGATGAAACCAGGAACAGGTCGGTTGAGGCAGCGTCGCACGATGTATTTCAGAAGGAGACACCGGCGCGTAAGCGGAAGGCGCACGATACGTCGTTGCGAATCGAAAAAGAAGGACGGAAGAAGAGGGAGAGTCCAGAGTATTTTATGCTCAAAGAGACATTAGACATGGTTGTCCAACTAGGTAAGGACCTAGAGAAGGGCATCGAACAGAACACAAAACGAGAGATAAAGGAGATTGCAAGGAAATTAAGGAGGCAGGTGAACACACTAGAGAAGTCGGACATCCTGAAATGGCTTGCCCGGTTCCGGTATGAGCAGGACGACGGACCGCTGATGCTGGACATGGACACACAGACAAGCCCGAAAGAAAAACACCTGGGCGTGTATGGGAGACGACCGGCGACAGAATCGGGACAAAAGGCGTGCCCCACATGCAAGAGGGCTTTTGCGCAAGTGGATGGTAGCACCCAGACCAAGGCGTGGTCAAACGATAAAGGGACGATATGCTCTGTAGAGGGAGTGGACAACTATAAAGACTGGGCGGAGATAGCAAAAATGGGGTGGGACGAGGCGCTATATAAGAACAGCGAGGTGGTGCAGGGTAACCCGCTGCATACAAAGGCCACCACAGTAAAAGTGGTCCTGATCGAGCCCACGGACCAAAAAATGGAGAGGGGTATCCAGCTTAGTTATAGGCTGAGATACCCTGAACTGGGAGATGCCACTGAAGACTTCGCTGTCCTCGAACAGAGCTCGAGATGGCGCCGACAAGAAGCGACTGCAGCGAACCAGAAGGTGGTACGCATTATACAGGGCAAGGAAGAGGAGGATCTATGGGACAGGCTTGGCCTCCTTAGGAAGGAAACGGTGGAGGACGAGTGGGTTGCTATCCACTGCGTTGAACGGTGCTCCATTGAGCGGCTTAGGAAGATGGTAGAAGCCATTTTCCACGGTGGCAATACAAAAATTGCCATTTATATCAGCCAGAAACGCGCGGCGACACAGCAGACGACGAGAGAGAGGGCCCCGGCACTCATTGTGAACACCGAGGGCCGGTCATACAGCGACGTGCTGGGAGAACTGAAGGTCAAGCTGAAAGACAAAGAAGCGGCGGGAATAATCAAGACCATTAAGAAGACAAAAATGACAATCTGATGATTATAACGGAGAGGAGCAAAACACGCATCCAGGCACTGAAGAAAGTAATAGAAGGGGATGATTCAAAACTGAGAGTCAGGGATACGACAAACATCATGGAAGCGGTGCACATCAGAGGGCTGGACATCACGGCCACTCGAGAGGAGGTAACCGCCGAGCTGCGAACGGTGCTGGGTAGTTTTGACGATGTGGACGTAAAAATCAGCGAACTAAGGCCAAACGCGGGCAGCACCCAAGCTCTGACGATCAGGCTCGAGAAGGCAAAAGCGGAGAAACTCCTTCAGAGGCCTTACCTACGGGTGGGGCTCTCCCGTGCCCGAATGGAGAGGAGGGTTGACGTGCCCAGGTGCTGGAGGTGCTGGGAGTACAACCACACGGAGGCAAACTGTGCGGGACCGGATAGGAGAAAGCTCTGCTTCCGGTGCGGAAAGGAGGGACATGCCGCTAAGGGATGCAAGGACAAGACAGTGTGTCTTGTCTGTAATTCCGAGCACCTGCTGGGCACGTCAAGCTGCGTCTCTTTCCGGAGAGCACTCTCCCAACTGAGGAGGGAACAGTCTCTGACGGGCGCACGCACCCCGAGTGCAGCGCCCAGGGGCCTTTCCTGCCACCGACCCTCGCACCCCCTGCTAGGACGGTGGGCGGTAGCGATGCTACACCGACCAGAGGGACACAAGCAGAAGAGGCTCGATCTGCAGAGTCCATAGCAGCTAGCGAGTCCAACTGATGAGAATCCTCCAGATCAACGCTGACCGTTCCCCGAGAGCCCACGATATGGCTCAACATACGGCCATGCAAAGAGGGATCGATGTAATAGTGGCGAGTGAGCCAAATAGAAAACTGGTCCAGAGGGACCGAAGATGGGTGTCGTGTAGCAGGCTGGACGTGGCCATCCTATTTTCTAACCCTTCTGTCCGGGTGAGCGGGGTCCACCGGGGGGGACGGCATAGTGGCGGTCAGTTTGGGCAAGATGTTGTTGGTGGGTGTGTACATCTCGCCTAATATTGGAGAGGACATGTTCGTAGACCACCTGGACCGACTGGGGGCGCTCCTCAGACAAATGCGGCGCACCGAGGCGTTGGTGGCTGGGGACTTCAATGCCAAGTCGCCGGAATGGGGATCACCCATTGAGGATCATAGAGGAGCCTTGCTAGCATGCGCCACTGCGAGTATGGGGCTCGTACCGGCCAACCGGGGTTCCCGGCCAACCTTCGTCAGGAGGCAGGCTGCGTCCTTTATAGACATCACCTTCGCTACAGGGCCGACGCTGCGAAAGATTGCTTCATGGCGGGTGCTGGAGAACGAGCCACTATCGCCACACAAACACATTGAGGTTGTCATAGAGCCTAGGACGCCTCCGCGCAGCTGGCTAAAACCCAAGATGGTGCTAGACGGGGAAAAGTTTAAGGAGCTAGTCTTGAGGGAGGAACTAACCCCGTCTGAAGGATTGGATACAATAATGGGGAAGCTTGGGCGAGTAGTAAAGCGCTCTATGCATCGGGTGGGTGACCAAAACCGAAGGAGCATCCCTTACTGGTGGAGCGAGGTGGTGGAGGCCAAGAGGAACATATGTCTGAGGGCGCGCAGGGAGGTCGCAAGACTCCGAAGACGACACGCCCCAGAGGAGTTGCTGGCGGCCAAATGGCAGTCCTACAAGAGTGCGCGCACAGCTTTGCGGAGAGAAATCGGGGGGGAAAAGCGTGCGCAGTGGAGTAGGCTCTGCGCGGAGCTAAACAATGATGTTTGGGGCGACGGATATAGAATTCTAATGAGGAGTGTCAGGGGCTCCTCCCCCCCCTTCAGATTGGCGGATGACCAGAGGGACCTGGTGGTGGCGGCGCTGTTCCCGCAGCGAACGGAAAATATCCCGGTCCGCTCGGCGGTGAGGGATGGCATCGTCCTCTTCACGCACGGGGAGCTGGAGAGGGCCGCTGGGAGGTTGAAGCTCGGAAGGGCGCCTGGGCCCGATGGCATCCCTGCGGAGGCGGTCGGCATCCTGACGAAATCCTTCCCGGGGCTGCTGATGGAAATCTTCAACGATCTGCTAAAATCGCAGAGTTTCCCAAAGAGCTGGAAAACGGGAAGGCTGGTGTTGATTCCCAAGCAGGGGAAACCACTGCTCGAGGCTACGTCTTATAGGCCATTGTGCCTGATCGACACCATCGCGAAGATGTACGAGCACCTGGTCAGGGCCCGTCTGGAGGAAGAGCTGGTGGAAAGGGGAGACCTGGCCGATAACCAGTACGGCTTCAGAAAGGGAAGGAGTACGGTGCAGGCTGTGGAACGGGTCATCGAGATGGCCCGGGCTACAAACCTTGGACGCGAGGGGTTGGGGGGGGACAGATGGTGCGTATTCGTCACCCTGGATGTCCGGAACGCGTTCAATTGCGCCTCATGGGCGGCCCTGATCGGGGCTTTGGGGCGTTGGGAGGTGTCGGGATACCTAACGAACATAATCAGGGACTACCTCAAGGATCGAGAGATTTTCCTGGACTCCGGATGTTTGAGGGCGCTGAGGCTGACTGCCGGCATCCCCCAGGGTTCTGTGCTCGGTCCCCTCCTGTGGTTAATTTTATATGACCCAGTTTTGCGGCTGAAACTGCCACCGGGGGCCCAAAACCATAGGGTTCGCTGACGACATAGGGCTAGTGGTATCGGCAGGCAGCAGGCAAGAATTGATGGACAGGACAGACAGCGCGCTGGGAAAAATCACATCATGGCTGCGGGACAACTGCCTCACTATTGCGCCGGAGAAGACGGAGGCTGTCATCCTGTCGGGGAAGAGAAGGAGGGACGACATTTGTTTTATTGTCGGCGGGACACTAATAAGGCCTCAGCACACGGTGAGGTATCTGGGAGTGTCCATCAGCCAGGACCGCAGACTGGGGCGGCACATTGAGGGAGCCACACAAAGGGCGTCAAAGAGGATCGGGGACCTGTCCAGGCTGATGCCAAACATCGGCGGCCCGGACTCCGCCAAGAGGAAGGCCCTTTACACAATAGTGGAGTCGATGGTGCTGTATGCGGCTCCCGTGTGGCATGATTGGGCAACCTATGCAAAGTATCGAAACATGATCAATGGGGTACAACGGAGAGCTCTCCTCAGGGTAGCCTCGGGATACAGAACCATGTCGGGAGAGGCAGCCCAAGTGATTACGGGGGTGCCACCAATGGATCTACTGGTGAAGGAGAGAAAGCGGCTTTACGACGGCGGTGGCGGACACTTGGGCGCTGTCAGGAAGGCCGAGCGGGATGCCACAGTGGCGCTGTGGCAGGCAAGGTGGGATGCCCTCGTGGAAAAGGCCCAGTGGACTAGGAGGCTGATTGGGGACCTGCGACCGTGGCTGGACTGTCAACACAGACGGATCAGCTTCTATACGGCGCAGGGCCCTAAACGGGGCACTGGCTCGTTCCTACATACACGGATGAGAGCGTGGGCAAGACGGATGTGACTGCGGCACATTGCCCCGGATGCAAGGGATACCCAGTGAGCATGCCTTGTTTCGCTGCGGGCGGTTCGCGGCCCCGTATAAATTCGGCCATGGAGGCGGACCTGGAAATCGAGCGACGAATATCAAATGAGGTTCTCAAGAAAATCCCAAAACAACAATTGAGGACCTCACCACAGTGGCAAATGCAATCCTGGACCTTCAACACTTCCCCAACCACATGGAAGAAGGCAATAGTGGTATTGGTGCCCAAAAAGAGAGCAAGCCGGAAGCTGCTTACGTCTTACAGGCCCATCAGCTTACTACCCATGATGGGCAAGATTATGGAAAGATGTATCCTGACCCACATCCAGGACACAATAGAAGACAAGAAAGTGCTGCTAGATGAGCAACATGGATTCAGGCCGGGTCATAGCACCACCACACTCACAACCCGGCTCACAGCAAGGATCCAGCAAAGGTTAAACCGCCGAGATGGTCTAGGAGCCGTCTTCCTAGACATGTCAAAGGCGTTTGACAAGGTTTGGCACCAGGCCCTGCTAGCCAAGATGATCAAAGCAGGCTTTCCGGGACACCAAACCAAGCTCATCAGCAGTTACCTATCTGGACGCAGCTTCCAGGTCAAAATAGATGGTCAGCTCTCAGTCAGCAAACCGGTGATGTCAGGAGTCCCCCAAGGATCAGTGTTGGGCCCTACCCTCTTCAACATCTACATGGCAGACTTCCCCACCACCAAGACAACAGAATGCTACATCTACGCAGATGATGTAGCACTCACAGCCACAGGGAAAGTCGCCCACATGAAGGAGAGACTCCAAAGACATCTCGTCCAGGTCCAGAAATGGAGCAGGAAATGGAAAATGGAGTTCAATCCGGTGAAGACACAGACTATATACTTCACCACGAAACGACTCCAGAACCCGCCAGGCCAGCTGGAGCTTGAAGGACAGCGGCTACCATGGAAGTCCAAGATAACCTATCTTGGACTTATCTATGACAAGCGACTGGTCTGGCACGAACAGATCACAGCCACCGTATCGAAGGCAAGATACCTGCTCCAGGCCTACTATCCGCTGCTGACAGGTAAGCTCTTCCTAAGAACAAAGGTCAGAGCTTACAAACAGCTAATCAGACCTGTACTGACCTATGGATCACCAGCGTGGTCCACGGCCAGCACCAGCCAGAAACTCAAGCTGGCAAGGATCCAGAACAGGATCGTGAGGACAGCAGCCAAGGCCCCGTACTTCGTGAGGAACACAACCCTCCAAAGGGACCTGAAGACAGAAGACCTGCTGGGCAACATCCAGGGCTTAACATCAAAGTTCCTGGATAGGGCCCGGCAAAGCAAGAATCCCACAGTCAGGGATTCTTGCGCCAAGAAGTTCCATTGTGACCGCAGACAGCTCCCTGCGGACACAGTTTAAGAAGCAGACGAGGACCACACGCGATGACCAGTTCCAGCACCACAACGAGGACCATGGACTAGCATAAGTTAGTTAGGAAGCACGAGATGATGTAAATTAGGTTAAGTTAGGCTAAGTTAGGTTAAGGTAGAATAGTACAATTGTTGTCAAAACTGTTAAATGCGAAATGATGTTAACATTAAGGAACCGTAGAATAAGAGCAATAGGAAGATGGAAATTGTCTTAGTTGAAAATAAATATGTTCCAATACAAAAAATACCTTTTTTTAGTCAGTTTGAATCGAAGCTTCGTTTGAAGTGCATGTTCTTAACAATCTTATCGTGAATTAATTCATCTATCAGTTTGAACATGTCGGGACGAGGAAAAGGTGGAAAAGTTAAAGGAAAGGCAAAGTCCCGTTCAAGTCGGGCAGGACTGCAGTTTCCCGTTGGACGTATTCATCGTTTGTTGAGAAAAGGCAATTACGCTGAAAGAGTTGGAGCAGGAGCTCCTGTTTATTTGGCAGCAGTTATGGAATATCTTGCAGCGGAAGTACTGGAATTGGCGGGAAATGCTGCGAGGGACAACAAAAAGACCAGAATTATTCCCAGACATTTACAACTGGCCATTAGAAACGATGAAGAATTGAACAAATTACTTTCTGGTGTTACTATTGCACAGGGAGGTGTTTTGCCAAACATCCAAGCTGTTCTTTTGCCCAAGAAAACCGACAGTAAAACAAAGTAATCATTGCTGAATTTCTAACAGTGTGCTAACATTGAACTTTACAAACGGTCCTTTTAAGGACCACAATTTCATTTACTTAGAAAATCGCTACAGTTTCCCTGATTATTGGTAATTGCTTTATTGTTGATTTACGAATTTAAATTAATAATTTCTTTGTTTTATTCGAAAACAATCATTAGAAAATGTGCCATGTTTTATTTTTGACCGGTTTCAGTTAATTTCGGTGTGTTTGGGTTGATTTATTTTTTTTATGGTTCATTTCGCTTTGTTTGGGTTCGTTTGGGTAATTTACGGTCGGTTTGTGTTGGTGTCGATTTGTTTGGGTTACTTTGTGTCTGTGTGGGTTTGTTTGGGTCAGTTCGGTTTCGTTTGGGTTAGTTTTTCTTGGTTTGGGTTCGTTTCGGTAAGCTTGGGTTGGTTTGGCTCATGTTCGGTTTGTTTTTATGAGTTTGGGTCACTTTGGGTTAGTTTGGGTTCACTTGGGTTGGGTTGTGTTGTTTTCGGTTAGTTTGTGTTACTTGCGGTTAGTTTGGGTTGGTTTAGGTTAGTTTGGGTTTGTTTCGGTTGGGTTAGGTTGTTTTGGGTACAGTTTCGGTTGTTTTCGGTTAGTTTAGGTTGGTTTGGGTTGGTTTACGTTAGCTTGGGTTTGTTTAGGTTTTTTTGGGTTGTTTTCGGTTAGTTTGGGTTGTTTTCGGTTAGTTTGAGTTGTTTTCGGTTAGTTTAGGTTAGTTTGTGTTACTTGGGGTTAGTTTGGGTTCGGTTGGTTTAGGTTAGTTGGGGTTTGTTTAGGTTGGTCTGGGTTAGTTTGGGATGTTTTGGGTTATTTTGGGTACAGTTTCGGTTGGTTTGGGTTGTTTTCGCTTAGTTTAGGTTAGTTTGTGTGAATTGGGGTTAGTTTGGGCTGGTTTAGGTTAGGTTGGGTTTGTTTGGGTTAGTTTGGGTTTGTTTAAGTTGGTTTAGGTTAGTTTGGGTTAGGTTGGGTTTGTCTTGGTTTATTTGGGTTAGGTTGGGTTTGTCTGGGTTTATTTGGGTTAGGTTGGGTTTGTCTGGGTTTGTTTGGGTTAGGTTGGGTTTGTTTGGGTTTGCTTGGGTTAGTTTGGGTTTGTTTGGGTTAGTTTGGGTTTGTTTGGATTAGTTTGGGTCTGTTTGGTGCTCAAACGGGGTGAGCAAGCGCAACTTAGAGCTCTTCGGAGTCTTATAGCCTCTGCCACCCAACTCCTATCCGCACCTCCAAGCAGGTGAGCACCGGCAAACCAGGTACCTGGGCTGACGCGGAAGGGGCTCTGACGACATGGCTATGGATAGGACTGGGGCGATCCCCCAAAAACAACAAAAATGATGAGTACGAATAGCAAAAATATAATACCCCAGGAGGGTACGGCGTTACGCCGGGAATCCCTCCCTACTACGGTAGGCTGCCCCACGGATTCTGGGGGGGGCAACCATTCGTCAAGGAAAGAAGATCGTGTAAGAAGAGCGTCTATGACTACGATAGACCTGGCTTGGGATGAAACCAGGAACAGGTCGGTTGAGGCAGCGTCGCACGATGTATTTCAGAAGGAGACACCGGCGCGTAAGCGGAAGGCGCACGATACGTCGTTGCGAATCGAAAAAGAAGGACGGAAGAAGAGGGAGAGTCCAGAGTATTTTATGCTCAGAGAGACATTAGACATGGTTGTCCAACTAGGTAAGGACCTAGAGAAGGGCATCGAACAGAACACAAAACGAGAGATAAAGGAGATTGCAAGGAAATTAAGGAGGCAGGTGAACACACTAGAGAAGTCGGACATCCTGAAATGGCTTGCCCGGTTCCGGTATGAGCAGGACGACGGACCGCTGATGCTGGACATGGACACACAGACAAGCCCGAAAGAAAAACACCTGGGCGTGTATGGGAGGACGACCGGCGACAGAATTGGGACAAAAGGCGTGCCCCACATGCAAGAGGGCCTTTGCGCAAGTGGAAGGTAGCACCCAGACCAAGGCGTGGTCAAACGATAAAGGGACGATATGCTCTGTAGAGGGAGTGGACAACTATAAAGACTGGGCGGAGATAGCAAAAATGGGGTGGGACGAGGCGCTATATAAGAACAGCGAGGTGGTGCAGGGTAACCCGCTGCATACAAAGGCCACCACAGTAAAAGTGGTCCTGATCGAGCCCACGGACCAAAAAATGGAGAGGGGTATCCAGCTTAGTTATAGGCTGAGATACCCTGAACTGGGAGATGCCACTGAAGACTTCGCGGTCCTCGAACAGAGCTCGAGATGGCGCCGGCAAGAAGCGACTGCAGCGAACCAGAAGGTGGTACGCATTATACAGGGCAAGGAAGAGGAGGATCTATGGGACAGGCTTGGCCTCCTTAGGAAGGAAACGGTGGAGGACGAGTGGGTTGCTATCCACTGCGTTGAACGGTGCTCCATTGAGCGGCTTAGGAAGATGGTAGAAGCCATTTTCCACGGTGGCAATACAAAAATTGCCATTTATATCAGCCAGAAACGCGCGGCGACACAGCAGACGACGAGGGAGAGGGCCCCGGCACTCATTGTGAACACCGAGGGCCGGTCATACAGCGACGTGCTGGGAGAACTGAAGGTCAAGCTGAAAGACAAAGAAGCGGCGGGAATAATCAAGACTATTAAGAAGACAAAAAATGACAATCTGATGATTATAACGGAGAGGAGCAAAACACGCATCCAGGCACTGAAGAAAGTAATAGAAGGGGATGATTCAAAACTGAGAGTCAGGGATACGACAAACATCATGGAAGCGGTGCACATCAGAGGGCTGGACATCACGGCCACTCGAGAGGAGGTAACCGCCGAGCTGCGAACGGTGCTGGGAAGTTTTGACGATGTGGACGTAAAAATCAGCGAACTAAGGCCAAACGCGGGCAGCACCCAAGCTCTGACGATCAGGCTCGAGAAGGCAAAAGCGGAGCAACTCCTTCAGAGGCCTTACCTACGGGTGGGGCTCTCCCGTGCCCGAATGGAGAGGAGGGTTGACGTGCCCAGGTGCTGGAGGTGCTGGGAGTACAACCACACGGAGGCAAACTGTGCGGGACCGGATAGGAGAAAGCTCTGCTTCCGGTGCGGAAAGGAGGGACATGCCGCTAAGGGATGCAAGGACAAGACAGTGTGTCTTGTCTGTAATTCCGAGCACCTGCTGGGCACGTCAAGCTGCGTCTCTTTCCGGAGAGCACTCTCCCAACTGAGGAGGGAACAGTCTCTGACGGGCGCACACACCCCGAGTGCAGCGCCCATGAGGCCTTTCCTGCCACCGACCCTCGCACCCCCTGCTAGGACGGTGGGCAGTAGCGATGCTACACCGACCAGAGGGACACAAGCAGAAGAGGCTCGATCTGCAGAGTCCCTAGCAGCTAGCGAGTCCAACTGATGAGAATCCTCCAGATCAACGCTGACCGTTCCCCGAGAGCCCACGATATGGCTCAACATACGGCCATGCAAAGAGGGATCGATATAATAGTGGCGAGTGAGCCAAATAGAAAACTGGTCCAGAGGGACCGAAGATGGGTGTCGTGTAGCAGGCTGGACGTGGCCATCCTATTTTCTAACCCTTCTGTCCGGGTGAGCGGGGTCCACCGGGGGGACGGCATAGTGGCGGTCAGTTTGGGCAAGATGTTGTTGGTGGGTGTGTACATCTCGCCTAATATTGGAGAGGACATGTTTGTAGACCACCTGGACCGACTGGGGGCGCTCCTTAGACAAATGCGGCGCACCGAGGCGTTGGTGGCTGGGGACTTCAATGCCAAGTCGCCGGAATGGGGATCACCCGTTGAGGATCATAGAGGAGCCTTGCTAGCATGCGCCACTGCGAGTATGGGGCTCGTACCGGCCAACCGGGGTTCCCGGCCAACCTTCGTCAGGAGGCAGGCTGCGTCCTTCATAGATATCACCTTCGCTACAGGGCCGACGCTGCGAAAGATTGCTTCATGGCGGGTGCTGGAGAACGAGCCACTATCGCCACATAAACACATAGAGGTTGTCATAGAGCCTAGGACGCCTCCGCGCAGCTGGCTAAAACCCAAGATGATGCTAGACGGGGAAAAGTTTAAGGAGCTAGTCTTGAGGGAGGAACTAACCCCGTCTGAAGGATTGGATATAATAATGGGGAAGCTTGGCCGAGTAGTAAGGCGCTCTATGCATCGGGTGGGTGACCAGAACCGAAGGAGCATCCCTTACTGGTGGAGCGAGGTGGTGGAGGCCAAAAGGAATATATGTCTGAGGGCGCGCAGGGAGGTCGCAAGACTCCGAAGACGACACGCCCCAGAGGAGTTGCTGGCGGCCAAATGGCAGTCCTACAAGAGTGCGCGCACAGCTTTGCGGAGAGAAATCGGGGGGGAAAAGCGTGCGCAGTGGAGTAGGCTCTGCGCGGAGCTAAAAAATGATGTTTGGGGCGACGGATACAGAATTCTAATGAGGAGTGTCAGGGGCTCCTCCCCCCCCTTCAGGTTGACGGATGACCAGAGGGACCTGGTGGTGGCGGCGCTGTTCCCACAGCGAACGGAAAATATCCCGGTCTGCTCGGCGGTGAGGGATGGCATCGTCCTCTTCACGCACGGGGAGCTGGAGAGGGCCGCTGGGAGGTTGAAGCTCGAAAGGGCGCCTGGGCCCGATGGCATCCCTGCGGAGGCGGTCGGCATCCTGACGAAATCCTTCCCGGGGCTGCTGATGGAAATTTTCAACGATCTGCTAAAATCGCAGAGTTTCCCAAAGAGCTGGAAAACGGGAAGGCTGGTGTTGATTCACAAGCAGGGGAAACCACTGCTCGAGGCTACGTCTTATAGGCCATTGTGCCTGATCGACACCATCGCGAAGATGTACGAGCACCTGGTCAGGGCCCGTCTGGAGGAAGAGCTGGTGGAAAGGGGAGACCTGGCCGATAACCAGTACGGCTTCAGAAAGGGAAGGAGTACGGTGCAGGCTGTGGAGAGGGTCATCGAGATGGCCCGGGCTACAAACCTTGGACGCGACGGGGTTGGGGGGACAGATGGTGCGTATTCGTCACCCTGGATGTCCGGAACGCGTTCAATTGCGCCTCATGGGCGGCCCTGATCGGGGCTTTGGGGCGTTGGGAGGTGTCGGGATACCTAACGAACATAATCAGGGACTACCTCAAGGATCGAGAGATTTTCCTGGACTCCGGATGTTTGAGGGCGCTGAGGCTGACTGCCGGCATCCCCCAGGGTTCTGTGCTCGGTCCCCTCCTGTGGTTAATTTTATATGACCCAGTTTTGCGGCTGAAACTGCCACCGGGGGCCCAAACCATAGGGTTCGCTGACGACATAGGGCTAGTGGTATCGGCAGGCAGCAGGCAAGAATTGATGGACAGGACAGACAGCGCGCTGGGAAAAATCACATCATGGCTGCGGGACAACTGCCTCACTATTGCGCCGGAGAAGACGGAGGCTGTCATCCTGTCGGGGAAGAGAAGGAGGGACGACATTTGTTTTATTGTCGGCGGGACACTAATAAGGCCTCAGCACACGGTGAGGTATCTGGGAGTGTCCATCAGCCAGGACCGCAGACTGGGGCGGCACATTGAGGGAGCCACACAAAGGGCGTCAAAGAGGATCGGGGACCTGTCCAGGCTGATGCCAAACATCGGCGGCCCGGACTCCGCCAAGAGGAAGGCCCTTTACACAATAGTGGAGTCGATGGTGCTGTATGCGGCTCCCGTGTGGCATGACTGGGCAACCTATGCAAAGTATCGAAACATGATCAATGGGGTACAACGGAGAGCTCTCCTCAGGGTAGCCTCGGGATACAGAACCATGTCGGGAGAGGCAGCCCAAGTGATTACGGGGGTGCCACCAATGGATCTACTGGTGAAGGAGAGAAAGCGGCTTTACGACGGCGGTGGCGGACACTTGGGCGCTGTCAGGAAGGCCGAGCGGGATGCCACAGTGGCGCTGTGGCAGGCAAGGTGGGATGCCCTCGTGGAAAAGGCCCAGTGGACTAGGAGGCTGATTGGGGACCTGCGACCGTGGCTGGACTGTAAACACAGACGGATCAGCTTCTATACGGCGCAGGCCCTAACGGGGCATGGCTCGTTCCGTACATACACGGAGAGGCTGGGCAAGACGGATGGTGACTGCGCACATTGCCCGGATGCCAGGGATACCCCGGAGCATGCCTTGTTTCGCTGCGGGCGGTTCGCGGCGTATAAATTGGCCATGGAGGCGGACCTGGAAATCGATACCCTGAGCCCAGAGAACATCATTTCGACCATGATATCCGGTAAGAGCGCCTGGGACAGGATAGAAAATTTCTTGGTCTCTGTCATGAAGTCTAAGGAGACAGAAGAACGGACGATGGGGAACCCGCGCTAGAAAAGTGACAGGCTGGGGCACCAGCGATGCAAATCCCGCGGGATAGTCCCCTGGTGCTCCTTTAGGGGGGGAAGTTTTTTAGTCGGTAGGCGGTCTCGATCGAATCCGACACGAGCCGGCCGACAGGACACCAGGCCGGTAGTCTTATTGAAGATTTTTTTACCCCCCGCCAGGGAAAAAAAAAAAGTTTGGGTCTGTTTGGTTTAGTTTGGGTTTGTTTGGGTTAGTTTGGGTTTGTTTGGGTTTGTTTGGGTTGTTTTCGATTAGTCGGGTTGTTTGGGTTAGTTTGGGTTGGTTTGGATTAGTTTGGGTCTGTTTGGTTTAGTTTGGGTTAGTTTGGGTTACACGCCGACGTCCGGCAGGCAACCCTCTCCCCTGAAGTAATGTTAACACGGTTCCGGGAGGAGAAGGGGGGTAGAAGGAGGAAAGAGTTTTAGCCGGTCGATGTTTCCTGGAACGGAACGTCATCCCGGCACACCCCCAGGCGCCAGAACACCAGCCTGGCAGTCTGTCAAACAGATTTCTCAAACCTCGATAAAAAAAAAAAAAAAAAAAAAAAAAAAAAAAAAAAAAGGGTTAGTTTGGGTTGGTTTGGGTTGGTTTGGGTTAGTTTGGGTCAGTTTGGGTCAATTTCGATTTATTTTGAGTGAGTTTCAATTAATTTGGCTAGGTTTGTGTTGATTTCGGCTTGTTTGGGTTGGTGTATGTTTGTGAGGAAGAAATGTGGAAGTGCTGAATTATCTACAATTTAGAAATCAAATTAAAAAAAATTACGTACGTCGATCTGACCCAGCTCAGGATTCTCATTAACGGGTACGGACAATTCAGCTGGACACTTTTGTATGAAACATCCCCCGGACCAGTCAATAAAGGAGCGATCTTGAAAATTTTTAGAGCAGGTTGCAGTCAGATTTTGAAAGTGAATCATTAAGACTCTCACGGATAGAGCCAGAAAAAGATGTTGACCAGAACGTCTAACAACGGAACTACAGCACTTGGAACAAGCTTTTCTTCCGAACGGATATTCCTAGTTGGACATCAATAAAGCTGTTGGAGTGGGACGCGCTGAAAAAAATGAGTCCACTCTGAAAGCTTTCCTGCCCTACGTTCTCTATTAACGGTAAACCAAAAGTCAATAATTTTATTTTTGAGAGATGCCGTCAGCGGAAAGGGACAGTAACGTTGACAAAAATCAGACGGACATAAAAAAGGCGAATGTCAAGAAACAGTTTTGTTTCTTGGCATCCGCCAAATCCTTGCTTCTAAGGAGTAATCTTGACAGTTGGCGCATCCGCCATTGTGACCATAATCATGTATGAACAGGTTTTTCTTGGTTTGACAATGTTCCAAATTTTGATGGAATTTCAATCCATCGCAAAAGTCAATAATTTTACTTTTGAGAGATGCCGTCAGCGGAAAAGGACAGTCACGTTGAAAAAAATTAGACGGACATAAAAAAGGTGAATGTCAAGAAACAGTTTTGTTTCTTGGCATCCGCCAAATCCTTGCTTCTAAGGAGTAATCTTGACATATGGCGCATCTGCCATTGTGACCATAATCATGTATGAACAGGTTTTTCTTGGTTTGACAATGTTCCAAATTTTGATGGAATTTCAATCCATCGCAAAAGTCAATAATTTTACTTTTGAGAGATGCCGTCAGCGGAAAAGGACAGTAACGTTGAAAAAAATTAGACGGACATAAAAAAGGCGAATGTCAAGAAACAGTTTTGTTTCTTGGCATCCGCCAAATCCTTGCTTCTAAGGAGTAATCTTGACATATGGCGCATCCGCCATTGTGACCATAATCATGTATGAACAGGTTTTTCTTGGTTTGACAATGTTCCAAATTTTGATGGAATTTCAATCCATCGCAAAAGTCAATAATTTTACTTTTGAGAGATGCCGTCAGCGGAAAAGGACAGTAACGTTGAAAAAAATTAGACGGACATAAAAAAGGCGAATGTCAAGAAACAGTTTTGTTTCTTGGCATCCGCCAAATCCTTGCTTCTAAGGAGTAATCTTGACATATGGCGCATCCGCCATTGTGACCACAATCTTGTATGAACAGGTTTTTCTTGGTTTGGCAATGTTCCAAATTTTGATGGAATTTCAAACCATAAGCTACGATTCGTTCATTCAATCCACAAACCATGTGTCAAATCTGCAAAGACGAACTGACAATTTCATTAATTTGAGAATTCGATTTTTAACTGTGTTGAGAGTTCGTCTCTCATCTTTTGAAGAAAATCCTGTTAAACATGCCTTCACTACACAAGTTGGAGCACGTGGAAAAAACGGCACAAATTTCCTTTGGATATTAAAAAAAAAAAAAAAAAAAAAAAAAAAAAAAAAAACATTTGCTCTGTCTGACTGTCTGTCTCTCTTCTGACTACTTGGTACAAGTTTAATTTTTGTACTTTTACCATAAGTACAGGTACCATTCATTTTAACAGTTCAACTCTTTGCGAAAATAAATACTAGCTCCATAAGCGTGCATCAAAAATACGATGTGCTTGTATAGACGGATTTTGAAACGCTTTGCATTTGCACGATTTACAATCCAATCTTGCACACGGTAGAAAATCCACACGTTGCGTTAGACGTCACAAGCGCTCACATACACACATTATTTATACTAACACACAAAGGTATGTGTCTGTATTTCGGAATGGTGATTTTTACATTTTTTACAATTTTTACAAATACAGACAATGCAGTATTTTGTAACACAGACGTGTTTTGTTTGTTGTTTTGTGTTTATAATACACATTTCAACTACACACTGTAATGATCCTTCCGCAGGTTCACCTACGGAAACCTTGTTACGACTTTTACTTCCTCTAAATGATCAAGTTTGGTCATCTTTTCGACACATCGACAACGCCGAAACGCTACCGCGTATCGATCCGAAGACCTCACTAAATCATTCAATCGGTAGTAGCGACGGGCGATGTGTACAAAGGGCAGGGACGTAATCAACGCGAGCTTATGACTCGCGCTTACTGGGAATTCCTCGTTCATGGGGAACAATTGCAAGCCCCAATCCCTAGCACGAAGGAGGTTCAGCGGGTTACCCGGGCCACTCGGCCAGGGAGGACACGCTGATTCCTTCAGTGTAGCGCGCGTGCGGCCCAGAACATCTAAGGGCATTACAGATCTGTTATTGCTCAATCTCGTGCGACTAGAAGCCACCTGTCCCTCTAAGAAGAATTGTTTGTACGCCGACAGTAAAAACCGCGCACGACAAGGAGCGAACCCCAAGCCGGCGGGCCTTTAGGATGTCAAAATACGCCTATTTAGCAGGCTAGAGTCTCGTTCGTTATCGGAATTAACCAGACAAATCGCTCCACCAACTAAGAACGACCATGCACCACCACCCACCGAATCAAGAAAGAGCTCTCAATCTGTCAATCCTCCCCCAGCGACGATCCAAGAATTTCACCTCTAACGTCGCAATACGAATGCCCCCATCCGTTCCTATTAATCATTACCTCGGGGTTCCGAAAACCAACAAAATAGAACCAAGGTCCTATTCCATTATTCCATGCACACAGTATTCAGGCGAAGTTTTAGCCTGCTTTAAGCACTCTAATTTGTTCAAAGTAAACGTGCCGGCCCACCTCGACACTCAATGAAGAGCACCGCGGCAGGATTGAGTTGGGCCGCTCTTGCGAGCTAAGCCCACCGGCAGGACGTCTCGTGACTCGCCAGTAATACCGCGAACGATAAACCGGCGGCACGAGACACAAATTCGACTACGAGCTTTTTAACCGCAACAACTTTAATATACGCTATTGGAGCTGGAATTACCGCGGCTGCTGGCACCAGACTTGCCCTCCAATTGATCCTCGTTAAAGGGTTTAGAGTGTACTCATTCCGATTACGGGGCCTCGGATGAGTCCCGTATCGTTATTTTTCGTCACTACCTCCCCGTGCCGGGAGTGGGTAATTTGCGCGCCTGCTGCCTTCCTTGGATGTGGTAGCCGTTTCTCAGGCTCCCTCTCCGGAATCGAACCCTGATTCCCCGTTACCCGTTACAACCATGGTAGGCGCAGAACCTACCATCGACAGTTGATAAGGCAGACATTTGAAAGATGCGTCGCCGGTGCTAGGACCGTGCGATCAGCATAAAGTTATTCAGAGTCACCAAGTTGTACGATGACGAGCAAGCCCGCCACCGATTGGTTTTGATCTAATAAAAGCACTCCTTCCATCTCTGGTCGGAGTTCTGTTGCACGTATTAGCTCTAGAATTACTACAGTTATCCAAGTAAGTGTGGGTACGATCTAAGGAACCATAACTGATTTAATGAGCCTTTCGCGGTTTCACCTTAATTTGGCTTGTACTGAGACATGCATGGCTTAATCTTTGAGACAAGCATATGACTACTGGCAGGATCAACCAGGGAGCTGTTCTTATTGTTGTTCAGCGAAGACATAACATCGACACACAAACAACAAACAGTCCCAGAAATTGAAATTTAATTTCTATATCGGAGACTGACATCAAGCAACGTGCTTTTGTGCGTGTTTAAATGCATTTAAAAGACGGAGAAACCGTTAAAAATGCCACGCGTTTATTAACACATAATTGCATTGTCTGTACAAACACGATATTTTTGGTTAGTAGCAGTATTCGTAGTAGAAGTCCTGGTAGTAGCATTGGACGTATGCGAGAATTTTTACATATCTTAATGTTAAGACATATTATATTCGATACGAACTACACACACACACACACACACACAACACACACAAGAGACTACACTATTTTTTCTGCTACATCCCCATCATCGGCAATTTCGACTCGGCAAATCACATGGTGCAGATTTATTATAAATGCAGTACATGAAGTGCTTTAAAGCGTCGACCGATTTTCTAGTTCAAACATTCTCTCGACCCTTCGCTAGATTGAAAGCGACACGGGAATCTCAAAAGATCGTATTCTCTTTTTGTATTCTCGCTCGGAATGAAGAGAGTTTTCGCTTTTGATTTTTCGCAAGAGTGTGCGTACACATAAATTTTGCTGCATTTGGACAGTAAAATTTCTTTAGAAAGATTCACTAAGTCCGCAACATTGCTGTCAATATTCCGGTGTGCATGTTCCCCTATTTTGTCCTTAATTTCCGATCATTTCTGTCACTATTATCGTTTTTTACCATACATTTCAGAGATGAAGAGATGGAAATAACTAAACGCGCCAAGCCAGTGACAAGAAGAAAAATGTTTATTATACATCATTCCCCCATTTACAAACTCAATCGCTTTTTGAACGTTGTTTGTTACTTTCACTAAGCAATCGTTTAGACGGGCTACATTTTTCAAACTTATGCATTTCAAATCAAACAGATCTGACGATTTTATTTCAATCTATCCAAACGTGTTTTACTCGCATATGATTGCACACATTTAGCTGATAGTCTGATTTAATCGTTGATCATTTGCTTGCTGAATCGCATTTATGTTGAAAAGTTTCCGCTTAAATCATTCACTTCAACGTAAAAATTTATTAAACATTTTTCGAAGCGTCAAACCTTGCAAACGGACATGCTCTTTCCACCGAGAAGATTTTCGTATCGGCTATACGGCACGACACTACATCTACTCACATAAGCGAAACGTAACGGTGCTACACATTTCAACGCCCGGTCGCCTGACCGTCTTAAAATGGAGCTTCGATGCGGTTGTTCGTAAATAATTACCGTGCTCAAAATTTTCTGCTTTTGGTAATCGGCTGAAAATTTTGGATGTTTTCAATCTGATGAACAAAATTAAAGTGAAAATTTTTTTCTGTGCTCGCACCAGAAATGTACGGGCACGTAAAATTAATTATTTTTTAGAAGTGTTCTGCTTCTGGTTTCGGGTTGGAAATTTGGGGATTATTCAATAATCCAAAATTTCATAATCAATCAAAATTCAATAATCCACAAATTGAAGTGAAAAAAATTTTTCCATGCTCGCACGAGAAAAGTACAGGCACGTAAAATTAATTATTTTTTCCAATATTCTGCTTTTGGTTTCAAGTCAACAACATTGCACGTGCTTGACTGATGGCCATTTTTGAATGCCTTCTCTTTATGAGAAGTTAAGTTTATCTTGTTAGATGTATTTTAAAGGTTTGAAAAATTCCTTGGTTTATAATAAAATTTGTTTTGGTTTTTCATCATTTCTATTTTGCCGACGTCTCTTATTTAAGCTGAGTTCCATTCATTTCCACTTCTAAATAACTAAAAA